>CM077198.1:27605410-28315410 GCA_039654625.1 Rhinogobio ventralis | reverse complement strand
AGCACTTATTCATTTTTCTTGAAGTGGTTTGATATAACCTTTTTCTCCTCTTATACTTTCTCTGTTTTTTAAAGGTATGTTTGTGGAGCTAGATCTTATTATACAAAGGGTGTGATTTTAAGCACCGTGTTGCTGTTTGTACCCCATTGAGATCACAATAAGCTTTAAAATTTCTCTGTAATTATTAGCTATAAAACATAAGCTATAATTATTTCTCTTGGTTTTTAATAGCTATTATCACTCATCAGGTACGCACTTATAAATGTGCAGTTTCGCCTGTTACTCTAAACCACCAATGAGACCCAGTGTTTACAATTTTTCCAATGGGGCCACGCTTGGGTGTGCAAGTTTTGATTCCCACCCTAGCAGCCACCACACATCAATTATCACTGAGTGTTTGCGATTGGGTTGAAAAAAGGGACTGCGAAAGCTGGCACAGCCAGCACAGCCTGGCTTCACGCCCATCGTACTGACCTATTTTCATGTTCAGCTGTGATTATAACTATCGGAGAGGCCACAAGCTTTCTTTTGTCTTAATGTGCTAGAGTCCCGTGTGCCATACGATACGTGGGTGAGAAAGCATGCGTTGGAATTCGATTTGTAAGCACGTTTGCACCTTTTTAAAAAGTTACAGTCTACGCCACGTAACCTTCTCACACAGAAAGAGACACTTCCTCTGGGCTCTCGACAGCCAGACTGCTCCCGTTTGAGTAAACAGCTTTGGGGTCCATCTGTGGAATTAAATTTGCAAATGAGTGTTGCGAAGATCCTCTGTTCATTTGGACACAAATTCGATTTAGCTACACACAGTTGGGGAAAGCAAAGAGTTGTACCTTGTTACACGGCTTGAAGTATGTCTTTCTTAGCATGTGCAATTCCCTCAATAATAATTGACTAAATTGTCAGTGCACCAGATTATCTTCTGAGAGGATTCGGCTAATTCTGTATGAATTATTGAGTCTTTTCTTTTCTTGCCAGAAATAATCCTGTTTATTTCCTCCTAGCTTTAGCTCATAAATGCCTGACTAAAAAGTACAGACAAGAACTGCATCATTTCAGAAAGAGTGCTGGAAACCGGTGTGTGAGGTTATTGATGGCAGTTGTTAGACCGGTGAGTGGTGTGTGTTTGTGTCTCTTTAAAACTCCTATTGATGAGAGCGATTAAAAAGTCCGGTGGTTTGGAATACCAACAAAATCTATTTCACAATATCGGACATGAATGTTATCCTATCGCTAATACGGATGACCGCCATCTGTAGATGATGAATGCTCATAGATTCAACGTTAAAAGCCATCAGCTGGGTGCAAGCTTATTTAAAGACCTTTGTTTGCGGCAGATGCTACATCAAGAGCCGTAATGATGAATATGAACGTGAACGACTCTCCGCTTCGGTTTATCCAATCAGTGTTAGGCAGAACTAGTTTAGCACATCATCTTGCTTTCAGAAATTTCTGTTTATCCACAGAATGGAATCAGCCGCTATTTTTCTGTGCTGGCGTCTGTGCAGGTGCTCTGAAAGCCAGTCGTTTTGACCGAATCAAGTATAATCGAGCTGTCGGTGAGGCCTGTGCTCTGTCACACACATCATTCTGGGCACATTAGTTCTGAGTGCTGCGCGGTCTCCCATTAATGGAGTGGAAAGGAGAGCGTAATTGAATTTCTCCAATGTATAAAACCGTGAGCCATGCTAACGTTTAATTCATAGCTTGTGTCATTGTTTTAGAAGAAGAAAAAATCATAAAGCGTTTAGTATAACGCAGTATGTCCTTGTCAGGTCTATTGTTAAACTTTTAAGTTTAGCAATACTGCCACCATTTTTATAGTTGCCCTCTGCTGAAAAACACGTAAAATAGGTTGGTCAGGATGGTCTCACAGCTGGCTTTAGAGGGGTTTAGGCTACTTTTCAATATAGGTAAACATATGTACAATATTTTTTAAGAAAAAAAAATAAAATCAGTAAAATGCATAGTTTGTGCTCCAAAAAAAAAAAAATTAATGTGGGTTGAAATGTTAAACAACCGGTTATTTCTTTAATTGAATGTGTTTGAGCAGAAGGTATTGTTATTTAAGCATTATTTATACACTATTATAGTATTTATAGATTTTTGAATAGCTTTTATTTATATATTTATCTCTAATACAATTACCTCAACTTTAACTTGTTTTATTTCAGTTAGTCAGCATTTCTGATTTCCATTTAAGTTTGTTTGTTTTTATTATTTATTTTTCTAAAGTATTTTTCAATTAAACAAAACTATTTTTAATGGTTTTAGCTTTAGTTAACAGTACACATAGCAGAAAATAAGTGTGCAAGCCTTTTTCTTATCATAGTTTGGGAGACTATCTCAACCCATGTGGAAAAAGGTTAAGCTGGTTTAAGTCACTAAATATGAGCCAGAGAACTATAGAGCTGAATAAATGTTTAATATGTTCATTTTAAGTAATCCTTACCAGCCAACTACACAAAAGTGAATGCACCTCACTGATATTAAGTGCGTTTTGTGACTACAATCAATACGCACAGTCAGCAGGTGAATGATGCTCGGCTATTGAGGAAGATGAAAAGAACAAATCTAGACAGCAATTTGAAACTGTCAATTGTAGCGTTGCTTAGTGCAGTCTTTTTTTTCTGCTTGTCTAGGATGCTTAAAGACATTGTCCAGCTGATAGGCCATTTACAAAAGTGTTTAGTCCGTTTATCCAGACTTGAACGAAAGATAATCCATAATGACAGAAAATAAAACAATTGGATTATGGTGTTATAGTGTATATTGTGGTTCAGTTTTACATTTACATCAATGAACTTGGCAGATGCTTTTTTTATGCAAAGCAATTCACGTTTTATCAGTTGATTCATTCCCATGGGAATCAAACCCATGCCATTTGGCATTACTAACTGCTACTTTTTTTTTTTTATGTATTCAGCTGTTTTTAGCTGTTAGGTTTCAGGTTTATGGGCATTCATTGTTGTCACAAACAACCTGTTTGTGTGCAGTTAGGCACAAAATATACCTACCTACAGTACAGTATATAGAGGTTTTCACAAAAATATTAGGCAGCACAACCGTTTTCAACATTGATAATGTTATTGTACTGTTTTATTGTTTTGTAATGTATCTTTCTAATTAACTTATACAGCATATTGGTCAACTTTGGTTGCGTTTATTGGTGCTATACAAATAAAATTGACATTGACATTAATAATCATTATCAATGTTACTTGAGCAGCAAATATTTTTTTCTCCACCCCATATTACTCACCTATGGAAGCGTGTTTCCGCTACAGAATAAAACATTTTAAAAGATAATTGCGACTTTTTATCTCACAATTCTGACTTTATATCTCGCAATTCTGAGAAAACAAGTCAGAATTGTGAGATATAAAGTTGCAATTCTGACTTAATTTTCTCACAATTGCGACTTTATATCACGCAATTCTGACTTTAAAAATCGCAATTGCAACTTTATATCATGCAATTCTGAGAAAACAAGTCAGATTTGCTAGAAAAAAGTCTGAATTGTCGCAATTACCTTTATTTTTTTATTCTGTGGAACAAGCTTCCATACTCACTACAGAATTATATAGACATCTGCAATTTCTTGGACTAAGGACCAGTTTGTGCACACATCTACTAGAGAAATGATCGCATTGGACACTATCAAAAAGAACACTATCAAAAAGAACACTAACAGGAAATGGAGGACTATTATTCATTGTGGCAGATGGAGTTGGGACATGGCCGAATGTTCACTGGGATTTCCTAGAGTTATTTGGCCTTCACTCAAAATGTCAGCTGTAGACTGTAGATTACCAGGGCCGTGACTTCAGAATGTGGAGATATTTGAGAGCATGATGAAAAGTTGTAACAGACAAGAGCTGTGTAAACAAACACTGGTTCTTGGTTTGCTCAGTGTCACACAGATATAACACCACTGAAAGCTGTTCTGTCAATTTAATAGAGTTTTGGATTATTATTTTTTTAAAACGTGTGAGGAGGAAGTGTCTTCTCATCAAGTGATATAAGCCATTGTCATGAGTAATTGAAAGGCTATTGCATGAGTGTTGGTGTTCAAGACATCAGGAGTTAAATATGTGACTAAGTTTTACACAGAGGGAGGTTGTAATTGTCAGTTTAGTATAAATCATATTTTCCCTGTACTGTGCGTGTTTGCAGTCTAAATTTAATGTGATGAGATGAGATGAATGGCAGGAATACATGTCTTTTTATTGAGTTGTCCTCACATGCAACACGGAAAGATACTTTGTACTGATACTTTTAATGAATCATTCAACAAAGAACAACAAATTGACAAGCTCAGGAGTTACTGGTTTGAATCAGTCTGATGAATATTTAATGTATAATTATATACGCTATATTTCAATTATATAATTTATTTTGATTACACTTTATTTTAAGGTGACAGTTACATTGCACTTAAGTACTGAGTAATATTAATACATGTACTTACTATAGAGTTACGGTTAGGGTTTGGTTTAGGGTTAGTTACTTGTAATTATGCATACTTTACTGTTTTTACTAGTAAGTACATGTAGTAACGTGTAACTGTCACCTTCAAATAAAGTGTTATCTTTGAACAGCAAACAAATATTAATTATAATTAGAGATGCACCGATACTAAATTTCTCCGCTGATACCAATAGCAGATTATTAGAATGATATCTGCCGATACCAATAGTTCGATTTTCTCATGAAAAAAAAAATACCCTCTCGGTTGGTACATGATATTAGAGGTGACATGTTTTTCCGGCCCCTTTTTATTGATTGGATATAATCACCCCTGATCATCGGCTGTTTTTAAACAATTTGCAGATGGCCAGTAGTGAATGTAATAATGTTTCTAATTGTCGATTACCTTAGAGCTCTTGCGTTCTTTCTTTTCCATTGTTCAGAGAGCATGTGCTCGCTCTTCTATTTACCATTTGAAGGTTGTCCACAAAGTGAGCAAATTGCTGAAGTTCAGATTCGACTGGGTGTCTAGCACCAAACAGCAATGAAAGAAAATGGCTGCCAGGAGCAATGGAATCCAATGAAAGTCTGTCGTTTTTGAGAGCAGTGATTGCAGTTTCAATACAGAACATGCCTGGAGTCCTGCGTTGTCGATATTGTCACGGGCAGGTAATAGATAAGCGTCCACTGCGAAAAACCAGGCTGCTCATCGGCTGCCATGTCCCCGGGTGGCTGCCTCTTTTCGGCAACGGTTGAGTAATGCACCACACTTGTTCTCATTGCGGTATATTACTTACTTATTGATTGAAGCTCAGCATTTCACAGATGGATGATCTTAGAGTGTGACAAACACTTTAACCACCGTGGAACCTAATGCACCTTAATGTGACTCAGGGTGGGCGTTAAATAATGTCCCATCTCTAATTCACCCAAATTCAGCACTGCTCGGCCCTTTGCTGAGAAAGGGATCCATCTTGATTGGTTGTCTGAGGGTCAGAGATGTATGGCCGCAATTACACCCAGCCGCATGTTGTCTAGCTTTGGACATGTAACAAATAGCGTGAAGGGGTTTAAGTACCCTTTCCTGTTCTCTACCTTCTAGACAGTTAAAAGGAGCAGTGAATCCCCTCCTGATCAAGTTGAAGCAGTTGATGAAGAGATGAGTCTCTTCTCCTCCTGCTCATCACTGTCACTTAAGGAGCTTTGAAGAAGGCGGCTTCCCACACACGCGGCGAGAATCCACGGGATACTGAGGCGGGATTCTGTACAATTGCACAAATCATGGGCAACAATGTTTACTCAGTCCTTTGTCTTCTGTAGCGGAGAGGTGGTGTCATGCATAATAAGCTCAGAATTGCATATCACATTGATCCAGTGCTGTGTGAGAGCTTTATGCGCGGTGATAAATGCCAGATGTTTCTGAAATCCTCGAACAGAACTTGGCCCGGCTCCTTGAAAGCACGCTAACAAGTTACCTTGGGCCAGCTAATTCAACAAGGTTTGAAATCTCAGAATGGTCCAGCCCAAAGGAACGTCCACATGGCTTTCGCTTGACAGCCATTCTGTTTGTGGAGTTTCATTTCATTATAATGTTATGCTGTGGGAAAGCTTTTAATTAACTTCATGAAAATTGTATTAGTCTGGGCTTATGTTTTAATAGTAGAGGTCCACACTTGCCAAGATCTGCGAGGGTTTTATTCCATGTTGTTGTATATCTGAAGAGCCTGTAAATTATGTGGATGTTAACCTCTTCGTTAAAACTCTCTGAATAAGATTAGTCATAAAAATAATGATTTATTAATAACAACAACGATACTAACGAGAGAGAGAGAGAGAGAGGCTGTATATGCATATGCATTTTCTGCTTATGGATGCACATATGTCACTACAGCCGTCGAAGAAGTCTCTGGACACTTGTTGGCAGACTAGAGATATATTTTGGCTGTTGTCTTTTCAACATAAGGATTAGCTGTATGGTCAAGCTGGATCTTGATGTCTTGCATAAAGACCATCTCACACCCAAATGCTTTGTTTGGTGGTACTTGCACTTTCTGTTCCTTACACAAGCACTTAACTTAATAAATGCAGTTCTTTTGCCACACTTTGACACTGAGAGTTCTTTGCGATGGATAGGCTGGCTTAGACTTTAAACAGACAGACTCGTCGCTTTTGCTTCCATCTCACTTACAGTGACTTTGACGATAAACTCTGTATTGTGACTGAAACGAGAACGTTTGGTTTGAAAAAAGCTGTCGGTTGCTCATACTACGCTTTCCACCCCCTTTGCACTTTCCTTATTTTCTTCTGGAAAAAGAAAAAAAGATAACAACGAATACTTGAGGGAATGAAGTAAAAGTGGAACAGAGATCAAAGAGCTCTCGCTGTCTCTCGCGTGCACAGCGTGTCGGCGAGAAAGTGCAACTGTGTTTTTGCTCTACTCTATGACAGTATTCTACAGTCACCGTGTGTCAGAAGTGCTCATCACACACTAGTCACGAGTGCCAAAATAGTATCAGAATTGTATTTATTTTATTTATTTCCAAATATCTTCTGTAATTAGAATATATCTGCGATTCACCTGCGCTCACCCGTACACTGAGACAAAGGCATGTTTATCGCAATCGCAATTAAAGGGCCTTTTAAACCATGAGAAACATTTTGTCTTAAACACAGAGGAGAGAATTTCCATAACAAGGCTATCATCACCTCGCAAAGAAGTTTGTGTAAAGATGCATTCTGGGGCCTCGCTCGCTGCAAAAGCCATATCTGAATGCTTAATTCCCAGGGCGGCCGATCTCTCAGTACGTTTACAGATGCGATTCAATTGTTAAAATATTTATGAGGTGTTCATTAAAGACGTCTTTACTGGAATCCGCATCCAAACACAAACATGCAAGCAGGTACCACAAGAATACTGAACAAAGCCAGCTTGAACTACAGCATCTGTGGGAGTATTTAGACGGGGTCTGCAAAACCAAACAACTATTATGTTCCACATCTTGCGCCTTCATTTTCGACTGTGTACACGCATTCAATTTATATAGGTGGGTTGATGACTTATCAGCATTTAACTTTACTTTTAAGAAGCTTTTAAAGGCTAAAAGTGCTGTGATATCAGTGTCTCGACGCCTACACTGCATCAGATGAATCAGTTGTATAAGTATGCCGATTTGGTTTTTTAAAGTTTGTTTGCACTTTACCATAGCAAACATCCAATTCTGTTCATATTTTGTTTTGGTCCGTATCTCATAAGTCAAATGCTTGCTTGTTAAATAGTGACCAGCTAGCTATTTCTGTCCTGTGCGACTGTGCTGAATGCACCGAAGCACTCTCCGCATAGCATCTTTCATTTTGTCTCCAATTTGCCTTGAAAATTTCCTGTGGAAAACGGACAATTCTCTTGCCTATGATAAAGCGGTGCACCGGCGAGTGCAGATTAGGGTTTGTTTTTTTTCAAATAGCAGCTATTGGAAATAAGCATAGGTGGGTTGCTCAGAATGCCACACAGTACTCTGCTAAAGATTGAAAAAATGAGTCAGTTTCTTTCGGGTCCAAATGGATCTGTGTAAGCACCTCTTGCAGAAATGATTCTGGGCCTGTTTGTCCCACAGAGGTAATAGCTTAGTCAAACAAACAAGCTTCCTTATGGTGTTATTTGGCCCTCCTTAGACATTAACTTGCCACAACAGATTTGTTGTACTCGCAAGAGGCCAAAAATTTTGGTTTTGTTTAAAGTTGTCAAAAAACACCATTCAGACGCAGTGATGACTTTAAGGAGGTTATGTGACTGTTGCGCATATATATATATATATATATATATATATATATATATATATATATATATATATATATATATATATATATATATATATATATATATATATATATATATATATATATATATATATATATATATATATATATATATATATATATATATATATATATTATTGGGCAGACAGACCGTTGAAAGTGACATGGTGAGAAATAAAGGGAGCTGCTTGGAAAAAGTTACTCACGACTCTAGAACTCCGTTCAGGAAACTTGAATGATGGATTGAACACTGATTTGGAAGAACGGGGTATGTGTTTTAACTCCCAAATTTTGTACTTTTTCAGTATTTGAGTAATTTTTTTATTTTGTTTAGCTTTCTCATTAACGCATTTTTCTTCATTGACCGTTATGGCCCCAAAACTTCAATGCAGAGTGCAGATATCCAGGATGTATTTAGGTTCTTATTGATTACTAATGGTATGTAATTGAGAATGAATGTCAGTTATGATGTCATTTTGGCTATCTGACTTGAACGTATAAATGCCACTTAGTATTGACCGAGAGGCTGTTTTCCAGATAAAGGCTTTCATGTTATGGCACTTTAATCCAACCTCCCAGTTCATAGCTGGGGGATTTAGCTCAAGTTACATGGATGTAATCAAGAAAAATAATCTAAAATGACTGACACACCAGCTATGCACACACTATGATGCTTTACAACTGCTTTTTAATGCAGAAGTTAATCCCCTGATTTATCATTCCGTGTTTAAGGAATACAGGAATCACTACTGAGATTGCAATAGCTGACATGCTCGTCACTTTAGCAACATTTTTGTCGTCTGGTAATCAAATAACAAACTGGTTAATGTTTTTCGATGAAAGAAATTTTAGTGATCTGTCAATAAAAACAAACTATAATTCAGTGATGCCTTGCTTGATTTTATCAGTGTATGGATTAGGAGTGCATCATTTCATGACATGAACAGGCTTGGTGAGTAATATCATAAGAAGATTATGGTGAGTAATATCTTAACAGACGTCAGCAACACATATTAATGCATACAACAGTAAACAACGGCAGGTTGTTATCATATATAATCTGTCAGACTAACAGGCCTACAGGAAACCGACTGTACCAGAGATGTTTAGGGCCCTATGAAATACATTTTTTGACCACCAAATTATATATTATTTTTTCCCCCAATTCTGTGCTTTCAGTTTAAATTTTTCTGAATTTCATTTTAATGCTTTAATTAAATTGTAATAATGAAAATAGCATCAATTGTATTAAAAAATGTTAACAATTTAATGGTTTATTTATTAAAATGTTAACGATAATAAGGCATAAAACAATGAAATGTTTGGATTCTGTCTTATGGTTTAATACAAATTTATTACAAAAATATATATATGGGAATCAAATAATGCATAAATCTTGAACAGCTTAATCTTATTTTTATTAAGTGAAATGCTCCTGAACTGAGACGGCAGATGCTGAAAACACGAACGTGTATGTATAGACAAAACTGCTCCATTCATTCACACAGAGACACACAGAACATGCAGACTTCATATTTAAATAACAGCCTTTTTGTGGTTTAATATTCACTAAGACTAGTTCATATCGCAACTTGATAATTTGTACAGTGCTACTTCTTATTTATCAAATTCTGTGACTACGCATTTTACAGTAAATCCCATTTTTATGATTTGATTCCACGATTCTGTCCACCTTTTCCTCATCGCGGAAATCATAAGGCCGGCATCTTTCCAATTTGTGCCAATTATGCATTGCAGTTCTGAAACACCAACCTGCTAAACCTCATATTCCTTGTCTCTGCAGAAATGCAGGCTATGGCTCCACATCAGCTCCTTTAATTTCACTGCTGCCACAGAGCAGCCAGGTGGTCTATAATAAATATGACTCCATACATCATTTGCAGCACATTACAGATGAAGAATGAAAGCAGAATTCATTGCTCCAGGCAAGACCATGCCTTGACCTTTTCCCAGGGCAGAGGCAGGAACTTTTTAAAAGCGTTGCCCCTCCAGTGGCTGCCTACACACAGAGAGGAATACTCAATACCATCATGATCTTCTACTAACTTTGACAAATCCCCCCCCCCCCCCCCCCCCCCCAATCGGTTATAAAACTTTGCATTTGTCTATGCTTCGATTATTTGCCTCTGGTAAACGATCCATGGCCTGTGTACCAGCAAATTTATACATACTATTTGTCAGGAGGAACCTATCTAGTTATCTTCTAAGGATCGCAATTAGTGTATAATGGCTCAACCTTTTCCTGATAGGTCGTGCAACTCAATTAACAGTCTGCTTTTACTTTAATTTAGATAAGAAAGCAAATTAGGCTTGCAGTGAGTTTGTGATACTAGATGCATTTAAAGGGCACAGGAAGGCTTGATGCCCAGGCTGTCAGTGGATATTGGGGATGTATGGAGACTGATTAGGCCATGCGGTTGAAGCTAATGCCTGCTGGATGCTATCAGCGAGGTTCAGTCAGACCGCATCAGCAGGGCCATACGTCAGCCAAGAAGAGCACTCTGCACTGCACTATTCACCCAGGTGTCGGACAAAGGCATCTGTAAAACAAATCGCCCATCTCGCCAAAGAATGATGGAGGGAGAGAAAGAGAGAGAGCAGGAGAAAGCCATAAAGAAGTCCCTTATTCTCAAACGCTTCTTTCCCGTTGCCAAATGATGGGCATTCCAAAAGCTTTCGCATACAGCCGTAAGACTCAGTCGTTCTCCGTGGACCGCTTAGTTTGTGGATTTTGATATATAAACAGACTCGGCAGTTGTGCTTCGAGTCTGTTTGTGCATCTGCGTCAAAAAACTGTGTAGCACGCGCTAGTGTATAAATCTTCATATTGCAGGCATGCGATTATGCTGAATCTACCCGGCTGGCTCACTGAACACAAATCACTTGATGAATAAATCAATAAACAGTCTAATAAATAGCTGATGAAATAAATAAAAACAAAGCCTGTCACAATGTGGAAGATTCACAAACCATGCCTGTGCAAACTTCTGCATTGTTGCCCTAATGAATTGATTAAAATAAATAATAATGAGGAAATAAACACGTAAAGGGCATTGAATTCACTGCTAGTTTTCTATCCCATCGTGAGCAGAATTGTCTGAATTATACTGGCAAAACAGAAACAAAAATGCACAAGGAAATTAATCATTGTAATGTTGCCCTGAAAATCCAAATTATGCAATTTTGTGATTATCTCTAGAAAGGATAATTGTGGCATTCAGGACAGATGTGAATTTAATTACAGTTATGAAATGGGAATCTATAGTCTAAATCTGTTGTTCATGGAGAATCGTAAACCTCCCAACAGGAGGTATATTATGGTTCACGTACTGGGATATTTTGCACATACTTTAGCATTCTAATGAATTAGCATTCTGGGCATGTGCACATTTATATGCACAATAAATTCATGTGAGGGGACGTTTAGCCTTTTATGATTTAATTCCCCTAAACAAATGATTTGTATCTCTTTGTTTCACAGATCCAAACCTATTCAACTCACTTTGAATTTACAGGTTCCCCTTGTTGTACATAGATATATGTAACACATCTGAGTCATGTTTCTGGTTGTTTGTTCATTTGATTGTTTCATTAGTATTTATTGTACAGTACAGTATAATGCAGTATAATTTTATTATTATTATTATTATTATTATTATTATTACATTCTAAAGTCAGGTCATGAGATGAATCATGATTTATCTAATTCTATTTACAGCCAAAAAAATGTATCATTCAAAAATAAAATAAAATCAGAATTTAGTTATTTAATATTTGTTTTTAATATTTATCTCCCTTTTCTTGCAATCTTAATTTGTCCAAGAATAGTTAGTTTTTTTGTGGTTTGTTTTTTTGTGGCTTGCTTACTGGCAGTTATAATATCATTTCATTTAGCAAATAATGTCCTAATATTACACTTACTCTTTTTCTCACACAGTATGAATGCATGCTTATTTATGCAAAAATATTTCTGAATTTATTTTTTAGAAGGTTTATTGCAAGGATAATCTTTATTTGGGCATCAGAGATTGTGAAATATACTTACGAGAAGATTGGATCTGTGGTAAGCTCCCAGGGAGTCACTGTCACGCTAGCGCACTGTAAATAGCTGTCAATGCTAGCATTAGGAGCTTCATATGTTCACGGGCTCCTCAAGGACCCAGATTTGTCACCTTGGCACATTTCAGCATTGGCACCAGCCATTCTTTCTGAGAGCTCAGACCTTCACTCTCTCTGTGATGGATCTACCCATCTATGTTTGAAAGGAAAACGACCGCTGCTTTTGCTTTTACCGGGCTGCCATTAGCTCAGAGGCTAACAAATGGCAGACACGCGTTGAACGATGAGAAAGGCTGAGCATTTACTTTTGACAGATGCGCTTTAAAAATAAGCTTTACCTCAGTCAGTAGGCGAGCCTTGTTCAGTGTGCCAACACAAACTATTTGTATTCTTCCCATGTCCTCTGCTCCCCTCCACCAAATCTGTTTAGGGATTATGCCAAGGCGGTAGTTGCGTTTTTGCGCTCTCTTAGGCCTCAAACCCTGGCAACCCACAATCAGAGGTTCTTCTCTCTTTCTTTAGAGTGCTTTTCAAATATTTAAATGGAGTACTCTAGTGTTATGTTGTTGTTAAGACCCTTTGTTGACCAGTTCTTCGGCAGTGTACTATAATTCTTTTGTCTACCTAGCCTGTTTGGCCCACTCTTTCACCTTGTAAAAAAAATTCTGTTTTTATGTTGCCCAACCTAGTTATTGCTATAGAGTAAAGATAAATGTTTACACAGTCACTGTTTGATGTGTACTTGCAGGCTTGCAATGGTTGCTGCATAAACGTGAAGTCCACGAGACTGTAGAGTGTTTTTTGTTAGAGGTTTCAGAATATTTTGTTAGAAAAAATACAATATATCATTGAGAATTATATAGTTAAAGGTACACTGTAACTGTTGGCTGTCTAGCAGTTAAAAAACAAAACTGAACATTTGTTTAAACCATGAGATTCCCAAAATTTAGCCTGCTCCATTTCAACCTTTCTCACTCATTGTGACAACTAATCTATACCACTCCCACACCATACACACGTCAAAATAGCCAGAGTAACTTTTGTCTATTAACCCTTTCACACATAGGTTTAAAATATTCTGGCTGATCCCCCCCCCCCCCCAGTGTGAGTTTCAAACGTATTACTTTATTGTTTCCATGGTGACGCGTCATTGCTTGCAGTTCAGAGAATCGGATCTGTTGGATTTACAACATGTGAATTCATCCACTTCTCCTGAAATATATGAAAGTAAGTGGCCGGTGAACTGGGAGAAGAATAGAGAAAACTTTAAAGTTACTTACACAGTGTGTATCTGATATGAATAAAACTGTCTAATTATAATGGGAATGATTATTATTGTCACTTCCATAGACATCAGTGTGTATTTTACAAACTCTAAATGCATGGTTTTGCTGGTACTTATGTATATTTAAATATCTGAAACCTAAAATAAACATTATGTGGTTGAAAACGCTGAATAGCTGAGTGCGCCTGCCTCTGTCTCAGAGCCAGCTAAAGCGAAAAAGCCTTGGACAAAAGGACTATCGTCTCTATCGTGGTTGTGTTCATGCGACGCTGCTGTGCTGCGTGGTCACAAAAGCTTATCGTTTGCATGCGTTTTTAAGCAAAAACAGGTGATTTAAACCATTGACGTGCATTAAGCAGCGAAAGACAACTCATTTCAGTATATGCACACGCTCTCTGAGAGACTGTTTCTCAGCGCTGTCTGAGAGTCATGAAGCCACTGCTCATAGAGCGCGTGAGAACTGAACTGAGTGCTTTTTGCCGCCTAAATGCAGGAGTTAAGGCAAAAAAAAAAATCCTGTGCCTGAACTTTTTTGGGGGGGTGGACAAATACGGCTATTTGGCAAACAAAAGTATTTGAAAATGATTATTCTTGAAACTAACTAGTAATGTATCTGCCATTGCATTGACAGGCTCAGACTACAGATTATGGTGGACTATTTGAAACCGCAATACCAAGACAGGTTAATCACTACAATATGGTGCAAACACATGTAACATTTAGGATGCTTTTTATATCAAGTTTTGCTGGCTAGCTTTGTCCTTGACAGGGTACAAGATGAACTACAATCTAAAACCTGACACTTCTGAAATTTTCTTTTCAGTTTTCTTCAAAAGAAATTATTGTAGATTGCCAGATTGGGTCAACGATTTCCAGCCCAAAACTCACCAAACCCGCCCACTCCAAGAAAAAAACGCCCAAAACTTTAACTGCCAAAATAATGTGATTAGAATTTTATTGCCATACCAATCAAGGTTGATGAGTACCATTTTTATCTCCTTAAAACATAATGTTGATGACAAAAAATAATTACCAGGGAAATGGATCAAAACAGGGCAAATACATTAAAGAGAATTAGCAAATATGACTAAAATGTCCAGGTGGAAACTGTCAAAACGGCAATCAAGAAATTAATTGACTTAACCCTCAGAAAAACATAATTTTCAATGTCAACAGTAGGAATAAGCCAATTTAGGTGCAAAAAGTATCAATATAAGAGATCAGAAAAACAACAATTAGCAGGCATTTCACACACGTTAATGCACACACCACTGCCAGAATGTGTCATTCATTGATACTGTACGATAATCCGCCAACAAAAAAAAACAACAACGATGCGCTTACCTTTGTGTTGCGCTTTGACAGAACTATAGTAACGTTACGTCGTGAAGTACATGGAACATAATGCACTTAGCACAATCACAACTGATTAATCGTTAATTCAAACCTCTTTCAGCAGCTGTCAGGGAAGAGTAGAGCGCAGTCTAGACGGTTTAAAACTTGCAGATATCCTGGTCAGTGTGCACACAATGATGGACAGGAGTCATATTGTTCCATATTCGATTTCAATTCAAGCCATTCAACTGTGCTCTCAGAGTTGGTTATATTTATAAAGAGTCTTCGAGTCATCTTCCACAGGTGTGATCCATGTTGGATCACTCTCCCACTCTTTATTGTAGGTACAATTTACTGTATATTTATGGCACTTTAGCATAGCGATCACTTGAATATACAGCTACAAGTTATCGTGCTAAAAACCGCCAGTCATGTCAGTCATGAATGAGTGTGTCTGCCCGCTGATTGCCGATTGGCTGGAAGTGCGTGCTCGTCGGCGATGATGTCAACACTAATGCCAGCTGACTCTGCGTGGGCCAGTGTGTGTCATGATGACTGATTTTATGGACTTAATACACATTTGAGTTTTGTTTATTAACCAATAACCAAACAAAATTAGACTATAAAATTTAGATTTTTGAAAACCACCAAACTGACCTCAAACCAGCCCAAATTTTGTCCACCTGCCCAAGCCCATTTTTTTACCCACACAATCAAATTCAAAACCCACCCAATCTGGCAACACTAGTTACAAGACCCGCCCCATTCTACTTCTGATTGGTTATGTTAGTTTGGTTAGTGAAAGCTGTGTTCCTCTCAAACCATTACTAGGCGAACTTATGACCTCGAATGTGATATCAACACGTTGTTTTTTTTTATTTTTTTTATGTTTTTTTTTCTCTCCCCCAGCCAAATGCTGCACGCCGGAGATCTGGCATGGTGCCGGAAAACTTTAAGCCCTGTAAATGGGCTTGAACGGTTAAATACGCTTACCTATGTGTCAAAGTGACCATGTATTTGCAAGTAAAAGAGTCATTTATGTCTTAAGTTAACGTAAACGGTTGAGAAAGAACAACGCACAAGTATAATGGATCCGTGCAGCTGGTCTTAAAGTGACAGCATCCAAATTTACCTGCTGTCATTATTAATGCGAATCAAACAACAAAAGAGAGAATCACTCTTGACTGAATCACTTTTGTAACTTTAATAAGAATATATGTATATTTAATTTAAACAGTAAAGACTATATGCATTTTTTTTTATACATTTGATTACTTAAGACATTTTATGTTGTATTTCTAGTGCTTGAAGTTTTTCAGTCTATTTCATTTATGTCTTTGTTCTGTTGTAGTTTGTTTTCTTTGCTCTTTTATCACTGTTAATTTGTCTTCAGTAAGCTTGAGAGTTTTTAGGCTAGTATTCGTTTTTGAAATATTGAAAATGGTGATAAGAATTGACATTTTCAGCAGTATCAACTTTTGATATCATAACCTTATTCAAAGCAAAAATAACTATATCATGATGTATATCGTGTACCTTTTAAATAACAAAACTATCATTGTTGTTGTTGTTTTTATTATTATTATAGTTTTTTTTGACCAATGTAGAATGTGCAATGTGCAAAATTCTAGAAAAAAAAAGTCTCCACATTTGCTCTGGACATCCACATTTGCCTTTGAGACTTTGAATGTCATTCATTGATGGAGACAATATTTCAATATTTCAATATTCAAAATTCAGATGAAGAAATGAGGACAGCGTGTAAGTGGTACGTGCGAGGCCCCCTACTGATTGGAATGGCAGTAAAAAGTCTGTGCTGCAGGCAGTGACACTGGGTGTTCGCCTGCACAGCCACAGGAGGTCCGGTTTTAGTCACACTGGTAGCGTAGACTACACAACACTTACGTGAGATGTGGAAAACATAGGGTGGAAAGTTGGAGAAGATTATAATAGTTTACAAGTTGATGAAACATTTTTTCACCCCACTTGCCAAAGCATGGGACTAATTTAGTGATTTACTGTTTGCAGGTTTCTAGATTTATAATTGGAGAAACGTATCCTATTATATTTTATATGTATGCATGTGTGTGTATAAATATCATGTAATAAAATATAAGTGTATAAATATAATGTTATATTATGAGATATACGTTTACCATGCTTTTAAGATTGCTCATACATTGGTGTTAGATTTTGCTTATACTGTCTCGCCTCTGGGACTAATAAATTCACATTCATTCACTCTTATTGGCTCATTAATATTACAGACAATGATTCCTTATCCGAAAAGTTTAGAGTGAACCCTTTTATAGAGAGCAACTCTGACCTTAAACAGCATAGTAAACATGACTGCAACTGGAGACTTTCTGCACTTCAGGCATGGGCTTAATTCCACAATCCAAAGCGTAACCACCACTCATTTCAGCCGCACTTTGCTGTCCATATTCCCATAGGGTGAAGCTGTTATTAATATTATTTTATTTTTGGTGAGAAATCATCTTATTGGGTGAGTTAGCCTGCACAGTTGCCATAAATTACCCATCATTGACATGACAGCTGTGCAGTGAAAAAAAATAAATTGTGTTTCAGCACTAAGAAACGTCTCTTTCTGTGCTGAGCAGAGAGATAAGCTTGTCCCAGAGGGAGTGAATGTGTGAGAGAGGGATGGAGAGAGAGGAAGAAGGCATGAGACAGACTGAGAGAGTGAGAGAGGTAATATTGGGACATAAAGAAAATTCCAGAGACATTCAGAGACCTGTTCCCTTGTTACCGGCCAGAGTTTGTCCTCTCTCTCCAATTTGTGGTAAGGTGTCATTAACGGCCTACACTGTCCCACCCCATTGTGATGCCTGTCAAAGAATCATCAGCCCCAGAAAGCAAATGAGATCTCTCTCTCTCTCTCTCAATCTCTCTCTCTCTCTCTCTCTCACACACACACTTATCACGACGTGTGATTTCTCTTTCATTTCCTCCTTTTCTGTCTCTTTCTCTCATTTGTACAATTTCCCATGCAACCTTTTCTCTCAGCATGTGCCTGTGCCTCTCTCTCTCAGCATGTGCCTCTCTCTCCTCTGATCTGAAGTAGTGTTTGGGGGGCATCTCTGCGACGTAATCATGCAATGTCGTTTTTTTTTAGATTTCCATGATTCATTGTTTGTCATTACTGTACTTCCAACAAATATAAATGAATACATGATCACAATCAACAGATGCTCACAACGCACTTGATCCTAAACATCATTTCCTTCTGTGGCAAATGTTTATATTTCATGCATTTCATTTAGTTAAGGTGTTTTCTGTATGCTTTTAGAGATTATGTAGAAGGGACTATATATATATTTAAATATAAATATCCTACAAATAATTGCAAGGCCTGTTTTATCAAATATAAATGTTCAATACGAATCAAGTTACAAACATATCGACACACTCATCGACCACTTTTAATAGGTTCACTGTTCAAATGCTTGTTAACGCAAATATCTAATCAGCCAATCACATGGCAGCAACTCAATGTAGACATGGGGCATGTCCAAGCTCAAAACGTTTTGCTGCAGTTTCCGGGTTGAACAACATGTTTCCTGGAAACGGTGTGCAACGGGGTTTGAGATACGTTTTCTCATGTTTGAAGGGTGTGTCAAAAATGTCAGCCCAATCAGCAGCAACATGTATATAAACCACACGGTATTAAAGAGACCGCTCGCACAATGGGTCCAAGTAAAGTCATTTACAAATGTGTCCGCTGCAGCTCGGTATACACAAAAATTGAAGATATTAGAAGACATGTTTGACAAATGTTGGATCAGAATAATTAGGAATTGGAATGTTCTCTTTTATTCTGGATGACAAAGGCAGTGTCTGTAACATTGAGCGTATTAAACACATATTTATACAGATTTCATCAGGCTCCAAAAATTCTTTAAAAAAATTAATAAAAAGAATGGCCTTCTCAGCTGCCTTAGTTGCAACTCTTGCATCATCAGGGTGTTCAACGCACCACTGTTTCAGTTTTTAAAAAAAAAGTTTTTGCAACAATTTGTCGGGGCTGAACGCAGCCATGGTCAAGACGATCTGCTGACTTCAAACTGAGCATCAGAATGGGGAAGAAAGGTGATTTTTAAGTGACTTTTAACGTGGCTGTTGGTGCCAGATGGGCTATAGTCTGAGTATTTCAGAAACTGCTGATCTACTTTGATTTTCATGCACAACTATCTCTAGGGTTTACAGAGAATGGTCAGAAAAAGACCAAATATTCACTGAGTGGCAGTTCTGTGGGCGAAAATGCCTTTTCTATGCCAAAGGTAAGAGGAGAATGGCCAGACTGGTATACTGGTTTGAGCTGATAGAAAGACGACAGTAACTCAAATAGCCACTCATTTCAACCGAGGTCTGCAGAAGAACATCTCTGAATGCACAACGTGTCAAACCTTGAAGGTGATGGGCTGCTGCAGCAGATGAAAACACCAGGTGCCACTCCTGTCTGAAACTGAGGCTATAATTTGCACAGGCTTGATTCTATAATTCAAACGTTGCTTGGTCTGATGAGCTTACATTTCTACTGTGACTTTCAGATGGTAAGGTAAACAACATCATAAATCCATCCAGCCTTGTAACAAC
Source organism: Rhinogobio ventralis (assembly GCA_039654625.1). Taxonomy (NCBI): domain Eukaryota; kingdom Metazoa; phylum Chordata; class Actinopteri; order Cypriniformes; family Gobionidae; genus Rhinogobio; species Rhinogobio ventralis. The sequence continues at coordinate 28,295,810 of CM077198.1, read as the reverse complement.
AGTTCAGGCTACTGGTATTTGTGTAATGGTGTGGGGGATATTTCTATTATTTTTCCTTAGTACCAATCGAGCATTGTTTAAACACCACAGCCTACCTAAGTATTGTTGCTGACCAAGTCCATCCCTTTATGACCACAGTGTACCCATCTTCTAATGGCTACTTCCCCCTTGGTTGAAATCGTACCAACCTGGTACGAGGTGTCAGAGCCGTAGCTAGGGTATCCGGGGCCCTAGTGCAGGTTATTGTACTGATGGTCCCCCCTCGGTTCAAGTCGCAGGGGCCCCAGAATCGTCAATACCATTCGCCCTATAGGTGGACCTAATAAAGTGGACCTAAAAATGTATAAAATGATTTGCTTTATTTATGATTAGAGTTATTGTTTTGATGGTCCACTTTAGACATTCTACTAACTATAAGTAACTTGTCAAACTCACATTATGGTATTAGTAGACTGTAGTAGACTCTTAGTAGACTTAGGGTTAGGTGCTAGGGTTTGGGTTAGTAGAATACGTTGACATAGTTGCAAAGTTACGTATAGTCAGTAGAATGTTAGTGGAGCATCAAAATAAAGTGTTAGCAGATATTAAGCAGACAGTCTACTAATACTCTATTGACTGGTAGTTCATATGTAATTGCTAAGTTATTTATAGATAGTAGAATGTCTACCATCGAAATAGTTGGTATGACACTGAGCCAGTGAATTGATCACTCAATTACTGAATCAGTCAGACTGATCCAATTTACCACAAACCTGTCCAATTCGAAGCGTTACAATGTTATTATATATAGATCATGTAACTAAGTGTTAAACATTGTTAAATAAAGTTGATAAACATTTTGTTAAAGGCCCAGTGTGTAATATTTATGAGAAATTCAATATAATATACATAACTATGATTTCAGTGGTGTATAGAGCTCCGGAGGTTGACGTCACACAATCTAAACTCAGGGGAGTGCTAGAGTGGCTGTAGCATTTGTATCTAAAGTAGTCGAAAAATGATTTAAAACCAGACTGTTTAAACCTTACTATTTCAACATGGTGGACAGCTGCTGTGTGCCAGGATGCCAGAATAGGCAGGGGAAAGCAAAGGGGAAATCATTTCATCGTAGTAAGTTGTTGAAATGCCATGAATTTCAGTTTATTCTTCAGTTTATTCCTCAATAAATAAATACTGAAGCAAAAAAATAAGAAATTACATTTATTGATTATGACTGATTTTATTTGACATGCACAACACGGACCGATGGGACATATGCGCACAGCGAGGTGCTGTTTTGGACGGGTTTTTGTTAACCGCTAACATGGTAATCTATTCACATAGTGTTTTCTCTCTTAAAATGTAAGCGAGTATAAATGTCAGCATTATCATATACGTGTAAAGAATTGAAGTCTGTTATGTAAAACAAGAGCTTATTGATGCAGTTCAGTCTGTCTGCTATTTTATTCTATCCGTTAACGTTACTCCTGATCGGAGGCTTCCGTAAATATTTAGTTTATACATAGATTTAGGCTTCAACTAAGTATAATGGTGCAACGCAAAAATATTTAGTAGTGCATCAGTTGTAACTTAGTGTCCATTTACGTCAAAACTAGGCTAATTGTAACTTGCGCACAGCTGGTGGAACCGGCCCCAGGATACTGCAGGTCCAGAAAGCTATCCGTTCCTTTATCGATACACATGAAAAGCACCCTGGGGGCATTATAGGGATATGTTAAGCTTTAATCTATTAAGTTTTGCTATGTACAGGTCTATGTCTTTTTAATTAAAGTGCGCAGTGAAATCTGTTGCCTTGAAACTCACGCTGGCGTCAATCATTTCATATTCGTTCCCGGCTGTCCCTGCCTGCCAGTATGGCGTTGTAAACCGAATGGGTCACGTGACGTCTGGAGCTCTATAAAGACCTTACACAATAAACTGTTATGATTTTATTCATTTAGAATGAGCCATTTCTATCTGCATACACAGCGGGTCCCCTTACAGTGAAGTCACCATTTTACGCAACCATGTTTCTACAGTAGCCCTAAATGGACAAACTGCTCTACAAGAGCGCTTTAGCTACTCTCTGCTGTCTCAGACGACGACATCTTTGTCCTGTGTCGGCCACCATAGCTTCTCTATGTGCTTCAATGGGAGGGGTGAGTGGTGGGCTGTTGCAATCCGCAACCCCACTGCTAGATGCCGCTAAAATTTACACACTGCAACTTTAAAGTATTGAGAGTCAGTAATGAATCAGAATCTCTCTAAGCAGGTTTGTTAAATGCCTTGATTCCCATACCTACTTATGAATCGTTTTTACATTTTAGAGGATGTCACCATTGGAAAGTTTCGACAGAGTTAGCTCACTTCTGGGATAGTTTTGTCCCCAAAGTATAGCTAATTAAACCTACACACATTCAAGCTCACACATACACATGTATTTTGCCATTATCTTGCTGTTCACTACAGCAACCAAACCTTTTGTTCTGTGGTAGTTTGAAAATCTGTCCAGCTGTCTTGGTTTCTTCCCAGAATATCTCTAAGTAGGAGTCTAATAATGCATGTTCCCTTTTAATGGCATCCTTATTAATAAAAGTAGACATTATGTTTGACATAGTTACCGTTTATGTGGTTACCAGGGATAAGCACAGCTTGAGAAAAAGGCTGCTGAACTACTTGATTAGTTTTAAGTACAGCATTTGAAAAGGACGACTTGTGAAGTCACTCTTCGGCTCGCTCAGGTTTCCAAGAGAGATGCGCCAATGAAATGTCAGCAATAATCTCCAGAATTTATCGACTCTGGGGCTAGCAATTCATTATCCACGAGGAACTCTTGTCCTTCAATAACTTCAAATTAATAATTGTGAAAAATAAATCACGCCGTACCGCCAGAGGTCACACGTGTTGGCAAACGGAGAACGAAAAATGGAAGTGCCTAATAAATGGCAAAGAAAATACTTAGATAATACGATCATATTAAACCCAAAGCCCATCCATCAGAGATGTGATGTTCACATACAGCAGAGCTTTTTATGTGTGTGGATTTCCTTTATGTGATTATTCACGTCGTAACAAAGCAGCTTCATGGGGTTCTACGCGCTCCGGTATATCTTTGATCTCTGGCTTTGGACAGGATGCTCCGGAGGTGGTCTGCACTCATAAAAGATGTGCTTTCTACATCATTTGTATTCATGCATGGTCGGAGTCAGAGGACACGATATGTCTGTCGCTTGTGAAATCAGAGCAATCCGTCTGGAAGTTTGCAGGGGGAAAATGAATAGAATTGATCAGAACGGCATTTGAAGGGAGATTGAGTTTCCTCAGCTGCTGAGGGCTGATATCCTAAACACGCGTGCAAGTCTGATCCTTTCTGTTTGACTCAGAGGAAAACTCGGATCAGATTTCCTTGCTTTGTCTTTTTCATTTTTTGACGGGCTTTACTCTTATCACATGAAGTCCTGTTTTGCCTTTCATTTTCATGTGAGTATCCAGTCTCTCTCTCTCCCCCTCTCTCTCTCTCTCTCTCTCTCTTTCACCAGGACTCCGTTTTAAGATTAAAATGTTTAGGGGTGTGAGCTTTTATGTCACATAATCTGGAAACTAATAGCCATATTTGACAGTCTAGGACAGATGAGTTTGAATATTGATCCTTCTGGAAACTAAATCAACTAACTCCCCTTAGCTAAATTACAATGTACATTCATTTCAAATGCATATCTGAAGTTATAGTCACGTTAGATGTGCTGACAATTAAAAAATGTGTCAGTTATAACAGAAGTCTGTCAATTAACACTTAAATATGTGAGTTTTCTCAAGCAGAGTGGTTGGTGTTTTAATTGCTGGCACACTGATAGAAATAATTGCAGTTTAATCCAATTTCTTATTATTATTTGCCTGTAAAGGGGAATAGTCTCATTTAATGGGTGCTTTCACATGCACAGTCAAACACCGTGTTCTAACCAGATGTGATGCAACAGACAATAAAAAGTATCTTTTCTATGTTAGTCAGAGTTTTGTCCTAACCAGCTGCTAAACGATAGGGCGAAAATTCTGTTTTAGAAACCGTTACTATTTAGACTGGAACAACATACAAAGTATGATAATGATAATATTGGGTACTCGTTATGTGCTTTGTTTAATGTTAAAATAATGAAATGTGAGTTTTAATATCATTTTGCGTCACCTTTAAAGTCATACTGAAAGCAACAATGAATAATTCACCACAGATGTTGAAAATAAATGAAAGGAAACAAGAATGTTCAAACTGTGAATAAGGCTGAAACGATTAGTCAACATTATCGACATAGACTATAAAAACTACAAATATTTTTGTTGTCGAATATTCTTTTGAATAACATGGTTTGACCAGTGGGGAGCTGTAGTGCCATACTGTAATGCAGCCCTTCAGATGCAATCCAATAGAAGAAGATATGGGCAAACTGCCAACAAAGCCGAACCAGTAAATAAGAAAAAAGAAATGCATATGCAAGGCTGCCAACTCTCACACTTTCAGACTCACACAATTGACACTGTTGTCATGCTATACACGTCCTTTTTCTCAGGCATTGAAAAATACACTGTAGAGCAAAATGGACACTGACCAGTGGCGGAGCAAGAGGGGTGTCCGGGGTGGCTCTGGACATCTGATTGGCCACCCCGGGTGCCCCCCCTAAAATTGTATTCGCCACCTCTATTTCACCATTTATTTTGACGTGTGGCTGCATGTTCACATTGAATATTAAGAGAATATAACGTTAGTTGCAAAGCACACAAGAGCGGAGCTGTTCAAAATCCTGCCGTGCATCTGTGACTGTTTTGCATTGCTGCCTTGAACTTGATAACATGACTCATCTGGTATGAGAAATATGGCGCTTCATGCAGTGCACAAATACTCTTCTTGCGCTTGAACGAACAAATACACATAAAAGTATGTCAAAATAGCTGTCTTGGTGGGTATCATAGTAAACATAGTCGGTTATGTTTTAACTGAATGTAAACCGTTCAGAAAGAAGTCAGATGGCAATATATTGGATCTTAAAGTGACAGCAGCCTAATATATGACCCTGGACCACAAAACCAGTCTTAAGTCGCACAGGTATATTTGTAGCAATAGCCAACAATACATCGTATGGGTCAAAATGATAAATTTTTCTTTTATGCCAAAAATCATTAGGATATTAAAGGATTAGTTCACTTTAAAATTAACATTTTCTGATCATTTACTAACCCCCATCTCATCCAAGATGTTCATGTCTTTCTTTCTTCAGTCAAAAAGAAATTTAAATTTGAGGAAAACATTTCAGGATTTTTCTTTACACAATGCACCTCAATGGCAACCAAGATGTTAAAGGTCCAAATCAATGCAGTTTCAAATTGCTTCGAAGGGCTTCAGAGGCTCTGCACTATCCCAGCTGAGGAATAGGGTCTTATCTAGCAAAACCATCGGTCATTTTCAAAAAATGAAATAAAAATAAAAATAATTAAATTGCTCATCTTGCACTGCTCTGCGACGTGCCACGGATTGCGCAATCATGTCGGAAAGGTCACGCTAGAAATTCTGAAATGTTTTCCTCAAACTTAATTTTTTTTTAACTAAAGAAAGAAAGACATGAAAATCTTGGATGGCATGAGGGTGAGTAAATTATCAGGAAATTTTCATTTTGAAGTGAACTAATTAAAGATCATGTTACATGAAGATATTTTGTACATTTTCTACCGTAAATTTATCAAAAATGTATTTATGCAAGTAATATGCATTGCTAAGGACTCCCGTTTGTGTGTCTCGCTTTAAGTGCCAATAGTAACTGAAACCAAGTAGTTAGCACAATCATTCTTTTTGCATACAAAATCAGAGACTTTACACATTCAGATCATGCGTCCAACATGCTTCTGTTGTGTTATTTTCCTTTTCTCTAATGAGTCCCTACTGACAAAAACTGCGCACATGCGATAACTGAAAACAAATGTAGATTTCACATGCCGTTTTTATCTCATAACTTTGACAATTGCACGGATCATAGATCATGGCACATCACCATTTAAAGCAGATTCTTACGATTAAAAAAGCAACATAATCCATTGTGTCGAGATATTACTTGCCGGCGCCACACTAGCAACGAAAACATTAATAATCATATTTTTCAAAACTACTGCCTTGAATAGGTGTCAAAATGGTGTCATTTGAAAGCTCTGAACTTTACAATGCATGTAGCTTTAGCAATTCAATTAACTCCTAAGTAGTGCTGAGTGATTTGCTGATAAATAGAAAAAAACAATTCATAATTTAACTAAAAAGAAATATGTAGATTTCTAGTAGCATTTTTACTTATAACTTTATGAAACATGCACAGATCATAGAAAATCATTATTTAAAGCGAATTTAATCAAATTTAATTAATTTAATTTAATTATTTAAAGAACAAAAGAAATCACTCACTAATCTTAATCTTAATTTTTGTAGCTTTAACAAGGATTAATCTATATTTAATTTATACAGTGAACTTTATGCAATTTTTTTTGTTTTGTTTGATTATTCAATTTATGTACCCGAATTACTGTTAGACCTGAAAAACTTCAAGCACTTAATTCTTAACACTGTTCTTACTTTATTACTGATGGTTTACTTGTCGTCAATCATGTTTTAAATTTATATTAGTTAGGCTTGTTGTTTTTGTATAGGCCTATAAAAGTTGGAATCAAGATTTGTGAAAGTTCACTGGTATTTACAATTTTGGTGGCTTATTTATTAGAATACAATGTTACATTGGTCAAAACAATGAAAACAGATAAGCATTACACATGATTTTCTTTCACAGTCTATGGACCCCATTTTTTTCCCCCCATTACCCCAGTTTTCCTCTGCATTTAAACACTTAGTGGTGTTTGGTGGTCTGTTTTAGTGGTTGTATGTGTGCATGTCTTAAAGTGCCCCTATTATGGCATTTGAAAGGTTCCTATTTTTGTTTTGGGAGAAAACAACAGGTTTACATGCAAGGTCAAAAAACACTTTCATTGTCTTAAATATGCATTTATTGTTGCCTAATTTGCTCAACGACTCCCAAAGGATTTACTCCGCGATTAATTTTTCCAAACCCCTCCTTTGCGTTATGTTAGTCTGCGGTGATTGGTCAGATGACCCAGTCAGTTGTGATTTGGTATACTGCATGCAGCGCATGTCGGAAACGGAATGCCTATCACCATGACTATAGCCTATCGCCTATCGCCACTGGATTATGGCTTTTCAAGTGTTGAAAATGTTTTACAGTGTATGAACAGACATGGCATCAATTTTGCCTTACTAATTCGAGCCAGAGTCTGACTAGGAAACGTCCAGAGTTGCTGATGAACCAGAAAGCCAATCGCAAACACGACTGGAGCAAGACCTTAGTGTCAATGTAGTTTATGGCACTTCAGGCTGATTGAACATGCAGAATCGGAGTAAGAATGTCAGAGAAGTGACTTGTTGTAATCTGATTAATCTTTAATTTATTTAGGTGCACGTGTGGGAACTGTATCAAAATGCCAAGCAAGGCATTTTGAAATGTGGCCAATATGCTAATTTTCCGTCTTGACTTCATAACGAAACGGCTTGGGATTTGTTTTTAAAAACGATTCATTTAATTGACTCAGAGTCGATTCAAAACTTTGCAGGATGTTTTCATTGACTTAGAGCTATGTTACACACTACATATAAGCTAATTTTCAAAAATCCATAATAGGGGCACTTTAAGGGAATAATTCACCCAAACAATATGGATCCCATTGAATTTCATTGTATGGGCAAAAATGTTCTTTAAAAATGTTTTTTTGTGTTCCACAGAAGAAAGTTATACATGTGGAACAATGAGTAAATGATGACGGGATTTTAGTTTCTGGGTGAACTATCCCTTTAAACACATGATATTGCCAACCAAGCATTGCATGTTGCCTGTAATGATACGGGCAGCCAACTCGTGGGAGTCATTAGGTCCAATCATTGCTCTGTATGGCCCCTGTAACAGCCAATAATATGAGGTCATTTGACAGCATCAAGTGCACCCTAGGGTTCACACACTCTTCCCTAGTGCTCTTCCCATATTCCAGGATGATAATTTGGCTGCATGCTGTAAAATGTATTCATGAAATCATCCGTGAATCTTAAGATTGCAGTCAAACACCTTTCATGGTTTTCCTAATGACCAGATGTGATCATTGAACCATTATAGACATTTTAGAGTTTTCCATCTCTCATACACTGGAATAAAGACTTTTCTTCAAAAAGAAAAACTTGCTGAGAAAAGAGTCTTTGAGATAAATAGGAATGCTATCGGATAGCTTTTACTTGCATAAATCAACTTAGAACATCATTGAAATTCAGCCTCAGTAGATCATGTCTAAAATCACTGCAGCACCCAGAATGACTCCAACACTTGAAGGTTCATTAACTTGAGTAAAAGAAAACTTCCTGTGCATTGTCAGGTCCAGCATCGTGGAACTGGTTAATATTTTAGTGGCTTAAAAAAAAAATTAGTTCACTTACCTTCTTAATTCACTGTGCAAGCACAGGAAAAACAGTACTGTGGCACTCTATTGTTTTGCATTAGCATAGCTTGGCTATAATTAGGCCCAAGCAGGTGCTCAGGTGCTCCTTTGTCTTGTTCTTGTTAAGTATTATATTATGTGCCTTTTTAAAAGGAATCTCAGGTGTACTTGCCTTGCTTCTTTGTCACGCTAATTAAACTGCTGAAGTCAGACTCCTCAAAGCTCAGCCAGGCCTGCGTGTGGAGGAGGATGCGGATTTCAGGTGAACAAGTTGACAAGTCGCAAGAGGATCCCTCTGCTTTTCGTTTGGTGTAGTCGCAAAGAAAGCATAATATGAAGAACATTCCCCAGACGTAATTAGCTAATTATTGTGATTAGTTTTCTCACATTAACTCTAGCACATTTATATATGCTGCAAAAGGGACAAATTCAAAAGGCGCATTTAATGATTGTAATTTTAAACCATTTCTGCAGATGAATGTGTCATTTCTGTGAAATTTTGTTGCTGGAATTTGAGAAACGCATTGGGGGAAAAAAACTGGATGTGTGAGTTTGGATGTGGATGTTTGGTTAAATTCCTTTTTTATCTCTGGGGAAGCTGGGTAATTAGATAAGGGATTAAAATGTTAATCTAAATTGTTTCATGACTTTCCTCTTTTTCCACTGGGCCTCCACTCATCCCTTTCACATTCATTCCAAAAGGTTCAAGGGTTACCATTATTTTTTTGTTGTTTTTGTTTTTTAAAATTAATTTTTTTTTTGCTTTTTTTACTTTTTTTTTTACATTTTTTAGAATTTGTGATTGCTGAAGTCATTTTGAGGTACACAATATAGGGATTGGAAAATTACGTTTGTCATGTTTATGGTCAAATGAGGTTATTTTCTATTTATTTAATGAGGTTTGCAGTTTTGTTAAAATGCCTAAATAGTTTAAAACCCTGATGTGTGTGGTTTTATTTAAAATCAAAATCAAACAATTAGCATTAATAATTCAAATTTTTTTTTTAAATAATAAAAACATTATTATTTTTTATTATTATTATTATTAATAATAATAATAATAATAATGATAATGATAATAATAATAATAATAATAATAATAATAATAATTAATTATGCTGTCACTCAATGGGAACTAGTTTTGATCCAAATGTTGGTTTTGACGGATTCGCTATCTACATTGCAGATTTTGCGGTGGGAAAGATGGAACGCTTCTCTAGAGAGGAATCCTTTTATTTTTAATATTTAAAAATGTCTGTGTGCCGCTGCGCATCCCTGTGTGTCATGCACCCACCTATAGGCGCACATTACTAATGCACCCTTTAAATAACACAAAAAATACTGCGCTATTGACTTTAGACCAGGTTTTTGTTGGTCAATGGCGCAGTCGTTTTCAGTTGCCTCAAAATAGCAACACGCCAACAATGCACCTGAACACTGCGCCGGCTTAAACTAACAAAAAAGTGTTTGTGTAAGCACTCTGTGAAGAGGGCCACAGGTTTCGATTTACGTGTTTTTGCCGTGTCGAGCTTTGTAGCCAATCACAGACATATTTGTTGAGCGCGTGAGTGCAGTGTTATTTTAGTCAGAATCTGCTTAACGGCACTCAAAACGGTGGAGTTTTTGTTCAGCATGAGTTCTGTACACTTGCAAATCTTTTCATTATAACCAACAAAGTATAAACACGATGTCAATAAGACATTCATTGCACAGCGTAGACCGCTTCATTGATTATAATGGCAGTTTTCGCAAGAGTGCAGCTTTGCGTACCTCACATTGACCTGAAGTAATTGACAATTTGAGTAATTATAATGGAGGTGTGTTTAGGCGCATTGTTGGCACGTTGCTATTTTGAGGCAACTGAAAACGACTGTTCCATTGACCAACTAAAACCTGGTCTAAAGTCAATGGCGCAGTATTTTTTGTGTTAATTAAAGGGCGCGTTAGTAATATGTACCTATAGGCGGGTGAACAACGCACATACATTCTGCTTTTTACACACAGTGATGCTCCAGATTCCTCTCTGGAGAAGCGTTCAGTCTTTCCGCTCGCAAATTTCACCATGTAAATAGCGAACCCGCCATAGTTAAAGTACAACAGGCTTTTAAAGGGAATGGGAGATGATACTCTGATAGGTTTATTGCACGTTACACCCAAAACACACCCATGACTCATTGAGAGACTAGATAAAACCACTGATCTATATAATGACTGGATTGCTCATGACGTTCTAAACTGCCATCAGGCAGTGAAGCCACCGTAAGTGTTCAAGCGGCCATCTTACTATTCCAGCAGAGGGCATCATTGACTTACAGCCAAAACATTGACCTAAAATCACCCGATTTGCAGCACAGGATTAGATTTACAATATATGTATGCAAATTAATTACTTCAGATGTTATCTGAAATGTTTATGGTCTTTTTGGAGAGGATATATATTGAAATTGTTAATGTGGGTGTGTCTACTGCACACTGCCAACATAGGTAACGTAACTGAAATAACACAAAATATTTTTCTTTATGTATGTAATTATGGAAAAAATATTAAACATTAACACACATCTGTACCTAGTCACACATACCTAGTCTCTGCAGCGTGTTTCTGTATTTGGTTGTGTTGTGAACTTTTGCAGCACATGTGTTTTAAAACTGATAAAGATGTTTTCTTAATTTGCTGGTGTTTTTCTATTTGCATGCGTTTTCTTCAGTTGCAGCGCGTTGAGCTCTATTGGTCACAGTAATATTGCACTCTATTACAATTCAAAGTTTGCCATGCATTCATCATCTCGGAAATAAAGCAGTCAGCATTATTTGTCTGAATAAGTTATGATGCATGTATTTTATATCCTGATTGAGCAACATCTATTTCAGAATCTTAAAGACTTTATGGCGTTTATAGTTTCCATATGAGTAAAGTGTTATGTATGACATGTTGTTGAATTAATTATTAATTTAGCCATCGTTTAAATCATTAACTGCTTCTAAATGCATAATGAAATCATTGTTGAACATTTGCAGTTAGCCTACTGTATGAATAAAAACAATACATAAACAAATACATAAATACATAAACACAACAGTAGCTACAAGGCGATTTCGGGTTACAAGGCATAAATCTTTTTTCCGATTTCAAAATGCGCACTTTGACATTTGTAGTACATATGCTGAAGTGTCCCGTCTGCCCGCTGAGCTGATGTTCACTACTGTAATGAATATGAACGTAACTTTTTAATAAGCAGGGGAAATTCCCGACTTTAAACAAATAACCATTTCCCTGCTCAGGACATTTGTCCTGTAAGAATGTACAGGGAGACTTCAAATACAAAAACTTTGTCTCCTTAGGCAATGTTTTCTCAGTAAAAATCATATAATTTCCTATTAATTCAATAGAACGTGTGAGCTTACAAGGGAATACCAACATGGCGGCGTGGCGGCTTCACAGTTCTCTATAGATCAGTGGGTGCAACCCTTTTGGACCATGCGCCTAGTTTTTTTCGTCGTTAGCAAAAGTGGATTCTGACACGATTTAAGTGCACCTGTGCCATGTGCTTCAGACCATGCAGACCAGACCATGCACTCAGATCATTAAAATAGGGCCCTCGAAGTGTAAATGCAAAATAATAGATCTGCCACTTTTTCTATGTAGGCTAATGTGTAATGTTACTTTGTGTTCATTTTATTACTAACTTTTCAAATCAGTCAACTTTTTACATATACATTTACAGATTTTTAAATATAAAATAGTTCTAAACAATTTGTTTTGTGATCTGTCTTGACCGTGATAGTTTTTTATTTTATTAATAAAGTCGTCACCTTTAATTACATAGCGCTTTATACAATAGAGATTGTTTTTTTTATAGCAGCTTTACGGGGATAAACAGGAAAATAATGATTCAGTGATGCAAACAGTTCAATTCTGCTGTAAAGCAGATCTAAAATGGAAAAAAAATGTCTGTTCAGCTGAGATCAGTTTAGTGTTGATTTAGCTTCATTGAATAACTGTGTAAAGATCATCAAAAATGAAATGAGTTCAATTCAGTTAAAGCAGCTCTGTAGAAAACAGCAATGTCGTCGTCCAGCTCAGTTCAGTTTTCATTCCAATAGCCTCAGTCAGTACAGTCAAATCAATAATATTGCAGAATATTAAGTGTCCCCAAGTATGCAAGCCAAAAGGCGACAGTGGTAAGGAATACGTAGGATTATTTTAATAATATTATAAGTTAATATTACAAACGGTTTCTTTGCATTTATTTTATATTATCAGTATTGTCAGTTTACATGGGTATGGTACTTTGTACTGTGTTTGTGGATGGCCGTGTTCATCCGCCACCACCGAAGACCAATTCTGACCCAAGAAAAACCCTGCAGTTGTTTTTGTTCAGTTAGCTTGAAGAAATCCCACTTGCATGCAAAATGTGGGACACTGTGAAATATTTAAATGTTGGTGTTCTTATTAGGGGCCTTCGCACCAAAGGTGCGAAGGCACCTATTGAAATCGTTGGTCTTCTTCTTCTGCTTCTTCTTCTGCTTCTTCTTCTTCTTCTTCTTCTTCTTCTTCTTCTTCTTCTTCTTCTTCTTCTTCTTCTTCTTCTTCTTCTTCTTCTTCTTCTTCTTCTTCTTCTTCTTCTTCTTCTTCTTCTTCTTCTTCTTCTTCTTCTTCTTCTTCTTCTTCTGCTTCTGCTTCTGCTTCTGCTTCTGCTTCTGCTTCTGCTTCTGCTTCTGCTTCTGCTTCTGCTTCTGCTTCTGCTTCTTCTTTCTGCTGCAAAATTCCAGGCAGTGCCGACAAAAAGTTATGGAATTCAAGTTGATTTGTCAAATCGTTTTTGATAAACGCGCAAACAAATTTTACGTAGCGGTTGCGAAAATACACATAAGGCTATATCTCCGCAACGCTTTATTGTATTCAAACCAAACTTGGTACATGTCATCACAAGCATGACCTGAGGCAACATGCAGCGTTTCGGCACAGCGCCACCTACTGGTCCGGAGATGGCTATTTTTGCCAGCGTAGGAAACACGGAATATAGTTGATTAATTGAATATTTTAGCCCAAATGTCAAAATTTTTATAGGAAGTGGCAAAAAAATCTAAACAAAGTTGCCCATGGGTCATTTTTTATGTTGTTATCACTATAAATGTCTATAACTCCTAAACAAAATGCAATATTGTCACCAAACTCGACACACATATGTATGGGCTCATTCTGAGGACACTTTAAAAAATGGTGGGATTGTGCCTCTTGGTGCCGCTATAATAGAACAAAACATGAATTTCCCATTGACTACGATGCAGTATTATTATATAAAATGCTAATGCTATCATTACATCATTGGTATGTGTCATCAGCACCATGCCTTTAAGGTACTCAAAAGGTTTCGAGACAGCGCCACCATGTGGTCCATACTTATAATGATAAGGCCTTTTGAGGCTATATCTCTGCAATTGCATATTGACACCATATTGACACCCTGCTTTGACATATTGACACCAAACTTTGCATGTGTCATTGTTCCCTTATTCTGACCCCACCACATCAATTTCGTAACTGTGCCACCTATTGGTCGAAAGTGATAAACCATTAAATCATTATTATTGACTGTATTTATAATTTTACAGCTATTTTGCCTAAAATCACCTTAATAGGTATTTAATGGCTCATTGTTACAGTTGGTTTGACACTCCCTGCCATGCTGGCATGTCTTCTTCTTTGCGCTTGGCCCAGATAATGGCTGCTTGCAGCTATATTTATTATTATTATTATTATTATTATTATTAGTAGTAGTAGTAGTAGTAGTAGTGGTGGTCCCACTTTATATTAGGTGGCCTTAACTACGATGTGCTTACATCAAAAAATAAGTACAATGTACTTATTGTGTTCATATTGTATTGCAAAACACTTGCTGTTATTGAGGTGGGATACGGGTAAGGTTAGGGACAGGTGTGGTGGTATGGGTAAGTTTAAGGGTAGAGTTAGGTGTAAGTGAAGTGTCAACAGTGTAATTATAAATGTAACTACAGAAATTAATTACAGATGTAATTAAATGCAGATATTTTTTTAAATGTAAGTACAATGTAAAAACATGTATGTACACAATAAGCATTGTATCAAATGATTAATTTAAATATTAGTACATAGTAGTTAAGGCCACCTAATATAAAGTGGGTACGTTGTTGTTGTTGTTGTATTATTACTACTTGTTGTCAATATTTTTTATCATCATTATTGTATATTTAATATTTTTTTATTTAATTATTTGTGATTTTTGTGATTTTTCTATTGGTTTAAAACAGCACAAAAGTATAGTTTTGTTTATTTGTTTGTGTGTTAGTTTTTTGTCTGTAGGTCAGATAATTGACTAGCTTAAGATGCTAGACTTCCTACGTTAAACATTTCCATTCTAGGGATGTTTCGTAGGAATCTAAAGACCCAAGCTAAATGAAATGTCATGCTTTATTAGTCCTGTGTATCACACACTTTTCAACAGCTTATAAGTCCCCCAGTACCACAAGACTGGTCTTTAATTTGCAGTGCCTTTAGAGGGCAGCCTGTGATCTTCTCTTTAGGCAAATGACCCTGTATTGTTTCCCTGTCTCGTTTTTAAAGTTATTCTAAAGGAAAGTTGGGCTTCTAATTACAAAAAAAGGAGTAATTTACGTCTACATCTACATTCACGGCATACACTTTCCTTGCAGAGTACATATTGTGCAAGTGGCAATTACCAGAGTGGTAGCTAACAATCACAATATATATATATATATATATATATATATATATATATATATATATATATATATATATATATATATATATATATATATATATATATATATATATATATATATATATATATATATATATATTCAAAGGTAAGGTTTGTACCATTTTTAGGGTTAACATGGGGCGTTGAATCGATGGAAAATACGCCCTTATTCCTTTCAAGGAACATTTGAGAGACCCTGGATATTGATTAGACATATCTGAACAAGAAACTAGATAAAACATATTGGTTCCTGTCTGCGTGTGTAAGGAGAGGAGATAGTCTAGTCTTTTTATAGTTGCTCACTAATCTTTTCTTTAATGTCTTCTTTTTCCTGTCCATTTTTCTTCTTTTATCGTATATGTGTGAGAAACTGTGAGCTAAAGAGAGAATGAAAGGAAAATAAAACTTTGTGTTAACCTCAACCTATCACTGTCTTTCAGTGTTGCTGAAAGGACTGCAGTGTCAACTACAGGTTAGGTTATAGAGATTTGTTTGACACCTTGTGACCTCTTGCAGGACTTTTCGCTGAGGCAAGAGACTGTAAATGAGATGAACAATAAAAAGCAAATGAAATCTGAAATTCTGAGACATCTGTTTCACAGCACAGGAATTCTCATTACAGGCTTCACACGTTTACTGCGGCGTTCACTCCGACAGTTGGTGAACAAATGAACTGTCGTATACATTTAAGGCCGAGATCACTGCTGACATGATTGTTTTACATGTGTTATTTTAGATTCACAGTTCTTTTGGGTAGAAGGTTAGGGGTAAGTTGGCCGATCATGGTTCTTTAGAGGTATTAGATTAGTTTTTATAAAGAGTGATGTTATTTTTGGATTTTTCACAGAGTGAATTAGTGTAAATATGGTGTGAATGTGTACTTAAAGTGACAGTTGAAAGGTGTGAAGACTCCTTTTCATTGGACACTTAATTTTCTTTTCTTTTTTGTGGCTTTTTATAGACTCCTATGAATCAAATACGAGTAGGTTTCAGTGGATTAAAATTGTATATATTATAAAAAATATACTTTACCTTGATCTTTAAACATGTTTGAGCTATGAAAACATAACTCAAGGTTTTCACTGTAACTAAATTTTGTCCATTTTTTGAAACTGAACTTTGATATCAGACATGACTGTTCATATTTGCACATCAGCTATGCTTATGTTGTTTCGAAAAGAGGACATCTGCACATCCTTTTAAAAGATGTTAGGAAGGCTGAAAGTTCCCCCCCCCCCCCCCCCCCCCCACACACACACACACAATTTTAAGTTATTTTAGGTCTACTTATGTATGACACCCTATTCATGGTGTTCCATTCAAAATAGCATAGATGCCTTCAATTGATTTACATTTACACCTACAAGTGATACCATATTATAGTGACCTCTTCCACTGTTTACAAATGTCATTTAATAGCTGATTTGTATTTTGAGCAGACCAATTACCACAGTGCTGTTTTGGTAATTACAGATTGTACCTTTTAACAGATTCAAATGAGCTTAATGAGCGAATTGGTTTTGATGGGTAAATCAAAACCATTCGTCTACATTATGGTTCTGCAGAGAGAGAGAGAGAGAGAGAAAGAGATCCGGCAAGTACAAAAAAGCAAACCCATTACTATATTTCATTTGTTCTCTCTTAATTTGCATATCTTGGCTATTTTAAATCAGCCCCGCATGCAGCCAGCTGGTCATTTGTGGATGTTTGTCTTTTTGTATTCATGTTACCCCAGAATCCTCCTTAAAAGCTTGCAATGTAATTAATCCATCACAGTGTACTTACTACTTTTGTGACACCACCACAAACATAAAAAAAACATTTTTAGGAAAATTTTGTCTGAAAAAATGTGTTTTTATATTTCTGTTTTTGTTTATTTGATATTTTAAAAGATACTGTTATATATAACCATAACACTCGCCCAAGAGCAATTTCTTTTAAAGTGACCTAAAACACAGACTGGCCTGGGTCCTTTATTATTGAGCCTTGTTAAGATACTGTAAGTCCAATCACTCTATAAGAATTCACTCTGTATGTCCTATACAGAAGCTCATATATCTCTGGTTTATCATTTGAAGCATCCAAGTAGAACTTTCTAGAATTCCAAACTGGTGACAGTTTGCCAAAGGAATGCTCCCCTTGAGATTTAACATTTTCAGTTTTAGTGAGGGACACTAATTTGACACAAACTGCACCTTGTGCATGATGCAAAAAATAGGATTGTCTGAATGTGGTACATAGCCGAGGTGTCGCCTGCGTTTGTGAACCGCAGTGTTTTCTTTTTGGGAGAAGAGAGGTTGTGGCTGGAAATATTTCCACTAAACCTGGACTCATGGCAGAGCAAATATTTGTTGTGTGGTGGTAAACAGGCATCAGTCAGGGCCTCAGACAACACCATTTCCTGTCTAGACTGTGCTGCCTATGTACCAATATCTGTTATCCATCACTAGGACCGTAAAAAAACAGCGTAGTTCAGACCCACCAGAATTCAATATTTTCAGGTGAAATTATATATAAAACTTTGGCGTTTTTAATATTTTTATATTGTAAATTCATAGTTACTCTCTTACCTTAAAGACAGTATATTTTAAATATTTGTTGTAATGGCATCTTTTTATGAATGAAGGCTATTATCACTGATACTAAAACTGGTACTGATGTCCCTATGAAATAGATTTTTTTTAAACAATAATGATAGACATTCAACATTACAGTATAATTGAAAGCTATCAATTTCAACATTTATTAGCCTTTAAAAAACTTATTTTTAATGTATGTGAACTTAAAACAATCCACATAAACCCATTAATAAATGTCATATTTACCTGTGGCCTTCATGCCTGTCTAACAGGTAGGAAATATACAGAAATTGAATAAAGTTATCAAACACTTTTCTTAACTGCATACATTATAAATGAAATATAGGTCAATCCTTTATATTTTCTCTGTTACGTTTGTTCTTTGATTAACATTAATGACAGACATCACAGCAGCTGGTTTATTAGGCTGCTGTCACTTTAACATTTGCAGGAATAAGAGCGTGATTATATGATGTAATGCTAGCCAAAGGATGACAGAAAAATGTATGCTGCGTTAAATATTTTAGTGCTATCAAAATGAACACGTTAATGCACACATTTAATTTTTTCAGTTTAACTCGTTACATTTTTTTACCACAGCATCCGTTTTCCCCCGTCATCCTTTGACTAGCGTTACATTATATGATCACGCTCTTATTCAAGCAAATTTTTTTTTTTTATCCATTTACATACGATAGGACACAAAAGAGAACTCTGTGCAGTACTGACACGCGTGTCTGTGAATCTCCTGTCTGTGTGACACACTCATGCGCACAGAAAGCCGCTTCAGACCGATTGAATGGACAAAAACACAATTTTGCCCAAATGCCTGTTTTGTCAAGTATCCTCACAAGCAGTCTTCATTGAGTTAATTGAAGTCTTAAATAAACGTAAAGAGTTGGGAGAACATAGAAAGCATGTTAAATCCACAGAATGTGCGGCAGCGCCAGGTCTTAAAGTGACAGCAGCCTAATAAACCTGCTGCTGTTTATTAAGACTGTGAAGTGTTTAATAACGTTATTCAATTTCTGCATATATCCTACCTGTAAGACCTACCTGAAAATCTTAAAGCACTGGTTACAAGGGTCAAAAGCAACAAAATTAAAAAAATCTGTATATTGCATATTTGAACCCTTTTCAGTAGTGACTTATGATTTTGAGATCCATCCTTTCACACTGAGGACAATTGAGGGACTCAAACACAACTATTAAAAAAGGTTCAAACATTCACTGATGCTCCAGAAAGAAACACGATGCATTAAGAGCCGGAGGGTGAAAACTTTTATTGAATTTGAAGATCAAGGTAAATTGTACTTAATTTGTCTTCTGGGAAACATGTAAGTATCTTCTGTTGCTTCTGAAGGGCAGTACTAAATGAAAAAAAAATTATATTTAAACAAAATAAGAAACATTTGGACATCTTCATCCTGTTCAAAAGTTTTCACCCCCCGGCTCTTAATGCATCGGGTTTCCTTCTGGAGCATCATTGAATGTTTGAACATTTTACAGTAGTTGTGTTTGAGTCCCTCAACTGTCCTCAGTGTGAAAAGATGGATCTCAAAATCATGGAAAGGGTTCAAATATGCAAAAGATGCTGGAAAACTGAAGAATTTGCAGGACCTGAAGGATTTTTCTGAAGAACATTGGGCAGTTTAACTGCTCAGGACAAACAAGGGACTCAAGAACAGTCATCAAAAAAAAAAAAAAAAAAACAGCCGTGGATCATCCAGGTAACAACACATCCGTTTTGAGAATCAATGGTTCATAAACTTTTGAATGGGTAATTTTAATAAATGTAGCTATTTTTTGTCGTGGACTATATGTTAAAAAAAAATAAAACAATAATTAATTATGTAAAATATCTTATTCAGGACAGCACTAAGTAAAAATTAATACTTTTTTATGATCTCTATTATTTTGCTAAAATTATTCACATTTTCACAGATTCTGCAAGCGGTTCACATACTTTTTCTTGTAACTGTATATTAGGCATTTATTTTAAATAAAAATTAAGAATATTTGAAAAGTATCTGCACTAAGTGTAAATAGTTGCTGTTTATACTGCAAAAAGTGGCAAAGAAAATACTGCTATATCTGAGAAATAATGACATTTTGCTTTTTAGACACATTTGTCAAGTTTTTTTGAGATTGTTGTGAGCTGTTATGTTGGACTAATTAAAATGCTGAATAAAGTTGAAACAGTTTTTGTTAATAGCTATGTACAGTATTTCATATAGCTTCACTTCAAACCATGGGAATCGCTTTAAAATACCTTTAATTAAATCAATGAACTTTATTGCATTATATCATGCTTAAGAGATCATTAGAAACGCAGTGCTGCTGAACGCTTCATGCTTGAGCAACCTGGAAGTGCAGACGCCTTTTGTGACCCCACTGTAATGATAAATGGAATTGAGAAAATTAATTTCCTTCAAAATGTAGGCCCGTATCAACACTTTGTATCCGCCACCGTTGCCATGGTTATGTTGTTAAGTTACTGACACATGAAATAGCTTAATAATCTGTATAGTAATTTTAATAAAATTAATTTCTGATGACATTGTAAAGAGGTGATGACATTATAAAATGCATTAAAGCTGCCGTTCATCATTGTGATGTTAAATTATGCCGTGTGATTGCTCTATGATGCATTGCTTGAGGGACAAAGAACTGATAAAGGACTTTAATTGGCTTGGAAAGGGCAGGCGACGCAAGAGTGGCCGATAGAGAGAGTCTTTACGTGACCTTTCCTGTGTCCAGTGCTATACAACCAGACCATATTTACAGTCCGACGCCGATTTATTCCAATTTAGCTGATAGAGTCTTCATGTTTGGTTCCAGTTATCAGAAGATTTTGCCTGTGAAGTCAAATGCCAGCGTGTCGCAGATCAGAGAAAGGAAATGGTGGAGGGGTGGCATTTATTGGGTGCACTCTGGGTCTTGCAGCTGCCGTCTGATCATGGTTCTGATTGGTCTCATTGGTTCTTTACGGTGTGGTTTTGATTGGTCAGTGTTCAGCTGTTGCAAAACCCTGTTTGATTTACTCAGCATAGCAGTACTTGGAGCGATACATAACAAACAACCATGCTTTTCATGCAGTATATTTAAATGAATTTGTTAAGTTGGATTCATTATTCACGGTAAGAGAACATTAGGAATTACATCTACCGCGTTTGCATGAGAAAATTAAAAAAAAAAAAATTATTATTGAGCTGGCACATTTCTATGGCTGTGACAGAAATATATCGCTCTCATAAAATGTTTCTTTGCTGATATAGTGTTTGATGATGAGAGTGCATTATCAGATTCCGCACAAGATTGTATCCATCAGATATTAGTTGTGTGTAATATCAGATTTCAAATTCAAATGTTAACCATTATGTAGTGTTTACTTCATTTGTGCATTGATCCATGAGAAGCCCGTTAAGCATGGACTGGCAGTTGTTTTTCTTCTTTGTGTGCGTGTGTGTGTGTGTGTGTGCGTGTGCATGCATGCATATGAAATAAGTGCAAAGAGAGTGATGAATATATTAAACTCTATAACAACATAAGCGTGGGAAGCTCATCAATCAGCCTTACAGAATGACTTTAATTTGAAGCTTTGCATGGCTAGAATATGCTCTCATGAATAAAGGATTTAACATTGTCATGAGTTGGAACATGTGTTAACAGATTGTGGAAACTTCCCACGCAGTTTTGTCCATTTAGGATGTTAAGGCGCCCTCCTCCGAGCCAGCTGTTTAAAAATAAAACTTTCTAAGTCACACATGGGCAGTTGACATGACCTGTAATTTCATTGTCTTTAAAGAAAAAGATTTTTTTTTTCTCTTAATTGAGCTGAACTTTTTTTTTAAATTGCATGTAAAATTTGTTTGGTGTGACTGTTCTCGGCAGTTTCTTTATCTTTTTCTTTTTTTTTGAGTGGTCATGAATTTACATATTGTCCTAAAAATAAAAAAAGACAAGTCTGTATTTGTTTTGTGATCCATTATTGGACTTTTGGAGTGACTTGACTTTTTACATTGGGCCTGTCCCAATACCTGGGCTGCATTTAAGTCCCATTAAATTTTTTTATGCCCTTCCCTCGCTAACTTCCCTCCGTCTCGTTCACTCGGATGTATGTCATTGCTTACATTGCACGAGTGCCCACTACTGGCGGAAACCTTGCAATGTGTTTAAATGGAACGCCCTGAGCCCTTGAACACTTGAAATCTGCTATGGAGCTGATTTATTATTTACAGTTTTAATTAAGCGGGATCTGCTGTGACATCACAATCATGTTGCTTTGTGGTCTATAGATCTGCCTGGCTGATTTTGACAGAGGGAGCGAGTCTACTCATCATGTACACTACAAGTTGAGTAGACTCACTCCCTCGGTCAAAATCGATGCGTTGAGGGTCTGTCCAAATAAACTTTCCTTTTCCACTTGACGAAGTTGAACGCACTTCAAAATGGTGGTGGGGATTCCCTCAAGGGGATGTGCTTAGGGAAGTTTGCGAGTGTATGTCTAAAAGTATAGTTAAACGCAGCCCTACACTTGCAGTTTTTGCACTTGATCACTTGTCTTTACATGATGTATTTCCCTATTTTTGGCCAACATTGAATCCAACATGCAGTTTTTTTGGGGGTTTTTTTATTTTTACAGAGCTTTACGCGGTTTGATTTTCAATACTTTGCATTTTAAAATAATCTTGTAGACACCCGTTTAGTAGACCCTGTGTAACAAACACAGTTTAATTGTGTTGCATCCAAGTAATAAAAAGCAGTTTACATTTTACGAAATGCACACTCATCTCCGTATCAGGAAAATGTGTAACACTTTACAGTTTACTACTAAATTATACGAAAGCTTTCCTCTAAATCTCGCAATTTCAGGGCACATGAGTCCCTGAACATGATGAATGATGGGATACGCTTAGCCTCAAATACCTCTCCGAAGTGTTCTAAATAGTGTGGATATAGTGTGCATTAAGGGCACTGAGCGTTGGCATTTTTCAGACCTGGGACATTCTTGCACACTTATTTCCTGTCACATGCACACGTTCTCAAGTGGCCAAGACAGCAAGTGCGTAATTTGGAAAGGGCCCATTTTCAAGCTTGTAAGTTGGGGAGGGTGTTTTACCCTGCTATTAATTACTTTTGTTTATGTGGAATTACAAACATGTTCAGTTTTGCGTTTTGACACATCCACAGATCCTGTTGCATTAATACACATAAAATAAATTACAGCTTTTCTTATGTGGATGCAGCATGTGGGAAAATAAATGTTGGAAACTGTCAAAATAACTAATTACATTTGCATTGTACCTTAAGAAATGCACTGTTTAATTTTGATGGGGGGGGGGGGGGGGGGGTTATTTGATTTCTCTCACCACCTGTTGCCTGAGGCTCTTTCTTACAATGGTAGAATTTTTATAAAATTAATTCTCATAAAAATTAATTAATAAAAATAAAAATTCTCAAATTCAATTAGTTTATTTTATTTTTAATTCAAAGTAACTCGTATAACTTGGAGTGAATTTCTTTCTCTGTTGATATCTTTATACAAAATAAACGTTCTTGTATTTCTTGTGTTCATTTTATTGCAATTAAAAAATTATATTGTTATATTTTACTTATATTTCTGATTGTGCAACTACTGAATTCCCTGCTTTACTTTATTGTTGGGCCTTCAAAATAGTGTAGAGCATTGGCACATTCCAGTAAAAATAATATGATTCTGACATATGGCGCAATAGTGCTTCGGGCGACCTGAGTTTGAGTCCAGGCTCTTGGTCATTTCTTGATGCCAATCAAGAAATGTCCGGTTGTCTCTCTCTCTCTCTCTCTCTCTCTCTCTCTCTCTCTCTCCTCTCTCTCCTCTCTCTCTCTCTCTCTCTCCCTCTCTCTCTCTCTCTCTCTCTCTCTCTCTCACTCTCTCTCTCTCTCTCTCTCTCTCTCTCTCTCACTCTCTCTCTCTCTCTCTCTCTCTCTCTCTCTCTCTCTCTCTCTCTCTCTCTCTCTCTCTCTCTCTCTCTCTCTCTCTCTCTCTCTCTCTCTCTCTCTCTCTGAACTGTCCTCTCATATAAAGGCAGTCCAGCCAAAAATAGAACTTTAAAAAAGTACCATAGGAATTGTGCATCTTGGCTAGCAGGCTATGTCTAAATAAATAAATATATTATGAGGGAAAAGATTGATTCTTGATGTGATAATATCATTTCAGTATTGTGAGGATAAAATATAGCAATACTTTGATATGCTGGGGGGAAAAAATCTGTAGTTTAT
This sequence comes from Rhinogobio ventralis, assembly GCA_039654625.1. Lineage (NCBI taxonomy): Eukaryota > Metazoa > Chordata > Actinopteri > Cypriniformes > Gobionidae > Rhinogobio > Rhinogobio ventralis. The sequence continues at coordinate 28,271,707 of CM077198.1, read as the reverse complement.
CCAATACAGCCTGAAACCCTTGAGACTACTCCGAAAAACAGATGTGGACAGTCATGAACAGTTTGGAACCTAATTTATGATAGTCATATATCTCACCTCAGTCTTGCATAGAGGTCTGCCTGCTGGTTTACCAAGCTCTCATGTTGTTGAAAAGGTCACCATGAGGAGCTAATGGCCATCATCACAGTGCCAAATTAAGGCTCATTAGACGGACCATATCCCGTGGGCGCCTGGTCTTACATCAGCAGAAAGAAAGCCATTTTGACCTGCAATAATTGCCTTGATTGCACCATCCTCTGTTTGCAACAGAACGGCTTGAATTCCCAATTCATTTGAGCATGTTTTTTAATAAATGAATGTCCCTGTAAGATAAATTACTTGTCTGTCGTAGCACAAAATGTAAATGTAACCGAGGGGGGCGAAACTGGAAAGTGATGTATGTCCTTCATTGGACACACAACATTTAGTTTTTATTAAGAGTTTAACACGTACATGATACATTAGCGGTGGTTCAATAGCCGTAGCTTTGCTCTTCACTGTATTTCACTCTGATGAATTAGCAAGTCAGCACACCACGTAAAATGACAAAAGGAAATGAGCAGAGCAGCATTATTATGACGTGTTGCACCAGGGCCGGCGCGGCTGGGTAATGTCTTTGTGTGGAGGCTGACGTTTATTACTACTGCTTAATGCTACCTACGTGACCCGAGTTGTGGTTTTCTGCAGTGGAGATGAGGAAGGTACCAGAAAGGTCAACTTTAGCCTTGGTGTTTCATTAGTAGAGATGTGCTTTTTGCACTCAGTGCCACAGGTCATAAATAGCAGTCTTCCAACTATTGGTAATTATTTTGTGAATATCACATTCCACAGAAATGAGCTTAATTATCTAAATGTGACCTTGTGACCTCCGTTCAATGAGGTTTGTAGTTGTTTAAAGATACTGTAAGTGATTTTTGTGTTTGTGTGGGTGTGCACACAAAATTTAGTTTGCTAGAGGAGTTTGGGGACATGCCATCAACACAATACCATCTCACTTAACACAATTTTGGCATCCCACTGTTAGTCGAATGTTAGTTCTCCTAAAACCTGTTTGTGAAATGCAAATCTATATCATTGTGCTACATGTGTTTTCTTGATGTACTGTTCCATACTAATCCTCGCTGAAAGCGTTCAAGCAGTCTGTCATTGCTATGGTTACCTCCTCAGCCAAATGCGACCTCTGTTTGTGGGGATATGTGAAAATACATTCTCGTAAAATTTAATGTCATTTTCCAAACATGTTGTTTTCCTGATGATGTGCACCTGGGCAAGCATTCCAAATTTTCCCCCTTACCTCATGAAATCAAAATGAGAGTTTTGTTGATTTGATGTATTTGCTTTGAATCTAATCTATTTGCAAGCAAGCTATGGTTCACAGCTTTGACGTAGCAACTATTTGCACTCAGCAAGCATTTCCATGGGACCTAAAAACAGTCAAACAGAACAAAACTCTGTAAAGAGAAACATGCCGAGGGAATAACTAATTATTAAAATTTAAAAATTTTGATCAGTCCTGAAGGCTATCAGACATGTAGTGTGTGTGTTTGTGCATGATGCACAATGGTGTGGGACCATCAGTATGAAGAGGGAATAAACAGCGACCCAAGGCTGCTTGATTGCTCTGGATTGTGGGCGGAAAAGGATAAATTAGCAATTCATTCTTAATTACAAAGACCAGAAAAACATTGCATCTAACAAATGAAGCAACAAAATTACTGATAGGGTAGCGCTCCGTTTCCGCGCCACACAAAAGAATCATTCTCCCGCCCGTCTCAGGGCCAAGCTCTGATTAATGATGATTTCTCATTGAATATCTCCACACATTTACGAATCCACCCGCCTCTGCGCTGCTTCCATAAATCCACACGGGGAGAAACATTTCCGCCCACAAAGTCAGGCAGATCTTTGATCCGTAAACATTAGGACGCGCTCCTCACCTGATCTCGTTTGCGCTACCGGGTGCCATCAGAATAAAGAGCCAGTTCGTCTCACATTTAATGCGGCCTATTTGCAAAGGTGGCCGTCAGTCAGTGAATGGCTGGCAGTCACATCACTGCATTCATCCTGGACGTAATAAAGAGTTGAGTTAAAGCCCTAGATACAGGGCCCGCCGAGCATGTTTTGAAGTGCTGTGGTCATTCAGCAAGAGGGATTTATGGCCTGCAGTCCATCAGCTCTGATCTTAAAAGGCTGTGATTAACAGCAGAGAGAGTAGAGATGGGATTCAGCACCGCTGTAGGCAAACCCTGACAAGGCCATACTACTCAGAAGCTTTTTACTCTGCCTGTTAACAAGACTCACTCTCTTACACACACACACCATTGTTTTTCTATGTGTGGTGGAATATAGTAGCATATTTCTTTTTCAAAGGAAAATAAAACCCTTGAAATTGACTGATATCTAAATCTGATCATTTAAATCTGTAAGAAATAGATGGCAAGACCTTTTTATTTTCTAAAAAAAAAGGTAGATAATTAGTGCCTTTTTTTTCATCTTAAGAATTAATTGTAAAATATTTCATCTCATGTCCTTCATAAAAAATAAAAAACATAACTATTTGGGGTCTCAGACTCCAGTTGAAGAAGTACAATTAAATGCAATGAATTTTTACACGCTGAAAATACTATTGATTATTATTTTCTACAGCGTGTTTTTACTGGCGTCAAACTGAAGCAAGCAGAAGCAATGTTACTATTACATTTTTAACGTTTCATTTTTAGTTTTAGTTTATCTGCTCAGTATGTTTGGCTGTTAATTTATTTTTTATAGAATAATAGAATAAGACCATATTCAGGGGTTCTTTAACCTTTTTACAGCCCAAACAACTGAACTTTGTCTTGAAATTGATTTATATTTAACTTTGATTATTTAAATCTATTATAAATCTAAATATACATTTAAATTTGAGATTTGCATTTTTTCACTCCAATGCATTTTTAATATCTAAAATAAGATGGTTTTGATTAATTTATGACTCTTTTTAATCTTGTAAGAATTGATTGCAAACTATTTAATCATATGTCCTTCATGTAAAAAAAGTTACATAACTGTTTGGGTTCTCAGGAACTCCAGATGTAAAAATATGATTAAATATAATAATCTTTTACATGATAAATTGTATTGATACTAATTTCTGCTGTGTGTTTTTGCTTTAGTCAAATTGAAGCAAGCAGAAGCAATGCTAATGCATTGAAATGAAATCTCATTTATGTAAAACTGTCTACTTTGATTAATTTTGTAATAACGCTTTTTGGTTGGTCACAGTTTGAATTGGAAATAATAGGTTCAGTTTCAAATTCCTGTTATTTTTTTACTTATTGAGGTCTCTGAAACCCCAAATAAAAAATACATGTTATGTTGGTTTGTATTTGAAGTGTATTAAAATAATTTGTCACATTCTTAAATGCTTAAACTTTACATTTGAGAGTATTCTGGCTGGTGTAAGGTTGAAGTTTACAAATAAGAAAGAATTGAAAGTGAACTCACAAATCACTGTGCACATAGACAATATTGGGCTTGCATTTACAGTATGTGCATTTGTTTGCATTTATTCACATAATTTGATATATCACAAATAGGAACTGATCTGAAATCAGATTTTCATATTTTGATACAAGTTGCTTACAACATTTATCAAACATAGCCAGTCAGTGCAACCTAATTAATATTCACGAGTTAACTCTTCACCATGTCATGACATCACATCCCGCCCACATGAGCAGTCCATTCAAAACTACTTTGTCTTGAAACACAAACCTATGCCACTCAGGAAAAAGCAAGCCCTTTTAACACCACATCATTAGCATTATTTTTCAGACCTGCTGTAGCGGAGACATTTTGTCAGCTGTGGTTGGCAGAATATCTGTATTCTACTAAATACGGATGCACAGGATTAGCATTGCACTCAGGTGCGTGTCAAAAGCAATCTTGTCCGCTCACGGGGTTTGTAGTGTGAAATTAAATCAGATACACTCATTATCTTTTTGCACTCCTAAAAGGTTTTAGGCATCTCAACAACCACAACCTGTCTCTAAAGTTTTATCTCGCTTGCTTTCACAGGTGGAGAGCATGCGGCCCCTGTAACACATCCACTTCCTGCTGCCTTCTCCGACCTGCTGCCACATTTCCTGGTTGAGCCTGATGATGTTTATATCGTTAAGAACAAGCCTGTGACCCTCACCTGCCGCTCAACCCCTGCCACTCAGATCTACTTCAAGTGCAACGGAGAATGGGTTCACCAGGATCAGCACTTGATTGAGCGTGACGTGGACCCTGCCACAGGTAGACCCTCTCAACACTCTTTCCGAGGTCGACAATAAAGCCGGCTGACCCGCAGCATTTATAAAATGACACTGCAGAACAGGAGTGCCTATGAAGAATGCTTTCTAGATATGATGCTCTTTCTTCTTCTGTAGTATATTACCAAAATACAAATACTTCCTTTAAGGCAATTTTCAAAATGGCTTCTGCCCATATCATGAGCAGAGCTGGCTTTCAGCTCCAGGATTGGTCTGTTGCATTAGTGTACTGTGTATCATGAATGGCTGGCTTAGTTTGGATATTTCTTTATAGCTTTTTGTAGCAGAGGCAGCTATATTAAAGAGGCCAAATTATGCCCTTTTTCAAAGTCTTGATTTTGTTTTTGGGGTCTGCTAGAATAGGTTTTCAGCACCTCTCTTCCCAGTCTGTCAGTAACACTTAGTTTAGTTCCTGTCTCTATGGCTGTATTTACACTTGGCATTAACATGTGACCTGTATCCGGATGTTGTCCACATACACATTGAAAAGACAAGTGTAAACGCATTTCTGATCGGAATGTTATCCGATCAGCGTGTCCTTGATCGGATCTCAGTTTAATGTAAATGCAATCCAGCCATCGTATCTACATTCACAGGTCGACGTCATATAAATCCCCGCCCATTCTCTCTGAAGGCTGTTGGAAAATAATGGACTGATGCAGTTTTGACAAGAAATTAAACTTATCTGAACTTTACAGTAAACGTCAATATTTAAAACCGTTTATTTAGACTGACATGATAGCCTACAGTGTGTCATTTTTTATTTTAATTGTCAAATCACACAATCACAGTCATGAGATCTTACTGAAGAGCTGCACACTGCTTTGCCAGAAGAATAATCGGTATGTTTTTTTATGTATGTTTTTATTGTTTCAGCATGTTTATTAATCTCCCATTTCTGTCAATATACTCATTGCACACTATAACCTTAAACCCGGATGATGTGACTTTTTTTAATATGATCAACCCAGTTATTTTTGTATGATCAACTCTGGAGGTATTCCTTCATTTAAACTTAATTTGATCTAAGATTGGAGATTGCATCGGAAAGTAAAGTGAGTGCATTGGGACATTGTTTAATTTGGTTTAATTGGTTGTCGTATAGCCTATACCCTTGTTTAGTTCTAATTAATGATCTTAAATGTGATGTGCGTTCTTTAATTTCTTTAATACAATTGTGTTCAGATTCTGCACGTGTTTTACTGCTATTACACATACAATATAAATGCTTGCGCTCATTCAATCATGGAATGCGTCGGAATAATGAATCTTTTCATCATACAAGATTAATGTTGGGAAACTTAAGTAGATTAGTACTCTATTTGTGATCGATTGTAACGTTACTTTTGTTGAAATCGCAAAAATTCTGTGCTGTGCAATGCCATTGATAGAGGCTAAAATTAAAGTTGTTTTAAGCTACGAAGCCATTTGAAGTTTCTGCCTTTCAAGCGCCACAGACCTAATTTAAATATTTTGTGGGAAACAGAAATCCGATCTGTTATCTAGATACAGATACTAGATACTTAGTGTGAACAAATGTAAATGTGTTGTGTCCTGATTTGCTAATGATCCGATCTGCTTGATTGGATCATGGTGATTGCATGTTAATGCCAAGTGTAAACACAGCCTATGAAGCACCTCCTTCTGAAAAAGTGCAATGTGCTCTGATTGGTCAGCTGGACCAGTGTATTGTGATTGGTCAACCGCTTTAACCATGTTTTGGAAATGTCAAGCCCCCGTTTCAACACTGCTAACGCAACTCAACCAGGCCTCGCCCCTGCAGAATAATATGACCATTCCTCAACAAAGCTATTTCATTAGCTGAGACAACTTTTAATTAATTATATACAGCTACTGTGTAATTGTTCGTATTCATGAAAACATATTCATGCGTTTATAATATAACATCACATATTACTGAAATGTTTCCTTTGTGTGTGTTTTCAGTAGCATTTGTGTATTGCTAACAGCTTAGCATAGTGCTAACGGCGTTTGATCTGGCATTGAGGTAGGTAGATAAGATTCTGTGAGGGAACGGATTTTGCATGACATTGGTGTAAATAAAGTGAACAGTTGATGCTCACTGTTGTTTTACGATGCATTCTCATAATTTCTAAGAGGTGTTTCGGTGCTTTTGAACTATTATAACAATAAAACTCCCTGCTCAACACATACTACAGGGCTGCCGACTCTCATGCATTCAGCGTGACACTGTTCTCGCTCTCATTTATCATAACATCGTAATATATATCATATACATAATTTACCCGCTATATTGCTAAATGTACCCGATTTTTCATTTCAACAGAAAAATATACCGGGATAACCTGGCTTCTCTTGGGATTCCCCTGCTTCACAGCATAGTAATGATGATTTTCTAAAGCCTGCCCGCACGTTGACGTGATTGGTTACAAGGTAGTTTGTGACATCAGAAACACCAGCGATTTCCAACCTCGTTTTTGAGACCGTCTTTTTTTCAGTGCAGTTTTAAGGAAAAATACTAAGCAATGGTGTTGACTTATGTATTTGCACATGGTTTGTCTTAAAGCATATTAAAAGCACACATAAACAACATTAAAAACTTGATTTTCACCACAGGGGGTTTTAGATTAAATTCTGTTTAGTTACCAAATGTTCTGACAATCACAATACACTTGTTTTGTTTTTTTATTGGCAGTCCTGCATACTATTGTACTAGAGATGGATTGAGACAGTCTATTTTAATAAAATATATACTGTTTCTTGGCAACTGTAAGTGGTCCCTGTGGTCGTTCTAATGAATTATGATACTTGGCAGAAGAATTGTTTATTATTATTATTAATAAATGTAACTATTTATTATTAAACGTGTGTCTACGGCTGTTTTATGAAAGCAATAAGCCACTTGTGGCCGCATGTCCAAGAACTTTTTTTTTTCTTTTTTTTTTTACATCGGATTTTAAGGCTAGAACGATCTGTTTTTTTTTTAAATAAAACGATTAAAGTGCCGATCCCCCCCCCAAACAAGTCCAGCACGGTTTTTCTGCAGCTTGCAATTTGTTTCTTGCTTTTAAAGACAGCTTTATCTTGTTATTCCTCAGGGGTTTAATCACACTCTCCCCTCAGAGAGCAGTTTAAGCGATGTAGCCGGAGATGTGGCCGATTTGTTTTGTTCAGCTTTACCTGCTCTTATGTGGACACGCTGTGTTTTCTGTTATTTCACTCATCTCATGATTGATTGGGCTCTGCTGACAAGTACTCCGCTCGGCTTCCTACAGTATTGTTCCTAGCGCCAGTAGAATAAAAGATAAAAGAATTTCCTAAAGGGCTTTCTGTCTCTCCCATTCGCCGTCTTCCCCTGGTTCTCTCAGGAGGAGGAGGCGGGGACGGCTAGTCAGCATTCAGCGAGCGGATGTTTGTGTTTGTTTGACGCTCCTTGGCAGAGGCAGCGTAGGGGCATAGGGATGCACATCACGCGTTTGCTAGGATTCAGAAGTGATCTGTAACTTAAAACCTCCAATTCACAGCATGACAGCTGATTGGGAGAGCTGACGTGCGGATGACATGCTGCGAAGGAGCTGCAACAATTTTTAGGGGAATGTCGCATTTCTTAAGACGGAGGATGTGCCGCTAGGTATTAGAGCAGACAGGCATAAACTCCTGTCATCTGTCTATAACGCATGCACACGTTAGACTATTAGCATTCAGTTTCTTTTGTCAGACAGTACATTGTGTTTATTTATTTAGCGGTGAGTCGCATTGTGAATGCACACTCAGATTCTTCATTCACCGATGTGAGTCGGGTAGTCTGTTTGACTGTCACCTACATCACTTACTTGGTGTATGTTTTGCCCACTGGAAAATAAGATTATGACAGACCATGTTAACAAGATTACAACATATAAAAGCAACAGAGTTTTGTCATATTTTAATTGCCATTGCAATATTACTTTTCTGTGTACTGCCAGAAATATTATCTGTTGTATTATCTGTTGTTTTTTAAAAAATATAATATTTTAATATAAGGCAAGACACCCCAGCTGAATAGGGGAAAAAAACATTTTTATTTAAAATATATACTTTCCCCTTTGGCTGATAGCATTAAGAATTGCAAACATTATTTGTATTACAAGTTTTCTGAAATGTTGTTTAAATATGCAAATAAGGCATTATCTAATTAAATATGCACTAATCTGCATATATTTCCAGAACCAAAATCTGAACATTGGGTGAAGCCATGTTTAAAATTCTGGTTTCATTCTGTTGACAGTTTTATTAGGTTTCATATTAGGTTTTTACAGAAGGAATTTTTGATATCTTTTTATCATTCCATAAATCAGAAAATACTGTTAACAGCCAGGAAAAAAAAAATGTCTTTAGGAATAAAATGTTGTATACATTCTGAAAAATGCTGGGTTGTTTTAACCCATGGTTAGGTCAAATATGGACAAATTCAACTGTTAGTTTAAATGAAAGAGTTTAAACCTAGGTTAACTTAAACCAATGGTTGGGTTTGTCCATATTTGACCCAAACGAGTTGAAACAGCTCAGCATTTTTTAGTGTGTGTAATCAGGCAAATTATATATAAACAAACCCCTCTGTAAAATGCTTTAGAATATATAAAACTTTATAAGATTGGTGTATGGAAGTGCTACAGGTTTCTGGCATATAAAAAAAAAGATTTTGTGGAAAACGAATTGAAATCTACAGATGCAAATAAAGTGCAATAGAGTTTTCTTTCCACTTACAATAACACGTTATGAAAAGAGCCCAACACAACCCAAAATCTCACAATTGACCTATCGGTAAGCCCCGCCCCCCTTAGTTATTGTTGCTAACTCGGACAAATAAACGTTTGAGTTGCTAACTGTCAGTCAGGTCCCCGTGCAACTGATAATCAACTGCGATTGGCTCATCTGCATTCGAGGGGAGGAGCTTACCGTTAGGTCAATTGACCGGTGCATGAAAAAACTATGTGAGACCGTAGATTGACACTTAACACTTACACCGTGTCTACACTGGACGCGGCCATTGATGCACCGCAACAGCTAGAAGCTGTCTACACTGAAGCTGTCTACACAAATCCATTTGTCCCTCGAAGTACTGTGAGTGCTTGGAGTACATCATAAATGGAACGAAACATTGTTACTGTCGAGGATTCATCTTCCAGAATCTAGCAGTAAGTTTTGAAAGTTCCTTTTTAGTCCATCTATCCTGAAGTCCGTTTTGCAGAGATGGACTAAAAATTAACTCACAAAACTTACTGCTAGATTCTGGAAGATGAATTCTTCAAACAGTGAGTTCTTCAAAGAGGATGTGGTGCTGGTCCTTCAAAAATCACTCTCAACCTATCCTCTTCATGTATTTTACAACACTTCAGCTTATGATTCTTATTAAGTGGGGGTAATTTTTTTAAGTCTCTGAGATCCTGACACCTTGCACTTCTGGAGACTCCAGGTAGGTTGCAGTTCTGGAAAATAGTGGTGCTGGAGACTAAAGGGTTCCTGATGGTTTTACACCTAATTCTTCACCTTAATTCTTAATTCTTTTGCAGTTAATGTCTTTTCTTCACCACCTGTTTTTGTCTGACCCTGCTGGCCCAATGAGCATTTCACGGTCCAGTGGTCATGCCTTAACTACATTTTTTTATTGCATTAGTATTGCATCCTCCTTATGGGCATTTAATAATTTTTGACTTTTCAGTGGGAGTTAAATCTCTTTTTTGGCCCATTTTATATGTAAAAGAAAATGTGCCTAATAATTCTGCACACCTGAATATAAGGTGTTTTTCATTTCCAGCCTCCATGAGCATTTATATATCACTTATAAATGATTAAATACAAAATTAATAGTAGTTATTAAGATTAATGTGGCTTGGAATTGGTAAAATGTGTCTGGAAAAAAATATGATCAGAAAATCAATGTGCCTTATAATTCTGCACGCACTGTATAAACAAATAATTTCTCTTTTTTTTCATCACTGTAATAAATATTATGTTATTCTGATTAGATGATCATCAAGGGCCAGATTTACTAAACAGGGCAAATTAGCGTGAGAGCGCAATTCTATAAAAGCGCCGATGGGAGTAGAAAGTTCTGCGAGTGATCTACTGATGACGCGCAAATTAAAGAACACAGACCACTGATCTTTATAAATGACTGGATTGCAGTGGCGTGCACAGACTTCTGCGGGGGCAGGGTCAACAAAAGGGGGGGGGGGGGGGGGGGTGGTTTGGTGGTGGGTTGGGTTTGTTTGGTTGTTGGGGGGAGTTTCTTGTGTTGGTAAGAATCACGTTCCAGGCGAGTCCCCCCTCGGTAGAAATCACGTTCGCGGGGGAACCGCGGCGTGATGAAAAGGGCACTTTCACTTTCAAAGGGGCAGGGGCAGGGGCTCACGCCACTGCCACTGCTGGATTGCCATCAGGCAGTGAAGCCACCGGAAGTATTCAAGCGTCCATTGACTTACAGCCAAAACACGATTTGCAGCATCTCATTCTCACAGGATTAGTTTTACAATATATGTATGTAAATTAATTGTTCGGAGAGGATGAGTCATATATTGAAATTGTTAATGTGGGTGTGTGTACTGACCAAACACAAAAATATAATCTTTATGTACGTAATTATGGAGGAAATACATAGTTGCAGAATATTTATTCAAATAGCCATACAATAAAAATTAATACAAGCCTATGTTACTATATTGCACTATATTGTATTAAAATTCGAAAGTTTTTTCTATGCATCATCTCGGAAATAAAGCAGTCAGCGTTATCTGCCTGAATAAGTTGTGTGTGTATTTTATTTCCTGATTGAGCAACATCTATTTCAGACTCTCAAAGACAGCGCAAATTCTATGCCTTTTACTAGAATAACAGTTTCCAGAGTAAAGTGTTATACGCTAAATTTTATTTCAACATAAATGTGCACTTTGACATTTGTAATGCATACCTGAAGTGTCTCGTCCACCCGCCGAGCTGATGTTCACTATTATAATGAATATGAACGTAACTTTTTAAAAAGCAGGGGAAATTTCCGACTTTAAACAAATAACCATTTACATGCTTAGGACGTTTGTGTTGTAAGAATGTACAGGGAGACTTCAGATATAAAAAAAGTGTCTCCTTAGGCAATGTTTTCTCAGTAAAATCATATCATTTCCTATTAATTCAATAGAACGCGTGAGCTTACTAGGGAATACCAACATGGCGGCACGGTAGCTTCACTTTTTATGACGTCATTTGCATCCAGTTCTCTATATAGATCAGTGACACAGACGCAGCCGGATAATTTCCATAATGACCAACGCAATCTACCAACAGCAGCGCAAATTATTGCTGGTTTAAGACTTTTTTTTTTTTTTGCACCTGAAAGGGAAACTCCTACAAATGCATGTGCAATAAGGTCAGCCGCAAAAATAGTAAAAAGTACAGTACATTTTCATGGTTCAGTACTGTTTTTACATTTTTGGAATAAAGTTCAGCACTATTTTATGTGTTATGATTGTTTTTATTCAGTATCCATTTTTAAAATCTGTTGATTAATCAGTTATCGACCAGCATGATCCAACCTAGTTATCGTTATCGATAAAATCCACTATCGGTCGACCTCTAGTAGACAACATCACTGATTATAATGGGTTATATCGTCTTTTGTCGCGTTGCATCGCGCCGCTCACGTCTGGTGTAGACATTGTGTTAGACCTTTCAAATGACGCTTCATTTTTTAACATTATCAATATTTTAGACAGTAGTCTATATAGTTTTGTAAACAATGTGATGCCAAGCCTAAGGGCGGGTCAGTGCCCTCAAAGAGGTTAAAATAAAATGAATTTACTTGAAGCAAAAAAAATAAAACGGATGATTTATTGTTATTTATTTTTTCATTTTAATTTTTAACTTTAAGCATAAATCTAAGAAAAGTTAGTGAGATTTAAACAATTCACTAATGGGGTAAGACAAATTTAATTAAATATGTAAAACTCTCATTTTATTTTTCCTCCGGTAAATTCATGATTTTTAGATAATTGATGTTTTTTTTTATTTTTTTATTTAGAATAGAATTAGTTTTTATTGGAAAATACTGAAGAAGAATATTTTACAGTGTATTAGCTGAAGCATTGCATGACTTCAGGAACTGTCATTCTGTTTGAATACAATCCGTTGTCAACAGTGAGACAGTACAAGGTCTCCAAAATGACACCCCATTCCCCCTGGCTCTGTGTTGCTGATGAATGGGGCAGCATTTGGCCAGAGATGAAGGACAAACAGATGTCCAACAGTATAGGTTTCCGAAGGTACCCACATTGATCTCTTCCAACTTCCACATTGTGCTGTCAGCAGTGTTTTGAAAGGCGAGCAGCGGGAGGCATCGTCTCCTGTGTAGCTTCACAAAGTCTGGCTCAAAGTTAGAGCTGGGAAGTAAACTAGACTCCTGACTTTTCCTTTTGAATAGAAAAACAACTCAAACATATGTCAGCTCATTGAAGCAGAGAGTACAAAGTAGTTCCACTTGTCTTGCCAGCTCAGGTGCAAAGGAAATCAGTGTTGTGTGGATATTGTGTCTTAGGTAATGTCAGTGTTCTGAATATGTTTTTGTCTTTGGTCGTCATGGCATTTACATTTTTATATATGCAAGTGTCAGTGTTATACAATTAAGGAAATGCTACAACAACAGAGATTCACACTTGATGCTCTACTGGATACCTTTATTTTTATACAGTTTTACATTCTCTTCCTCCATCAGTGATTTATTTAATTAATTTTTTTGGTACATGTTTCATTAGTGCTTTCTTTATTTACTCTATTGACTAATAACATTTTATTTTCATACATTTTATTCATATATCTCCAACTGAGTAAAAACATTAAATAATAAAGTAAAATATATATTCTCTGTAATTTGAGTTCAGTTGTATTTTGTTTTTAAGGGTGTTTAAATGTTCTACAGGAAAACAAGACAAAAGTCAAGAAACCATCATTGAAATGAATGTAGTATATTTTAGTTTGATAATATTTTATTTAACATTTTGTATTTTTAGGGGGTTTTACTAAATTATATTTATCCATTTATTCACTTTTTGAGCATAGTCATATTTTATGAAACTGTCATATATCTTGAATGCTTTGACCACAGACTTCAGTTTTGTCTCAATTTTGAACTGATATGAGCAGTACCAAATGTTTTTACTAGATTAAATTGGTTTCCCATTACAATGTGGACATTTTTGTACAAGTGTGACTGTTTTTTTCAGGACCATTTAACCTTTTTGAATCATGTCCATGATTTTTTTTTTTCACATATCAAGTCCCAAAACCTTTACCAAGTTGCGTACCATTTTAATGAAGTAAAAAAAAAATCTGTCAAAAATGACCAGAGAGCACCAGAGGGTACATTATTTATTATTAATATTTTTTTAAATTGTAAAATATATTACCATCATGGTAGTACTTGTAGTACAGAATTTAATTTACTGATTTAAATAAGAAATCATTGTGTCTAGACTAAATATTTGTTCAATCACAGCATTAAAGTAATGAGATTGTTTTACATTAGAGTAATTTGAATTTAGCCCCCCCCCCCCACACACACACACACAATATCAATATGTTATATATGCTATCAATACTTTAAAAATCACAGCCTTCATCATGTTTCTGCCCTCTCCATTAAGATGCAGACCGCTCAGAGATCTTCATTCTTATCAGGGTTTCAGTCATCAGTACCTTAAGGCAGTTTGATCTCATCGAAGGATGTTTTAGATTGCAAATAAGTTATTGACAACTATTTTGTATCTGTCTGCTTGGCGCACTTCTTCCTTATATCTGCAGCATTTACTCAAATGAAGAATAATGTAGCAACCTGTCCTTCCTCTCCAGTGTATCGGTGTCCACTATTGATTCCTTTCTGGGAGTCTATTGGTTCTCATTACCTGTCTCCAGTAACTTATCTCAATTGTATTTCTCTGGCCAGTTCAAAGCTTCTCCCCTCCTGCTTTTACACACACACACATACAGGTTTTTCATCCTCTCATCTGAGGAAACTAAGCTAAGACAGGGGAGAGATGAAGACATATCCATTCAAAGAGAAATCAATGATGACAGTGGATTTGCATGGACTAGACCTGGATCCATTATGGCAATGTTCGCTGTAGTCTCAGACATGGGAGAAAGATTGCAAATGCTTTCGTATTGTCCGATTATATTTGATTTGTTACCTCCAATAGGCTAATAAAGGATCAATGTGGTTTTGAACCTGATCGCTTTTATCTTACAAAACCTGTCATACCTGACAACATCTCCTTTCCCACTTATACGGTCATTTGTGACAACTTTGAGAGTAATTGTCAAATTACACATTTTTTGTCTCTTTAGAGATAGTCATTTTGATAAGACATCTCACTGACTAGTAGATATGCATTACATAAAATTTTTCACATGAGCCTCTTAGAGATCCTTTTGATTTATGTGAGACTTTTTAATAGAATTTAACATTCAATCAAGTTACTCAAATGAAAGTGAATTTGTTTAAGTAAATTAAGTCCCTTTGTAATAGATTCCCTTAATTTATTTTGTTAAATGAGCAAATTATAATTTTTCTCCATGCCAACATTTTGAGCTTGTTTTCACTGTTCTCTGGTAAAGCTCCTGGGTTCCTACAGACAAACTAAGAAGATTAGCACAATCACTTTTAATTGATAAGGCAGGATTCTGCCAAGATATCAGGTAGAAAAGGAGAATTTCAGTGGTATTTGTACCATATTTTTACCATCTTTATTTATTTATTTATATATATATATATATATATATGTGTGTATATATGTATATGTATGTATGTATGTATATATGTATATATATGTGTGTATATATATGTATGTATGTATGTATATATGTATATATATGTGTGTGTATATATATATGTGTATATATATATGTGTGTATATATATATATGTGTATATGTATGTATGTGTGTGTGTGTGTGAAATGAATTATGGGCAATTTTCAGAAGCCTGTCAGAATTATTACCACCCTGTGTGCATACTCTCAGAACAATGCAATTAAGTTCATGCAAACTCTAATGTCTTTAATTGAAACCATTCTTTTGCACGTTAAGATTTTTCTCAAAACCTCAGGCCTCTTGGTCCTGCATTTACTGAATAACAGAAAGAAAAGCAATCACAGGGTTCCATTCAGAGAAATCCCATTATGATTCATTGTTATTTTTTAAACTACCTGGAAAAGGTGCTTCTAAAGTTGATGTGCAGATAATAAGAAAAATGTGATTATTTATTCATAAAACATAATAATCTATATCAGAGCTATCAAACATGACTATGCATATGGCTGTGTAGTATCTTATGCTCATTAAGGCTGCATTTATTGGATCAAAAATACAGTAAAAAAAAAAACAGTATTGTAAAATATCATCACACACACATGCTCTTTTAAACTTTTTTTTTATTAATCAAAGAATCTTGAAAAAAAGTTTCCACAAAAATATTAAGCAGCACAACTGTTTTTCGACATTGATAATATTAAGACCATCAAATTAGAATGATTTCTGAAGGATCATGTGACACTGAAGACTGGAGTAATGATGCTGAACATTCAGCTTTACCATCACTGGAATAAATTACATTTTAAAATATATTAAAATAGAAAAGTTATTTTAAGATGTAATATTTCACAATATTATTAGTCTAATACAATCTTAGCAACCCCAAACTTTGAACGGTGGTGTGTGTATGACTACTATACAAACTTTTACAGCAGATGTCATAAAGACTACAAATGAAGATTGTCACACGTCTGAGAACATCTTGCTAACAATGTAGAAATGCAAAGATTAGACTCAACAGTGATAAAACCACCTTTAATGGGCTGTTAGAGGCTTGATTTAGTCAGTAGCTGATGTATCTATACAAGCCTGGGCTTTAATGAGCATCAAACGAACGAGTAGGAGGTGAGGACAGTCAGTGTACCTCTAAATGAACATAATCGTCTCGTGCCACCTGCTAGACATCAATCAATAGCAATGGGGCTAATTGATAAGGCATTATTAGCAACTTTCCCTTTAATGGGAATTGTATTTCATCCTGTCTGAACAGTAGACAGGGAGAGTGTTTGGCGTTGAGGCATCAGGAGCAGATGGCAAGGTCAACGGCTCCAGTAATCCAGAAGCCGGCAGCCCCATTAACTGGCCTGGCCAGGTCAGCACCAGCGAGGAGATCTGCATTAGTGCAAATGCTTCATAAAGAGACTGTTTAGAAATGGAGCACAGGCAAACAGTCTAAGCCAAAGGTAATATCGCTGCCCGAGAATTAGGCTTCCTTAAGGGCAAGCTCTCTCAGGAGTCAGAGAACCAGTTTTTGTAAACATTGGCCTAAATTAATCTTAGGTTCAGATGTCATGCCACAGACCGCAAACAAACCACTTGCAACGCATCTCATGTAGATTACTGACTAAAATGGTTGGAGTCAGCTCAAGAAGTGAGAAATCTGATTGCAGGCTGCTTTATAATTATATGAAATCAGGGTGTGCAGTTTTCATTACGCATGGTAGCAGGCTCAATGAGTGCCTTTAAAGAATACTTTTTGGCCAAAGTTAAACTTGCATTAAAAGTTTTGCTTAAGACTTATAGAAGCAAATATATACACGCTACCATTCAAAAGTTTGAGGTCAATAAGTTAATACGTTTATTCAACAAGGACACATTATATTGATCAAAATACGATCCGATTTTTTTGCTCAGATCTGTTTTTGTCATGACATGGTAGTTACATGTTAGTCATGACATCTGATTTGGACCACTTCCATAATGTGGTCCTAAATTCGATACAGGTCAGACGTTTTGCAGTGCGACCTCAGTCTGAACCTCATGTCGGAAATTCATGCAATTTTTACATCAATAGAGCAACATTCGTCACAATTCTGCACTCATAGTCACTTCAAAGATTTTACATACCCGAAGCTATGTTGTGAAAGGTAGTCAGTGAAGGACAGTGATGTGTCAGAGCTCATAAGTATTACAGTGACAGCTCTATATACAAGCAAAACATGAGGGCTCGTATCATAAATGTTTAAAAACACTTCCGCGGCAGATCACACTATAATAATAAGCCCATAATCACTTTCTTTAATGTTCTCCGCGTTTACTTCTGTATTACATGTTCTGCGTGCCGTCTTTTTATCATTCTATTGCGCGTGCGGTTCAGTTCAAACTGAAATCTAATATTGGACACATTTAAAACAATGTGTAAATCTGTAAAAAAAAAAAAAATTGGTAGCCATACATCGTTACAAAAGATTTTGATTTCAAATGAATGTGGTTCTTTAGAACTTTCTATTAAGCAGCACAACCGTTTTCAACATTGATAAGAAATGTTACTTGAGTACCAAATCAGCATATTAGAATGATTTCTAAAGGATCATGTGACATTGAAGACTGGAGTAAAGATGCTGAAAATTACATTTTAAAATACATTCCAATAGAAAACATTTTAAATTGTACTATTTCACAATATTACTGTTTTTATTGTATTTTTGATCAAAGAAATGCAGCCTTGGGAGCATAAGAAACATCGACCCCAAACTAAAGTAAAGTTCTTCTAGTTTAAAAGTAAAGTCCTCGAGTTAATTTACTGCAAAACACTGTGAAAAGTATTAGGTTTTCACATCTTCTCATTAAGAATTTGAATCAAATTATTTGTTAAATAATGTAGATACTTTATTTTAGCCTACATTTTCTAACCTTGTGTTGTTGAAATGGTTCAAAGAGGGCTGCTCTGATAGAGTTGTTATTCAGGTGTGATTGTGGCTGTCTTAATTCACTGACCCGATGTGCCGTAAATCTTCTGTATTTAGAAGAAATGTGTGGCACAACAGAATTTCTGCTGGACGATGAAAACAGCTCCTCTCAGTACACACACAGCCTGCTCTCCCACAATCCATTTCAGCTCAGCCC
Source organism: Rhinogobio ventralis (assembly GCA_039654625.1). Taxonomy (NCBI): domain Eukaryota; kingdom Metazoa; phylum Chordata; class Actinopteri; order Cypriniformes; family Gobionidae; genus Rhinogobio; species Rhinogobio ventralis. The sequence goes on along the minus strand of CM077198.1, from coordinate 28,253,427 downwards.
ATAGCTTACAGCTAGTAAGTAATTACTTTTTCATCAAGAGCTATGCCCTTGTTGTTGCACTGAATGCAATCTAGACTAACAACATGCCTGTGGTAGTGATTCTAGCATTTATTTTTTCTCACTGTGCACTAGGAGACCAATGGATTATCAATACTGTACCATTAAGATGTGTTGCTTTTTGTGGAAGGAAATGAAGATTGACACCGTAGAGAGGCTGTGAAGTGCCCCGGAGAGCTGTTTACTTCACAATTAAAATGGCAGTGATGGGAGCAAAAAGAGAAAATGCATTTCAGGATTGGGGAAAATTTTCATGTAATGGCATAAAAAATGGGATGTGGTGTCCTTGGGGCTGGGGTTGGAAATATTCATACATTGGGAGGTTTCTAATGGCACGAGCCATGGATGCTTGTCGTTTTGCAGCTCTTTAGCACTGTAGGGTACACGGAAGCACAATGATTGGTGGAAGAAGCTTTTGCTTGCACAATTTTATGCTTTAATTTGATTTCAGATTCACATCTTTAATTCAACAATTCGCCCATGTGATGTACCAATCATGAGAAAGTCCATAAATGTCACATCATTTTTTTAAAGTTTCAGTCAGTAGATATATGGGTGATTCTATAATTGCAGGTACATTTGGTGTCCAAATAATTTTTTTTCTGCTTTTATTCAAATGGTTATATTTTGAATTATTTTGATAATTTGTTACTCATTGTCATGGATCACAAGATGTTACAGGCCTTAACAATATAATATTTTCTGTAAAAAGTGTCTTATATAGCTGAAATCCTTGATTTCTACAGCATTAAATTGTTTAAAAAAACCTTTTATCTTATAAAAATGTGTGTCCAAAAAGCTTGCATCAATTCTGTTACCGTACCATACTTTGCCTTTAATTTGGTGGAATTATCTCCCACAACTATGTAAGATAAAGGAGATGATGTCACTTTCCCTCACTGATAAGATCTGAAGCACTGAAAGGTATGTGTGCTTTCTCTGAGAAAATATTTTAATCTAAAAAAAATCTACACCGAAATTATTTTGTAAAACGTCAAAATTGTTACCACAATATCAAAAGTAAAACAGAATGGGTCACTGATCACACAGTGGGATGTTTAAAAGTCTTTTAATCATGATTTCATTAGTGCCATGTGCTCTTAGTATTTATGCTAGCAAGTGGAGTTTTTGGCTAAAAAGTTTAAACTTGCTAATCCTGTTACCAATGTTATTTCTACAGATTGCCTAATTTGTCTGTAACACAGTTGACAAACAATACTATAAAGAAATATTTCGTTAAAAGTAAAAAAAAAAAAAAAAAAAAAAAAAAAGGAAGTAACTTGTGTTTGGCAAGCAGTGATTTATTAAAATTGAATATGTTTTCAATAAGATACTGGAAAGAATTTCTGTTAGTGAACAGTTTTTTGAAATGCAAAATGTATCTCCAATTACAGAATCACTCCATTATGGAAAGTTAAAATACTAAGTTCAAAGAATCACACAGAATAATTTTTTTGACCAACAATCAAATAAATTACCTCAAAAATTTGTATTATTTTTTTTTTTAATATTATAGTAATAAATTCATTTCTAATTAAGTGTTCATTTTCAGTTTTAAGTTAAAGGGATGGTTAACCCAAAAATGAAAAATGTGTCACCACTTAATCACCCTCATGTTGTTCCAAACCTGTATGAGTTTCTTTCTTCTGTTGAACACAAAAGAAGATATTTTAAAGAATGTTGATAATCAAAACAGTTGATGGTAGCCATTGAATTCCATAGTCAGGAAAAAAAAAATACTCTGGAAGTCAATGGCTACTGTCTGGTTACCAACATTCTTTTAAATGTCTTCTTTTGTGTATAACAGAAGTTTGGTCGGTGAATAAATAACATCAATTTTTTTCAGTTTTTAGTGAACTATCCCTTTAATTTTAATTTAAGTGAGCATTTGCATTGATTCTGAACCAAACCTTTCCATTATTTCTTTGCCTAATTTGGATGTATTACCATATGCCATATTTTGCTATATTACCATAACCTGTTTGTCAAATAGATAAATACATTGTTAATTCAGTGGCCAGTTGCATAAGCCGCTTAGTCTTACATGTTAGTCATCTAATTTGTTTCTTCAAGACTGGTCATAAAGTCAGTTGCATAAAAAGGTACATTAGTCTAATTTGAATTTAAAAAGTAAGACTGATTACCCTTTAACTGCTAGTTGGTCAGATTAGTTCTTAAGACACAGTTTTCACATAATGGCTATGTTTATGCAACTGGCCCCAGATTTTATTTCACTCAATCCAATCGCTTCTTTCTTCATATTTCTTAAAGTAGAATGAGTGCAACTAGGAAAGCTTAAAAGAGATTGCAACTGTAACTAAGGGCAACTAATTTGATTGACATATGTTGCTGCACCGCCTTCTTCCTCCATCTCTGATTGAAATGCTTATTTCCCTGCCATGTACTGGCATTTTGCCTAATCAGGTTAGATACAATTGTTAAAAACTGAAAACTCAATGAGACATTTCTACTGTTTTTTCTTTCATTTCAACCGGTAAACCATCTACCCCAATACCTATCATTACAAAGATGGTGTGGGTTAGAGATTTCATATTTTTTTCACATTCAGTGTGTAGATATACTGTAAGACAGCATTTTGTGTGTGAAAATGGGCGTTGATACATTTATTCAGATATGCAAAAAAAAAAGAAAGAAATGCTTTTGTGACGCTGCTTGTCACTCAAGCAAGTCTTACCAAACATAAACAATCCACCAAGACATTTACAGTTTTTTAACTGTCACCAATCAAGAAAGATGATTTTTGATGCAGATCAACACCTGTTCAGCTCACATTGCTTCTTAAATAGATCAGCCACTGGGAGAGGAGGGAGGGAACATGACAGCTTAATAGTCCATGAAGATTTTTGATAGGCAGAGAAACCGGGTGGATGACAGTTTGTGTTTTGTGTGCACTAGCCCTTAGGAATGAATCAGTATAAACTCACTTAGCACTCAGACAAATATCAAAACATACGGCTCCTCTTTTTGTCAACTTCAGCTCCAATCACATGTAGGATTATGACAGAGAAGGTAATTTGGGACAGGAAATGGTTTCTGAACGGATTTGGAGTAGGCCTGTATTGCCACAGGATACTCGGTACAGCAGCTGTGAAATCCTGTGGCAGTCAGTTTGTTGTTGAATTTCTGTCCTCTAAAGGCTGAGGTTTTCAGAAATATCTTTTGTTCATCAATCATGTTATCTAAATACACTTTTCAGCACGTTTACATCTGGTATTGACATCTCTCTTGGGCCTTCAGTGTGTGTGTGTGACTTTTTAATGTTTTTGAAAGAAGTAATATTTTTTTTAAATGTAATTTATTCCTGTGATTAAATTCTTTACTCACCGTCAAGTTGTTCCAAACCTGTATGAATTTCTTTCTTCTACTGAACACAAAATAAGTTGATGAGCCCCATTGACTTCCATAGTATTTTTTTCCCCATACTATAGAAGTCAATGCACTAAAATATATGCACTCCATGTTTCAGAGTGAAGCACAACGCTTTAATTATTTACATGCGTGCAGAAAAGCTCCGTTCACAGTAAATACTGGTCCACACAAACTTTCCAATAACGTGCATTTGAGAATGCATATCAAGTCTGACGCGCTTTGTGTTCCATAGCGAAGTGTTGCACTGTTATCATTTACACGCATGGAGCACGTTTCAGTAGCTTGGTAAATCCAAACAAGGATTTGGTCTGCTGTAAAGTGTAACACCAACAATCACCAGGACGTTGGTGCCCTCTGCAGACATTTGTTATAATACATAATGTCATATGCCAGTAAGAGCTGTGCGTGTAAACCTCACTACCCTGATCTCGAGAGGTGCTTAGAGCGCACGTCGAAGACGACGGTTCGGGTCCCACTCTGAGCGGGTCCAGTAGAAACGGTTACATTTGTTGCCATGACCCGGATGGGAGTGAGGTTTAGGGGGGTGAGTGTAACTGTTGTAGGCCAGGAGGGCTGTACGCTAACTTTTTTTGCACATAGCACTGGTGCTACAGAAGTTGAAAGTTTTTTAGCACAGGCCAAACAATTGTAGCACATGTATAACACGTCTGTTACCATGTCTGAAAAATGCAAAAAATGCTATAAATGCTATAAAATTATACAACTATTATTATTTTACACAAAAAACATAAATCATTAGAAAGGTCTAAGGTTTTATTATAAAATATAAAATTATGATAAAAAAACTAATTTTTGTCAGGAAATCTTATGCATCCAAAAAGTACTGTACACTTCTCTACACCGCGAATCTATCACTGTACAGAATATTATAAAATAATTTCTGCTTCATTCTGTGATACAAAAATTATTTCAAACACTTGATTAAATGTTCTCTTTTGTTGGACAACAGGTTTGTAAACGCTTCTTATTACAAGTTTGGAAAGATGTTTGGCAAATGTTGCTTTTGGCTTTTTGCAGCATTGGTCTGGTTTTACACTCAACTTGAACGAGCGGGTTCTATCGAACCCTGGTGCATTTTCGCGTTCATCTCATCACAAACGTGCACGGCGCATGACAGAAAACAGACCACGGTAAATGTGTTTTTTATTCATTTGGTGCTATTATGCACAGCGGAGTAAACTACACTTTTACTGTATGTGCGTCGCATGAAGGCGGCTTTCTGCTGCTTGCAAACGGAATCTTTAGAGGGGACAGTGGTTTGCCATTCATTTGCTGCCCTGATTGCACTTGCTATGAGCGAATACACTGCAGGCTCACTCTTGCTCGTATCCAAAGTAAATCATCAACACTATCATCCCTTACATGTGTTTTATTGAACTAAATACATCGTAATCGGCTAAAACGTACTTTTCTTCCTGAAGAAGTGCGCACCTAAATCCGTTGCTTTCACGTTCACGTGGATCGCGGCACAGTTTGAGTGCCACCGAACTCAGATCACGCTCCGCATGACAGCTTGCAGCACTTGCAGAGATAGAGCAGCATTAACTTCGAACCGATCGATCCACTCTGAACAGTGTTGCGCTTCACCTGCACATATATTTATTTATTTAAAAATGGAAGCCTTTGCGATTTTATAAATCTCACTTAGCCAAATCGTGATTTTGGTTTAATTTCAGTCAATCTTGCAGCCCTAGATAACCTCACACAAACACAAAACAAATTCTCACTTCACACAAACAAGCTCTGTCTCACATGCTAAACTGTATCGCACGCATGCTACTGTGGTAAATGTATTCATCGTACAGACCGATTTATTTCATAGCACATACGACTTTTATGTCACATATAAAATATATGTCACACTGTACAACCCTGGCCAGTAAGAGCTGTGCGTGTAAAACTCTAGCAACTGCTCTAGCAACTGATGCTAAAGGCTGCGGTCTTTAGCCTCCTTGTTAGAGCGCCCTCCTCTCTTTATTTGAACCAATTATTGCTTAATTTGTATTATATTTATGCATTTTAAGTCATTTTAAAGGCAATAAATGCTATAAGATTAGTTTAAACATTTCAAAACGCACCTGCATTGTTTTGCATTTTGTGACTATCAGTTAAATAAAAGACCAGTCATATATTTCATCTTTGAAGATTTCCAAAAAATATTGTCTCATGAACCAAATATTGTGTATTGTCTCATCTTGTAAGCTAAGTGTATCATCACACCCCTAATAAAACATAATTACCCAACAAAATGCTGAGTAGCTAGTAACTTTGGAAAACCACTAGCCACAGTGGCTGATAAGCAAAAAAGTTATGTCAAGCTCTGTATGTGTATATATTTTTATGTACATTTATTTTTTTCCTAATATCTGACAAATAGCTGGCAAAGTTGGGTTGTTACTGTTTACCAACTTTTTTTAAAGTTTCTTTTGCTTTGTCAATATGCAGTGTCATGGTGATGAGAGTGATGTATATAGTCAGAAAGCCAGAGGATAAAATCCGATCACAAGTGCTGACAGGAGACTCTTTGGTTGTCTTGTCATTTTGGTTAATAAATCTCTTATTTTGCAGTGCTGTCATACGCCTGTCTGCTAGGCAACATATTTAAAAGATATAAACCCGAAAGATAGTGTGATGCCAGCTGGTTTTCATGGGTTGGTAGGTCTTTAGCTTGGAGCGATTCAGAATTTTTGGCCGTACACGGTCTTTAATTGGTTTACCTTAACAGCTACTTGCTGACAGAGGTGCCTTCAGGTTAAAAAGTCTGACAGAAATGGAAGTTTAATAAGGCTGATGTGATATTTGTTAACTCCATTGCTATCAACTAGCAGATGGACGGTCTCAGTGTCTATCTTTAGCTTTGTTAATTTATTACCTGAGGTGTAAATTGTCAACAGAGGAATACCTTCTGTCAAAGCTGGATTTATTCTTAGTTGTTGGCCTGCTACAACCAACCATGGCTCATGTGGCCAGTAAATGATGCTGGAAGAGGAATGAACCAACAACCCGTGTACACTCACACACACTCACATACTCTCTCACACATTCTCTCTCTTACACACACACACACACACAGTGTTTTAGCGCAGTCCACCTACGACCCTTAGGAAACATGAGCATTGGAGAGATTGCCTCCATATACGGTCATGATGAAATGTTGGCTTGCAATTCACATAATTGTGATTGATTAAATTTTCACAGTGCAAGCTTAATACACACTTAAATTATTTTTGCCTCTTGTTCAGTGTATTAAAATGAGCTAAAGCAACACGATTTTTGAACGTTTTGTCACAACTTAATTTAATTGTGTTCAGTTCTGTCCACTTAAAACCGTTTTTTATAAAGTAAAAAGGTTCACTTAATTTATTTGTGTTGGGACTATATTAATCATTTTTGTTTCCTGGACAGATATGTAGTTCCCAGCATGCTTTGCAAATGCATTAGGAGAGTACATTTAGAGATTAACGGTGCATCCGAAATCACATACTGAGTGTTTAATGTTTAGTTATGTTGGACATTTAAAAGAGTTTCTGTAAGGTTTTTGAACATTCCAATAATACATGATACATGATACTATTGTTACCTGCAAATTATGTTGTTGGTATGTGTTGACAGTGTTTTCTTTACATTAGCTTGGGTAGATCTGTGAATTCCTGTCCTCTCTTCGGTGAAGATGCTATGCAAGTTAGAACCTTCTGCCACAATACATGCTCACCATCACATGCTGATCTTACATCATATCAAACAGACTCTCTCTAGAGGCAATTTAGCATCAAACGTCCAATAATCCGCAATCAATATTGACATGCCAATATGGTGCTACACACAGATCAGGGTGTTGATGCCATAAGATAAGAAAATCAATCAGCAGACGAATGACAGATTACACCTTGAGTAACCTTCACTAGCTGCCTGTTGAATTATCTGTTGAAAAATAAATCTTATATAAAGGAAACTCAGTATTTTAAAGCAAGTATTTTTAGGCAAGATTGGTGTGTTTACCTGTTCTGAACAAAACTAGCATTCACTGTTGCCAGGGCTTTTAACATTTAATTTAATATCAGTCACATAAAAGTCGACATAAAATCATAGTGCTGTCTTTGATGGCGCTTGTAATCACTCTTTGTGTCACGGCCCATTTCAGGACTCTGTGGGTTTTAATATTGGTGTATTTTCCCTTTTTCAAGCTGCAGATTGACACGTTAGCTTGCATGTCGGTGGTTTTTCTAACCTACCTGCAAGTCATTTCACCTTGAGCTGGCATTGGCCTGAACTAGACTGGATTGATTGGTGCCGCAGCCACAGGCTGGGTCACCAGCCTTAAATAATCCATAATTGAACTGCGGGCGCAAGCAGAAGGCCTTGAACGTCGCATTGACAGTCGCAAATGGACAGTTCAATCAAATTACAACTAGCAAAAAATATTCCTGTATTAACTAGAATCCTTGAGCCAAGCCTTGACCTAAAAGTGTGCTGGACAGACTGGTTAGGGGTTCCTGGATGTGCCCGCGTGGCACCTCCGTGGCTGATTTAATGTGGCCCCTGGAACAGTCTGTCTGTCTCTTCTCTTCTTCATAGACTGCTGCTCACTGGAGTGAGCCGAGGATTACAGTATCTTATTAGTGCAAGAAAAGAGACAGCGTTCACTGAGTCATCCTGCCTGTTGGTCTACATGGGCCACGTATCCAGCTTCAGAGTGCCTAAGGACTTTTTTTTTTTATGTTCTACTTGGAGTTTAAAAGGTTTTTGGGGGATGGGATGGATTCTAGTTTTGATCCTTCATCTATGTGCAGCATTATTTGGGACTGTTTATTATTAGGGGTGCCTAAGAGGTGTTCAAATCCCTAATCACACACGCCATTTATTCTGTTAAATCATGTGGCCTGTTAGTGAAAGGTTCGGTTTTCTAAGCGATTCAACTTTGGTTTTTTTACCTGCTGGATAAAACGTGTAGGGAAAAAATCCTGTAGATTTACTAAAGGAGGGACCAAAACCATATCCACAAACATAAAGATGGCTTTTATGGATCGTTAGGAACAGTTAGTAACCACATAGCTGTGTGATAAACAACACCTTAGCCTGATAGCAAAGAGAACTATACTTTTTATTTAATTTAATTTAATTAAAAAATATATATTTATTTTATTATTTTTATATTTTATTTTATTATGTTTTATGAATTGTATATATTATTTTGAGTGTATTTCTTTAAGTATAATCATTGTATTATTATATACATTTATTTAGTTCTTTACTTTTGGTTTTATTTTTTAACATGTATTTTTTGTATTTTCACTATTTTTTTATTTATTCTATATATAAATTCATGTACCCTATTTACTTTTGTTCTTTTTATTTATTTAGCAGAATGTTTGTTTATCTATTTTTTGTTGTTTCATTATTTGTATTATTTTTTACTACATTTACGTTTGATCTTTGTTTATGTGAGATTTTATTTGTTTATAAGAATGATGGGGAGATGTTACGAGGAAGATTTAAACTCATGTTGACCTCATAAGCATCATGGCTCAATGTGTCGGCACACAGCTTAGAATTTTGTCAATGTTTTAATGACGTTTTTCGAATTGCTCTGATTATTCATGTGTTTGTTTACCTCTAGTTTGGCCGCTGTTTCAGGGCTCAGACGTCCAGAAGCGATAACGGCTAATGAAAAGAACGTAATGCAATGAAAGAGAGTGATATGTTTGCCAAACAACAAACACTACATTATTCAACACAATTCAAAACTATAATGTGTTTTAAATGCGCGTTTACCTCTCTAATTCAACACTAATGATAAACATCATTATTGCCACTAGTGTGTCTATACAGGTGATGGAAGCAATTCAGTGCATCAGAGAGTGATGCTTTATTCCAGCTGTATTCAACGAGAAGTCAATGAAAAAATAAAGTCCCTTGTGATGGGCACATGCTGACCTTCTGACTGATCGTCCTAGTGTAAGTCAGTTCCCCCTTAATCCCAGCTCCCATTGATGAATCTTAGCGCCGCGCACTCTAGATGCGGCCTAATTGAATTTCCTCGATCACAATGAAAACTTACTCCAACCTGCCAGTTTCGGGCTGCGCCTTTGATAAGCAAATGACCCCTGTGGAATTGAGGTCACCGGCAGCAAAAACAAGAGTGAGTGGGAAAAAAAATCAAGTCTCTTCACCAGACAAGCCCCTGTATCAACTCGCAATGGAATAAGAACAGCAATGTCACTGCGGGTCTGTGAGTCTTCTGCATTTCAAGACACACACATGCTATTTGATTTAGAAGCCTACATCCTCTTCACAATAAAAGTTCTTTATAGCAGTAATGAGAACTGTTACTCACACATTTGGATGGATAACATCCTTGAATAATGCATCTCTTTGCCACCTAGTCACTCCTCTTGCAGCGTTTGCTACTCCTTTTGGGAGCTGTTGGTGCAGACACAATGAACAGATGTTCGCTGCTGCAATAATATGTAGAGCAGTCACTGCAAAGTCACGCTGGGACTCAGATAAAGTTATGGTGTAGTGTGTCGGAACGGGATGTTATCATATCCCTGGATTCTACAGTAAATGCACCATTGAATCCGACCAGGACCTGTTAGTTCCCTGGAGAAAAAAACATCTCATCCATGGTTTTTCCTGTGAGACTATACCTACAAATACCACAGTAGAAGGGGGATAGTTTAACTGAAATGATTCTGTCATGTCGTTCCAAAACTCTATGACTGACTTCTGTGAAACATAAAAGAAGATATTTTGGGAAATGACTATTTTTTACTATACAAAGGAAGTCAATGGTAACCAAAACTGGTTGGTTACCAACCGTTTCTTCTTTTATTTTCCACAGAAGGAAAGTCATACAGGTTTGGAACAATATGAGGGTGAGTAATTGATTTGTCATTTTTGGGTGAACACTATCCCTGTAAAGAATTGTTACTATGCAGGAATTATAGCAAGTTTTAATAAGTGTTCGGAAACATGTTTCAGTTACTTCAAAGCAGTGGTTTCAACCTTTTTGACTAGGGATGCACAATATATTGGCCACCATATCGGTATCGGCCAATATATGTTCATTTTTAATGTTATCGTTATCAGCCCAATAAGAAAATTTAGCCGATATATTAAAGCCGATAAATACATTGATTTTCTTCAGCTGAGACACTTCAGATGCGCACTGTTCGTCATGATGGTTTTGAATTGCTTGAAATATGTACATAAAATTATAATGAGATCATCATTATAATTGAGTGCTTGGGGAATGGATTTAATCGTGAGATGTTTGTTTTTATAATCCGACTCTCAAGAAATATATAAAAATTTGGATTAAGATTTATCATCCAATATATTGGTTAACTGCTTTCAAATATAAAGAATTATCAGTTATCAGTATTGGCCAAAATTTTCATATCAGTGCATCCATAATTTTGACTGAAAGACCCCCCAACACAATATCAGAAGGCTTCCTTCAAAAGAGTATTTTTTTTATTAACTGAAACAGAAGCTAGGAGTGTTATATTAAATTAATTAACCACAATTTATTTTGTGATTTTTCTGAAGTTTAAAGAACAGTACATATTTCAATAAAACCATAGCTTTTGAGAAAAAAATAAATAGTTTTATTTAATTTTGTATTTATTATTTTTATAATAAATAAAAATAAATAAATGTTTGTGTTTTTTGTTTTGTTTTTTAGCATTTTAATGTAGAATTAGGTTCTTTTAAAATATTAATAATTTATTAATTGAATTACCTTTTATTCAGTGAAGTTTGCTGAGGCTCCCTAGTAGACCTTGGTCCCCATGTTGAGAACCACTGCTTTAAAGGGTTAGTTCACCCCAAAAAAAACTTTATTCATGAAGTTTTAAACTTAAAAAGTTAAAGTTAAAGATGGATGCTTGCATAATGTCAAACTTTTTTCCGCGTCTCTCAATGTTGCCTTTTTAAAACATTGTATCAAGTTTAAAATGGTTTACCATTGGGGAGAAAAAATAAATAAATCTGTGCTCCATTACATTCACACTATTCCTTATAATACATCCATTGAATTCTGGGAAACTGCCTGGAAACTGGCTGACCTTGTGGTCTGTTATGAAAAATGTACTGGGTTCAGCTAACCCCGGAATGGGAAGCGGCATCATTATTATTCTTGTTCTGAATTTTATGTCTGTATTTAATAATTTGTTAGATGTCATCGCAGAAAAATGGGACGGGTTATGAATTTTTAACAATTAATTTTGAAGGTGTGCCACATGTGTTGAGTATGCAGACGCACAACACGACAAAAGCATAAAGCAATAACTCAGAATTATGATTCAATCTCCGCAGGGCCTTTTTTCTTTCAGGGTCTAATAAATGTGTCTTCATTTCAGAATAATTTCCTCCATCTGTGGGGGGTTTAACAGTATTGGAAGCGGGTGCTTGCATGTGACACTCGGTCTAAGAGTCAATTATTCTTTAACTGTGTGACCTCTTAGACCCCAAAGGGAGGGTTGCCACAGCGACCTCGCTCAAGGGCTCATGGGTGAACATTTTAATGGTGTTCCTATTCGAAGACTTCATACTCGGTTAATTACTAATTATACAAATCTGCGTTACAGTATTATCCTGGCCTATCATGCAGCTAAATCTGTCATGCAGGAAAAGTGAATTTTCATGCCTGAGTAACAGTGCAGGCCGTTTGGCATATTCACAAAAGTGAATGAAACCAAATGTGGCGGCCTCAGCGGCTCGTTGTGAAGCGCAGAGGGAGTGAGGTCAGAAATCCGGGTAATTGAAGCTAAAAGAAACAAAAAGCAATTAATAAAACAATCAGTGTTTAAGATAGCTTTTCCTCTATTTCAAGACTACGCCTGTTTCCCTTAATTGTATTTTATGTTTTAATGCGAGCGATAATTACATTCTCCCAAAAAAAAAAAAAAAAAAATCACCATGATATTAGTGGTCTAATATAACTATTTCCGCTCCTATTGAATTGGTTATGCAATTTGAATTAAATACAATGCGAGTGGAGAAATTAATTGAGAGTGTTGTTTTCAATGCGCTTATTTTAGACTGGATTACAGAGATTTGTGCATTGAATCTCATATTTTTGACCCACTGCTAAAGTGTTTTAAACCATCAGCGAGGATTAAAGTCCAGACGTTGTGTCAGAGGAGAGCAAGATTGTCTGAGAGGTCCATTTTGATGTTGACGCCCTGAGTAACACTGGAGGGTGGTTTAAATCTAACAGTAATTGCATGTGCTCCTAATGTCTGCCAAGATAGTGAGACACAAGCTCTCTATGCTGCTCTATTTCTCTCCTCCTAGAGACTCTCTGCCAAGTGGTGATGGATGTGATGTTCATTGATTTGTGACAGACAGGTTGGAGCAAGAACTCAACTGACCAGCAGGATTTGAGATGATGCATTTTTGTCACATCGCTGGAGCATCTGACCACACTGTGGCTAATTGCAGAATGTGGTTATTGGAGTTGTTTTGTGCTTATTACGGTGCATTGACATTAAATGCTTGACTGGTCATGCAGTGCAGTATGAGTTTCAGAACCTAGAGAGCTACTGTCTTCCTAGACACCATATTTGGACATCATAGGGGGAGTTTGAATGTTCAATTTAAGTCTTTGCACACTCCTATGATGTGCAAAGATGTGTTTAAATATTCCATTGAGGCTGACAAAATCTATTTAAACATTGAAATCAATTGACAGAAATCAATTTGAACATTTGAAGGCAGCTATAATGTGCAAAAATCTATTCAAACATTCAAACTTTCATTTGAAAGATGCCCAAGAATCTATTAATATATTCAATTGTGCAGAAATATTGTTCATAGCCTTTTTAATTTACTTATGGAGCACAAAAATAGATTCAAACATTTGAAGGATTCCAAGAAATATATGTTTTGGATGTTCAAATATGCACAAAAATTGATTTGCACATTTAAACGCAGAAATCGATTCGAGCATTCAAAAAACATTTGAATGTTTTTATGATGCCTAAAAAGCAATACAAGCTTTTGAATGTGCCTATGATGCACTAACGTTTTTTTAAACATTTCATGCCCTAAAATCATTTTGAATGCTCTCATGATGCCCAGAAATCAATTTTAACTTTCAAGCATAATTACTGTATGATGCTCAACAGTCGACTGAAACATTTCAGTGATGCCCAAAATATTATATTGATGTTCAAATTTGCACAAAAATCTAAATCAAATTGTGAGTTCAGAGGAAATGATGCACAGAAAAATATTTGAAATGCCCAGAAAACATGCTATTCAAACATTTTTTTTTTTTTATGTCTATGTGAACATAATAATATGCCTATAACGCCCCAAAATGCCCCAGGTTTTGAAACCTAGACCTGGGTTAGCAAAACAAGAAAAAGGGAAGAGGAAAGGATGAATAGGTTGGATGGAGAGATTATGGGAGAAATTAGGGGGAAGGTGAATGTTGAGGGGGATGTGGACATCTTCAAGGTCATGCTTTCGTGTTGAGATGAGCGATAGCCATGGAGGAAAATATCACAGGCTTAGGGGTTGAGGAGATGGTCTAGAGATAATGAAAAGAAAAATGATCTTTGTCTAACCCCATCCCTTCATCCTCAAAGAAAGCTTTATTATGCATTACACATTTTGTTGTTGGTGTTGGTTAACACTGATAATGTTCATTTGTAATTGTCAGCTGAAAATGAATCATTTTGTTGGATGACTTCACACCAGTTGTATAGACATTATTCATCTGACTGCGGTTGACAAATTATTAATTCATTCCCTTTTTTTTTTCTTGTCCTCTTTTACATTTTATTTTCAGAAAAGACCTCTGAGCTTTAATGGGATAATCCTAGCCACTCATGTCTGAATGGAAACGCACATATTGAGTAACCAGGAAAAATATCTCCCACTGGAAGCTCACATAAATATTAATATCTGTTTATTTATTAATTCACCCCAAGAAAGCATAGTAGAGTTTGGGATTTTCTATTTTGAGGCGGTTTCGCATGTCGTACACTTACTGTATTTAGTAAACAACAATCGTGACATTGCTCAATCATCTGTCAATATTCCAAGCAATGAAAAATGTTTGTTTGCAAAAAAAATTATTTGTTTCCCCTTATTGCAAATGTTTGGCAGCTCTTCACTGGACGTGGTGAACCTCCAATAAACCTTTGGAAAAAGTGGACAGTTTGCCACGTCTGTGAAAAGTTTGACAGCTGTGATAGATTTCACATTGTTGCCAAAGTTTTGATTCACCACTGCCAGTGAAGTGCTGCTAATTTCTGCCAGCTAATTTGCCACATATTAACCGCAAGTTTGACACAAATAAACTTTTTGCAGGGGTCTGGTGTACGCCTCGGCTGAAGGACAGTCTCTGAACGCCTGTCTCTGTCAATGGCGATATGTTTAGAGCAGTGAGCTGAACGTGTTTGCTGTGTCTGGTTTGGTCCCAGGGCTGCCGGTGATGCAGGTGAAGATTGACATCTCCAGACAGCAGGTGGAGAAGATCTTTGGTCTGGAGGATTACTGGTGTCAGTGTGTGGCCTGGAGCACTACAGGAACCCAAAAGAGCCAAAAGGCATTTGTGCGCATCGCCTGTGAGTTCAGCTCTGCTATCTTATAGTCCAAACATTTTGACCAAATGCCACCTTATAATCTGATATAAATGTCTAGCTCAGTGGTTCTCAACTGGTGGGTCGCTCCCCAAAATGGGTCACAAGTCTGTATTAATCTGGACAGAAGGAAATAACTAATGCAAAATGGAAATGCAAATAATAAACTGCAACTAACCATGCAGCAGAATGGTGTATAGTTCAGATACAGTACCAAATTAAATTCATTATAGATTAATTGTAATTAATCATAAATTAGATATTTTTAGATTTTATATATTTTTAATGTTATTAAAAATGTAAAATTTAAAAATTTAAATAATTGGTTTGTATTTGAATGTTTTAAAATGTAATTTATTCCTGTAATCAAAGCTGAATGTTCAGCATCATTACTCCAGTCTTCAGTATCACATGATCCTTCAGAAATCATTCTAATTGATTTGGTGCTCAAGAAACATTTCTTACAAATGTTAAAAAACGTTGTGATGCTTCATATATACTGTATATTAGAATTATTTGATTAATAGAAGGTTCAAACAACATTTATTTGAAATTGAAATCTTTTTCTGTCACTTTTGATCAATCAATTTAATAATCATTGCTGAATAAAAGTGTTAATTTCTTCTTCTTAAAAAAAATACTGACCCAAGTGGTTATCAGCTAGAAAAGAAAACACAGCTGTTATTGCTGACATCAAAGTCTGTGCATCCAATCAAACTTCACGATACAAGAAACCAAACTTCATTTAAAAGGAGTACACCTTAAACAAGGTTTTAAATGACCACAATGTGTTTTGTGCAATTCATTATTGGCTTAATATAAAATACTAATAATAGATTTCAATATTTATACATGCTTTTATGCATTTGCCAAATGTTAAAGCAAAATTGTTCCCACCAGGTTGTGTCATCATTTGATCCCCAGTGTAAATTCTAGATCCCAAAGCAAAACCAATTGAGAACCACAGGTCTAGCTGGCTGTGTGTATGTGGTTTACTAGTTAGTATATTATTTATCTTTACTTGTGCTGCGTTTAAAAGCACTAGCTACATGAACAATTGTTGCCTGCCATAGATATGAACATTGTTTAAATACTGTGTAAACAGTGTGTTCTGGTAAAAATCATGTTTAACTAAATTCATTTATCCCTAATGTCTTTAAAGTGCTCTACAACGCAGTAGCATTTGCTGTTTTTTTTTATCACTCCACCATAGTGTTTTGATAGTGATATACTTTCTATTAAAAGTTATTTCGAAATTCCATTTAGCCAATCAATCTAACCACTTATGCTCCGTGTTCTCCCCAAGGCTGATTGATTCAGTTGGTTTTATATGACTTATTTAATGTTTGATTGGGAAGTTTGATCAGGAGGAGCCTGTGGCAAGGAAATCTGCTAATCTGCAATGTAACACTTTGTAATTGCCTCAAGAGGTCTGGTGGTTTTGATATCTCTGTGATTAAACACCAGGAAACCGCACCACTGCACCGCCTCACTCAGAACAAACATCAGAACAAAACAGAGGAGAAGACGCCCTTACTTTAAAGGAAGATGATAGTCTTTCTTTCTTTCTTTTTTTTTTTGTCTAAAACAAGGATTGAAGCATTGTGTGATTTGGGATTTATCTCATAGTGCATGGTGCTTATAAATATTCTTAATGGATATTTCTCTTGCCAAACATAGATTCACCTCAGATTCTACTTTCGTATAATGAAAGGACTTTTAAAAGAATTTTCTCACCCAAGAACACATACAATGACAGGGGTTTTGTGCACGACATAACTATCAGTTTGTTCCTGCACACAAGTGCCATATGACTTCTAAGCACACATGATTCATATGGACAACTTTTATGCTGTTTGTATGGAGTTTTTTTAGTTTTTGAAGCTTGGAAGCCTCCGTTCCCATTCACTGTAATTGTGTTAGGGTGAGCTATTCCTTTAACAAACTTGAGTTTTCCCTTCAAAGTCATGACAATGTCATCTCAGGACTTGATGGCTATCTAATCCTTTGTGCCTCTCTTATTCCCATTAAATCCTATTTAATTAAATTGAATGTCAAAGAGCCCTCTTCACCTCTTAATGTTTGCCAAGGCCTGATTGGTGAAGACAGGCATGACATCTGTTTTGAGGAAACAAAATGACTGGCAGTGCCGCCGTTATTGAGAGAGATTTTATTCCCCAGCATCAGAGCTGAAGACAAGTCCGCTGTCTCAATGGACACCTTCTTCCAAAAGCTTTTTTGTGTCAGAACAGCTATAAACGTTTATGCAAATGTTGTTTTGAAATTTTGCCATCCATAGTCAGGAGGGCACGAAAGCCCTCCATCAAGAGTAATGCAATTTTGACAAGCAAATACAATTCGACTTGCATCAACACTTGTCCCAGGGGTTTTAGGTAGAGTGGGTGGTCGTATGGATACCACAGCCTCGGTGCGGTATCGAGTAGAGGAGGAAGATAATGCAATTCCCTTTTGTTGATGCTTTGCCTGGGGGCTGCAGACAGCCTTTCTCTGAAGCAACCAAGCAGGGTCTAATAAGCATTCGGGTCTGTGATATGGATCCTTCTAAGAGAGAAAGACCGCTCAAGGCTCCTGTTGAACGTACATGGTGCAAACAAAGCCCTGAGTTATGCATGGAGGAGCGCTGAACCCCAAAAACACATTGCTAAATATGACACCGATAATGTTAGATTAAATGGCTTGGCAGTTTACCTTCCTGGTGATACATGTACAAGTTCTGATCCACTTTATGACTACAGGAGGATTTTAGTCAATAATCCTGGCTTGAGGAATAGGAAAGAAAAAAGAAACAAACATTCAGTCCATTTAAGGGTACATTTACAAGACAACGATGTACTAAAAACGGAAAAGTCCTAACTAAAAAAGTTTTTTGTGTACAGACGACAACATTGTCAAGAGTTCACATGGATCTGCAAAAACGACTAAAAGTGTTGTATTATGCTGCCAGGCCAGTAATTGGCGATTTTACTTTAAAAAAACACTACCCGCCTGTAGTGAACACATAATACGCATGCGCATGACGTCACAGTTTTCAAAAATGTGTGTTTTTGTAGTTAACGTGAAGACAATAATAGTATTGTTTTCAAAAACTTGCATTTTGAAACCCGTTTTTAAAAAGTTTGCATTTCCAGGCCATCAAAACTGAAAAACAAAAGCTGTTGTTGTGTAAAAGTTTTCCATTTTAAGTTGAAACAGCCCATAAAATCTCACTTGTCTCTCCTAGACTTTTGCTTAATGCCCTCTTAAAGTGACAGTGATTTTATCAATTTTTATCAAAATTCTGTATCTATACATGTAAATAAATCAAATAATCAAATAATCAAAAAATTATAATATTTAAATAATTATATAGAAATTTCAGCAGTGCATAATGCATCATATCAGACGCACATAAGCACCACTGCACAACATGTCAGAACACACTCACCAGGCCACATCTTTTCCTCTGAGGATATTAACAAAATATAGTAACCAAATTAATGTTATTAAAAATGTTTAATATTAAATATACAGTACTGTGCACTACAAGGTCTGTTTATTTTTGTACATTGCACAGCATAGACTACAATTACCTGTATATAAATATATATATTATTGTTTTTTTTTTTTAAATGCCCCTAATGACTAATAAATAAAATGATTTTGCACTACAGATCTGAGGAAGAACTTTGAGGAGGAGCCGCTGGGTAAGGAAGTGGCAATTGATCAGGAAATCCTTCTGCGCTGTCATCCTCCTGAAGGTGTTCCTCCTGCAGAGGTGAGAGCAACAAGTAAACATGTTAACAATCAACCGCCCTGCTAATTATCCCTCTCATTTATGTACTCGCACAAATATACCATCGAGCCAGGGATCTTTCTCCATATTCCGTCTGTAGCTGGACTTGGATGAGGAACCATGCAGAGTGATTTGGCAAGCTCTGGTAGTCCCATCAATAATACATGTATTTTTGCACTGGTGCAGGACTAGACCAGCCTGTGACCAGCTGTTGCAGCTCAAAATGTCCATCCAAACTTTAAAACCTAACAGCAAAAGTGACTGATATATTTGAGTACACTCATTCTTATAATCATTAATCATTAATCATAATTTAAGTACTTTAATGTCTGATTTTAAAGTGAGAAAGAAGTGATCTATTTGTTTTCCCCTTTATTCCAGTGTAGAATAGAAAAACAATTGAAAGAAAATGCTAATCCATTTTCCTACTGCCCCATGCTACCATGCAGTGCCTGCCAAACTTTAACATCCTCAGCCCTGGCTGTGGCCTTGGGAGCTGCCCAGAATGGCAGCTGGATCCGAGAGCATACAGAGCGTTTTCTATCCATTTGAGCCAGATTGAAGCTGTGAAATGTTTTCTCTTGTGTATATCTATAGGTGGAGTGGCAGAGAAACGAGGAGCTGATCGACCCCAAGACTGACCCCAATTTCTTCATCACCGTGGACCATAATCTCATCATCAAACAAGCCCGCCTGGCCGACACAGGCAACTACACTTGCGTGGCCAAGAACATTGTGGCTCGACGCAAGAGCTCCTCGGCTACTGTGATTGTCTATGGTGTGTTTCTTCTCATACTATGTTCCTTTCTTAGATCACAGATAAATGGACTTCACCTTTCATGAGTCTGACAAAAGTTTGGGATGGTTTTGACCTGGAGTCAGGGGTAATTTACTGAGAGAGTCAGGCTAGCTTTGATGGACGACTCTATTTTGATCAGACTTTAAGAACAAAATGTTCTGACTACTTTGCTTTGCCATTTGAAAAATGTATCAGTGTTTTACTATAATAACACTTTACCTGTAGACTCCATTCATCATATTACTTTTAACATTATACATTTTTATCAGGGTTCCCACAGTTTTAGAAAAATCAGGGAATTTCAAAAGTTTTATTTCCATGCCTGAAAAATCATGGAAATTAATGAAATGTTATGACAAGTGGGTATTTTGTTGTATTCAATATATATTATTAGTTAAACTTTTCAGGCGAGAAATTACTCATTGCACATGTGATCATCTATATTTTTTTTACCGCAGCATTGTTTATTTGTGTTTTGTGAATAATTTTCTTGAAATGTGGTGACATATATCTGGAAAATTATTATTTATTTATTAGATTTATTTGACATGGACATAACAATTACATTTATATTAAATGTGTGTATATATATTATAATTATTATTATTATTATTATTATATATATATTTATATAAAATTATTCGTCAGTCACAGTTGTCACAATTAACTACTTAAGTTAACATGACCTAAGAATGAACAATACTTCTACAGCATTTATTAATCTTAGTTAATGTTAATCTCAATATTTACTAATACATTATTAAAATCAAAAGTTGTTTTTGTTCACATTAGTTAATGCACTGTGACAGTATATGTATTAATATTTACAAAGATTAATAAATACTGTATTAAATGTATCTTATTGTTAGTTCATGGTAGTTAATACATTAACTAATGTTAACAAATGAGACCTTATTGTAAAGTGCCAAATGTGCTCAGAAATTGTGGGAACCCTGTCATTTTAATAATTTTATTTAAAATAAATGCTGCTAGCTTTAATATTTTTTAATGTAATTTAAATATAAATGTATTTGCATTATGTAATATACATTTACATACATTTTGTAAGTGTGGCCAACGTGTCCAAATACTTTTTAAGGCCACTGTATTTATTGTAGCCACCTTAAAACTAAGTGTTCCTCTAAAACTAATCATGCTGTAAATGATTGCTTACGACATATCAATTTTGGTGCAAAGCAGCCAGACAGTGTCTCAGCAGAGCTGACAAACACTCACACTGTAGTTGAGCTTGTTGAATTAATGGCCGAAAGTGGCTAATGAATAGGGTTTATAAGCTAGCTGACCTTTATTAAAATGCACAGTGGCAGAGCATCGCTAACCCCGGAGGGGTCCCAGGACAAGCGGCGTTCTAAAGGTAGCATGCATTACAACCCTGTACACGCTCTCTTCTGATCCAGGCCTAGTCAATCACACATGACACATGGTACAGTACTGGAACAGATCTACTGAGAATACTCCTAAACCACAGACAGACATGTTAACAATGGAAAATCTGAACTCTTTTCCTTTTTTTCCTCAGAGGTAATGTGTCAGTTTTATTATGAAGCATAAAGATAATAAGTCAAGGGACAGCTGCGTGATGATTTGCATTAAAAAGGAATAAATGCGGACATGCTTTTTAATGCAGAGACTGCAAGTCAATCAGCACAATCAGTGTGTTGTGTTTAATAGGGGGAATATGGAGCTAAACTGACAATTATTTCTCAGATGAGTGGAGATTAGATAAATTGTTGCATTTTGTTTGAATTTGGGGACATTTTGACGGAAGGCTCTGCAAAAGTGAGCAGAGAACATTTTCGCTCTATTGTTTGCTTTGTATGCTGTCAATCAATGAAGCCCTCACACAGGGAAAAAGAGAAATGGCACATGAATGCTAGGTGCGGTGCCTTACAATTTGGCGGTTTCAAATTGTGCAATGTTCCCCAAGCAATTTGCTACCATTGTAGAAATTAATTAAAGAAAAATTCCCTGTGAATACCTTTTGATCAAAAGAACTATTAGACAAGGTCCTTTATGCTATTCTTTTTTTCCCCATGGCTTCACATTAAAATGTCAGTTTACTAATTTGAAGTCTTGCAGGCTTGCTTATTGGCTGAACCATAGGTGGTGTGAGAGCTGTTATTAGTGCTGTTGGACAGAGGACGAGATGAATTTTAACAAGGCTGGACTTGACTTGACACAACGGTGTGCTAAGAGGTAATCAGGACCCGAGCTGCTGCGCAATTTCCTTCTTCGTGGTGAGCAATCAGAGAGGCTAAAGAATTGATTCGGTCTGACCAGAGCAACATTTCGTGGAGAATTAGGAGCAGCTCCAGGCACAATATAGACTCTGACCGGCGTTCAAGGCTTCGGGACAGCAAATCGCTCGAGTTACTGGGGGAAGAAGAAATCAGATTTGCTCTGAATTCTCCCACCAAGAGAGAGGAGGCTGGGAACTTGATTAAAACCCTGCGTGAACTTTGGACTCGGGATCATCCCGGAATCCTTGCAGGATTATGCATTTCACCAGCCAGGATATTGGTGCCATAAAAACCATACTGTGTATCGGTGTAAAGCAGAAAACCAATATACACCCCACATGAGGTGAAATCTAGGCCGTCCCCTTCAAACATCCCACCCACCATGTGTCCCATGTTTTGCTCCGTAGCTTTAACATTGACAGTTGTTAATATACAGCTTGTAAAAAAGATTGTCAGTGATAGTGTTGCGACTTGACAACTGAAGCGATTAATGTTTGGTTCTGTGTCTTTTCAGACACATTTTTTTTCAGAGGAAACAAGAAAATAAAATAATTGACAGTACAAAATTAAAAGAAATACTACAAAACAGGAGATCAAATAGTGTGCAAAGTACACAAGTGACATAACCCTACGACGTTTCAGTAATGCAGATGAAGTTCCAAAGCATGTCAACAATGTGAGGGGGGTAATGACCAAATGCAGGCAAAAATGTCACCCCATGGTGATTGGCCGATTATTATGTCACTGTTCAATAATTCAATAATGTCTGCCTACCATAGAGTGCTGCAATGATGATGTATTTTTGTAGCATCGCCCTTTAAATTTTCAAGCCTATCAGCAGAAGTAAAAAGCTATACATAGGCTGTAAACAAACTACACCACGGTCACATGACTTCAACGCCACCAGCATTAAAGGTGCAGTGTAATATTAATGAGGATCTATTGACAGAAATGCAGTATAATATACATAACTATGTTTCAGCGGTGTATAAAGACCTTACATAATGAACCGTTATGTTTTTATTCGCTTATAATGAGCCATTTCTATTTCCATACACCGCGGGTCCCCTTAAAGTGAAGTCGCCATTTTGTGCCGCCATGTTTCTACAGTAGCCCTAAACAGACAAACTGCTCTACTGAGTGCTAGCTACTCTCTGCTGTCTCAGACGACATCTTTGTCCTCTGTTGGCCACCGTAGCTTCTGTATGTGCTTCGAAAGCGACGGGTGAGCGGCGGGCAGTTGCAATTCGCGACCTCACCACTAGATGTCGCTAAAATTTACACAGTGCACCTTTAAGCTTTCAACCACTGTATATTATATTATTTTAAAAAATGTCACTGAAAGTTTGACTTAGAATAGTTTGCAAGAGTGCGTTTTATAAACACAACGTAGTAGATGAGTTTACCTGTTCGATGTGATAACGTTTAATGCCCCAGACAACCTCTTGTCCCATTGTTAGCAACCGCCTTTTTAAGACATCTTTTCTGGGTTTTGGCACAAATACCTTAGCCCTGCAGCACTCTATTGCTCAGAAAATCAGCCTAAATGAGTCAAACTACAGTAGATATGTTATTTATAGAATACATTACCCACCAACTTGGAAACATTGAATGTTAAAGCTACACTATGGAATTCTGGGCTCTCTAGCGCCATCTATGGTTGACATTACAATTGCGGTGGATTAACAATAAATCCATTTCTGCGTCCTGTCTGCTGCTTCAATTCAATCCTGTGTGGTGTACCTTCAACATCAACAGTTGTATAGTATTAGTTGCTTGTTGAAAAGTGCTGTTCTATGAGCACAGAAACTGTGTAAACATCAAATTAACACGAATTTAGATTTGGACGAAAAACAACAGAGATGGCAACCGCCGCTTAACTGCCTGAAATCAACAGTATAGTGTAGCAATGACAGCTATTGCCGTTAACATAGCTTTCGTATGTTGCCGTAGTCCCTGTGGCCTGCCTTTAAGCACAGAGCTCATGTTTGTGGCTGTTTATCATCCTCGTGCCTGTCGGGTAATCCTGACTCGCTGTGTTCGTTTCCCCCTCTCCTTTACACTGGGCACACGAGCAGTGAACGGTGGCTGGTCCACGTGGGCCACATGGTCGGCCTGCAGTGCTGTCTGTGGTCGGGGGTGGCAGAAGAGGAGCCGGAGTTGCACCAACCCCACTCCCCTGAACGGCGGGACATCGTGTGAGGGCCAGAGCGTCCAGAAAAGTGCCTGCACTGCCACCTGTCCAGGTAACGTCCACCGGGCGTCGCTCACTGCAGAGTAGAGCTAGTTTAGCATTAGCGCACAGACCCTTTGCACGGTCCCCTTGCTCTAATGGCACCAATAGCTCCCTCTCTGTAGGACGGCTATAGCTTGATTGGCATTTTTGTGCTTAAGCAAAACTTTCTCATGTTTTTTTCCTTTGAAAACCATTGAATTATTCATAGCTAAACCAGTGCTTGTGTCTCCATTCTGGCCATCATGTTTCTTTCAGATTTTTTCGTGCTCTTTGCTGCTTTCGCTTTTGCTGCATGAGGTCTTTTTTTGGTTCGGTTGTAAGCAGTCTCCAAAATTAACTTGCCTGCCAGTGGTCTATATATATATATATATATATATGATAATATTTAGCTGCCCCCCCCCCCCCCTTATATTTACATTGTGATGTACATTTGGTAGTTGAATGTAAGGATTATTCAGACTTTAAAATTACAATTCAATTCCTAAATGTGAATAAAGGCAGAAAATAGGATGCAGAATTGTAATTTGAATTTGAATGTACACTGTCATTTGAAAGTGTGGGGTTGTACGATTTTTAGAAAGAAGCTTATGCTCTCCAAGACTGAATTTTTTTTTTATACATATACATTTTAAAAGCTGCATTTTCAGCATCATTACTCCAGTCTTCAGTGTCACATGATCCTTCAGAAATCATTCTAATAAGCTGATTTGGATTCTTCAATGAATACAGAGTTCAAAAGAACAGCATTTATTTGAAATAGATTTTAACACTATAAATGTATTTACTGCCACTTTTGATCAATTTATTGCATCCTTTTAAAAAAAAATAAAATGAATACTGACCCCAAACTTTTGAACGTAGTGTGATTTTGAACACTAAATTGAAATTAAGTTTAAACTAGAAAAGCAAACTTTATTAAAACAAACTTTACATGTTATTTAAACATCATTTTAAAGAAAACTGAATACTGAGGGATTATAAATGTAGTTCTATTTAATACATTTAAAATTTTTGTTTTAACAAATTCTTATTCAACTTCCACTGGGAGGTGGCCATAAGCTAATTTTAATTTGTGAGTGTAAATTTTTGACACTGGACCACAAAACCAGTCATAGGGGTCAATTTTTTATTTGGCCGAGATATAACTTTGAAAATCTGGAGGAATCTCGAAATATTGAAAAAGTTGTCTAAATGAAGTGCTTAGCAATGCATATTATTACTACTAATAACTTGTTTATATATTTACTGTAGGAAATTGACAAAATATCTTCATGGAACATGATCTTTACTTAATATCCTAATGATTTTTAGCATAAAAGAAAAATTAATAAATTTGACCCATACAATGTATTGTTGGCTATGCCACAAATATACCCGTGCGACTTATGACTGGTTTTCACACTTAAGACAATGGTTCTAAGGCTCATCTTTTACACAGAGTAAAACAGTTATATTTTCTCTTCTGCGCATCTCGTAAATACAAGGATTAGCAAATTATTTGATGCTAGTGAGCTACGTTAGTGCTTAAGAAGTTTCCCTGACCTCCACTGTTGCTAGTAGAACTTTCAAGGGTTGAGAGTGAACAGACTGAAAGGAAGAGGAAACGGGGAAGCAGCATGGCTGCTTTTCCTCAGTATTTATCGATCGCATGCAGTTTGAAATGAAAGTAAGGCCGCTTCATTTACAGGCTGACATTAGACTCAGGTAGATGGGGGAAGGGATTCTCTTGATTACTGCGATAGGCTCGTGAGTGTATTTCAGCAGGGACAAAAATGGTATTATGCAGGCGCTGCAGACCAGCGGAAAATATCCACGCTTTGTAAACAGGAGAGGAAATCGAAGCTTTTGTCAGCTGCAGCTCGTCTCCCTCGCTCATCCCCTCTCTTCCTCCGCTCCTCCTGTGAGAGGGTTTATCTACTTAAGCCAATCTCCTGTTTCATTACAAAGCATCCAGTGAAATTTAATAAGACGCCACCTTTACGCTTCTCTGTAAGTAACGTGCTCTCAAAATATGGCGTTTTTGATGAGCAAAAACACAAAGCATGGGGGAATGCTTCTGACAGAGCTCTGTAGGGATGGATTTCACATGATTACGACCCAAATAGCATTTCTGTGGAGAGGAGACAGAGAAGGAAATAACGGCATGAACACTGTTAAAGAGAAACACTGAAAGTATTTATTTATTTTTTTTATATACATGAAAAAAGTGATGGGAAGTAGAGAGTATGACAGCTATTTGAAAAAATTGATTCATCTGTCAATATTTTTTTTCAGATATTTCACATTTTGCATTCAAACAATAAATAGAGGTTTGTAATACAGACTCTAAATTCTGATTGGATGAGCCACATTGTAAAATTACATTGAATTAATGCACCAAGTTCCTGTCGTTTGCAAACCATATGGTAATGAACTATATTTGTGTAAGAATTGTTTAATACAACATTATGAATGTAACCCATTATTGAAGCCTGGTTTGCAGTCCTGCTTTGCATAGCTGTATATCAAATACGTTTTGACAGACAGACAGACAGACAGACAGACTGTTTCATGTTCAGTTGCTTGTCACTGGAACTTAGTACAGAGAGAGGGAGGAAGGAAACATCAGGGGGAAAAAACAACAAAAAAACAAGAAAGGAGGTTCACAGTGGTGGCCGTTGCAAGGTTTTTTTTGATAAGGGTCATGCTGAGCAAGCGAGTTGGATGTTGTTCCTGTGGTGGCTTTATTCCCCTCGTGTTTTTCGAACTCCGACTGATTAATCCTGACATGGGTCACAGTGAGGGAGCCGTGGTGTCCTGGCAGAGGATGACATAGTTGTGTTCCCAATCAAAAACGAGCACTTGCCTGCTTTAGCGTGCTCACCAGAGGACCCCAAATCCTGTCAGCGAGAGAAAAGGAGAAGGAGAGAAAATGACCATCGCGTTCCATTTATCACCATACAAACACACGCACGGACAACTGCAGGCCCTAAAAATTACATCTGAGACTTCATCCAGATTTATCAAAACGTGACTTCTGACTGCAGGAGGTATAAATCATAATTTACTGACTAGCTGCAGGTAGAGGCACTGTGTTCCCAGAGCACAGTCAGACAGCAGAAGACAGAAAGAGAAACAGCAGAGCTTTGATAAACGACTCTGTATGTGAACATAGTCCATCGCCGCTGTTCTACTGATCCTCGGGACAGGGCGACTTTAAAGGACGTGACGTGATTCTTTGTGTAATGCGGCGAGCATGCGATGCCTTGTGAATGCTGATGAAGCTGAATTCTTTTTGTAATATGAATAGGTTGGAATAATATTTCCAAGGCACTCAATTCTATTCTCAGTCACAAGGCTGCAGAATCAATCGAAATAAAATAATGTGATTATTAACCACATAAACCATATATACTCTTAGTATGACTGTAGTCTACCAAACATACTCTAACCACATGATACAGACAGTGTTTTCAGTCTTGTAGTTATTATTATTATTATTATTATTATTATTATTATTATTATTATTGTCATTATATTAAATAATAATAATAATTATATTAAATGGTATTTTTATATTAAAATGTAATATTATAATAATAATAATAATAATATATTGAATTATATAATTTTACTATACACTACATTTTCTATTTGAATGTATGCATAATTAACCCATTTAAATTTAATTATATTATTGTAATATACTGAATATACTGTTATCAATGCTTAGTTGTTGTTGTTGTTGTTGTTGTTGTTATATTTTAGTATTACTATATTATTAAATAATAGTATAGTACAAT
This sequence comes from Rhinogobio ventralis, assembly GCA_039654625.1. Classification (NCBI taxonomy): domain Eukaryota; kingdom Metazoa; phylum Chordata; class Actinopteri; order Cypriniformes; family Gobionidae; genus Rhinogobio; species Rhinogobio ventralis. Next base: position 28,225,491 of record CM077198.1, on the reverse strand, counting down.
AATTAAATTTAACACGGTTTGTGAAATTAAATTATGCATACATTATAATAAATGTAGTGTATTGTCAAATTGAATAATTCAGTATAATATTATTATTATTATTATATTGATTGTATAATGTTTGTGTGTATTTTTTATTAGGGTTGGGTTTAAATAACGGTACACTTTATTATTATTATTATTATCATTCAATATAATTTCAATATACAATATAATTACTCTTTTCATAGAATGATAAGTAGACTGTGAACTATCTTAACTAATGTAGATCAAAAAGTTCACTGTAAAAATGTGCTATGTATTAAAAAAAAATTATGGTAACAATATTACACATAATATTTTTGAGTAGTTTTTAAGGCTTGATTAAAAAAAATGCAATCTACCTGAATAAATCATGTAAAATGTCCTAAATTATTTAGTCTATGAAACAATTAATTTAATATTTTTAGTGAAATGTGCTTTTTTTATTTTAAATTGACTCTAAAAAAAAGAGTGTGGATTAGAGTAATTGGAAATGACCTGTTTATTTTTGACTTTGAGTCATGATGGACAATTAATAGACCGTATGCAGCACAGCACAAGTAGAAACAAACTTGTTACTGCACTGGCATTAGCAAAGTTATTGCTCATTGAACAAAGCAACATGCATCATAACATTAGTATACATGCAGTTATCCACAACCTAACCATAAGATCTACCCTTCTGCACAATAGTAACGATCAAAACTTCAACATAACAGAAACTCTTTCAAAAGTCAAACATAACTGATCATTAAACTTTAACAGATGTTTCCCTTCACTCAAAAACACATAAAATAACATTTAATTTCAATATTAATGCTCCATTTCCAGCCATATGCAAAGCATGCTGGCAACCAACAATGGTGTCTCTAAATAAAACTTTTTCCCTTCATTTTATCAGTTTAATCGGCTCCTCAATACAAGCCTCAAAACTGCTTAAGTTTCCTTTAAAAAAAAATTGGAAAATGTATCTCTTGGTTTTTAATAGTGAAATGTTCTCAATGTTTTCTATACAACACTGAACCACAAATTATCACCTTATTTTTTGTGTGTGAAAATTACAAGACCTATGATTCATGTTTTACTTGCAAGTCCAAGGACAGCATGAATGCAAAAAGAGCCCTTGATGTGTAAGTCGTTCTATTAGAAGCAGAGCATGGGAAAAACATGACTTAATTGGACATTTTTAGTGTTTTGCAAATTACTGCATACCATATTCAGCATGTTTGATTGTGATTTTATGCCATTTTGTACGTTTAGCCTTGATATCTTGGCAGCAAAAATATGAAATGTTATACATTTATCATATTTATTGCAGCTTAAGTCTGTGCATATACTCCAATTTCAGCACCAAAACCAAATTGTGCTGCCCTTCTGAGTCCAGTTTTGAACCTGTTTCTTCTTCTCTCTATCTCTCTCCTTTCTTTCTCTCATGGAAAATTATTGCCATAGTCTCAAGAATCAATAGTACTTCTCCCTTCAAATCTTTTCAAAAGGAACAAACCAGTAACTTAACGCAATTGGCCAATCAACTGGATGAGTTCAGCTGTGAAGAGTCTAATGTAATAAGTGGGCTTTAAAGGGCTAATTGACCCTGATGAGCCTCTTGTACCAGCTCTCGTTGAATCACTGGCTGGTTAGACCTTTAGCACGGTGAAGAGGCTGCTTCATCTAAACCCTACACGTCAGAGACGTCTCATGACATCAACAGCACATACACACACACACAAAGACAGCCCTCACCTATGACCGAGAGCCTCGTGAATTTAATGGTCTCTGAGGAGAGCATCACCTGATATTGAATGCAAAACTTTATATTCCAGTAACTCTTTTCTCTGTCAAGTACTGGATTCTAAACTTCAGCATTTTAACATGAAATTGAAGTATTACAAAGGAGGAATTGTTATATCTTTCACTGATGCATTCAGCATGGAACCATGGCAGTGTCTTAACTGATGGAGAAGAAACAGGTTTTCAGAACTCTGAGAAAATGTTTTCCTCTTCCCTGGATGCTAGCCTATTCTGCTGAACTTTATCTCTTAGCATTTTCTCCCCTCTTGAAGTGTTTTTTTAAAAGATAAAATGTTGGCCTATATACCTATGAATTAGGTTTGGAAGAAGTCTCAGTGCAAGGAAATTAAAAAAAAACTTTTTTTGCCCATGTTATTCTTTGCTAGTCTCCTTTCGGCCCGTTTGCTGCTTCCTCTGGTTTCTTTTTCACTCTTATGACTTTTGTTAGCCTTGAATCTGCTTAACTAGAACTGGAAAATATTACTAAAATGTTACATCTTGTAAAAAATTCTCTATTTTTCAGCCTTGTGATGATGACATTTGAGATATACTTTTATGTGTAATTTTTACATTTTATGAATTTTGTTTTTATTTTTGGCTTGAAACAGTCATTGTTGCCAAAAATCTAGTTTAAAATATTTTAATATTTAAAAAAATGTAATATTATATATGTTAACATTATCTATATTAAGCTCTGTTGCTAACTTGAATACACCAATGATGGCTGTATTTGGGAAGTTATTGAAGTAACAAGAAAGCTGTAATATAATAGTCAACCTCAAACTTTGTTGTAAGACTAGGAGGTCTTTATGAAATGAAATCGTAAATATAATATAGTAATTTTGATATATTGATGTATTAAATCCAGGACATTTAAATATTGTGCCAGGCTCTTACAAAGGTGCAAGACTGCTGATTTTTTTTCATAAGATGTTATGTTTTTGAGAAATGTTTTTCATGAAGTATGCTTCTCAATAGCATGCTTTCCTGAATTCCAAACCCATTTTAGATCCATTTATTCGAAGACCTATATTTTTGTGTTTGTTGCAAGATGCACTTGAATACAAGACTGTTATGACATCATTCTGACCCCGTTCTGGCCCTGCCCACTCTGGTACAGAGCCCATGAGTCACCTGTAATCTTGTTGTATCAGTTTTATTGAACATGGAATGATTAGGTCCAGGTGAGATTACAGATGTGAGTGTTGACTCTGTCTCGTCCCCGCTGATCTGAAAGGTAATTGTGTGCCTCTCCCGCTTGGTTCCTCCTCCCTGCTCAAGGACGAGGCAGCTGGAGGTGTCCAACATTGGCCATTGTGATTTTGAGCAACGGCGAGTGGAAATGGGGCTTCCTGCAGTCCTTTTAAAGAGCAGCTGGACGCCTTTTAGATGTGCCCTTGTCAAAATGTCCAAATAGACCTGCCACTGCGTTATTGTGTTACAGGCACCCTAGCACAACACACACACACCTCTTCACCCCTACAGCAGGATGATTGGAAATCAAAGATAATATCTTAATGGCAGGGAGTCTGGAATGGACAGTTATTTGTCTGGCTTTGGTTCCTTGTTGGTCCATCTTTGACTCATGTTAAGCAGGTTTAAGATATGATTGTTGCATCTTTTGAAGGGGAAATTGGCCTTCACTGTCTATTTTTCTGCTTCTCTCACTTTATTGTTTTTTTTTTATTTGCTTGTTTATAGTTGACATGAAAAAAAATGGACCCTATTTACTTTCTTAATACATGTTGCTTGTCTTATTTTGCACAAGAGGTGCATGTTATTACGAAGAAAATGTTATTTATTTTTAGGCTGATGTCACTTATGACCTGTTGTAGGTCTACACAGCAATTTAAAGTGTTAGTTCACCCATAAATGAAAAAAACTTGTCATCAATTACTCGTTCCAAACCTGTAAGACTTTAGTTCATTTTCATAACACAAATTAAGGTATTTTTAGTAAAATCTGATAGATTTCTGTACCCCAATTGACAGTCCATGCAACTACCACTTTTTCGCTTCAAAAAGTAAAGCGACATTAAGAGATCATAAACTAATCCATTTGAATCGAGTGATTAAAGAGACTTGATTGCTTTACATGGTGAACAGATTTTAGGCTATTATTCACATATAAACATTGATCAGCGAGCATAAAAAGAAGCTCAACTAAACCTGCTTGACGTTCTTGCTGAAGCTCAAACGTGCTGCGTAACACGAGAATGAATCTCATTGGTTCTTGCTGAAGCTCAAACGTGCTGCGTAACACGAGAATGAATCTCATTGGTTCTTATGGAAGCTTAAACGTGCTGCGTAACACAAGAATGAACCTCATTAGTTCTTATGGAAGCTTAAACGTGCTGCTTAACACGAGAGTGAATCTCATTGGTTCTTGCAGAAGCTCAAACGTGCTGTGTAACACGAGAATGAATCTCATTGGTTCTTGCAGAAGCTCAAACGTGCTGCGTAACACGAGAATGAATCTCATTGGTTCTTGCAGAAGCTCAAACGTGCTGCGTAACACGAGAATGAACCTCATTAGTTCTTATGGAAGCTCAAACGTGCTGTGTAACACATAAGAATGAACCTCATTGGTTCTTATGGAAGCTCAAACGTGCTGTGTAACACATGAGAATGAACCTCATTGGTTCTTGCTGAAGCTCAAAGGTGCTGCGTAACACGAGAATGAATCTCACTGGTTCTTGCTGAAGCTCAAACATGCTGCGTAACACGAGAATGAATCTCACTGGTTCTCGCGGAAGCTCAAATATACTGCGTAACACACAAGAATGAACCTCATTGGTTCTTGCAGAAGCTCAAACGTGCTGCGTAACACAAGAATGAACCTCATTAGTTCTTATGGAAGCTCAAACGTGCTGCTTAACACACGAAAATGAACCTCATTAGTTCTTGCTGAAGCTCAAACGTGCTGCGTAACACGAGAATGAATCTCACTGGTTCTTGCTGAAGCTCAAACATGCTGCGTAACACGAGAATGAATCTCACTGGTTCTCGCGGAAGCTCAAACGTGCTGCGTAACACGAGAATGAATCTCATTGGTTCTTGCACTAGCTCAAACGTGCTGCGTAACACATGAGAATGAACCTCATTAGTTCTTATGGAAGCTCAAACGTGCTGCTTAACACACAAAAATGAACCTCATTGGTTCTTGCTGAAGCTCAAACGTGCTGCGTAACATGAGAATGAACCTCATTGGTTCTTGCGGAAGCTCAAACATACTGTGTAACACACGAGAATGAACCTCACTGGCTTTTGTGGAAGCTCAAATATGCTGCGTAACACAAGAATGAACCTCATTGGTTCTTGCGGAAGCTCAAATGTACTGCGTAACACACAAGAATGAACCTCATTGGTTCTTGCAGAAGCTCAAACGTGCTGCGTAACACAAGAATGAACCTCATTAGTTCTTATGGAAGCTCAAACATGCTGCTTAACACACGAAAATGAACCTCATTGGTTCTTGCTGAAGCTCAAATGTGCTGCGTAACACAAGAATGAATCTCACTGGTTCTCGCGGAAGCTCAAACATGCTGCGTAACACGAGAATGAACCTCATTGGTTCTTGCGGAAGCTCAAACATGCTGTGTAACACACGAGAATGAACCTCATTGGCTCTTGAGGAAGCTCAAATATGCTGCGTAACACAAGAATGAACCTCATTGGTTCTTGCTGAAACTCAAACGTACTACGTAACACGAGAATGAACCTCATTGGTTCTTGCAGAATCTCAAACGTGCTGTGTAACACGAGAATGAATCTCATTGGTTCTTGAGGAAGCTCAAATGTGCTGCGTAACACGAGAATGAACCTCATTGGTTCTTGCAGAAGTTCAAACGTGCTGTGTAACACGAGAATGTACCTCATTGGTTCTCGCGGAAGCTCAAACGTGCTGCGTAACACGAGAATGAACCTCATTGATTCTTGCGCGTCAAGCGAATATGTTTGAGCTTACGTTAACCACAACTGATGTGTTGATCAATGTTTATGTGAATAAACTTAAATTAAATCTGTTCATCAAATAAAGCGACCAAGTCTCATTAGAAAATTTGGACTAAACAGCTCAATTCATATGAATTAGTTTTATCCCCTTATGAACTTTTTGAAGCGTCAAAATGGTAGTTTAGTGGACAGTCAATGGAGGGACAGAAATTGAAAAAAATATTTGTGTTTCGAAAGTCGTACAGGTTTGGAATGACATGAGGGTGAGTAATTGATGATAATTTGTTCATTTTTGGGTGAACTAGACCTTTAAAATTCGATGTAATTAAGTTCACTGCAACAATAGCAAATGATGAGATAGATTTTCAAAGGTGGACTTTGACCTTTAGCTTCAACGCCACTCTCCCTGCCAAATGTTTGATCAGAAGTACCCTTAAAAGCAATACATGCTCATTGGAAAAATGTGCCTCTGCCTACATTTTTGCAAACCTTAAAAAAAGTACATATACATAGAGTTGACTGAAGATTCCAGCTGAAATTAAATGAACACTAGAGACAATAAAACAACTTTTACAAACAGCTTTTATTTCTGCATGGTTCATTGAGCAATATGTTATGACTTCAAAATACTTTTTCCAAAACTACTATCTGATGTAGTAAATTGGCTCAGTAGCTCACCTGGTACAGCCTTGTACTCGCAATGCGGAGCGATCGGGTATGAGTCCAGTGAAACACAAGTCATGATAAAATAGATCAAAGACTTGTAGAAGCAAGCTAAGTAAATTGGCATAGGTGCTTCAGCAATGGCGTGTTTCTCTCCTGTTTGCTATAGATTAGGTTTAGGCTATTATTTTTGCATTATTTTCAAACAATATAGCACATTATGTTTTTAGCGGCATTCAGCCAAACTTCCAGGATAAAACTGAACGCACTTTTAGCGACACTCACTGGACATTTCACTTTGAAAGTGTCGTGACACATGGAAGAATAATACATAATACATAATAGAACATAATATTATGCATGTCGCCACAGGAAATGATGCCACAAGCATAAAAGTGGAAGTATTCCTTCACAATTGACTACAAACTTGTCCAGAATGATCCAATCAGTTCCTAAGGGATTAAATAGTCTCACTATTCTTTTACGAATTGAAAGTCCTTTTTATCTGAAAATATGTAACATTATAAAAGTCAAATGGGTTGAGAATGGTGTTTCATGTTGACTCTGTCTATTTTGCTGCTAGTGCTTTATCTGCAATTCATTTCTTCTCAAATAAGTCAAGAGAGTTCCTCTCAGTCACTTTGTGCCGTTTTTCAGAGAGAAGAAAGAGTCTTTTCTCCATCTCTTAGCTGTTGATCTTTCATCACCTGTCGTTTAAAATTCATGCAGAGAATCAGAGCCAGGAACACGATTCTTATTGTAATGTATTCATTAAGCATCAATTCCCTGTTCAGTCAGGCTAGTGTGATGATATAAGCCTGTCTCACTCACAAATGAGTCCACTCAATGGCAAACAAGGACAATTCTTTTATTTCTTCGCCACTCTCCCTGCCAAATGTTTGATCAAAAGCTGTGTCAGCATGTCTTTTAGATGCACTCCACACGCTCTTTGTTAGTACGAATATCATTCGGCATTGCTTAATAATCTCTCTGCATATTTAAATATGAAAAAGCCACTTTCGTCTGTCAGGCTATGACTAACTGTCGTCTTTATTCACAGTAATTTATGATGGCTGACTTTTCATCTTTCTTATCACCAAGGCACGCAAGTACTTTATTAGCTGGTTGTTTGGACAAGCGGGACCTCACTGTACTGTCAGGGTCGGGTTAGTGGCGTAAAACTGCACAGTGAATATGCTATAAAGCCAGGGGTTAATGAGCAGCCCAGCGTGTCTGATCTTGGGTCTGTCGAATGGAGTCATCAGTAACTCTGTTTCCAAGTACCATAATTCACCCTCTGCTCTTGGTCCTGTGAGGGCGCAGCTCAGCGCCCCTAGAGAGCTCATTACCAGAGCTGCTCACATTAGCCCTGTAGTAACCTTCCCCAACCTGGCACAACGTCAGCCCGAATAAGACTTCCAAAATGGCCTCCGGTCCAGCTGACGAATAACGTGGCTCTGTGAGAATGAGAAATGGAAATAAAATATACGTCTTCTGTGGCTTGGGAGGAAATGGGACATTTGAGTGTTGTTACACTAGGCACAAACACATACATAATTTTCCACCTGCCTTTTATCCTTGTATGGGCTTTCCATACTTTAAATTGTAATCGGGTTATTGTAGACACACTCTAACACTGCAGATGCTAAGCTCCTTTTTCATTCCACCCAGGCCATTCATGGAAGCTAAGTTGCACGTGTTATGCATGTTTTGAAGTCACAACCATTGAGAGAACCATCATATGGCTGCCCACATTTATATACAACTGTTTAGTATTCAGCAACGTGGTCAACCCAGATTATGATTTTTTTTTTTTAAGAAATTAATAATTTTTGGATTCAGCAAGGATGCATTGAATTGATCAAAAGTGACAGTAAAGACATGTATAATGTTAATATAGTATAATATTAAGCAGCACAACTGTTTTCAACATTGATAATGAGAAATGTTATCTGAGCACCAAATCAGCATATTAGAATGATTTCTGAAGGATCATGTGACACTGAAAACTGGAGTAATGATGCTGATAATTCAGCTTTACATCACATGAATACATTCAATTTTAAAATATAGTACATTAGAAATTCACACATATGATCACACCGGTGTGATAAGTCTTGGCTGGTTCCTGGAGCATACGATCACACTGGTGTGATTAGAAAATTGAGTGCATCACATGATCAGCTGCTAAATTCAACCGTGCTTTCGCGCTTTGGCTGGCGCTGAGAGACAGACCCGTTCAGCTCTTGTCATATACAACAACTATTCAGTGTTTTCAACAACATAATGTTTATTTTAGGTTTCAGACATTTAAATATACATAAGTACCAGCAAAACCATGCATTTAGAGTTTGTAAAATACACACTGATGTCTAATAATCTTTTCCATTATAATTAGACAAGTTTTATTCATATCAGATACACATTGTGTAAGTAACTTTAAAGTTTTCTCTATTCTTCTCCCAGTTCACCGGCCACTTACTTTCATATATTTCGGGAGAAGTGGATGAATTCATGTGTTGTAAATCCAACAGATCCGATTCTCTGAACTGCGGCACAAACTAAAATGGCGACGCCCATCGCGCATCTCTCAACTAACGCGATTTATAAAGGTGTTTAAACAACAAAACACATCCACTTGCCCATATATGACAATCAGAATATCAGATATTGTATGCAATATGTAACAAATTTGTAAATATTTTTAATAAAGGAAAAATGAAATAAAAGCAGATCATCAGTCATGCACTATTGTGACTGCGGTGCGTCATGTGACAAGCAGTGATGGTCATGGTAAGCGTCACCATGGAAACAATAAAGTGATACGTTCTAAATAACGGTCGCCTTGGAAAAACTCACGCTGAGGGGTCAGCCAGAATATTTTAAACTTACATTTGAAAGGGATAAAATGCTACAAAAGTGTTGAAAATGTACTTGAATCAGTCTCAAATGCATAGCTAAAATGCTAAGACTAGTGTTTTCATATGTGGTGGTTGATGTGCATGCATATGTGAAATTGTGCAGCTCCAGAGACAGTGCATCTGCATCATTTAGTTGACGGGCATTGCATCCATCAGTATGACAGCACTCATATTGCATAAGCCGCATTATTCAATACAATGCAATGTCAAAAACTCTGTATGTGTGTGATTGACATTAGCAGAGGGCAGGTATGTGGAGTTTGTGCATGCATGTTACAGCACATGGGTGTTGCTGAGAAGTGAGTCAGCTAATGTTGAAATATTTATAGCTAGCTACCTGAGTATCAAGGTGACTCGATCACCCCCTTGAGTAGTGAGTTAGTTACTGCACAACAGGACTTTGTGCTTGCTATGCTTTGACTAAGTGTTTGAGTTTAGTATGTTTCCACCTTAATGTGTGATGGATTGCTAATTCTATGTCTTGTATTTGCATGTGTGTTTTCAGTGGATGGTGGTTGGAGCGAATGGAGTAAGTGGTCGCCATGTGGAGCCGACTGTACCATGTGGAGGAGTAGAGAATGTACCCAACCTACGCCCGGCACCGGTGGGAAGGACTGCCAGGGCCTGGATCTTCAGTCCCTCAACTGTACCAGCGAGCAATGCCCTCAGAGTGAGTACCACAACCTCTGTTCCTTGATTAATAGATCGATTAACAGACTTCCTTTATTGATCACACTAAATGCAATGAGAAGCCTGGGATGCATCAGTGAGAGTCTATTAACCACTAGACAATGTGGGAAGAACGAAGAAAGGGCACTTTGGAGGTCTGCATTAAACCATTTGTTTAGTGTAGCAGGCAGGGTTTGTGTGTATCGTTGGGTTGTGTTTTTTGCAGGAAGGTCACTTTTCCAGATCAGAGAATCTCGAGTTGTCCAAGGTCTTGATGCCCCCCTGGGTTCCGTTCTCTGTTTGTTTTCCAGCACTTCTTCCCTCCCGTTCCTGTTGTTCTTCTGTTCTTTTAATTCTCAGTTCTGTAGCCTCCGTTGCCATAGCACCACAGCAGCATTGACATCTGCGTCCTCGGGAGCAGCAGTGGTATTGCTGTTCTTCTGATGGTTGTTTTTGATATCAGAGCTTCTGGTGGCTGTTATCAACTGTTTCCGCGAGAAACGATAGGTTCAAACTAATGCCAGAGGGTAGGCGGTGGAGAAGTCAAAGCTTTGTGTGATTTCAGGATGGTTCTGTGTGACTTACTGTGGGTAGAAGAGCTTCTCGATCAAAGAGTTGTATGTGCTTTCACAACTCCAAAGTCTTTGTGCTAAGTGAATACTAGAAACTAGAATACTGCTTGAAATATGACTTTAACCCTGGCATCCTGGCCAAATTTACCCATTGGCCTCTGTCCATCATCATGTCCTAATTATGGCCATATATACATATATATATATATAGATTGGCTTCATCACTCGGTCTCCTCCCCACCTATCGCTGGTGTGTGGTGGGCGTTCTGGTGCAATATGGCTGCCGTCGCATCATCCAGGTGGATGCTGCACATTGGTGGTGGTTGAGGAGATTCCTCACTTCCATATGTAAAGCATTCTGAGTGCAGAGAAAAACACTATATAAATGTTTGAAAATTATTTTAAATCATGAATTGTTTGTTTTAGCCGGTAAGTGATTCAAAATGTGACCTGTGCTGGCAAAATGAGTCGGAATGCACACAGGCTAATTATAAGCTGCAGGCAAAAAAAGTGAAAAATGGTTGAATTTTAGGTTTGAAAAAAAAGAATTGTGTTCATTAAGCTCTTGTCTAGAGATCCCAATGCTTCAAATAGTAGTTAAACATCTAAAATGATCTGTATTTGTAGGTTTTCTGAGAGGTGAACCTTTCTAAATATATTTTCTTTGTTTTAATAATCCATGAAAAATTGCTGCTGTTCTCTGCTCGCTTCTCGATGACTGACGCTTCTGCTTAGCACAAGTTTGGTATCGCTGTAAAGCGCAGCATTCCAACTTTGTGAATATTCATTGAGAATTCTCGATGGCATGAGTCTGAACCAATAAAATGTGATTTTCAAACTCATGCTGATGTAAACAAAATGATCTTACTCTCGCTGACTGGCACATCCGAAGCATGCACACAGTCGCCTCTCAGACGCCTCGATATACACATATACACAGAATTACAGTATTTCAAAATATCTGTCTTGGCGAGTATTCACGCGAACATTATCTGTTAAGTCTTAAAATAATGTTTGGTTAACTCTTAGGGAAAAACATCGGATGTGTATCATTATATTGATCCGTGTGGTACAGTAGGTCTTAATATATTGGCTGTCTGTCTCATTAATGGAAGTCAAATAATTATGGTATCATGGAGAAAAAATTTTTTTTGGCCCATCTCTATAGATGTTGATTTTGACTTGGTGTGTGCCAAATTTGGTGTTATTAACAGGGATTTTAAGGTATTGTTGCTAGGTGATTTTGTTTTGGAACCTTCAGAAAACGTAACTAGATTCTTCTCAAAATTGACTTTGCTGACAACAAATAGCTTTTGTTTTTTTGTTTTTTTGTCTGATTCCAGCAAGTCATACATCATTTTGAAGGTTTTATAATAGAAATCCGCTCATTGTGACTCATTTTGCCAGCACAGGTCACAAATGCTAAAATTGGAATTAACTGATTAATTTTTTTTTTTTCTGTGATAGTAAAATTTAAGTTTTCAGTCATTATGCCAGTCTTCAGTGCCACGTGATCCTTCAGAAATCTTTCTAATATGTTAACGTGGTGCTCAATAAATATTTCTTATTAATATCAATGTTAAAAATAGATGTGCTGCTTAATTTTTTTGTGGAAACCGTGATATTTTTTTTTCAGGAATGTTTATTTGAAATAGACATATTTACAAATATTTCTATGCTATCACTTTTGTTTAATTTCATGTATCCTAGCTCAATTAAAAACAAATATATATATATATATATATATATATATATATATATATATATATATATATATATATATATATATATATATATATATATAAATATATAAATATATATAAATATATATATATATATATATATATATATATATATATATATATTTAAAGAAATCTTACTGACATCAAACTTTTGAATGGTATATGTTGTACATATTAAATAAATTGTTACAAATGTGAATAAATGGTGACATAATGTAGTGAGGTAACATTCTCTAGTGTGGCTCAGAGTGCAATTTAAACCTCTTGTTCTTCCCTAAGATATTTAAGGAATCCTATCAGTTATATCATGCAAAGCTATTTGTGTGATATTGGCTGTGAAGAACTGCATTTTAAAGATCTCCTATAGAGAAAGCAGAACAACAGAAAGGAGCTGTGTTTTTAATGTCTCACCCTGTAATTTACCCGCTGGTTATCATGAAACGTGGTGAGCCGAGCACTTGTTCTTTATTAACAGTTCATTTGGGGGTGTTTCACTCCCAGCAGAAATCAGGGACTCATCTTCACACATGATCCCGTTTGATCTCGCTACGGCCACGACTGTGGCTGATACGGATCATCGACAGAGATAAAGGGAGGCAAAATGTCAGCAAACACTCACATTAGTATGTGCAGAAGTAGAGGTCAAGAGTAAAGAGTTTTGTATTCCCCATGCTGTGAGTCGATAAACTCCTAGAATTTTTAGCTTTTCTACTAAAGGCTACATGAAGGCATGTCCAATCATAGCATCATATCAAACCACTCCAGCATATTTTGCAGCATTGAGATTTTACGTGCAAAAATTGCCAAACGCAGCCGGCAACAACAAAAGTATGAAAATACTGAATATTGCAACCTTCCAGCCAAACCCAAGGCCTAGTTATTATCATTAGATGTTTACGTCTCTCTGTTCTGGGAGGTTGCGCTGCAGTCGGGATGTTATTAATTGGCCCATATTGCTCAAATTAAAAGCACAGAAGCTGGTAAGATGGCAGCCATGGGGGAAATTTGCTCAGTTGGGGGTCCGGCCAAGCAGATGGGCTTGTATTCACATCCACTTGGATCAAAGTGTCGGGATTGGCATCTTAATTCTGGTGTGCTTTGAGTGTCCTGTTAACATAGTCCCCTTCCAGGACACTGTTGCGTTGGGGTGAAAGGGGGGTGGGACAGCCCCAGCCAGTCGAGTCCTTTCCCTCGTTCTTTAGGGTTTTGCACATTTCCGATTTTAATCTGAGCCCTCCCACACGTCATTTACACACATGCTAGCTCAAACTCTTAAGCCCACATTTACAGTCCCACTGAATAGGCATAAATTCCTAAAATTTGGAATGCAGGCCACAGAAATATTCTTGTCCCAATCTGTTCCCAGCAGATGTCTCTCGCCAGACAATAGTACTGTTTTATACTGTAATGAGCAGAAAATCCTGCCTGCTTTGGCTACTCTGCTGCACAGGAAATATGTTTTCTTTTTCTTCTACTTCTTCAGAGGGTTTAATTAGTTGTAGAGGAAACTCATTGAAATGAAAGTAGCATTTAGTGTCCTCGTAATTCAAGAGGAGATTAGCCCTAGAGCACCTGCTATGGGTTAAATGCAAGTTGAAAAGCACATAAATCCAAAGCAGCTGTGTGATATGAAGAGCATCTGAATGACTGTTTACTCTGTGCAGTGGATGTGGTCGGGACAGGTTGAAACACTGTTGAGGTTCCATCATGCATGTGAAATAAGAAGAATAACTTTTTTGTGAAGTAGGACAAATTTCTAAATAAACTTTTTTTTTTTGGTCTTAAAATGACATTCACCTCCAAAGCTCTGTTGGATGGGATTAGCTTTCCAAAAAAAGTTCTCATTATTATTATTATTATTATTATTATTATTATTATTATTGTAATAATTATCTGTGATTTCATGTACTGGTTTGGATGGAATTTGCAAAAATTAAACAAGAAATTTTGCTTTTGGCAAAAAGTTTGTGTGAGAAGGAAATTATTCATACTGGCAGTATCTGTTGCAGCTCAGTTTTAATTATGAATCTCATAGGTCTCCATAAATATAATTAACTTCTGACCATTATTTTTTTATGTAACTATATTTTTATTTGTTTCTTTAAAAATATATTAAATAGTAATACATATAAAATTATATATATGATAAAAATATAATATTTAAATTTTATGATACATTTTTGAACCATATGTATACACAGTTATAGCAATACTGACTTGCTAAATATAAAATATAGTAAATATTTAATTTTTATAGTAAATAAAGTCATTTTTATACCAATGCTTTACCAATACAAGTAATTTATGCCAGGTATTTATTTATTTATTTTACCAATGGATTTCCAGTAAAAAAAAAATTGGGATACATAATTATTTGTCTATTTTGATGTTTTTAAAGACTAGCATTGAGCTTACAGCTGATTGGCAGATAGGAATATTGTTCCAGGATGTACAAGGGTGTTAATCCAAAATCACAGTCACCAAACAGTATTTTATTGCAGGTGTCTATTGTTTGATTTTCACAAATCAGTGGATAACTACAGTGTGAATGCTGCATAACGCCTCATAACCTTCATTCATCTAGTCAGGATAATTAACAGTTTGGCACATCGCCACCTGGTGAAATTACACCCAGGTGTTGCTGGGTAAAAAGTGATGATGGGAAGGAAAAGTCATGTTGCTGAATTAATGCAGCCCGCACTGATAATCAGGCTAATTTGTGGAATAGAGTAAATGAAGACATTTAAAATCACCTTGTTTTTAGCCATTTAGCAATAATGGAAATAACGTTTTAACCTTTAAATGCAAATCTACTGTGTATTTCATGCTGAGGGACTAATTCAGTAATACCTGCTGCGAGGATGGTAATTGATTCCCATTTTTTTTTTTTACCAGTGTGATAAGATACAAAAGATTGCATTTTAGACTTTTTGATTGCCTTAAAGTTCACCCAAAAATGAAAATGCGCCTCATGTCGGCACAAATCCATAAGACTTTCGTTCATCTTCGGAACACAATTGAATATGTTTGAATGAAATCTGAGAGATTTCTGTCCCTCTATTGAAAGTCTGTTAAAACAAAACTCTGATGCTTCAAAACGTACATAAAGAGATCGTAAAATAAGTCCATTTGAATCTAGAGGTTTAATCCAAGACTTCTGAAGAGACACAATCACACAATCACATGCATTTGACCGGATTGCTTTGTAAACGCTCATGTGGTCAAATCTTTTGAAACAGCCACAAAAGACGGCCTACTCTCAGCCTACTGACCTAATGTGTAAACGCTATGGGAAGCGTGCTAGCTAGATGGGATTTAATCTTGAAGACCTTGAAGGCTGAAGACCCAAATTTGGTTTGAAGATGAAAAACGTACCAAGCACAATGGTCTCTCACTATTTCTGATTTCTAACACACGTTTGCCGTGGTCTAGCATCTATCAGATCAAAAAAATGAAAGCTGCTGCTCTCCATGGGTTTTTCCGTCGTCTCCAGTCGTGTTCATATGTAAATTGCGCAGGCTTATTCCATCCATTAGATCAAAATATCTGAATAGGCCCATACATTTACCCACCCGATGACCCTCTCCTGGAAGAAATCAGGACAGAAGTGGTCGAAAGTGGATAAAAGAGACGGATTAAAACACCAGATGTAAACCGGAATTTGTCTACTTGTGAGCCGATCAACCAAAACGCATCAGGTGTAAACAGGGCCAAAGATCTAGCATGAACTTCAACTCTGAATCTTCCTAACAGAATCGCTTCTGTCTCCTAAAATGTCAACCTGTTTCTGTTAGCCATAGGAAAATTGCAGGTTGTATGCTGTATCCCACCATGAGAGGAGGGGAGGCACTCTGAGATTTACCCACAGGTGGAGTTTGGTCCCCTCAGGTCAGGCCTGATGCCCCGCTGTTAGACAGCACAAGATGTTCGGAGCCCACTCTGTTACATCTTCAGAAACCTGTGTTTCGACACACCTTACATCAGCCTCAGGAACAGCAGGAACATTGCTCGCTCTGTTTTGTGTTGATTACAGCAAAAAGGGAGCAAGGATGTTGGAATCTGATGCCGAAAGCATATCGGCTGCCTCTCTCTCCACCGCCTCCGTGTCAAGACGAGGGGAGAGAGAGCGCTTGAAAGCGGGGCAGAGACGAGGTGCTGTGGAGGCAGAATACTGCTGTGTGGAATCAGGCAGTATCCATCCAATTATAAAAGCTGATTAACTGTGTCAATTAAAGTGTGATGGATGTCTGTTCATTTATTGAGCAGGGCAGAGGGAACACAAGCCCGGTCTATAGGCAACTTCAGTGATTGGCTCTTCAATACATCTGTTAGACATGATAAAAAGTTGCACTAGGGAGGCTCTGATAAGTCCAAGGAGGATAGCGGGTGAAAAAAAAGCAGGTGGATAGGAAGGAAGAGAAACTTGCTTGCGGAATAAAACATCCTGCATTTTGTTGCAGCCGTCGCCAGTGGTTGGCACATTAAGTGGATAATATAATATAATATAATATAATATAATATAATATAATATAATATAATATAATATAATATAATATACTTTGTCTACATATTGCTTTAAATGTAACAGTATCTTTACATTGTTATAAGTAATATAATGCTTTCTATCTCTGACAGCTGAACATAAAATTACTGTAACTGAAAACACAAAGAAAAGCATGTGTATCTTTTGCTATATCAAGTGATATAAAACATTAATTGATACATTTTTACTTGATTTTTATTTTTAGCATGGGTTTCAGTGAGCACTTCAGCTTAATGTGCTGGATCATGCAGGTATCATCTGCATTTGTAATATAATTTTATATTTGATTTTATTTTTTATATATATTTTATATTTTTTATCCTTAATTATTTATAATTTTTATTCATATTTAAATTGTATTCATTATTAGTTTACTACTATTATTATTAATATTACTAATATTAATATTAATATTAATATTACTATTATTATTTTCCCCAATAAATGTATGTATGCAGTGTATGTGAGAAAAAAAAGAAAATAAACAAACATATATATCTCAGAAACTGCATTTCATGATTCAGTAGAGAGTAAACTCTGAAGGGTTTTACAGATTTACAGACACTACAGACTGTTAATCTTTTTTTTTTCATGCTATTTTCAGCACCTGGAGCACACATGCTACAGGCACAAACCCAGCCCCCATCATCTCTCGGTGCAACAACTTTCAGTTTATGATATCATAAGTCCTTTTAAACCATGACAAAGTCACTTCCCGCAGACATACTTAATGCATCGTCGATACCGCGACGCAGGAGCGATTCCTGTTTGCATGCGCTCAGTCATACACGATTGACCAGCTGTCATAAAACAAGCCCTGATGAAATGCCACTTCCTGCAGCTCGGCCACCCTCCTGCTTGCACGGTATCATGTCGTATTGACAGAGTCATCAGTCAGGAGCGCTCACACAAAACATGTCAAGACATGTTGCCGATTACTCCTGAGCGGCATTAGCGATACTCTGAAGTCATGTCGGAATAATGGAGCTATATTTGTATGAAATGAACTGGACCAGGCACCTGTAGTCCTGAGAAGTGTAGATTGTCTTAAGTAACATCTCCGCTGATAGCAATAAGGGTGTTTATTGCGACTCTGGTGATTAAGAGTGTGATGAACAATTAGAAGACAGCTTAATTAGAGTGACGCAGGCTGGCATAATGGTAATTGACAGCCCTATTTTAATTGTCTGTGTGATTTTTGGGCTTGGGGATGATTCTAATTTAATAATTCCCTTTGACAATCTCACTCTCGTTTAGTCCAAACAAGCCAAGCAAAGAGTGTGAGGATGTCAGTGTGATCGTGATTGTCATGATTTGAGTCAAAGAGAGTAAAAACGTCCTGTGCATTTTTGGTCGCACTAATGAAGGGCAAATAAAGGGATAAAAATAATAATAATAATAATATTTTTTTTTTTTTTTTTAATTAAGAACTTTGTTGCCTCCATCAAAATGAAACGAGGTTGTGTGTTTTAAATGCAACACTTTACACAAGAATGATTTTATGAACTATTAACCTTAACACAAATGTGTTATTAACTTACCTCTGTTCATTGCAGCATCTTTTTACCTAAATATAAACACAAACACTTGTATTGTTAATTAAAAATTATACATACATCACTAGTAACCACACAATGACAGTTTTCACTCTTAAAATTATATATTTATATGCCGTTTTGGATCAGAAGTCTTTATGCTCACCAAGGATGCGTTTATTTGATTAAAAAATATATATTGTGAAATAGTATTATGATTTATTATGTAATGATTTTCTTTTTGAATATATTTAAACATTTATTTTTTCCCGTTGTGGCAAAGCTGTATTTTCAGCATAATTACTCCAGTCTTCAGTAAACCTTCAGAAATCATTATAATATGCTGATTTGATGCTCAAGAAACTTTTATTATTATTATTATATTTATTATCCTATTTAATATTATATTTTATTATTATTATTATCAATGTTGAAAACGATGTTTTTTTCAGAGACAAAGAACTGCATTTATTTGAAAAATCTTTTGTAAATGGTTTTACTGTCACTTATAAAAAAATTTATGCATCCTTGCAGAATAAAAGTATTAATTTCTTTAATTTCTAGTAGTGTATAATGGTACAAAAGCTTTCTATGTCAGATAAATGCTTTCTATTCATCAGAATCCTGAAAAAAATGTACACAACTGTTTTTAACATTGATAATAATAATAATAAATGTTTCTTGAGCAGAAAATCAGCATATTAGAATGATTTCTGAAGAATCATATATATATTAGCTGTAAAAAAAATATATATATATATAAAATATATTTGTAGTATTAGATGCAATATTTACTTTATGAAGCACTTTCCCCCCTCATCCCCAGAAGGAGGTTATGTCAGATACAGTATAGTTTGTCAGCAGTTTCTTCACAAAGTTTTTAGACTGTGAAAAACATGCACCTTTATTCTTGAATTGCCCTTCCGTTGACCCCACCTGTGTGTACAGGAGTGGACTATGATGCGGGACAGTGCATAATTCTCAGTGATATGTCCCATATGCACAGCTTTGACTACCCCAGAGTTCAGTAGCTTTGGATGAGAGTTTCCTCGTAGCTTTTAGCTGTCAGTCCACGGAGCGTCTAAATAGACCTGAATACGCCTCTGCAGTCTTTCTTCACAATGCAGCCACCAGGTCTCTCCCAGCAGTGATCACAGACATCTCTACCACCCAAAAATCAGCACGCCACAGAGACAACCTAGACAAATCCCATTACCCACCGACACAATTGATTAGAATAATTTTGGATGTGATTGTCTCTGGGTACTCAGCCATAAAGCTGCAGGCCACAACGAGAGAGGGCACATGAAATGATGTGGATTCATAAGAAAATCTGCTTTGTGTCAGAAACACACACACACACTCTCTCTCTCTCTCTCTCTCTCTCTCTCTCTCTCTGTCTTTGGAAGGAAGTGTCTTACAAAATCACGGCCATAAATTCAGCAGCTTGAAGAATGCTGATGTAGCAGGCTGCCAGCAAACACTCCCATCTTTCCAACTGCAGAACAACCCACTGAAGCACAGATATGATTACCTTTTTAAGGAGGCGGCAGTGGGGAAGCTGCACAACTACTGAAATGTTTTCCCAGCAGTTAATTCCCTTACGCACAATGCAAGCCAAGTCAGGTTTAGGTAATTCAGTTTGCTAATAATTGTATGCTTAAAAAAACACTGGCATCTGGCAAAATTTGGTTAACGTCAGATTACAAAGTAATACACGGGAAGAACAGGTATTCCATTCTAAAATTGACGTTGATTATCATTTTAAGTAGTTTTTAACCAGCTATTCAGGCGGGAGTGGAGTACTTGCATGCATTACACAGTATACGGTGCTATTTTGTATTTTTTTTTTGTCTAAAAATATCTTCTATGCAGTTTTCTCTTTTGTTTACTGCACGTATGGCAATTGCAGTAGGCCATTCAGGTGTTTCACACATAAATAAAATTGTGTACAGTATACATACTACATACTTTTTTTAAGTAAACGAAAACTCTTATTCAGCAAGGACATTTACGTAAGAATACTTCAGAATTCTCAGCTCAACACTGATAAGAAATGTTTCTTGAGCAACCAATCTGCATATTACACACAGAGAAAAAAGGTATCTTTAGGGGTACAACAGCTTGTCACTGGGGCAAAAGCCTTAAAAGGGATATTTGTATTTGATATTTTCATAGTAGTACCTTAAGGTACATGTTTTTACTCTAAGGTAAAATTTCCTTTTAAGGGTACTGCCTTAGTGACAAGCTGTTGTACCCCTAAAGATACAATTTTGACACCTTGTTTCTGTGTAGAATGATTTCTAAAGGATCATGTGACACTGAAGACTGGAGTAATGATGCTGAAAATTCTCAGGAATTAGACTTTAAAATATATTAAAATAGAAAAAGTATTTTAAATTGAAATAATATTACTGTTTTACTGTATTTTTGATTAAATCAACCTTGGTGAGCATACGACTTCTTTCAAAGTCATTAAGAAGTCTTACTGACTTTCAAAGCCCTCAAGGTGTTCCAAACCTGTGTGGAAC
Source organism: Rhinogobio ventralis (assembly GCA_039654625.1). NCBI lineage: Eukaryota > Metazoa > Chordata > Actinopteri > Cypriniformes > Gobionidae > Rhinogobio > Rhinogobio ventralis. The sequence goes on along the minus strand of CM077198.1, from coordinate 28,204,550 downwards.
TGTTTGGTTACCCGTATTCTTCAAAATATCTTCTTTTATGTTCAGCAGAAGAAAGAAATTCATACAGGTTTGGAACAACTTGAGGGTGAATAAATTAGCTATCCCTTTAACTGTTTGAACAAATGTATTATAATATATTTAGCATTGTGTAATTAAACAGTTATGTTAATGTTATTAATACAAATAATGGTTGCCCTTTGTTTTACAGTACGTGTACTTACCTAAAAAGTACTAAGTAATATAAGCTAACTACATATGGGTTAGGTTTAGAGGTAGGTTCAGGGTTAGTACCTAGTTATTATCCAGTTATTGCAATTACATAGGGAACAGAACTGTAAAATAAAGTGCTACAAAATAATTAATAAAATGTTATTTGAACGTGTTAGAGGAAATCTAGCTTTTTGTATATTTCTGTTTTAACCAATATACGTACTGATATTATAAATGTAAACTTTTGTGGCAGATCTACAATCTACGACATGCTTAAGTAAAATGTAAAATGAGGCATCAAAACATTAGTTACAGCTTCTAATATCAGCCTAATCAGCTCATTGTTGACTAATAAATAAATGTGAATACTGACAACATTTTATGTGACTATTAGTAACGTGTGTCTCTTTCTGTCTCTGTGCAGCGGCGTCAGGTGCTGAGGATGTGGCCCTGTACGTGGGGATCGTGGTGGTGGCTCTCTGTCTGACTTTGCTGCTGATCATACTGGTGCTGGTGTACCGCAGGAAGAAGGAAGGTCTTGATGCAGATGTGGCCGACTCCTCCATTCTCACCACTGGCTTCCAGCCCATGGGCATCAAGCCCACCAAGCCAGGTGTGTGGGCACCGCGCAGGGCAGCCCGCAGCAGTAGGCTATTGTTTCTCTACACTATCCACTTCTCGTCACAGTGTTTCACGCTCATCCTTTCATCCCAGTGCCCGTGTTCCTGTACCACCTGTGGCCGTAGCGGCCCACAGTCTCGCAAATGTGTCCGTGTATGTGCATCGTTTGCGTTAAACCGAAGTAGTCATAGTTTTGTGTCGTCTTCACAGTTGCAAATGATTGTGATTTGGTTTTACTTGGATCATCTTTGAAGCTGCATGTGAGAGAAGACCTTCACTCTTCCGCCTGCGACCGTGGGAAGTGATTTGGTAATAGTAGCATTAAGCTGATTTACATTGATCCTCCCACGAAACAAATCTGCCTACTGCTGTGCACTTTTATTTTTACATATGTAAAGTGTTTAATGTGGAAAAACATGAGAACGGCTCTGATATAGTGAAATATGGAGTTGGATGTGGATTTGAACCTGAATGATGCCACACAGTAAGCTTTATTTAAAGTGTAAAAAATGTAAACTGCCAGGCTTTCTTTAAACGGTGTATGGAATTGATTGTGGCTGCTAAAGAGGAGGAGTAGGCATTGATTTATTTACAAGTGAGCCTCTCTCAGCGCGAGGGCCTGGCTACATCCATGGATTTGTGCTTTTGCACTGAATTTCAATTTGTGCTGTGTGCTTTTAACCAACGTGAACTTTCGAAGTGTTTTTCACTGATTTCTTTCTCTTTGTTTCTAAAGAAAACTCTCATTTGCTCACCATCCAGCCTGATTTGACCACCACCACTACTAGCTATCAGGGAACTCTACGTTCTCGACATGAAGTCACCGGGAAGTTCTCCATGAGCAACGGCCCCCTCCTGGAGCCCCTTCCCAACGGGTCCCACACGCTACACAACGGCAAACTGCCAAGCGACCCCAACGACTTCATGAACCGTCTTTCTTCTCAGACATATTTCAAAACGCTACCAAGAGACAACGTCAACACCTCCTACGGCACTTTCAATTTCCTGGGTGGCCGCCTAACCCTCCCCAACACTGGTAAGATTATATGACTGCAAACAGTCAACATTTTTTTTTTGTTGTGTTTAGTCAGGAGTGTTGTGAATAAACTCTGGAGCTTTGTTAACTGCAATGTTATTATACCGACATGGCCCAAAATGGAAGGGTGAAGTGATCCAATTACACGGTAATCCAAGCAGTTTTATGTAAATCGGGGCACGAGCGAATGAGAACATCTTCTAAAGACGTTTTTAAAGGAACAAGGCAGAGCGGGCAAAGAAGTGCTTCCATTTATACACTAATGATTGTGTTTTGACAATGACGACCGTTTTCTTTTTTCAACGGAAATAGCTGTAATTGGGGAATGTCTTGTTTTATTTTCCTTTTCTTTTTTTGAAGGATACCTTACTGCATCTTTTGCAAACCAAGCCATTGGCTTAGTTGTCAGCTGTGGCACTGTAAGCTGATATGCAGCATGCACATTCATGGTGACTGCAACTCTATCCACTCCAAGGACACCACCAGAGTATATTCAAACCAATTAGTCTCCTTAATCACAGACAGAGGGTTCATCAGGCTGTCACATTATGAATCACTCACGGTCAAAGAGACAGCTCACGAGGCAGTGGAAATGAAATAACCAGGGCTCCCTTGGCTAAGAACATTGTCCTTCAAAATATAATGCCGACTTTAGATCTCTGTTATCTGCTGCTGTTTTGAGAATGAAGGCGGCATAATTTCATCGCCTATACCCGTGGTCACCAAACAGTTTCAACTGAAGTAATTATACACATAACATAGCTGCAGTGAGCAGCTTATTTTATTTTCACTTATTTATTTATTTGTATTTATTTTTTTCATTTTATTATTACTATTTTTTTATTATTTAATATTCTATTTAATATATGGGTTTCACTAACCCAAATTATGAGCAATAGTAAATTTGTTTTTAAAAATTCAAACACAATAGTAATCTGTTTGGATGCATATATATATAATAGTCATTTTTTTATTTTATTTTAGTTTCATTTAGTTTGTCAATTTCCAGAGTTGATTGTTTTTTTTGTTTTGTTTTTATTTGTTTGTTTGTTTAATTTTATTTATTTTTATTTATTTGTTTGTTTTGGGGAGCAAAGCTTGAATTTAATTACATTTAAATATTATATTTATTTTTTTTACCAGACAAATACAGACGTTTGACTATTTAGACTATTTAGGGTTTTATTATTTCTTACAAAAGTTATTTTGCTGCAAATGTGAAAATTGATGATACATTTTCTAATGTATCTATTACATAGACATAACCCTGTTTTAGGCACTTCCTGTCTCTGTCCTCATCTCCAGGACAGAAAGTAAAAGAGTTTTTGAAGGTATAGCTGGTAGATGACATCTTTGACCTCGACTGTGGATTTGTATGGTTTTAACCGCATTTACTTTTGTCACATAAAGGCTCACTGTGAGCTGTGACAAAAGCGGCGTTCAGATTGAACAAATGAGCCTACTTTGTCTCTTTTGTTCCTATTTACATTAGGAATCAGCCTGCTCATCCCACCAGAGGCCATTCCCAGAGGGAAGATTTATGAGATTTATCTCACCATTCAAAAGAAGGAAGACATGAGGTAGGTCCCTGGAACCAATCTGAGGATCTGCCTCACAAAGAAAGAATGCACAGTTTGAATCAGATTTTAAAAAGGCCCGGAACAGAGCGTCAAATATAATTGAAGTCAATCTCCACATGCCGGTGTGTGAGCCATTTGCTCAGATTTATGACTAATGCTAGCTTGAGATATCAAAAGCTTGTGTGTATGTGTTGTGTGCCTTGTCTGTTATATGTAAATGAGCCATGGGCTGCAGCGAGGGAAATGTTCTCCTGTTTTAGATTTTCCTGTCGGGAGTGAAGCACCAGGTAACGGTCTGGCTATTTTTTGCTCATGCATTCATGCGGTGTTCACGACCAGCTCCCTACTGGGCTTGAATGCAGAGTGTGAAAAGTCAGATCAGAGCACCAGAGCCCTGATTAATAGTGGAAGCTCGTCTTGTTAAAGGGTCTGCTCTGTGCTTGACATTGGCCATCCATCCAGAACCCTTTGGTTGAATCCTGACCATGTTCTCTCCATCTGCCTCCCTCTAGATTACCCCTGGCTGGGTGTCAGACGTTGCTGAGCCCCGTGGTGAGCTGCGGACCGCCCGGTGTGGTGCTCACCCGGCCGGTCATCCTTAGTATGGACCATTGCTCTGATGCGTGCCTGGAGAACTGGGCCATCCGTCTCAAGAAGCAGTCATATGAGGGAACGTGGGAGGTCAGTGTTCGTTTGTGTGCGTTTATATTTAGCTTAGTGGTAAAGATCTGGGCTGATAACTGAAAGAATGCAGGTTTGAACCCTGTAGGTTTTCCTCGTGTAGAAATGTTTGGGAAATTTTTCGCACACAAATCACAGGAAAAGTGCAAACCTCAATTGCTATTTCCATAATGTGAGAACATTTTTATATATGCTTATACTATAATAACTTAATTAATTATCTAAATTATTATATTTATGTTAAATGTATTTAAAAAGTACAATTAATTAAATATACATTATAAAAATATAAATACATATGAATATACATTTGAATATTTTTTTTCTGAATTTAAAATCCGCTTGGCTAAAAAATCTGAGGACGCTCAATGCATTTAAAATGGCATGTAAAATATTCAGTAATGACTATTGAGATTTGGATTGTGCGGAAGAAAATGTACTTTAAAAAAATGCAAAATATAATTGAATTTATTTTAATATGAATTTATTTTAATTTTAATATTTAGACATTTTTGTGAGGTTCACCCACTTGCATACAAGCTTCTCCTGTGAAACCAACCCCACGTGGTGACACCATGTGAAGTTACAAGAACAATGTACTCCATGTATCATCAATAGTGCCTCATTTTAATAAGTGTTGAACTGTATGTAGGAGGAATTCATGCTTTATGTTCACCTTTCTTGCCCTTTTCCATCTCTTTCTCTCCGATCATCCTGCTACTGAATTGAATATCGTATGGAGGCAAATGGGCTGTATCGTCATAATCATTTCAAATAGCCTCTCAGACAATAAAGCTCTGAAGTGTCTCCATCAGTGTACTCCTCATTTCACCTATCTCTCATACCTTCACATTTAATCTCCATTTAATTGTATGGATCTTTTCCTCATTCCATCCCATGGTCATCAGCACCCACCTTTAAACTGAGCTGGGGTGAGTCCTTCATTATGCCTGATGGCTTTTTCCAAATCGTGCCGGGTCGTTACGAGATACATCAGGGACACGGAAGAGGAGGAACCTAGGAAGGAAGGGCGGAGGAAGAGAGTGAAGGTCTTCTTTCATGTTTGATACTGTGCATAAATTATTCAGGCTCTTTGGTGTGGCAGCAATGGGGCGGCAGTAGAATGAATAGGCCTGTCTAAGATAGAGGGTAGAGCAGCACTTTTAATCATCCCCTGCCCCAAATATAGCCCATCGGCGGCAGGTCGCCGTTCTTGGCCAGGTACAGCAGAAAAAAAGAGGAAAAAAACACAGGGAAGTTTGTCCTGGAAGGAGCCTTGGCAGACAGACTCGCAGCAATTAATTTCTCCAGAGGACGCAGATCAGCAAAACGCGAGCAGAAGAGAATGAAATATAGTCTGTGTCGTTATCGAACCGCAGGATGATTTTTTTTTTTTTTTCATTTGAAAAAAAATGATAGTGGAAAAAAAAAAAATTAGACTTCATTGTGGTCAAATGGAAAACAGCTTGTGCCAATACTAATTTCACTGATGAAGATAGTGGTTTTTTTTATTGATTGCTGGATGTAATTTCCTGGCCCGAATCCCGAGGTGCATGACAGTAGGGCCGCCTCTCTGTATTTGATTAGATAATGGTGTGAGCGATAGAAAAAGAGAGAGACGGTGTGTGAGGAATCTTTCTGTTGAGCTTCCTGCAGAAGGTTCTGTCGCCACATATCCCACTTGCCTTTTCTCTAATTAAAGCCACTCTGGGGAGCTTTTATGTGATTGTATCTGACCGGAGACTGTGAGAAAATGGCTTGTTCCCTCACAATAGTGTTGGCCTTTGCTAGAGTCACGTTTTCTGACAGAATGCCTTTTCTCGTGATTTTAATACAGTTTTCTTTGCATTAGTCTACATAAGGAACACTTAAAGACATCTCTGATGTCAGTCAGGATTCATGCATACAATTAAAAGAATTATCTTGCCATGCCCTGACCAGCTCTATATTGCACATGGCAACCTGTTAATTAGTTTATTCTCCTGGTTATTAGTAGAGAAGCACCTCAAACTGTCAAAGTCAAAATTAAGTAGGATTGGTTGTGGATTTGCAGTGGATGAAGTAATTGATGTATATTAAAATTAAGCGGGGGGAAAAGCTAACTATTAATGTATGAAACTCATCTTATACTGGACATGAATTATAGCTTAAATCATGCATCTTTTTGAGGAATGATGTGGTTTTTTTTTTCCCTCCCTAAATGATTAAACTTGTAACTCATAAACGTGCACTATACTGTTCAAAAGTTTGCGGTCATATATATCTAATAATTTTGGCCACCACTGTATATATATAATTTTGAAAGACATTATTCAACAAGGGTGCATTTAATTGATAAAGTGGCAGTAATTACATTGATAATTGTAAAGAAAATGTAAAGATTTCTATATCAAATAAATGCAGTTCATTTAAACACTAGATTCATAATTAAATTCTAATAAATATTAATCATGGTTTCCACAAAAATATTAAGCAGTACAAACATTTTCAACATTGATAATGTTTCTAATAATATATATTAAGAAATTCTAATAAATATTAAGAGATAACAAACCAGCATATTAGAATGATTTCTGAAGAATCATGTGATACTGTGAATAATGTGATACTAGAGTAATGATGCTGAATCAATTCAATTTGAATTACATTTAATTACATTTCAATTTTACATTACTGACTGACATTTTAAAATGTATTAAAATGGAAAACAGTCTTTTCAGATTGCAATAATATTTCACACAGTAACATTATTTATGATCTTAGTGAGTATGTAGATTAACCAGCAAATGAAAAAAAAATAGTTTTCTCTTTACCAAACCATAAATAAAAAGTCTGTATGTAACTTTTTGTCTTTTTACATGAGAAGTAAATCTGAGCTGTAGATTTTTTTCACCCCTGCTTGTAAGGAAAAGAAAGGGAAGCTCTGAGTGAAGATTCTCGATGAACTCTTGCTATTAGTGTCTCATTAGAGCACAGAACACAGTTCATTATGCGGTTCTTTCAGTTTCTGCTCACCCAAGTCACTTCATTGCATCTAAAATCTGACACCGAACATCCTCAGGGCAGGAGCTGACCATCTCTCCAATAACTTCGCTGACACAGGTGCTGCCTGCCCTCCCCTCTGATCCCTTTGTCATTTTCTTATTGGCTTCTCAGGATGTACTTCAGCTGGGTGAGGAATTGGTGTCAGAGCCGTACTACTGCCAGCTGGAGGCGGAGACGTGCCGGGTATTCACTGAGCAGCTGGGCCGCTTTGCTCTGGTCGGGGAGTCCCTCAGCATGGCTGCCGCTAAACGCCTAAAACTGCTGCTGTTTGGTCCCGCCTACTGCTCCACGCTAGAGTACAACATCCGCATCTACTGCATGGATGACACACAGGACCTACTAAAGGTGAATTCAAACAATACCTGTAATTATGCCAATTATTCTGTCTCATAATCACAGTCCCCTTGATCAACAAGTTTAGTAGGAATAGTTCACCCAATTTACTCATTTACTCACCCTCATGTTGTCCCTTTGTTTAATTTGTGGAACACAGACCAATTAGAGGACACTGTCAATGCCAGTCTAATGTAAATTCAGGGAAAAGAGCATGAAAACTGTCTTAAAATGTTTTGTTTTCTGTGGAAAAAAGTCATACATGTTCAATACAATTTGATGGTGAGTAAATGATGACACAATTTTCATTGCTCTTTGATTGTTGGTTGACCAAAGATGACTTACTGGTACAGAACCAGGTGGAAAAAAATATGAGATGGGAGGGAAAATATATTTCAAAACGTTTGCTTACATGAAATCTTTCCTCCCGTTTCATATTTTTTCCATCACCATGTCCGTTTAGGGGCTTCATGTGCAGGTTAAGCTAGTTAAGATGCAAAAAAAATATATAAATAAAAAAATAGTATTAAATGGTTTAGTTAATATAAATAAATATATAATATATAAATATAAATATAAAAAAAAAAAAATATATATATATATATATATTACACTCCCCTAAAGGATTATTAGGAACACCATACTAATACTGTGTTTGACCCCCTTTCGCCTTCAGAACTGCCTTAATTCTACATGGCATTGATTCAACAAGGTGCTGAAACCATTCTTTAGAAATGTTGGCCCATATTGATAGGATAGCATCTTGCAGTTGATGGAGATTTGTGGGATGCACATCCAGGGCACGAAGCTCCCGTTCCACCACATCCCAAAGATGCTCTATTGGGTTGAGATCTGGTGACTTTGGGGGCCATTTTAGTACAGTGAACTCATTGTCATGTTCAAGAAACCAATTTGAAATGATTCAAGCTTTGTGACATGGTGCATTATCCTGCTGGAAGTAGCCATCAGAGGATGGGTACATGGTGGTCATAAAGGGATGGACATGGTCAGAAACAATGCTCAGGTAGGCCGTGGCATTTAAACGATGCCCAATTGGCACTAAGGGGCCTAAAGTGTGCCAAGAAAACATCCCCCACACCATTACACCACCACCACCAGCCTGCACAGTGGTAACAAGGCATGATGGATCCATGTTCTCATTCTGTTTACGCCAAATTCTGACTCTACCATCTGAATGTCTCAACAGAAATCGAGACTCATCAGACCAGGCAACATTTTTCCAGTATTCAACTGTCCAATTTTGGTGAGCTTGTGTAAATTGTAGCCTCTTTTTCCTATTTGTAGTGGAGATAAGTGGTACCCGGTGGGGTCTTCTGCTGTTGTAGCCCATCCGCCTCAAGGTTGTGCGTGTTGTGGCTTCACAAATGCTTTGCTGCATACCTCGGTTGTAACGAGTGGTTATTTCAGTCAAAGTTGCTCTTCTATCAGCTTGAATCAGTCGGCCCATTCTCCTCTGACCTCTAGCATCAACAAGGCATTTTCGCCCACAGGACTGCCGCATACTGGATGTTTTTCCCTTTTCACACCATTCTTTGTAAACTCTAGAAATGGCTGTGCGTGAAAAACCCAGTAACTGAGCAGATTGTGAAATACTCAGACCGGCCCGTTTGGCACCAACAACCATGCCACGCTCAAAATTGCTTAAATCACCTTTCTTTCCCATTCTGACATTCAGTTTGGAGTTCAGGAGATTGTCTTGACCAGGACCACACCCCTAAATGCATTGAAGCAACTGCCATGTGATTGGTTGATTAGATAATTGCATTAATGAGAAATTGAACAGGTGTGCCTAATAATCCTTTAGGTAAGTGTGTGTATGTGTGTATATATATATATATATATATATCTCTTAAATCTGTTTCCCTCAACGAAACTTAAAGGAAGCATATGTCCTGATCATTTTGCTATCAGATTAGTTATCTTCTCGGCTCACTCAAGGGTACAGCTGCGCTTACCTGCAGTTGTGAATGCAGTCCCTGTTGGAAAAAAAAAACAGCATATGCTGGTTAGGTATGTTTTGAGAAATGGCAGCTGGTTTGAGCTGGTTTAAGCTGGTCTTTAGCTGGTCATGAGCTGGTTTAAGCTGGTCAAGTGCTGGTCCTAAGAAACTAGCTCCAGCTCAGGACCAGCTTATAACCAGCACTTGACCAGCTTAAACCAGCTCAAACCATGCTTCAAAACATACCTAACCAGCATATGCTGTTTTTTTCAACAGGGGTAATGGACAGCTGTCTGTTTTCATTTACTGGTGTTTGGATTTCATGTGATTTCATGGTGGGGATTTTTATAACGTTTCACCCAAAAATGTTTCCACATCACATGTTGATCCATTTGATCAATAGTAATCATTTTGATCAAAGTAATTCCAACGTTCGCTGCGTCTAGAGGCAAATGACGACATTTTGTGATCAAATACAATCAACTTGTTAACAAGCTCCACAGCGACACCCAGTGCATTTAGTATAACTCTGAATTTTTGTTTGCGTGCTTAGGATTTCACTGCATTTGTGGCCAGCAAAGCAACATATGTAGCAAAATTCAAATAGTATTTTTATTCTTCGAATAATTATTACAGATCGAATATTCAACTATTCACACACACACTGATTGGTTCCTGCTGTATCAGTAGCCAATGAGCTTGCATGCTCAACTTTCAAAAAATTGGTCAGCATTTACTGTAGCAGTTGCAGTACGCTTTTAGAATTCCTCTGAAATTCGACATCTAAGTTAAGTGAACGGTCTTTCTTATTCTATATCACTATGCATTATTGCGTGGTCTGCCTTTTTAATTCCTTATGAAGTAACCTAAGTAATTCAATCTAAGCATTAAAACAGGACTTTTAAACCTTGTGTATGGCATATTAGGAGCTAGCTAATTAGCTAACTAATATTGTGTTTATGCGGCAGCAGAAGCAAGCAGCTAAATAACTGTTATGAAGATACATTGATAAATCATTGCAGCCATGTGAACTTGTTAAAGTAAAGTAGGCATTCGGTTTCGTATTCGCATATTTCAACGGAGCTTAGCAATTCTTTGTACTTGTAGCAGCAGCATGTATAGCAAATCCAAGTGCACTGTTAGCAAATATTAAAAACAGCACACTAGCAGATGTTGCGGTGAAGTATAAACACTGTTGTGTCTTGCTTAATTGAGTTAAGTGAGATGAGTCATGTGTTGGCTAACAAGTTGATGATCATGCAATGTGAATTTTAATAATATGCAAACAAATGTATTCACATTAATTACAATACGGAACTATGCGAGCTGCTGCATTTCTGTCAGAATTACATTTTGGGCATATATACCATCTCACAACTACAGAATGAACAGTGATTTATGCTAATGTCATGTCTTGTTTAAAGATCATATTTTTCCATTTAGTACTGCCCTTCGAAACCTATATACTTACATGTTTCCCTGGAAGACAAATGAAAGGGTTAGTTCACCCAAAAATGAAAATGCTGTCATTAATTACTTACCCTCATGTCGTTCGACACCCGTAAGACCTTTGTTCATCTTCGGAACACAAATGAAGATATTTTTGTTGAAATCCGATGGCTCAGAAAGGCCTCCATTGGCAGCAATGACATTTCCTCTCTCAAGACCCATAAAAGGTACTAAAGACGTCGTTACAAAGTCCATCTCACTACAGTGGTTCTACAATAATTTTATGAAGCGACGAGAACAGTTTTTGAGCGCAAAAAAAAACGAAATAACGACTTGTATAGTGATGGGCCGATTTCAAAACACGGCTTCACGAAGCTTCGGAGCGTTATGAATCAGTGTATCGAATCATGATTCGGATGATTCGATACACTGATTCATAACGCTCCGAAGCTTAAGGAAGCAGTGTTTTGAAATCGGCCCATCACTATATAAGTTATTTAGTTTTTTTTGCGCACAAAAACAGTTCTCGTCGCTTAATAAAATTATTGTAGAACCACTGTAGTGAGATGGACTTTGTAACGACGTCTTTAGTACCTTTTAATGGGTCTTGAGAGAGGCCAATAAAGGCCTTTCTGAGCCATCAGATTTCAACAAAAATATCTTAATTTGTGTTCCGAAGATGAACAAAGGTCTTACGGGTGTCGAACGACATGAGGGTAAACAATTAATGACAGAATTTTCATTTTTGGGTGAACTAACCCTTTAAGTACAATTTACCTTGCTCTTCAAAAAGTTTACACCCCCCAGTTCTAAATGCATCGCGTTTCCTTCTGGAGCATCAGTGAATGTTTGAACCTTTTTTAATAGTTGCGTTTAAGTCCCTTAGTTATCCTCGAAGTGAAAGGATGGATCTCAAAATCATACAGTCACTGCCGGAAAGGGTTCAAATATGCAAAAGATGCTGGAAAACCAAACAATTTGCGGGATCTGGAGGACTTTTCTGAAGAACGTTGAGCAGTTTAACTGCTCAAGACAAACAAGGAACTCATGAACAAACAAAACAAATTAACAGGGTCATTTTTATAAATTCATTTTTTTAGTCTTGTGGACTAAATGTAAACATCTTTTATGTAAAATATCTTATTCAGGACAGTACTAAAAAAATAAAAAAATAGGTAACACTTTACAATAAGGTTGTATTAGTTAACATTAGTTGATGCATTAGTTAACATGAACTAACCATGAACAACACCTCTGTTCAGCATTAGTTTATCTTTGTTAACATTAGTTAATAAAAATACAGCTATTCATGGTTTGTTCATGTTAGTTCACAGTGCATTAACTAATGTTAACAAGATTTTAATAACGCATTAGTACATTTTGAAATTAACATTGACAAAGATAAATAAATGCTTTAAGTGCAGTTCATTATTAGTTCATGTTAACAAATGTAGTTAACAAATGAACCTTATTGTAAATTGTTACCAAAAAATAACATGCATTTTGTTTGATCCCTCTTATTTTATTGAAGTAATTACCATTTTGCAGATTCTGTAAGGAGTATGTAAACTTTTGATCACGACTGTATGTGTATATACTGTGTATATAGTATACAAAATATACATATTTATTTTTCTTTTCATTAGCGCAGTATTTTTTTTTTCAGTTCCTTCTGGCTTACACTTATTTAAAAAAAAAAATAATTCTTTAATTTTTGCTCCCCCTCCTAACAGATCAGGAATAATCAAGAGCTAATGCTAAAGCAGCCTCCCTCGAGGAGCACGTCTGAGCAGACTGTTAAGAATTCATTTGCATGCTTAATTAGTAAATGAAAAGGAGAGACTCTCTGGCCGTGGCCCCTGAGCTCCGCTCGGCTCTCACTGTCAAAGTAAGAGGGCCCGTTCCCTGCTCTGCCCACTCCAGCCTCTGAGAGCCTGCCAGAAAGAATGCCCTGCCCTACCGAAAGCTGCCCGCTGGGCCCCATAGGGTGGGTTGACAGGGGAAAGAGATTGCGAAAGAGATGCCAGGAATTTGCCCGATTTGTTTAAAATGAGCTCTTAGCCATGCAAAGATGAGAAGTGCTCCAGCCTATGATGGATGTGAGCACCTCCTCTCCAATTCTCTCCGAAGGGTTCACGAGAACGCTGACTGTTCTGTCATTTTAAAGTGAAGTGTTGAAGTTGTGATTTGTTGGCCCCCCCAAAAAAGCCCTTTTTATTTATTTTTTTTATTTTCAGTTGCTGTTGTTTAACAATTGCAGGTGTGGATATGCTTTTATCTATAGCCAGGGTAGCTTAGATGCTAATATAGATGCTTTTTCAACCCATAACCTCCTTTCATACAAACCTTGCCTTTGATCAGGAGTGGGCCGCTCCAAGGGAACCTTGATACGTGGACGGACTCAGTCATGCACTGCTCTTGTGTAGAGCTGCTTTCCATGAATCCACCCCATTTGCACTTTTCACTCCCCTCAAATGCACAGACCGTTGTGGTAAGCCACAATGTCCTCATAGGACAGGCACTTTTTTACAGTGTGGTTAAGCAGTGAGTCGAGTGGACTGTATGCTGATCTTTTACAGCATGAAAAGAGATATGATTTTTTCCCCCCTTAGGCCAAATGCATACTCTATGCCAAGTATGTGAATGCAAACGCTTCATGTCAAACCTTGAAATATAAATTTTTACATTTCGTGAAAATGCCTGTACTTCTGAAAATTCTTGGTGCTTTGAATTGCAGCACTACTGAACCGTTTTATAGCATTCTTCATTTTTAAGTTGCTTTCGATAAAAGCATTTGCTAAATTAATTAAAGGGATGGTTCACCCAAAAATTACAATTGTCATCATTTACTCACCCTCAAGTTGTTCCAAAGCTGTATGCATTTCTTTGTTCTGCTGTACACAAAAGAAGATATTTGGAAGAATGTTTGTAACCAAGCAGATCCCCCAGTGACTACCATAGTAGGACATTTTTGGGTGAGCTATCCCTTTAATGTAGAAACATTTGGTAACACTTTTAGAGTCCAATTTTCAATATTACTAGATGCTTATTAGCATGCATGATATGGGCTGTTTTTTGTACTTATAAAGCACATATTAGTGCCTTATTCTGCATGACCATATTCTACATCCCTTATTCTACCCAATACCTAAACTGCTGTCCGTAGGTTTTGTGGCCATCTCTGTTTGAAACCTGCAATTGCAGTTATTTACGGACTTTACGTGGGTTGTTCATCATGTTTTGAGGAGTTTGTGTGGCTGTCATTCATTCACCGCACCACTTACTGGATACTGTACTTCGGAATCACAGATTCTACGTCTTGGAAGTATGACCAAAATAAGAATTTTCACCAGAAAATGTCATTTGAACAAGTAACATGTCTGCCACTTTTGTTCTGACCAACTGAGAAAAAAAAGCAGTACAATAAATCATGCTACCAACGGTGATTGAATCTAACGATCGCTTAGCTCATATCACATCAAATTATTATTGTTATACTTTGTTCTCACATTGTTAATGTTAACAACATTGTGTGACTACAAGTATTTATTGTGTATTAGCTAACCCGTAGATTTCAGTTCCTGTACAGTCTAATCTTCTGCTTTTGACTACGGGTGAATCTCTAGTTGTCATTGATTGTTGTTTGGTCCTTTCTGGATTACAATCCGCCATCAAAATGATACATTTAATTATTCCAACTGCCGTGAGAAAAGGCTGTAAATGATCCGCCACTTGCAGCATCCTCTCATGCATAGCCTACTAGCTGGACTCCTTCATGTATACAGACGTGACGTAATGACTCAAAGACGAACGAAATTTCCCGTGGAAAACCACCAGTACCACTCAAAATTTAAAACATTACAAGCTTACTGTTGTAAATCGGGCTAAGGTAAGGAGAGAAGTAACCATTAGCTTGCAAAATAAGGAAGAAATGATAGTATTTTACACGTCATGAGGTGCACTTTGTAACATTTTTTTCAGTAAAATATCCAAAACCCTCTAGGCCAGTGTTATATATTTTGTTCAGTTGAGTACTTACAATATTTACTTCCAACTATTTGTAAATAGTGATAAAATTGCTGTTTTAACCAAGGAACCGGGACGTGTGGGGGAGTCGCCTGTCAATTGCGTCATATCTGCGTTATCCTCTGTTTCTGGTTTTATTTTGCAGAAACGCTTTACTCTGACTGCAGTGTGCAGCTGCTGAGTGAACGCACAGAGTAACGTCATAATATAATTTTCATCAAACTCAAATGTATCTAATATGATAAACAGAGCTGCGTTACCTCATACTCATGACCGGAAAAGCGGAAATGGCGCCGTTGACTGTGGCATAATAAAAGTCCCGCTGCTCGTGAGGCGTGTGTTGCGTTCATCTTATTAACAATCGCTCCAGCAGCATTGCTCGGCTCCCACACCACTCAGTCCTGCTCTGCTTCATACTACAGTAACGTTAATAATCGCATCCATGAACATGATTTCTGCCCGAGTCCTATCCCGATTCTTTTCCACCAGCTGTGAGGTGAAGACCAAGACCAAGATGTCCCAAGATTATGTGTTCAAACTTGGCGTCATGAAACTACGCCTTTGTTTTGAATAGGCGACCTCTAGCGGACGGAAAAGTTACATAGTGCACCTTTAATTTTATTACGGTTACTTTTCTTAAACAAGATATCCTTGATGACATATGCAGCCTTCAAATGTGACCTCCGGAGGATGCAGCCTTTGAAATAAGATGCAGCCAATGTGTTTGAAATCTTGCAATGCATTGGCCAAGCATTTGTGAACTCCTGTAAAGTATGTTTGTGGTCTAACAGGTGCTTCACCCCCTGAGAACCACATTTGAGTCCCTGATTGACTTTCCTTCAAAGATGTGAGGCTGATTTATTGTGATGGAATTATTATGCTAATCGTTGCTGATAACAGAAGAGGATTTCGGCATTAGCATAGCATTAGAAGAGCCGGTCATGACAGAGATGCATTGTTTTTTGTGTGTGTCTTTTTACCACCATCATCTTGGGTGAATATTAATTGCATTTTGATTGCCGTTGGGCTACTACATTACTTATGAAACACAGCAATGCACCACCAATGAATAAGATACCACTATTTTTGATGGTTGTCACACTTCAATTGAGCTAAGAAATTGTCGCTCTATACAAATACTCTTTCCCAGGGCTTGACATTAACACCCACCAACCCACCATTTGCGGGTGGATTTCAGCTGTGGCGTGTAACAGTCACTCCCACTAGCCACTTGGGCGGGTTGTATTTTAAATGTAGTCTTCCCCAAAGGCATCTGTTATAATCGCGTTGCGCATTATAACCAATCACATGCGATTCTGTTAAGCTTATGAATGCAATGTCTAATAATTGGAAAAATTCAGATTAGTCATCGTTGAAACGATGAGTTTCGGTTGTTCAGACTGCACTCACTATCTGAAATCTGCACTCTCATCATAAACAACAAAGCAGAGATGTATCTGCGATGTACAGTGATTCATTCATCATACAGTGATTGACTGTTTTTGTTCTATTTCAGCAGTAAAAATCATTTCAAACAAAGATCACAGCAGAACCATAGCGCATCTGATGTGACTGGCATAAAGTTGGCTTGACGTTGGACACTCAATATTCGCAAATTAGGGATCGTCTCTAAAGTCTCTGTATACACATTTCTAACTTCAATAGCATTAGAAGAGAATGACTTGGTCATTAAACCAACTGTAAAGTGTTCATCTGGGTGTCAGGTATGATGCATACCTTTTAGATTTTTGATATTTAATAAAATAAACTGTCAAATCACATGAAAATATGGATATGTATTTCACTAGGCTACTGTATGGGCTCATACACAAAATATGCTAGATTTAAATATGGCATAGCTGATAATAAATTATATTTACACCAAAAAAATCGTATTTTTTTCAGACAAGCAACTATTAGCAACTTGTAAACTTGTTATTAGCAACTATTAGTGTTTTTCTGTCTACATTAAGGAGCTTTACACACAACCTTATCAGAGCTAAATATTTGATGACCTGTCGTGTTATGCATTTCATGTAGACTTGATTTGGGTGTGTGCAGTGGTCATTTTACATATAGCCAACAACAAATATAGCCAGTGAAAATGCTGAGTGCCTAGTAACTTTGGAAAACCACTAGCCACAGTGGCTGGAGAGCAAAAAAAGTTAATG
This sequence comes from Rhinogobio ventralis, assembly GCA_039654625.1. NCBI lineage: Eukaryota > Metazoa > Chordata > Actinopteri > Cypriniformes > Gobionidae > Rhinogobio > Rhinogobio ventralis. The sequence continues at coordinate 28,187,438 of CM077198.1, read as the reverse complement.
TCAAGCCCTGCTCTTTCCTTTCTCTAATACTGTTTCTTTCCTATTCACTCTTTCTTTCTCAGTCATGAGTTTTACTTGTGCCTAAAACAACAGCAATCTTTAATCTCCCAATTAAACCACATTAAAACAATGTCATTGTCTTTAATCACAAGTATGACATTTGGGAGTCAGTGACATTTCAGCAGAGATGCTTTCAATATGTTTGTGAGTCTTATGGGACCAATTAGATAAATATTTAATGTACAACGGTCTGTTAGAGAACTGCCGCCACTGCTGGCTTTACTGTAGCTGGACATGTCATATCCAACCTTTCTAGAGCTCTACTGCAGGACCTGTAAGAGACACTTCCTTTGATGTGGTTAATTATTGACCTCCAAATGTAAACCTGAACTTATTAGGCCTGGCTGAGCAACAAACCCCTACACCACGGCTGTGACCCTTTCATTCTTAATTTGATCTCACTATAGCACTTGACCTTTCAACAAATCACGATTGGCAGTGTATGCAACCACTGCAGAAACAGCATAAAGATCCAAATTATAGTGCGCTAGCATCAACATGTTGCGAAGGAAGTTTGAAGCACCAGCAGAGGAATGTTTCAGGTTCAATGGTTTATCTGGCTTGTCACTAGGCAGTGGATTATAAAATATCCTCTCGTTTCAGAGATGGATGAGCGATGACCTTTGGTGCCTCTTTCCAAATGTTGTTCACATTTAATCAAGACCTGTGTGATATTCTCTTCTCCCTCCAGACCTTTCAGACAAGTAGCCAAATGTCTGAGGAGCCACGTCTGGTGTTTTCTATCTGCTGACTGGACTAGAAACAAATAGAGAGAGGGGAAAAGCGAGTGTTCTCATATTTGACCTTTCGTCTAATGTCTGAGCATAATTTGCGCATATGTGCGTGCATTCATGCTACCGGGGGAGAAACCAAAAATGGTGCACAGCTTTGATCACTGACGTAACATTTGACAAGACAGTCGGCTTCATTACCCGACAATGCGAGAGAACGAGACAAAAGAAAGCCTCTATGTTACTTACTGTTGCTCTGATTCTCCAAATTCGTCTCTCTGGCATGCTTGTTTGGAAAGCGGCTCTCACATCGCTTGCGTTTTTGTTTTTTAATCATGAGGCGGCAAGGGAGGAAATATTTAAGGTGTTGGGTGGGAAGGAGAGAGGGAGAGAAAGAGAAAAATAACCTCATCACCAGCTAGAGAACTCAGACATATGTCTGGATGATTTACATCTGTGAAATATTTGCCTCCATCATTCAGATCTCTTTTCTGACTTTTCTGACTTGCTCATCAGCTCAGAAAGTGCAAGGTCTGTTTTCTCACAGCTGAGAAGTCGTGGAAGACACACCAGGCGGAAATTAGTCAATGTCAGTCACTTTGTTAAGCTATCATATCTTTATGCTCTGTGAGACAGTTGAGATTAAGTTGTGAAAGACTGAAAGAAATCTTCTATTATGGTGGATCTATAGTGTCACTAAAATCGAAGCCTTTTTATTTAGTTCACTGATTTAAGATGGCAAGTTATTATTACTTATTACTGGCAAGCCAATGGGGACAAAATGGATAGACCACACTCTGCATTCATGTTTAATAGCTTTTTATTTGAATAGCTCTGTGATTTATTTGAAGGAATTTATTACTATTAATTTATTTATTTATTTATTTACTGTAAGTAGTAAACTCTTTTTTTTTTCTTTTTTTTTCTCGCACATTCACCTTTGCAATCACACAAATCACAAAACTTTGCAATAATCTAGCAACTACCCAGAACAGTAAAGCAACAACAAATCATCCTAGCAACCATAGAGCATCATTTTAGAGACTATCCAGAGCAACCACACACAAAAAATAAAACACTGAACTTTTGACCACTGTGGTTCAATCTTCATCGAGTGTTGCATTAAGTGATTTATCTTAATGGAAATTTGGGTTACCGTGAACTTTGTAAACACATCGCCCTTTTGCCTGAATTGCTTTTAAATGTTTTGCTTGTGTGTGTTTGGCGGAGGAGCGTGTGTAGTATGTGAGTTGTTGCTGAGCATCTAACCTCCTTCTGTCAAAGACGGCGAGGGGAGATAAACTATATAAGAGTCTCTTGTATTCCCAAATGGAGTGAAGCACTAGTCCGTCAGAGCCCCGGCTCAGCACACCACAGGAGCTGTCCAGGCCTGCGAGGATGAAGGGTTTGTGGGCTCACGAGGACTGTGGCCATGCTTCCCATAATCCTGTTATCTGTCTTTCTAAAGCTTACCACTCTTCTGACCCGAAGACACCAATGTTAAGCTGCCTCTGTCTCCTCTCCATTTTTTTTTTTTTTTTTTTGTATTATATCGCTCCCATGCTCTCTTTTTCACCCTCTCTTGCTCCGGCTCTCAGTTTTCCAGTGAGTAAGAAAAAGTCAGAGGGTGGTCTTCGTCCTACTTTTTTTCCATGTGAAGTCACTGTCAAAAAAATAGAGAATTCTTTTATTCTGAAGTATTTTATATGGCTAAGTCATCACCATCAACTCCATCTTTATCCATGTGAACTTCACTTCATCTCCCCATTGTATATACTTTAAAAGACTCCTTACTAAAAACTACTATGGTGACCAGTTTTTGCCAAATTTTGGCCATTCTGATGTATGCATGTATGAAATCCCACCAGTATCTTCTATTATGAATGTATGTGTGTGTGTGTGTGTATGTATGGCATGACTTGCATGTATGCATGTATGTACTGTATAAATACATAAAAGTGAAAATTGGACCCTAAAGTATGACCAAATTAATTTAACTAACTATTAACTATGATTTTGCCTCAGTAAACTCCCAATTACTGCTAATTAATAGTTAGTAAGGTAGTTATTAAGTTTAGGTATTGGGTAGGATTAAAGATGTAGAATATGGTCATGCCGAATAAGGCTTTATAAGTACTAATAAACATATTTTTATTTGAAATCATATGATTATTAATAAAAATACCCCTTTTTTTTTTTTTTTTTTACAAATACAGGATCTATGGTATAATGTTTCTATGGCATATTTTTGTAAGGGTCTGCTTAACTTCTGTGTGGTATATACAGTCAAGTGCTTTTTGCATTGAAGGAAAGAATTTTTGGATTGTTTCAATGAAATTCTGTGACAATTTATTAAGACAATGGGGTGTAAACAAGGCCAGAATTCCCTCAGCCTGAGACATATGTTGAAAGCAAACACACAAATGGCAAGCTTATTTCTTGGCTGGGATGCGGCAGCGGCGGGCCAAGACTGACATGTTTCTGCTCATCATTTTGAGCTGGCCTTGTTAATATACGTAGGGTGGACAGGCTGGACTGTCTGCATTGGTATGCATGCTCTTAGTTTTTCATAATGGGATAATTGGCAAGCTCTTCGGTGTCTCCCATTACTAAGCAGCTAGATGTGCTGATAGGTCAGAATTAGGATCAAAGTCTGCAAGTGGCAATTTGCAATGCTAATTTCTGCCCATAGAGTGATTGTTTAAGACAAGAACATAAAATTAGATGCTTGTAGTCTAAATAAAGTGTCTTTTGTCATGGAGGAGAGATTATATTCCTCTTCAGATACTAGTGCACTTAGTGCCATTGACTGACATATGACCTAATGGAATGAGATAAACATTGACCTCTAACCTTTTCGGTTGTCTTAAAATTCACCTCTGTGGCTGGGCCAAATAACCATGAAAGATGACAATGTCTCTATCTTTCCTGTGCTAATAGAGAGAGACTGTAGCTTGACTTTTTCATTATCTCCCATGAAACCACTTGTGGTCTGTCAAAAGATAAAAGGGTGTTTTGCACTGGGACAGGAGAGAAAGCTCATGTCTAGAATTTTTAGTTTTAGCTTTTTTTTGTCATATTAAGATGCTTTGTTTTGGCCCAATTCTAAGGCAGGCGTGCATTGTGACAAGCTCAACAACGTGAGTGAAATTTGATCATAATTACTGGATGGATGGATGGATGGATAGATGGATAGATAGACTTTTGGAACTGTAGTTAAGCAGATTATATGATACTTGTACAGCAAGCGTTTTAATTGAAACTGGGCCTGCCAATACTTGGTAAAGAGTGCAGAAAATTGAATCGTCCATGTGCAGATAAAAATCACTGAGATTCTCCATCTTAATTAGAAGCGCTCTCAAACACAATTCATGTGCATCCACATTCACACAGAAAAGAATCAAACATATGGTAATTACTGCATCCCCCCCCAATCTTTCTCCTCCATTTGTTGTCTGTTCGTTCAAGTAGCTTTCTTTTATACACACCGCAGCTCGCTTCTCAGGAACGCTTCGTTTTCCTTTAGTCCTTACATTTGTGCTGTTGTTTTGTTAGCAAGTTTGAGTGTTATGAAAGATTGCCATCCTGATTGGGAAGGTCTGCCAGTCCTCTAACCTTGGCGCCCAATTCATCATGTTGTTTGAGCCGTAGTTCCTCTGTGCAAGCAGAGGTCTTTGATGGGAGTCTTTCGGTTTTCAGAGACCTCTGCTCTGCGCACTGCTTTAGCATGAGAGATGTGCCCTGAAAAAGAATTGATAGATCAGCCAGGATGTGCACGGATATTATTACCTAATTCCAGATGGCCGTTCTGATGGCAACAAATGGCCTTGCCGTACCAACCCCACTGAGACGAAAACATTAGACGTGCGAGTACAAATTTCTCCTGGCACAGTCGCAGAAATGAAATTAAGCGAATCTTTGATGCACGAACAATAAGCACTTGACGAATAGCTCAGCCTCAGACCTTCATTACCGCAGCACCCTTGGATTTGGAGTGAGTTTGCCAGAGTTGCCTTGACCTTGGCGTGACATTAAGGGAGCGTAGGGGGAACAGAACGGGGTTATGAGGGCCATGGCCTGACCGACTGTGCTGTGCCGTGTTGCTCCGCAGGAGGTGATGCAGATGGAAAGACAGCTGGGAGGTCGACTGATTGACGAGCCTCACGTCCTGCTCTTCAAAGACAGCTACCACAACCTCCGCCTCTCAATTCACGACATGCCACAGGCGCACTGGAGGAGCAAACTACTCGCCGGCTATCAGGTGGGTTTCTGTACAACACCTTCTCTCTTGCAGCAGCACTTCTTGAACCATAAGACTTTGGTTCATCTTCAAAATGCAAATAAAGATATTTTTAATGAAGAGGTATCTATGCCTCCATTGAAAGTCCAGGTGATCAAAACATAGAACTAAAAAGGTCATAAGGCATTGTACAATGAATCCATATGAATCAAGCGGTTTGATCCAAGTCTTGTAAATAAATGCAGTCGCTTTATATAATGAACATTTATAAACATTTTATGATTTAATTTAGGCTTTTATTCACAAATAAACATGTATACATAGAGTGCATCACATGCGGCTAGAACAAATGTTTAAGCTTTCATGTTTACCATACAGTATGTGATGTGCTTTATGTATGTGTGTCAACCATTGTTTAGATGTAAATAAAATTAAATCTGTTCATCATATAAAGCGGTCGTATATCTTTACAAGACTTGGATTAATACACTTTTCTATTAATAAGGATTCATTTATGGATTCATTGATTTATTCACACTTTGACTTTTTTTTAGTTTATCACTTTGACCCGGTTTACATCTGGTGGTATTATTATTATTATTATTATTATTATTATTATTATTATTATTATTATTGAATGAAGCTATTGTATGAGAACTGTTACTGAACTGAGCTGGAAGATGACATAATTTTTTTCATAACTGCTTCATAGATGAAATGAACAAATATAATAATTGATGATCTTTACAATGGAACTGAATCAACACTAACTGACTTCAGTTGAACAACAGCCAAAATGCAAAATTTTTCTGTTATCACTTTGAAGCTGCTTTGAAACGATCTGTAAAACATTTATAAAGTTTTTTTATTTAACATAAATAAAGGTGACTTGACTATTAGGATGCGTTTTGTCAATCCGATCACAAGTGGACAATGCTAAATAAAGGTGTAAACGGGGTCTAAAATGTTTTGAGCTTTTCCACTTTCGACCACTTCCAGCGGTAGTTGAAAACGTTTGACATTTGACCGGATTTTTCATGGTGTAGACGCTCATGAGGTCGAATGTGTTCAAACAGCCACCAAAGACCACCTACTCTCCGCCTACTGACCTAATGTGTAAAATGAAGTGCACTAGCTAGACGGGATTTAGGGTGTAGGCATGGTTGCCTTGTACCGTGACCGAGCGTGATTGTCCCCCCTCCCCACTGCCCCGCTGGCCTGCACTCACACTAGGCGATCTGAACCGTGCCCGGGCGCGTTTGACCCCCAAAGTCTGGTTCGGTTGACTAGTGTGAGTGCTCCGTACCGTACCCGGGCGTGGTTCGTTTAGCCGGCCCTGGCCCGCTTGGAAGAGGTGGGCCAGAGTGCGGTTTAGTTGGGCTCAGGCACGATAAGCATGTAGTGTGATCGCTAACCGCGCCAGAGCACGGAACAGCAGTGTGTTACTGTCATCATTATGACCGCAAACACCAAACTATTATTACTTGGATACACTTTATTTAAGTAAATTTAGGTTTATAACGGTCCTAGTTCTCACCTCATTGATAAACATGAATTGCAGTTTGCGAGTAAAGTTGCAAATTCCTCCATCAAAGTCAGCTGTAATAACAGTAATAATCTTCTGATATTTGCAGTGCAATCAAGTGAAAATCGATGCGCGGCATAAATTATAAATCTATTAGAGAAAGCGCTTTTCTTCCTGCTTTTCTTTTCTTCCTGTCAAAACAAAAAGTTGCATTGTGAATGACGTAAGCATGCTCCGGCCCAGTACATTAAGTGCAATGTGATTGCAGGCCAGCGGGGGGGTGGGGAGTGGGGACAATCGCACTCGGGCACGGTGCAAGGCAACTGTGCCTACTGTGAGTACACCGTGAGTAATCTTTGTCGGCTGAAGACCCAAATTTGGTTTTAAGAGGAAAAATGTACCAAGCACAATGTTCTCTCACCATTCCTGATTTCTAACACACACTCACAGCGTTCGGCGCAGTCTTGCGGCTATCAGAGCAGAAACGAAAGCTTAAGCTCTCTGTGTGTTTTCCCGTCGTCTCCGGTCGCGTTCATATGTAAATTGTGCAAGCTTATTTCATCCATTAGATTAAAAGATATGAAAAAGCCCATACATTTACCCACCCATAGACCCTCCCCTGGAAGAAATCAGGACAGAAGTGGTCAAAAGTGGATAAAAGAGACGGATTTAAACACTAGGTGTAAACGAGAATGTGTCTACTTTTGATCCGATCGACCAATATTTTAATACCAGGTGTAAACAGGGCCTATGACACTCTATGCATTTTTTGGTTACCTTGACTTTCATTGGAGGGACAGAAACTGTTCAGATTTCATGAAAAATATCTTAATTTGTGTTTTGAAGATCTTATGGGTTTGGAACGACATGAAGGGTGAGTAAATGATGACAGAATTCTCCTTTTTGAGAACTGTCCCTTTAATGGTGTTTGATGGGGTGAGTGTCTTTATTGCTATCGCTCCTACTTCGGGTTAGTGGTTTTTTAAAACCCATAACCTCAAATATTAAATGTATTAATTAAACATTAAATATAAAAGAAAAGGCCTGAAACATGATAAATGGGCAATATACTGCATATATATTTAGGGAAGCAATCATTTCTAGTCCTACAGCAACCTGCTAACATCCATGCAGAACACTTTAACAGCCACGTAGCAGCCACCTAAATTGTTCTGGCATTATAACAACAAGTTTTGCATGAGCAAAGTAGCTGCAAAACTCTGCAAAACATTTTTTATCTGTTTGCCTCTGTAACATACTGCTAATATTATGATTGTGTTTTTGTTCTTTGTTGTCAAAGTCTTTTCAAACTTAATTGAGTGAGTTAGAGTTATCTAGCCAAATTATTTTTCTTGGGGAAAAATTTTAAGGGCTTGTGTGCTCTGTGGCCGCTCTGAGCTTTCTAACAGGGTGTGTGATCTGGTATGTCCTGCGGATAGCTGTAATTGGAAATTTCTTTGGTTTCGCCTCATTAGAGTATTTCTGAACGTGCGGGGATGCTAAAGAAGCCCATTATAGGGTGAATTGGCGAGCAGGGACTCTGCTCTTAATAACACGCACAGCCTTGGCTACGATTTAACGGATTCTTGGGTAAAGAAGGATTGAGAGCGGTGCAGGTTTCTCATATGTCTTCCTTACCACTCGGCTCATCTCAGGACTCTTTCCCAGTGGAGGAGATTAAATATAGACCAATATGTAAATGCTCAAGGCTGCAGCACCTTATTTTTCTCGTGTTTCCCCTCCTGGATCCATGTATGCTTGGCCCTCGGAGGAGCGTCTCTGGATTCTGGAGGAATCTTGGCGTAAAAAGCTCCTCCGAGGATTTGAAGATGCCAGCTAACAGTGTTACAGCACAAATGTGCATAGAGGAAACATTTTCTCACCTGAACGTCCCCTATTTTTTACATAAGTGTGTTGCCCGGCTTAGTTTCCCTGCAGACTCTTCAGTCTGTATAACAGCTCCCCCATTAGAGTAAAATGAGGTACTGCATATTCTCTGATAATACTGACTTTTATTGATTTGCTGTTTGATTGGTTCATGATTGATGTGTAGTCTTAAATAGTGTGTGCTTATCTTTGTTTTTGTGTTGCTCTACACAATTAAGACGACAAAATGAGACAAGAGTGTGTTATAAAGCTAAATAATTAGTTAAATCAGTCTGTCACACTGAACGCATTTTATTTGACAGGCAATGTATTGTTTTAATACATGTTCTTATTTTATTTGACTGTGGATATGCAGGCATATCCACAGTCTATCTCCTGAATTGTGCTTATTCATAAATGAAATCCAAATCCCCTGTTGTGAACAATTAGCTTTTAAGGACGTTGTCAGAGACAAAGAAACAATGTTCCTGCTCTGTTTAAAAAATGCAGACGACAATAGATTTAGAAGAGCTTTCATAGACTCGCACCAGCAGCCACTGCATCATAAATCATCAGGTGTTGGACTTTTTCTTTTGTCTGTCTCTTGCTGACCGTCAAATTCAACTGGATCTATTGTTTGCAAGTGCAGAACTTTTAATGAAACGGAAGCTGTGTATTATCTACCGAGTGGCAGAATTGTTCTTGCAAGTTTAATTATGTCAGATGCAAAGTTTGCCAAAAACAGGAAACTTTTGCATACTTCATGTGTTGCGAAAATCTAAATTTATCCTCCTATGCCACTGAAATGTAGCATTGCATAATAAGCTATTCATTTTAATTTCATCATTTGATTTTTTTTTTACATTGTCTCCAAATGATATATTATTATTAATTATTAGATTATATATAGTACAGTACTCTGACATACACTGTATACAATATACACTGACATTTAACAAAAAATACTTTCTTTAAAACATAATTTGATTTTTAGGAGATCCCTTTCTATCACATCTGGAGCGGCTCTCAGCGGACTCTGCACTGCACTTTCACACTGGAGAGACAGAGCCTGAACACCTGTGATCTCACCTGCACGCTGTGTGTGTGGCAGGTAGAAGGAGAGGGACAGAGCTTCACCCTGGACTTCAACATCTCAAAGGTAACAGTATGATCTACCAGTCTAACAATACAGACAGTACCACACTATTTGTCGTAAAGCTGCTTTATGATATTTATTGTGATTTTGAATGTAGTTTAGAATGTGGATTTTTTTTATTTAAATAAATTGGTGCTATATAATGCTCACACCAACGATTCTTTTTAACCATTCTCCAAAAGCTACAGTAGTGGCAAAAAGTGATGTCTGACCTAGGAAAATGGACATTTTCACCCTTTATGCAAATATTATTACAGATTTGGTAAAGATTTTGTAAGCATATTGTGTAGTTGTGTTTTTGAAACATGCCAAATTGTGTGAACATAATTATTGGCCAGACTGTCATACAAAGAAATGCCAAAATAAGAGAACCAACAAAATATGAACTATGTTGTAGTCCGTGTTTGCTTTTCCTGTGAGCTTCTTGTTTTTCTTTGCATTTTTTGCGTAGTAAAATAAAAACCTGTAGCTGTAGTTTTTGCATAATATTCTTTGGTTTACAATTCTCATTTTTAACCTGTTTCTTATTAGCTTGCATATTGGCTGTCTATTAGTACTTATAAAGCACATACTAATGCCTTATTCTACATGTCCATATTCTACATCCCCATACCTAAACGTAACCACTACAACAACTACCTTACTAACTATTAATAAGCAGTAAATTAGGAGTTTATTAAGGAAAAAGTCACAATAAATAGTGAATATGCGTTCCCCAAACTAAAGTGTTACCTTTTTTTTTTTTACCAAATAACTTTGTGTTGTGTTAGTTTAGTGTTTTGTTCTTCCCTCATATTAAAATAAATAAAATGTTTTCATCATATTTTGATGGTTTATTCAAACTTTTGGCCAAGGCTAAAATCTTGCGCGGCTATTTTGAACCAATAATCGGAACAAAAAGCAATTGATGTGCATAATTCAGTTATTTATCTGACTCCCATATAATTAATATAATCCAATATAATTAATCTGACTCCATTAAAGTTGTTGTTTTTCTTTTAATTCTTTAAAAGTAAAGAAGTCTTCATTAAAACTGATGGGAAAATGCAGGATTTAACATTTAGATAACGAAAGTTACAAGCAGATTTCAACATTATTAGTGAAAGCAGGCAAAGTTATGGCTGATTCTGTTTTGAAGTCCATAAAAGTGCATCTATTCATCATATAATGTGCTCCACACGGCTCCGGGGGGTTAATAAAGGCCTTCTGAAGTGAAGTGAAGCGATGCGTTTGTGTAAGAAAAAATATCCATATTTAAAACTTTATAAACTAAAATTACTAGCTTCCGGCAGACAGCCGTACGCATCGATTTATGGCGAAATAATAACCCCTGACGCATGACGTATTGATGAACGTGGAAGCGCAGAGGATAGAGCAAAACAATACACCGGTCACGAAGTCTAAAACGAGAATTAGGGGTTCGCGTCAGGGGTTATTATTTTGACACAAGTCGACTTGCGTAGGCCGTCTGCCGAAAGCTAGTTATTTTAGTTTTTAAAGTTTTAAATATGGATATTTTTCTTACACAAATGCATCGCTTCACTTCAGAAGGCCTTTATTAACCCACCAGAGCAGTTTTATGATGGATAGATGCACTTTTATGGACTTCAAAACAAATCACTGCCATTATAAAGCTTGGAAGAGCCAGTACATGTTTTTATATAACTCTGATTGTATTCGTCTGAAAGAAGAATGTCATATACACCTAGGATGACTTGAGGGTGAGTAAATCATGGGCTAATTTTCATTTTTGGGTGAACTATCCCTTTAACATTCTCCTCAATGCATGTTTAAGCAATAGTATCTAGATTGTACATTAGGATACTTTAATATCTCTATTAAGCTCACCACCTTTCAGTTGAGTTTATGAGCTGTCAGATGAGACCAAACATGACAGTTACATGTTAGAACACATAGATAAATAGTATGTAGTGGATAGCACATGTGTCCTGTGAAGCAAATGGTACAGATGTGTCATTGAGGTGTAAACGACTCTGTCTTCCCAGACATACCCATCCTGTGCCTGGTGTGTCCCAACAGTCCTCAATCAGCATATTAATGAATCACTTGCACTACTTTTAGAATTCTAATTAGAATTTGGAATATAATGTGAATTGAATTGAACTGGGTAACACTTTATTTTGATGGTCCCCTTTAGACATTCTGTTGACTATTAGTAATGTTGCACCTACATGTCGACTTATTCTACTAACCCTAACCGTCTACTAATAATCAACTAATACTCTGAGAGTTAGTTGGCATGTAGGTGCATCATAACCTTTAGTTAATATAATGTCTAAAGGGGACCATCAAAATAAAGTGTGACCTTGATCGGTAGTCTACATATGCATATTTAAACCATTTCTCAAACACCTTTTAAAACCTTTCAGTTCATTTTAACTGTCCGATTTTATTGAACTATTTTCCAAAACGATTCTCCTGCAAACGACCATAGATCTTCAGATTAAGATCCCTGTACACTTAGAATGAGTAACACATGAGGTTGAAATGTTCTTGACTCCAGGACATCAGACCACTGGACTCTGATTTCCTGTTGATGGACAACTGCACCCCTGCCCTGGCTGGTCCGAGCGCATTCCAGATCCCTTACCTCATCCGACAGAAGATCTGCAGCAGTCTGGACACCCCCTGTCCCAACGGAGCAGACTGGAGACTACTGGCCCAGAGACTGAAGCTTGACAGGTACATGTAGGATCTATTAGCAATAGTAGAACCATCTCTAAGATGGGGAATGGATCCTGTTTAACAAAATCCGAGGGATTCCGGTCATTGTTTTTTGCAGAGTGTCTCCTGTGCGGTTTTGTACTTGCATATTAAATACAGACTTCCACAGGAAATTGCAAGGCAGTGATTTAATTACTGTCCCATTGAACTTCCCCAGGTAATGGAACATAATGGGCAGTCTTCATTTGTCCAATAATGTTTACTTGCTCCAATTAATTACAATTTAAAGTATTGTGGTGTGTGTTCAATTAGCACACTAGCCCAAAATGATCAATTTTCATTTACTTAGTTAAGGAAAAGCATAGAATCCCTGCAGGTGGAAACATTCATAATGTTGTCTTTTTTGTTTTAGTTTTTTTTACTGTCACTGTCATTGGAACAATTTTTAGGACTTGAAAGCAGCGCTACTAGTGAATACAACCCCCCGACTGTAAACCTTTTCTCACTGAGAACAGAGCGCATGCAGAAAACAACACTTAAAGCCCCAGGCATTTGAGGTCCAGAAAAAGGCTGTTAGATCGAACAACCCACTTCAGCTTCCTTCGGGAGATGCATCTCGCAACATCTAATACTCTGCAAAAAGGGGTTGCTTTGTTCTTATTGATCAGCTTTGATCTGAAAGGTTCAGCCTGGTCAATGGAAAAGGTCACATGCAACCTGGGTTTTACCCTTTTAAAGGACTGAGACCCACAGTAGATAATTCATCAAATGAAAATGCAGGGCTGCTTTAGTTCAGGAGTTAACAAAGCATGTTTTCTGAAGAACTGAGCATTCGCTCATTGGTTTAGTATATTGGAATGAAGAAGAGTAGGACAATATTGTTTTATATTCCTACGTGGAATAACTATGTCCAGCTAATATGTCTCCCCGGACCAGTGTGCATAGATTTTCTACTTTCGCTTTGAATGGAGTGACAGTGAGGTGATATATTGGTTTTCAATGCAAGATAAGCTTCTTGATGTTTTATTTTATTTCAGGGAATAATAACTTACGACTTCCTTGCAATCCTTTTTACAATGAAGCATAAATAATGCATTGTGAAGCAAATTCATTGCATTTCTAATTTAGCTTCTATAATATCTGGTTATAAAGGAAAAACAGAAGGCTAACCAAGTGAATCTCACAAAGAAATGTCCAGGCTATATTTCACAACAAAATCCAAATTAATTTTGTGTGTGTGTTGATGTTTTTCTATCCCGGTGGGGACTTCAACCTGAATGCACACTCATGGGGACTCGTGTTACCGTAGGGACCTAAATTGAGGTCCCCATGAGGAAACAAGCTTATAAATCATACAGAATGATATTTGAAAATGTAAAAATGCAGAAAGTTTTGTGTGATGGCTAGGTTTAGGGGTAGAGTTAGTGTAAGGGGATAGAATATACAGTTGGTACAGTATAAAAACCATTACGTCTATGTAGAGTCCTATGTAGAGGGGGGGTGGCGGTTCAGGTATTCACAAAATGTCCCCACAAAGATGAAAATCTGAAATCCTTGTCCTTGTGGGGACATTTTTGGTCCCCTTGAGGAAAACGGCTCATAAATCATTCTAAGTGATGTTTTTTTTTGAGAATGTAAAAATGCAGAAAGTTTTTTTAGGTTTAGGGTTAGGAGATGTACAGTTGGAATTGTATTTAGTTTAGAATACACAGCCTATTATTACCAATGTTTTTCATTGGTGTGTTTAATTTAGTACAACACATGCTATCTTGCTTACAGTTGTACTTTACAATTTAAATAATATTTATGTATTTGTTTGCTTGTTTAGGTCCGTTGCGATGAGTTTTTTTTGTAATGCTTTACAATAAGGTTCCATTAGTTAATTCATTAGCTAACATGAAATAAAAATGAGCAATACAATTTGTTACAGTATTTATTAGTCTTTGTTAAAATGAGTTAATAAAAATACAACTGTTAATCATGTCTGAAGTTTATAGAATAATATTACCAGATACATTTGAATTTAATAATGTATGCTCTGCCCGCCCCTCCAGAGATGAGAAACAAATCAAAGAACAGGGTTTACCCACCTATATGAGGCCACTTTCCCAGTGAATGTTGAAAATAACACTAACCAATATTAATGAATGCTTTAGAAGTATTTTTCATTGTTAGTTTCATTGTTACATAATGCAGTTAACTAATGTTAACAAATGTGACCCCGGACCACAAAAGCAGTCATAAGTCGCACAGGTATATTTGTGGCATAGCAAACAATACATTGTATGGGTCAAAATTATCAATTTTTCTTTTAGACCAAAAATCATTAGGATATTAAGTAAAGATCATGTTCCATAAAGATATTTTGTAAATGTCCTACTGTAAATATATAAAAAAAAGTATTAGTAGTAGTAATATGCATTGCTAAGCACTTAATTTAAAGGCGATTTTCTCAATATTCAGTTTTTTTGCACCCTCAGGTTCCAGATTTTTAAATAGTTGTATCTCGGCCAAATCTGTATCTCAATCTGTATTGTATCTTCTATCCTAACAAACCATACATCAATGGAAAGCTTATTTATTTAGCTTTCAGATGATGTATACATTTCAATTTAAAAAAATCTGGTTTAAAACTGGTTTTGTGATCCAGGGACACAAATGGAACATTATTGTGAAGTTTTACCTTTTTCCTCAGTTATTGTTTGGTTTCAAACAAATTTTGATGAAGAAAAAAGTTCAACAAATCCTATATTAACTTGGCTTAACCAAAGCTAAAGTTAAGCCAAATGTTTCAATTCAAATGTATAAAGGAATATTAAATGCAAGACATAAGACTTGCCCCTTTTTCATAAGTCGCTTTGGATAAAAGTGCCTGCTAAATGCATAAATGTAATGCAAGACTCTGTACATCAATAATGATTATTTTAATAGTTTTTCATTATAAGCATCTTAACAAAGTATAAAAAAATAATAACATGCACACTTATACAACACAAGACTCGCTCTGTCTATCCACACTGCACAATTCTGGATTCTGACAATTTCCTTTCCTCCGTTTTCCCTCCCTAGGCACATGAGTTTCTTCGCGTCCAAACCGAGCCCCACATCATTGATTCTGGACTTATGGGAGACCCAGCACTTCCACAGCGGAAATCTCAATCAGCTTGCCGCTGTGATGGCTGAGATTGGCAAGCAGGAGGCCATGATATTCCTGGTGTCAGACGGGGAGTGCTGACACATTAAAACTGGTGCAGAGCAGCCGTCTCTGAGTGATGGGGTGGGGAAGGGACGCGACCCTCTGCCCGCCCCTCCAGAGATGAGAAACAAATCAAAGAACAGGGTTTACCCACCTATATGAGGCCACTTCCCCAGTGAATAGGGAATAAAAGAAAGAGAAAAAAAACAAAAACAAGACCAGGCTCAGGAGGAACCTGGCTTAGATGTACTGTGACTGAGACAAATGCCCCTTTCTCAGAACAAAAATCCATTTGTTTTGAAAATAATGGTGTATAGAAACTCCCAGATTCTATGATTCTGGTCCTGCCCTCAATCACTGACCAATATGTACTTTCTAACCAAATTTGTGTTAGGTACATTGATATATTAATATCAGACTGGAAACTAAAACGAATCGTTTTGAAAGATATCAAGTGGAAAATATAGGCAAGGTGAATATTTTGCAAACTAATCCAGATTTGTGACGTGCATTTTGTAAATGTGTACCATTTAGCAATATGCAAGCACACATATCGATGACAATTTCCTTTGGCCGACTCGTTTCTTACCTCACGAAGCATTTAAAAATTTTGAGCGTTTGCTAAATTTCAGGTCAAAAACATTAATGAAGTGAAACGTTTTTGGTGAGAGCCATCACTTGTTCCTCTGCCCCTGTGCACTTAACATGTCTGTTCGACTTCATGAAGCCATAAAATCCAAAATTCACCTCAATGCAACGATATACGTTCTGATCCGGGTGGAAAATCAGTAAATAAGCACAGGATTCTGTGGATGTTTAGCTGCTGATGAAAAGACATCTGGGATGGGTGATCAGGGACCTCAAACGTTCATAACTGTTCTGAAAAACATCACGTTTGTTGTTGTTTTCAACAGACTTTTGAGATCAGATTTTTTTCGTGTCAATAAAACCCCCTTCAAGTCTAGAATGAAGGAATCTTTTGAATTTATATTATTCGTTTATAAAGGAGGAAGAACAAAAGTTCCCTGTTGGAAAGGTTTTCTTCTTTTATAAACAGAAAATGCAATACTACCAAATGTTTCATTGCTATTCTCCTTCATATTTAATGAGACTATGTTTCTCTGAAAGCCATTTTGGCTCCAGGGCAAATTCTTATTCGTAGGAGAAAGAATATTTTCATCAACCCCTAAAAAGTGAATGCTCCATCCAAGAAAACTTCATCGACACTCAGCAGCTGTCGTGCTTTTCTAAATTCCTCCATCACACGAGTGGTTTCTTTCTGCATAACTGTCACGGCCTGTAGAATGGCAACACGTCTCAGCCCCGCGTTTGGCGCCATGAATGTGCATTACACAGTTTGAAGATTGTCAGATTTTTTTTCTCTGTTTTTGAATGTGAGAGTATTTCATTCCAAATGAAGGAGGTTTTGTGCGAAACTGTGGATCACAAATTGGCCGCTTTCATCTTGAGCAGTAATGACGGCCACGTCTGAAGAGATGATTGGAGGAGCCCGGCACATTCTCTCCACAGCAAGTGGAAATACACAGGCCTGTTTCACTCAGCTAACAGAGAACTCAAGTTAAATGCCATATTGTGCACACAATGTTTTTTTTCTCCATGTTTTTTGTACCGTGTGTTACCTTAAGGCTTCCCTTGGTGGTTTTCGTTAATCAATTAACCAGTCAGCTATTTCTCTTTCTTTTTTTTATCTATGAAAGTCATTGTCTTGTAGATAAGTACTTTTCATATGACGCATCTCTGCGCAACCAAAGTGTATGAGCCATCTGAAGCATTTCTTTCATATCTATGCCGATTGTGATTTATTTTTTTATTTTTTTTCTTCTCCCTATTTCCTAAATTCAACATGCATCTATTTTTCTTTCAAGATCTCATGACTTGTGCTAACTTTTCATTTAGAGCCTTTCATTGTTAAAACTATTTAAATGTTTAATACAGCACTTTGTAAAGTAATTGTAAATGATATTTTAATAACAAGCCAAAAAAGACAAGACAACTGACGTAACATTTGTCGAAGTATAACCTGTGAAGTGTTTGCCTACTGTTCATTGGTTATATAGCACTGAGTTCATTCTTTCTGCAGTGTTTGAGGTTTAGACTGTTTTTGCCATAAGTTTGTACACCGTCGTTTTGTTTCGTCCTGAGGCTGTTGGTTAGTCAATTCTTAGATTCCTACGAAATCGCAACTTTACGTCATGAAAAAACAGATGCACCAGTAAATTATATTTCTGTCAGATTATTTAGAGATTTGGTGCAAATATGATCAGATTCCTAACACTCAGGTTTACAAACAGTTTAGTTGATATGGATATGTTGCGCATTTCTCAACGTTCTTTAGTGAGTGCGTAACAAATTTCTCATTAATGTTGTTACTTCTCACTGACATAAAATCATTCCAACAGTCTGTCGTTTTGAGCTCGCAAAGTCAAGTCCGCTTCTAACACTGAATAAAGCAGATGCCATGATGTTCACTAAAGAGCCACCGATCTCTTTTCATGACTGTACATTTTGTCAGCCTCATTCATAGCTTTTTCTGTGTAAATGAATGTGCGAGTGTGCTATTTCTTTCCACCGAGTTTCTTTTTGAACTGAAAACCATAGAATTGTGTACCTGTGAATGTTCTTCAATTCGACTACTTAATTCAATGTTCCTTGCCTTTCTGCAAGTCAGAATGCTGTATTTATTACATGCCACAGCGCTTATGCAATTGTACAATTCTTTTCTATTATTCTTTTTTTTTTCCGGTAAAGTTATTTTTAATTTTTCTTGTCGATGTAAATTGTCGTCGATGATTTTGTGGTAATAGGAAGCCCTCTTCTGCAGAAGGTTTTCTGTACTTTTTGGACAATGATATGGATTTGTGGGTAGAATTTTGGAAATTCGTTTCTAAGTGCTTTCAAGTATTTACTTGGCCTTATGTATATATCTCTCTATGAAATTTCAGAAAAGGTATGTATAGTAATTGAACCTAAAATGGATGTAAATAAATTATATATTGTTAAGAGGAGTTGAGTGATTTGTGCAAGCACCCTCTACAATATGACACAGTTTAACAAAGTTTACAAAAGGATTCAATCCGTAGCCTTCGTAATTGGAATACCCAATGTCACCGCCATTCATATAAGTCAGCACACAGCAACATGACTGCAGGTGATTTATTGACTAAGTGTCTCTAGCACAATGTCTTTATAAATGATTTGCATCATCTGACACAGAAACCTCTGCACATGAATACAGCAGTTTGACACACACAATAGTTAGACTGCAAAGCTATTAAAAAAAGGCACTTGATAGTTGATACAGAACACATTGTCAATACAAAAAAAGTAAAAAAAACTGAGCTGTTGGCTCAAATATACATAGCGTTCTAAGAGCAGGATATTGGAGTGTTGCATTTCTTCCGATTAGGAGATTGCGATAAGGGAATGATGTTCCGGGCAGCATCTGGTATGCAGTCTCTGAAGAAGAGCCATTATGTTTGGAGGATGAGGTACTGCCCAATGCCATAAGATTATGCACATATTGGTGATACCTATAATCAGGAAACCACTGGCCAAAGCTTTAAATAATGCAGCGAGCAAATACGAACAAGTGACTCAGTTACCATATAAGATAACGGGAGCCATTTGGGCCAACGCAAACCGATTTTATGGCATCGCGGGCCTTTCCTTAATTAGAACTACCTGTCTGATAAGAACAGATGAATGTGGCGTATTTAGTATTGAAGTCATGTAGAGACCATTGGTTGGGTCAGAATGGAACGCATGCAATCAGTGCTAATGTATTTCAGCCTAGCTGCCAGGGGCGTTTTATTCCTCTGTGGTTTGCCATTACCTTAAGTACCCTGGCACAGCAAATCAGGCAGAGCAAAAAAGTAGGCTGCACAGCATCTAGAGGATTGCGGGACCACTTTAAGATCCTGTCTGAGTAGATCACATGCTCAATGCTTTAGCCTACAAAATGGATCAGGGTATGACTAGATTGCCTCACTCATAGCCTGGGAAATGCTTTGTCCTTATTTGTGACAGAACTTTGGCTGATAAATATACATCTGAGTGCAGACGAGATGGATAAAATGGTCACGTTTTACACCAAAAGAAAAATACTTTTCCGTTTATTTTTCATAATAATCGCATTTTCTTTCTTTTCAATGGTGATTTCCATTTTTTTTTTTCATTTAATTTTAAATACTGTATTAAATTTGCATTAAAAGCAGTACAAAAAACTATCATGATGTATAAATACTTTATTTATTTATTGCATTACAGTAATTAGAAAGACAAAAGTAGAGAAAATGTGCGCAACTGTCATAGAAATAAAGTCATAAAAAAGTTAATATTCTTACAAATGGCTTAATTTTCTTTATGCAATATAAAAAGGGGTGAAATATGACCAGTTCTTAAGAGATTCACTCAGATGCCAAATTGACAAATACTGAAACAAACCAATTATATCTAAAATGTGAAAGTAAAGTGAGCCGTATAAGTAAAAATGTACAATATCTTTGGATTTACGAATCATCATGAATACTGCAGGTTTACTTTTGGAGGTGGAGGTGGAAGAGGAGGGACAGCTAAGATACTTCATCCAAATGCCTTATCCATTCTGATATCTGGCATTGGTGGTTATAAAAGTTCATAAGCCGTTTTTCCAGTTGAATGACTGGCATCGTAACACAGCAAAACTTGAGGCCAGTCTGTCAGCTTACTGTTGCAAGCTATCGAAAATTCAGATCCGTGCTTTGCTGAATGACACATACTTAGTAAATGCTGATCGAAGCGGGCTATAACAGCCGGTGAAAGCCAGCGGAGCTACTATATCCATCAATCTGTCAGACAGCCATATGTTACAGGCTTCAAGTAAAGTACTTGGTCTTGTTTGGCATAGCTACAGACCTCCCAGTCTCCGTTCCAGCCCCTCCTTGAAGAACAGCAGAGCCTCACAGCGGAGTGAAAGCATGGCTTTTACACAGTGGCTTGTCCTTCTTTGAATAGAACGTCTTCCCCTCTAGATTGATTTGACAGACCTGAGGAGATAAAAAAAGAAGAGGATTAAACAGTGGAAATCAAACTGTTATTCAGTCATGGAGCTACTGCAACGGGTATATTCAACAGGGCTATTCTACAGCTGTGATTCATGATTTGCTACTTGCTAGAAGCCAATAATATTAGGAGGACAAATGTTTGAATTCTAGAGCATTTAAGAGCAGTAAGTCAGTTTGGGGTCAGTAAATTTTTTTTTTTTAAAGAAATTAATACTTTTATTCAGCAAGGATGCATTAAATTGATCAAAAAAGACACGACATTTATAAATGTTACAAAAGATTTTCTTTCTTCAAAAAAAAATGCTGTTCTTTTAAACTTTCTACAACTGTTTTTAACAATGATATAATAAGAAATTATTCTTGAGCATCAAATCAGCATATTAGAATGATTTCTGAAGGATCATGAGCAAAACCTGGAGTAATGATGCTGGAAATTCAGCTTTGCAATCACAGAAATAAAATTACATTTGAAAATATATTCAAATAGAAAATGGTTATTTCAAATTGTAATACTATTTCACAATATTACTATATTATTACTCTATTTTTGATCAAATAAGACTTTTTAAAATCTTTCAAAAACCACCCCAAACTTTGAACAGTATTAATCTGTCATCAAAATGAAAGTAATTGCTACCTTTTCCGACCTGAAAAGTATAACCCATGAGAATTGCGTAAATCGGAGTGACGTTACTGTATGATGATTGAAATTACAAAATGGCTTTAAACAATTACTAAAACTGCAAAAGGTTACGCTTTTCTAAAAATGTATTTAATGCATGGATTGCCTCTGCGGGACACCCTTAGCATGTTAGCCAGGGTTCAAAGCGCTGTTTGAAACGGTGTTACTTGCCAGTTTCCCGGTAATTTTGACAATCCATGGTTATGAGCCATTAACTTTTTTGCTCACCAGCCACTGTGGCTAATGGTTTTCCAATGTTACTAGCCACTATTTTCGCTGGCCACAATTTTGACATTGAGGCTGCTGTCACTTTAAGACCTGACGCACAGATCCATTATACTGTTACACGTGGATTTTCTTTCTCAACTCGGTTTACGTTCACTTAAAACATAACTGACTGTGTGTACATGAATACTCACCAAGCCTGATATTTTGACATTATTTTGCGTGTACTTGACTGTTTAAGCGCAATAAGGCAGCGAAAATGAACTCAAGATAGCTTTGTGCATGTGCACTTTGGATGCGAACGAGTAAAATTATGCAAAATACATACAATCCCACACTGAAATTTAAGCCCTGTAACAGCAACAATATTCATCCGGAGCAAAGTGAGGGGAGGCGGGTTTGTGGGTCAACTCGCTGTCGGAATCCACCCACATTTGCCGGGTTGGCAGGTGTTAATGTCAAGCCCTGGTTATGAGAATGTGATATGGCTTAGTGCGAACATCAAATTAATACGTGTGATGTATGAATATAAATATATAGTCTGACATGCTGCATGTGTCAGAGTAAAGCACAGCACTGGGTTCATTTTCCGTTTCGATTCACGGTAAATGCTACTCTGCAAGTGCAGTGTGTTTGAGTCACTTATAAATTTGCGTTCGGGAAAGCAACGTGCGGCAACCATCTTCCTAAATTCGTCAATAAAGAGAAACGTTAAGGTTTTCCTGCAGTTTACTGCCAAAAATAACGGTTTAATGTTTGAAAGCAAATTAAGACAACCATAAATGTTAGTATTGTAATTTTACTGTTGTTCTGTAAAATAATATTATTAGTATTAATAATAATAATAATAATTAACAACTTTAATTAATGCTTTATTATAACATATTGTGTTATAATACAATATATTATTATTATTATGATGATTATTGAATACTTGATTTATTTTACAGTACAATAGTATGCATATCTGGAACATGAGTAAGAAAACTTCATGCAAACACAGCCACTGTATGAATTTGAGAGAGAAATTTCTGGGTTCACAGTGGCTATTTCTTGATAGTGTTGTATGGTTCAGAAAGTTTAAGATGGAGTTTCGGGACAGGTCCCAATGCATCAAAATGACTTACGGCACAGACAAAGCAAGTGTCATGCCAGCTGTAGCCCAGCGCCTCAAGGAAACGGTCCCCTGCATCAATCTTGAAGTCACAGCCATGGCATTTGGTACCAAACATCTTTTCATAGTCTGCAGAGAAAAACAAACCAACCAAATACGGCCTATTAAGACATTCAGGAGAAATGCTTGGTCAGAAACAGAGAAAACAAGGCAAGAAAGAAATGTCTTATCGAAGGGAAAAAGAAAAGGGATTACATTTTCTCAGGCCTCACATGCTCAGTGCGTGATAACAGACACTGGTCCAGATTCCTATATGGATTGCCCCAGTTTTACCCATTACGGAAAACTTGTACGCAAGGTAAGTGGTTTAGAGCGCAATCCTTTTAAGCTGCTGAGACTGCAGCTATTTTATCAACACTAGCTCTTTATTTCTAACAGAAACAGCTGCCCACTTGCTGCTGACACAAGACCAAAACTCTTCAAAGCTGTAAAGCACCAGAACTGCAATGCAAGCCTATTTACATAATAAAGACATGCACTCCCTTCAGATAGCTTAATGTCTGTTTATGTAAGATTAGGGGCCCAACAAATGTGACAATATGATTAAGTGCACAATATAAATATAAATTAAACTTGGAAGGTGGCTGAATTTAGCAACTTTCCACCACTCAGGAAACAAAATGAATGAACAAGCACAGTTTAACGTGGCAAAATTTCACTACTGAATTCAAAACTATTTAAACCGTGGTTCTCATGTGGGAATGTAGGTTCGAATCTGATCCTGAGCCCTTTCTCCCACCTGTTACTTATGCTACTTTTCATGGTTCCAATAAATAAAAGTGTCATAAGGTCGAAAATAAAAGAACAGCTGTCTGAGCCATGGCCTAATGGTTAGCACACAAACTCTGTCCTAACTCTCACTAGTCATATAAATTAAGGATGTCCTGATCAAGTTTTTTGTGCCCCTGATCAGAGTCATTTAATATCGAGTCTCTGCTGATACCGAGTCCTGATCCAATACTTGTACTTGAAGTGTGCACCAAAGACTAGGAAAATACATTAAAGTTATTAAAATCCAATGTATACAATAACGTATAGTTTCTCAGGAGCAGGGGCTCAAATCTAAAAAAGGGAATCTATCACTACAGAGTAAAAAATAAATAAAGTACATGCACATTTGCACTTCGTTTCCTTTTAATGGCAGTTGGCAAACCCACTTGAAGGTCCATTTTCCACCACTTACTGCATGACAACTGTGTGACAGCTGACGCAAATTGATAACCCTCAAGGCACAGGGATATGTTCACAACCTGATTGGTCAGCTTTTATTATGTATATTTCACAACGGAACTTATCGAACATCCAAAACTATGCTGTGTGCTGGGTTAAATGCGCTCGTTGTATGTAGCCTACATATGATGGTATTTTGACCAGTTGAGAACGTGTGAAGAGCTTATAAAATGTGTAAAAGAGTCAAAACAGCGGCAGGAATTTCTCCATCAACCCAAAAAAAAAAGTTCTGCTGCGAGGAGATGCGGTTTTGATCCTGTACCGAACTGTGATGGGCAACATCGCAACTATGATGAGAAAAAAAATGCACCAGAGTTCGCTTGGAAGTGGCCTGAGACCCATCTTTTCAGCGGTCTCGGTCCGCTTGTTTGGTGCGCACCAGAGTTCGGATGGCAGCGTTAACACTTATTCAAATGAACCGCACTAACAGAGCAATCACACCAGAGTTCGTTTTAATCTAACCAAACATGCCAAGTGTGAACACGCCCTCAGTCCTAATTCTTCCTAGTCCTATAAATCAGTCCTATAAAAAGTGTCGACAAAATTAAATAAAAATAATAATAATTCCTGATGCAACAAATGTAAGCGTCAAAAAAAGTTAATAAAAAGTGTCTACTTTCAGCTGGTTGCTCGTATGGTCAGCAGTTTGAATCAGTCTTGTGATTGGAATCAACGAAAAATCGTAAAAAAATCTTAAAACCAAAAAAACAGTATTAATGGTTTCATTGAGCAGCAACGCACTTTCTACTAATGGCATATTTAAAGTAGACTCTCAAGCATAAAAGTCTCAGCAAAGCTCCTAATCAATGTGCAGGGTCGGTATGGAGCAGATTTGAAGTCTGAAGTGAAGTGGCAGCATTTGAATGATTAAACACTGCAGGAGCCCGTGCTCCGCACTCGGCAGGGGCTGTCGATAAGATGTGCGGCCGGGCGTGCAGGAGGGGCCGCGGTCGCTCACCTCTCTCGCAGTAGGGCTCTCCCTCCTCCATGTAGAAGGCCTGGTTCCTGATGGGCATTTTGCAGGCGGCGCACAGGAAGCACTGTACGTGGTAGGTCATCTTCAGGGCATGCATGATTTCCTGTGGAGAGGACAGAGGGGTGTGAGGGAGCTGTGCACGCAATCTATGAATTCACACTTCGAAAATCATTCCACTCTCACTTTTAAACTCTCACACACACACACACTTTACCCCACTGGCACTGCTCTTCATCATCAGCTTCATGCTATGCAATCAGAATCAATCAAAATCTTTTGTTTGTTTTTGAGGTCATACTGACAGTGTCATAGTATTATATGGTCATATTATAACATTAACTTACATATTTTTCCCCCTTCAATTTGCATTGCATTTAATGCATTGCATGATTAAATTCTGGTAACGCTTAATAATAATTTCTGTTAATATTAAATAATGCTTAACAGATAATTGAATATACATTTTTAGAAGAATATATGAATTTAACATGTATGAAAACACCTAAAGTCAACACGAAATGCAGCCCATTTTTTAACACTTGGAATAAATAAATAATGTCCATGCATTGTGCGCAAAAAGACAAATACGTATACGTGTAAATAAGTAAACAGGATCAGGAAGTATATATGTATCAGTGGCATGCGGTCCATATAAGCTGCAAATGCTCTGCATACCCAAGCCATTTGTGGACTCGCTATTAGTATTAACACTATAAATGACTATAAATTCCCTTGTTTGAGGTGTACCATAAAGCTTACATAATATTATAAATGTTAGTAATATGTATGTAACTCTCTGTCATTTATTTATTTGACAAACGACGGTAATTTTCTTCAAATCTGTAGTTCCGGGTATGCGGATCCACAGCAGCTTTGGCGTCTACGCTCTATTGTTATGCATAGCCATCACTGTCCTGCGTTCTCATTGGTTGGCTGGCATATGAGGGATTTAATGAGCAGGGTAAGCTG
Organism: Rhinogobio ventralis; assembly: GCA_039654625.1. Lineage (NCBI taxonomy): Eukaryota > Metazoa > Chordata > Actinopteri > Cypriniformes > Gobionidae > Rhinogobio > Rhinogobio ventralis. Next base: position 28,161,660 of record CM077198.1, on the reverse strand, counting down.
TGAGCGGATTGCTCCCCAAGAGGAAAAATTTGCTGTTACTGCCAAAATCTCGATCACCGAAAATCACATTGTGTTTGATACAAAACTAAATGGACTGAATCAAGTGAAAAAAAATATTTTCATAGTATTTTATTTTCTCTATAGAGAAATACATTTTTTAATGAAAACTGTTAACTGTTAAAGACAGACCGACTGTAAGCAGACCTGTAACTATCCAAGGCTGTTAATCGTAGTCTGTGTTATTTAAAGTCATCAAATTTGCATTATTTCAACTTATTTTTAAAAGAATAATTATAATTGTTTTACACTTACATTTATTCTAATGATATTTTACTTATTTTTTATTTGTAATAGGCTACTAATATGTATTATATTATACTTTTTTTTTATTTTATTTTTTTATTTTTTATTAAGAATTAAAAATAACACTTCTGGCATACATTTAAATTGACACCTGCCATGGTGTGTCTTATTTGTCGTCTGATTTAGATGCGTGTCTTCAGCCGATGTGCTGTACCGTATAAAGGTAAAGCATGTAGTTTCTGCGGCATTAGTGCCACCTAGCGGAATTACAAAAATACAGCATATTTTGCAATCGCACCTTCCGCGCGTCGCACCTGCTCAACTCAAACACAACTCAACAGCATTTACGGGTGCTTGTGAAGGCATCAACAGGTAAATCTGGGCTACTTTCTATAAATGGTCAAATATATTAGGAAACTTTTATCTGTATTGCTATGTATCATGAGAGTAAGCACCTGAGCAGCTAAAACTCTGTCTCGCGAACGCGCTTATTATAAACCCATCCAACGTGCATCAGGTGCATTTTTGACATAACGCTTATATATGTGTGTGTATATATATACGTGTGTGTGTGTGTACGTGTGTTTTATTTGTTTAAAATACATTGTAAAATTTTACAATATTGTAAAACATTACTACAATTTAAAATAACAGCTTTTTTTATTTTAATATATTCTAAAAAATATATTTATTCCTGTGACGGCAGAGCTGTATTTTCAGCATTATTACTTATTAGTGTTCAGTGTCACATGATCCTTCAGAAATCATTCTGATTTGCTGCTCGAAACATTTCTGATTATTATCAATGTTGAAAACAGTTGCGCTGCTTAACATTGTTGTGGAAACAGTAAAAAAAAGAATTTTGGATTCTATGGTGACGTAAAAAAAAAAAAAAGTAATTGTCTTTATTGTCACATGTGATCAATTTCATACATCTTGCTGAATAAAAGTATTCATTTCTTTAAAAAAAAATAAAAAAAAAACCTTACTGACCCCAAACTTTGGAACGGTAATGTATAAAAAATTTCCAGTATCCTTAACGATTTTACAAATAGACACATTCCACCACTCAATCAGTGTATTCCTGTGAAACTCAATTCTAAAGAACTGCAGTGTGTGTTTGTGTTGTAGAACGGTAGGAAATGCGGTACCCCAGTTATCATCTTCTTGCATTTGGCACAGTTGGGTGAGTAACGGTTGTCATAACAGTTGGTGCAGTAAATGGATCCTTTTTCCTCAAAGAAGCCTCCCTCGTCCAACACCCTTTTACACTGACAGCACATGAACTCCTCTGGGTGCCAGGAACGGCCGAGCGCCACCACGTAGCGTCCCCTAGAACACAAGCACACAAACAAAAAGTCTTACAACTAAAGCCTTTTGCATTGAAGTGAAAGGGTCAGCTCGAGCATCAGCTGCTGGGTTTAGCACTCTTAAGTGTTCAGTGTGCAAAAGCTATTCTAATGGAAATAGTAGGTCAGACGCAGAAAACCACTCCATTCCATATTGATTCTCCACAGCAGAAAGCCCAAGGACATGCCGCTATTTCTGTGCTCGGCGTATTTTAAGAAATATTGCTGCCTTACAAAGTTTGACACAACCTTTTTCCCTCCCCATGTCTTGTAAGTAATGACATTTAGCGCATAGTCATCATTGATTTGGAGGTATTTTGGGCTGCCTGCAGCAGTTAGCTTTGGGATTTTAACTGCAAAATTTTAGGCATTCCTGAAGTATGACTCCAAGGGCAGCAGAGTTCCAGCCGTACCTGATGATCTTGTTGCACGCGGCGCAGAGCGGCGTACGGCCACTGTCGGCAGGGCTCTGCTGTGCTGCCTGCAGGATGGAGCTGCGGTTCTGCATGGGAGTGGGTTGGACTGGCTGCTTGTGCTGCGTCACCACCGTGCTGGTCTTGTCTGGGTGGTAACGGTCTGCAAAACCGGGGTCCGTCACCCATGGTGGTCTGCAGGCTGGGCCGGAACTCGTTGCCGCTTTAGCTGGTGCTAAAAAACAAAAAGGACAATGAAACATCTATTTTTTCTGCACTTCCTCACTATGGTCCATCAGAGACCTGTTAGCAGTATGTACATTTATGGGCTGCTATTAAAACGAGTGCAATTGTAGTCTAAAATGGCTTGCTTTTATCCAGAGACCTACCTATAACACAAAGATATCCATCGAGATGCTGCTAACACAATGAGAGGAAAGCAATAGGAGCGGCTCATGCTTTTATTCAGCTTATATAAACTGCATCTCGGGAGAGTGATAATTGAGTCATATTATCATCTTTGACTATCAACACATCAGTGCCCCTTATGTCTTACTTTTACCATTAACATCAGGCCTGTCTGAGCCGGCCAGACCGCTCTGTGATCAAGTCAGCAAGTTAAGTCCTCCCCGTGGGAGCGACCCCAGGCCCGGAGTCGATGTGTACTGTGAGAGTCAATCTATTCTGTCTGTTCTGAAAGTACTTACCTTGAACTTCATCAGGTTTGTCTGCTGGCTTGGACTTGGCAGGACAGGGAGTTACTCCGTGACTGTAGAAAGAAAATTTCCTTTCAAAACACTGGCCATGATAAAACAGCTTTAGTCAGAGCCAATGAAAATGTTATTAAGATATGCGACCTCTGACATCAACATCCTGGATGGAAAGTACACTCCTGAACAAAGCGAAGAGATTAAAACATTGTGACATGGCATTTTATTCAAATTAAAGTACAGGATGAGTGTTTTCTGCTTTAATTGTGAATAATAATAATCATAATAATAATAATAATAATAAAATAAAAACAAAAAATTAAACAATTTATCTTTAATATTTTTTTTTTGTCTTTTCAACAGTGACAACATATTTAGACTAGTAGGTCTTATTTGACTCCAAGGCCCACTTTTTTTTTTTTTTTTTTTTTTTTAAACAAACAAAATGAACTGATAAAATGCACTACAGCTTGGCATAAACTACATATTCTTTAAAAAAAACATTGTTTTAAGATTTTATTAATTTACATTACTTTTCCAAGACTAGAAATAACCTGGATATATGAGGTAGCCAAAGTTATCTAAGAAATATCTTGCTTTAAAAAAATGTTACACACACACACACGTTTGCATTAAGGTCTTTTTAATGTTTTTGAAAGTAGTCTCAATCTCACCAAGGCTGCATTTATTTGATCAAATAAATTTTTAACAAAAATTATTGTATTACTGTGAAATATTAAAATTTAAATGAACTTGCTTCTGTTGTAATATATTTAAAAATGTAATTTATGCCTCTGATGGCAAAGCTGAATTTTCAGCATCATAACTTTTATTGTCTTCAGTGTCACATGATTATTCAGAAATCATTCAAAGATAATTTTATTATTATTATTAATGTAAAAACAGTTTTATCTGCCTATTTTTTTTTAATCATGATACTGTACACTGCCATTCAAAAGTTTGGGGTAAGCAAGATAAAAAATACAATAAAAAAGCACATTAAATTGATCAAGAATGACTTTATTCATCAAAGAATCCTGAGAAATTAATTTCCACAAAAATATTAAGCAGCACAACTGTTTAACATTAATAATAAGAAATGTTCCAGTTAATTTAAATTGTTTTACAGTATTACTGTTTTTACTGTATTTTTGATCAAATAAATGCAGCCTTGGTGAGATTAAGAGACCTTCAAAAACCTTATTGTGTGTGTGTGTGTGTCTTGAAAGTTAGCAGAGGCCCCTGTCCCCTAGTTGAGATTTAAACTGATTTAGACTGTGTGGTTTTACCTTACAGGTTACTCTAAAAATGTCAGTTGTAGCATTTATGAGCTTTTCATCATACATCATCTGAATGAAATGAATAAACATATCCAGATCCTGTATTTCATCATAGCTACATGATCACACAAGAATAACACAGTCATGTGCTTTCCAGATGTGTGCATGCAGTTTTTTGTTTGCAATTATACGTGTATGTCATTCCTCATGTTTGGTGCTTTCTCGAATGAATTAATGTCCTGAAGTTCCCTGGGCGTAAACATATTCATCTATACAGAGTCAGCCAAACAAGTCGGTCTCGTGTTTTATTGCCAAACACTGTTTTGAAATAATACCAGTTGGACAATGCGAGACTACGAATGATTAAATCTCTAGCCGAAAATTCAGAGAGAATTAGAATCAATGAATACCGATTCCAAACAATGTCTAATTAAACTCTTATTTGCACAAAAAAACATTTCAGTTCTGTTCCAAACCCTAGTGAGCTGCCCACCTAGGCAATATTTTTAGGCAGCATAGGTACAAGCACAACAGGAAGTCTGTTCCAAACAGTAAGTAGCAAAATTACACTTGTTTCTCACTTTATTTTGGCCAAAATCTAAAATAGAATTGCCAATCGCAGAATGCACTACACTGAATTTTATCCAGAAGGCTACAGAATTTAATCAAAATAAAACAATTCTATTGCATAACCGTAATAGAGACAATAGTCAAAAATCTCTACCGGTTGATTGTGTATACCAATGTATCGCCCACCCCTAAAATCAAGTCACGTCACTTTATTTATATAGCGCTTTATACAAAACAGATTGTTTCAAAGCAGCTTAGTGTTGATTCCGTTCTGTTGTTAAAATATCATCAATTATTAAATTAGTTCATTTTATATATAAAGCAGAAAAAAATGATGTCATTGTTTAGTTCAGTTCTTACAACAGTGTAAGTACAGTCAGATCAAAGACTTTAAATATAAAAAGACGATGCACTCATTCCGCCATATTGCACGTTGCACTTTCTCCCATTCATAGTAATATAAGTCCCGCCCTTTAAATAAAAGTAATCGCATCACTGCAGCTGTCGTTAGAAGCTCCGGTTGCTATAGAAACAGTCAGTGTTCTGAGATGCGTGCTTATGACTGCACATGTGCATTGGCTGGTCCAGCCTGAAAAATTTCTGAAAATGGTGATTTCAAATATGAAATTTAATTGTAAGCTTGGTGAACAGCTTTGGAGAATTTGCCCATTCAAAAAGATAGGAGTTGAAATTGAAATGAAGAAGAGGAAACAAGCAGAGGTTGAAGAAAATAAAGGAGGACAGCATGAAGTTTCACAGTGTTTTATGTACTCAGAGACATGAGTCAACAGATTATTATATCTTATTGGAGACAGAACCAGAGGAAGAGCGATCAGATGACATCATAATAGTGAATTATGCTAAATTACAGTCAGAAAAAAAAAAGATTGAAATATAAAGGAGAAGGGAAGAAAAATCCCAAGGGGGGCTACACAACAATCAGAAAGACAGAAAGAGCAATAGGAACAGTCCTGTGATGGATAACTCCTCTGAACAACCACAAAAATCATAATAACAATAACTTAACATGATTATCAGTTTGTAGAAACGGTACCACTTGAAAAAGACTATGTCACACCAACAGCATTCAGATATTCCTAACGGGAACTTGACTGTAGGGCTCAGTTTGTGTGTTTTTTCCGACTGCCTGCGTTTCTTCTCGCGTTTGTTTTTGCTATTTTTAACTTGTATTTTATTTTTTATTTTTTCATAAACTTGACAACCCCCCCCATCCCCAATTTTTTGTCCTGGTATAGCTGGGGTCGGTGTTCACCCATAGCTGGCACGCAGTATTGCGGTGATGCGTTTGTATCTAGTACGGCCGTATCTCAGCCACCTCGGCCTTCTGATGCCCGGGAGGCAGAGCATTCAGGACTTGATGTTGAGGGCACGGGCGGATCTCTCGTGATGCCAGTCTCTCAGCCTGGCATAGCGGGGACTCTGAATTTCAGTGAGGAACTTTTCCCTGCCATTCAGTGCACGACAAAGAACAGGAAATTAGGAGAGAACAAAACAGAAAAAGAAAGACATGCCAGCACATACAGAAAGACAAAAGAAGGGAATGAAAATAGGGTTGAGAGAGCAACAGAACAGAAAGACAAACCAGAATGGAATGAAGAAAGATTAAAAGATGCATCATATGCAAGCAGTGAAGAAATGAAAAAAAGAAAAAAAAAAAAAAAAAAAAGTGTCTATCTGTAGATAACCAGGCCCAGACAGAATCTGCAGACTTATTTCCACATTTCCTGTCTTGATTTTAATGGAAAACCTGCTAAATGGATTTGGAGCTACACGGTTATTTTCAGTTGAAGACACAATCAAATAAGCCAAACGTTTTAAGGGCATTTACACACAAGAGAGTGAGAGAGAGAGAGTTCTGATGGATAGCAATGCACAAGATGCTTTTTAAGGTTGTGGAAATTATTTGGTTGGAAATCAAGTAGGAATGTAGGAAAGTGTATTTCTGAAAGCAGAACTGGGTACTTTACTGTCTGTCAAAACCATTCTAATATGCTAATATGCTCAAGAAACAGTTTAAACATTTTAAATCCGTTGTGCTACTTAATATTTTTTGTGGAACCAGTGATACATTTTTTTAGAATTCTTCAAAAAGAACCACATTCATTTGAAATTTATATATATGTCTTTATAATACTTTCGACCATTTTAATGGATCCTTCCTGAGTAGAAGTATTAATTTTCTTTAAAAAACACTCCAAACTATTTAAAGGGTATTAAAAATGAACTTTTAATGACGACTCCCGTGGCCTTATGGGATAGCAGTTTCTGTTGTATAATGGAACACCACTTTCATAAAGGCATGCGTTTTTCCCTTTACATGATCCACCCTTCCCATCAAAAATCGAGGAATTTGATTTGGTGTAATTAGAGCTTTAAAACTGTATTTTTTACATGACAGGCATTTATATTCTGCAGAAATCTACACGATTCTGTGTGGGTCTGATTATAAGGCACACAGCACTCGGTGTATGAATTTATACTGCAAATGCACAGATCAGACAAGGGCTCATAATGCAGATCAAAGCATATTTTCAGTGTTTCTCCTCAGAGAGCTGAACACCGTGATCTCTTAATGAGGGTAGTAAAAGGTCAGAGCCAGCGATTTAATGCATAAAAACTGCACTTCATTAGCAAGTTCACACAGTTCTTTACCTGGACCTTTTCATGTTCTCATCATCCGGGTCCTGCACTGAGGGAAGCAGGAGAGATACCAATCAGACCAACCATTAGACACACAAACACCGTAAAAAAAAAAAAAAATTAATTGCAATGGTCTGCACAATGCCACAAAACACTTGAGGATTGCTGCTTTTAAAGGAACTAACTATCAGCTTTTAACATGAGAGTCAATCCCGGGAGATGTAGGTACGGTACGGTAACAATGGTTGACTGCACACTTCTTTCCTACCACTTACACAAGAGCAAATCGCAGCCACTCAGGCTCTAGATCGCATAAAGAAGAAAATCTCAGCCATAACCCTTTAAGCTATAGATAGACGACATTTCCCACTTCTTTATGATCTCACTCTCAATATCAGATCAGTGGCTGGGTCCTCTAGGACATGCTTTCATGCCCTCCTACACTAAGATTAGTCCCTGCCACTAAGTAAAGAAGGGATTTAGGAGAGAGAGCGTTTTTTTTTTTTTTTTTTTTTTTACACTTAGGAACAGGGCTGGGAGGTACAACTGTATATATTGTGTACCGCAGTAAACACACAGTGCAATTACAAAAGATGGATGGATGGATGGACAGAGGGAGGGAGGGAGGGGATCGGATTCGAGTTGAATTTCTGGGGCAAACCATCTCGTGATATATCACAGCATGAATAGTTTTATATCATGATTTAAGAATTTGGTCATAACTCCCACCCCTACTTTGGAATGTCGTTTTCCACATTACTTCACAAAATACTGACTCCCTGAGAAATGATCTTTCCAAAAGAAACCCATTGACACAAATGAGCTTAGATGCTGAAAAGCCCAAATGAGAAACACAACTGCTCTGTGAGGAGTATACGGCGCTGACAGGCTGTGGTCTGAATGTGTCTGACTTACTGAAGTCAGTGCCTGTGAGCTGGGCCAGGATTCGGAAAGAGCGAGACTGGGTGGTGCCGGTGCGCGGCTGCCAATCCTCCGTATCCTGGATCAGTCTCTTCTTACTGCGATCGTTGGGGATGAAGCAGGCCGTGTTTTCCACCCGCAGACCGTGCCTGGAGACAGGAGCCCTTCGTGACCTCTCTCATTCCCCACAGTAGCACAGCACACCACGAAAAATCCACAAATGGCTTTACACAATGTGTGCAGCACAAGATGAGACGACTACACCAAACACAGCGAGGGAACATGCTGTACATAAGGATCCAAAAATATATATATATATTTTTTTTTTTCTGAGGTGCATGAATTCCCTTACAAAAACTTATCATGGTAACCAAAGTTTCTGACAAAATAGAGTACTTAATACATTTATTGTGGCTACAACACCAAGTTACCACAGATCTATTAGAGTAACTATATTTTTATGGTGCAGAAACTATGATCAGCATTGTAAAATTTAGTAAGGTGTTAGATGTTTTAGCGCCAGGGTTTTCAACTAGGAGCCCCTTAAAGGTATAGTTCACCCAAAAATTCTGCCATCAAATACTCTCATATTCTTCCAAAATGTATTTTATTTAACATTGTTATTTAAGCTATCCATTTTAATTATAATGTATTATTTTATTATTTTTCATTAATTCATTTTAACTAATCTATAGCCCCATCAAATACTTTAAAGGGATTGTGCACCCACAAATGGAATCCTCATTATTTCTCACCCTCATGTTGTTCCAGATCTATAATACTTTCGTTCACATTCCAAACGCACCGTTTATATTGTAAATAAAAGCCTAAATAAAATCGGTTCATCATATAAAGAGACTGCGTCTCTTCAGAAGTCTTGGATTAAACCTCTCAATTTATATGAATTTAGTTTAGATTTAGTTTTTAGTTGATCTCTTAATGAACGTTTTGAAGCGTCAGAGTTTTAGGTGAATATAATTTAAATTTGGGTTTCCAAGATGAACAAAAGTCTTATGGATTTGGAACAACATGAGAAATGACAACAATTTCCATTTTTGGGTGCACTATCCCTTTAAAGTTATTTGATGGGGTCCATGAAGAAGATGGACTATAGATTTTTTTTTTATGTATTTATTTTATTTAACAATTAATGTTCGCTATTTAAGCTATCCATTTTAATTATAATGTATTGATAATTAATAAATTTTTTATAATAATATTTTATATTTATTATTTTTATTAATTGCCAATTTTTTTTATTTCATTTTGTAATGGTAATAATGCTTCAGCTTCTTTCCTAGTGCAGCTTTATTATTAAACCTGGCATTTACACTCTGAATATTGTTGGCTCTGTGGCAAAATGCTTATGTTCATACACATACATTGTCATACAAAAGTCATTTTGGATAGAAGCGTCTGCTAAATGCAAGAGTCTTAAAGTTATTATTCAAAATATTATTAATCAGTTAATTATTTAATTACATAATGAAGTAATGTTCATATTATGAAAGTTATATAAAAAAAAAAATATTACAGAGTTTGTGGGTTGGCTGAGAGTCTAGAAGGAGGGTCTACAATGGTTGAAAGCCCTGTTTTTCACACATCAGATTCATAACTGCATGCACACAAAATAATAAATCGAAACACCACGAAATATGATTTCAGTTCAGGCTCCACTTCATTGCTTCATGCTCTAATGAAGTCACTCAAAGTGCATGACTACATTTGCTAATAGTTTCAAACGACCCAGCTAAAGTGCCGCGTTTCAATACAGTTCAACTACCGAGTGAAAAAGCAATGAAACATGGCCTGATGTCATCAAAAGCAAGAGTTTATTAGTGAGGTCAGCGGCAGGTCTACGTTCTTTCAGCTAGTGCATTAGCGCCAAAAGCATTCAGCACTTACTTCCCCTCAGGGTACAACTCCTCAAAGAAGGCCTCTCCTCTAATGAACGGGAGAGTGAAGGAGACAGAAAAAACAGGATGGAGAAAAAAGGAAAAGAAGTACAAATAACAATAGAGAGGAAGAGTGGGAGGAGTACAACAAAGAACACAACAGTGTCCATTAAAGCAGCCTGACTTTAAGTAAATGGAGGTTGTCTGCTGATCTCCACTACTGCGCTCTGAAATATCAATGCTGGAATAAAGCTGCACATTTACAATCCCTTAGTGAATAATTACAGAGCGAGAGACAGCAGCTTACAAGTGAGAAATCTGCCGTCTCCTAAAGCCAATACTGCAACAATGCAGACTTGGGAAAAGGGAAAGATAAATTAAATTTAGGGGGGGAAAAATATATGAAAACGGATAGAGGCAGAGCCACAGGGCTGGGATTTGATAGCCAAAAACAATAATTGCACACATTTCTCAGAGCAGGAGGGAAATAAGGAAAGGCATTACTAACTTGTCAAGAACTTCCATCTGTGGAATGACAAAGGAGATAAAAAAAAAAAGACAAGGAGAGAAAATTGTTTAGAAATAAATCACACAGAGAAGAATAAACAGCATGTGGAAAGACACGATGCAGAGACAAAGCAAACTGTGGGTTTCTAGTGGTGAAAAGAAGCAGCATGCTTTAAGTAACACAGCAGAAACTTGAAAACATGAGCTGTACCTCCTATTAAATTAGTTAAACGATTCTATTCTATAACTTTTAATGTACTTTTGTTATTAAAAATATCCCTGAAAACTTTAGCCAAACATGACAGCCACTGAATCTGGCTTTATACCATAAAAAAAACAAAACATTGCACTAAATGCACGGTTCCTAAAATTATGACCAAAGATTTATGATTTTTCCAGTTGTTTGTGACAACTGGATAAAATCATTTTATAGAGATTTCAATTTCTAGCCAATGAATCATTAAGTATTTTAAAGTTGAGCAAGCAGAACACATCTATTCAATATAAAAAAACATCATGGAAGAGTAATGAATTACTATATTTTATTAACTTACTCAAATGTCTAGGCCTGGGAATTTTAAAAAAATATACAGAACGTTAATTAAAAAAAAACATATATACACTATAACTTCTTAAAAAGACATCACTTATGCTCAACAAAGCTACATTTATTTAATCAAAAATACTGTGAAAAGAGTTATATTGTGAATTATAATTACAATAATTAAAATGTACAATCATTAAAAAGCTGTATTTTCAGCATCATTACTCCCGTCTTCAGTCAAATGATCCTTCAGAAACCATTCTAATATGCTGATTTGCTGCTCAAGAAACATTTCTTATTATTATCAAAATTAAAAACAGTTGTGCTGCTTAACATTTTTGTGGAAACCGTGATACAGCATTTATTTAAAAATGGAAATGTTTTTATAATATTTAAATGTCTTTACTGTTGCTTTTGAGCAATGTAATATTATGAATAAATTAATTTCTTTCTTTCGTAAATAAATAAATAAATCTTACTGACCCCAAACTTCTGAACAGTAGTGTATATTACAAAATATATAATATCTGTGATATAATAATAGAATATAATACTTTTGATTTGAACACTTTAGGCATTTTTCTTTTCTCCAAATCGGCACCATTCCACAAACACTGCAAGCAATAGTGCCCCTTAGAGTGAAGAGTTGTAAAAACAAGCTTGCAGGCGTGCAGTGCTGTAAACATGCTCAAAATGCTGACGTGACTGAGGTATCCATGTTCTCTGGAGATCACACAGTGCTGGATCGCAAACAGACACTCGGTACACTCCAGCAGCCGAGCTCTGATTCAGCCTCCTTCCCTCCACTACACTGCAAAACAGAGTTGAGTTTTCTGCTATGGTTCTTAGCAGCAGAAAATGTTCCCACAATCCAACTGAAGTTCAAGTCTTCCGAATAAAACAATGAAGATCTATTTGAATAAAATAATCACCTTCATACAATTTGTACAAGGTGGATTCGTACAGGAGCCTTTCCAAGTAAGGCTGTTAAGTAATTCAGCACCGGGGCCGAAACGGCACTTTGAGGGCTCAGCAGATTTTATGGGAGGGTCTGGACTCTAAAAACAGCAACAGATAACATCAAGCCCTGGCCTAAAGACAGATTTCAACCTTCTCGACCTGGCCAGATCAACACCTTCACAAAAACCTTCATGTGTTTATGTAAAAAAAACATCAACATTTTTGTGTCTTCAACTCCGGACATGACTGCTAACATCTGTTGTTTTGATCAGCTTAAATAAAAGTGCTCGTTAAAATGCAGGACCTTGGCAGAAAAAAAGGTGCAGAAGGTCCCCGCAAAGGGATGATGAAGAGGTGGAGAGGAAAACAGATGAAGACGACGTGTTCGAGCAGATCCCAGAACAGTCTGGTCAACGGGGTGGCGATGCAACCGCCTGTTCCAACAAGGAAAACAGACGCAGCTGCTTAACGCCATGTTGTTTATTATAAGCACGCGCAATAAATCCAGGAAAACACTAAAGACCAGACTCTTGAACTCACGGACCCCAAACCTCACTTTGCGGGAACACAACACCGAATGTCAGCCTAAACTTTTACAGTTGGCCTGCACGATATATATCGAAATAGAATCGATATTGCAATGTACTAAACTACATTTTAATTAAATAAATATGCTCTACTGTCACCAGAATATACTATAAAATTAAATTATATATCAATATATTTCTTATTTTGTTTAATATATTATTTAATAATAAAACAATAAAAAAATATTATTACAATTATTGTTATTATTATTTTATACTGAATTGGTTAAATACAATGGGAATGTGCCCTATGCAAGTGGACAGGGTTACTTAAAGAGGCTTCTGTTAGTTTTTGTAAAGAGTACACTCAAGTTAACCCCTTAACTGTCACCCTCCTTTTTGAGAACAGACATGTGGTTGTAATTCAAGAATGCTAGTTTTATAGTTTTAAAGAAGACACTCAGCAGATTATTGCTGAAGTGAAAGCACTTAAAAAAAAAAAATGAAAGTATGAAAAAGTTATGGAAGTTTAAATTTACTGTAAATCAAATGTACTGTACTAAATTTTATTTTTTAAAGTTATATATCTAACCAAGTTGTGTTCCAAATTTGAAGTTGATATCACAAAAATTTTAGTTTTAAATTTAAATTTAAATTTTGTTTAGGCGCTGTACCAAAAATATCCACCGGGTATCACCCACATTCCATTGATTTTTTTTAATTATTATAAATTAATACATTTCTGTCCAAATATCACTATCACAAAACAGTCACCAAATATGGAACCGTGAGACTCAGACCTTTCAGACAATATGCGTTTTGTCAAGATTAGAAAAGGTTTTGACTATAAAGTAGCTCAAAAAAAAAATTGCAATATGAAACCTGACACTAAATGCAACATCTAGTTTCAAAACTGTTTTCACAGGATGAATTTTGAGTTTGTAAGCTTTCGAATGATACCTAATTTATGATGAATACTAAAATAAGGGATATGAAAAAAATGTGATAAAAAAAGACAGCCAAGCATCCCGCTAGTTAAGGGTTTAAAATTTTTTTGGGGGGGTTTGCACAAAAAAGAAAAAAAGTCTTCAGAAGTTAAAAAAACAAAAAAAAACTTTTTTTCAAACTTTTTAAAATCCAGATTATTTCTTATTAATTTATTTTCTAGCTTCTTACAAGCAAAACACCACACTAATTTTAGAATGTGGCTATTCAAGTCATCTGGTAAACATTCATGTATTTCTTTATATCGCAACATATATCTCAGAAAAAAGTCAATATCACAATGTCAGTTGCAATATCTTGCAGCCCAATTTCAGAGCTAGCATCCAGGCAACTCGCGCTCACCGTGAAAACTGGGAGCTGCGGGCATTCTTACCCATCACTAAGGTATTGCTGCATCATTAGAAACATGCAGCCTTGGGTATGATGAGGCACATTATTGTGGACTAAGCTCATCAAGCAGGTCCTGTGGCGATCAAAGCCTGCTTTAAAGACAGATTATGAGCCTAAATCGCGGTCGGAGACCTGGCTGGCTGGTCACCTACCCATTGTGAGGCTGCGGCGAGCTGCTGGGCACCTGCGAGTTGAAGTTAAGCTTGGGGGCGTACGACACTGGCTTGATGACAGGCCCCTTGCTGCCATTGCCAGAGACTGCGGAGAATGGCCGCGCCATCTTGTTTATGGCTGTACTCGGTGCAAACGAGTACTTGGGCTGACTGGATGCAGGTGCGAGTGAATCCTGAGTATGGAGAAAGACACAGTGCAAAAGCAACACCATGCATGTCAGATCATGCACACACACATACACGCAATTTCATAAACACTAGTGGCACCACAGGTGAATGCACAATCCCAGATACAGTTTAATAGTTAATCCTCTCCAAATGAGAGGATTAACTAGAGGGAAAAGGTGTGAATTGTCTTCATGTCTTCTCATAGCAAATTACTAGCACAGTGAAAGTGGAGGGGGATTGTTTGAGAAGTGTGAACACACCCTGGTCACAAATATTTATCTTGCGATAAGGCCAAGGCCCAGCTTAAAGGACCTCCTTCGATTTGGCTGTACCCTGCACTTGAATGGGTTTGAAAGGAAAAGTATAACTGTCTGATATGACTAGAATTCTAAAAGGCACTGTTGCAGAGACGCATGCTATGATCTATTGCAGCCACATGAGGGCACAATTTCTCCCATTCAAATTCAGTTTTGTTTCAGTTTGCATTATGGAAGGAGATAAAATCTGATTAGTTATTAATGCAAAGTTTTTTAATTTTTATTTGACCTGCCAACACTTTCACTGCTGATCCTACCATAAAATAACATTATAAACATTGTTTACACATTCATAATTTTTATTAAAGGGGTCATAAATTTGGGGTCATTCAGCCTTTGATATATAAAAGTTCATTCTGATATAAGAATATCCTGATAGTTTCGGAGCTGAAAACTTACTTGTTAGTCAAAGAAAAGCTTTTATTGACAGCTGGCTCAGCAAACGCTCGATCTCAGAATGTGCCTCCCTGTGACGTCAGAGTGTGGTGAAACACCGCCTTAACCGAAGAAGAAGAACGCCTGATTCTGTAGCCCCGCCCACCGATTTGTACATGACGTTATAGATAAATAACATAGGCCTATGTGGACCTAAACTGGATCGTACTTCCAAGCAATAAACATGCTGCATAAGCTTCATTTGAATTCCAATATTATGAATGCATGGATGAACTTTATTTTTAATGAATATCCAGCTCACGTGGGTTAGACATAGCGCGTTTGTTCCTTCATTCCACCACGGATTTGTTTGTAAACAAGAGACTGGATTTGCAGACAGGATGAGATTACATGAATAAATGAAGCGACACACTAATGTGAGTAAAAACATTTTTTTATATGTGACAGTATTGCATTGTTACAGATTGTTTGATATCTATTGATTATGTGTACGTGTCTAATAGAACATTAGCACGCGGTCACGGGCTGGAGAATCCTTTATTTGAGGTGTTGTTGGTTCATTGTCCTGCGATTCGTGATCAGACTCAGACATGTATAGGGCCAGGGCTCGCAAAGCCCAATGTCCCGGGGCTATGCTCATTGTAATATGCAAAAACTGTTATCCAATCATAGCAGTGGGCGTTTACTTCCAAGTCTTCAATGCGGCACGCCCCATAAAAACCGAGTGTTCCGAGAGAGGCTCAAAACCAGGGTAGAAAATAGCCTGTTACTTATTCATTATGATGTTTCTGAATGTAAAAACCACACGAACGTCATAACATGACCTCAGACAACAGTATAAAAAAAATGAAAAAGCCAGTTCATGACCCCTTTAAACATTTCTTTAAAGTTTTAAATAGTTGTCGGTGGTCAAATATTAAATGAAAAATATTTATAAAAAATATAATAAGTAATATATAAGGTAATATGCAAGTATTGTTACACAAATAATATGAAAATACACAATTTGTTAAGCTTTTAATTAGCAATTTTAGCTATTATAAAGCTTTAAAATGTAACTCCATACAGGTTGAATTCGTTTACAGCACGTGCAAATGGCCTACTGGGAAAATGTACATTCAGTCTGGGTTTGTGCATTCTGTGGCAATGCAAATTCAATCGAACCAAAAACTGCTGAAGGGAAGTTAAGCAAGACCAAAAGAAAGATGTTGAACATTAGAATCAGACAGTGAAATAGACAAACCACCCAAACTTCCGCAATATAGTGCAACCAGTACATGAACGCTAACAGAGCCATGTAACTTACATGACAATGAGTTATGAAGCATTGCGTATTTGCGTGAAATCACACTAGTTGAAAGCTGAAACGTGTGTGTGTGTGTGTGTTTGTTTATGTGATTTATGAGGACACAAATGACATAGGTATTACACTGGTATTACAACGTAAACGTGGTTTATGAGGACATTTCCTGTGTCCACATAATAAAAATAGCTTTAAAAACATACTAAACAATGGTTTTATTAAAAATGTAAAAATGCAGAATGTTTTCTGTGATGGGTAGGTTTAGGGGTAGGGGTAGTGTAGGGGGATAGAATGTACAGTTTGTACAGTATAAAAACCATTACGCCTATGGAATATCCTCATAATGTAGTTGCACCAACGTGTGCGTGTTTGTGCGTGTTTGTGCGTGTTCAGTTCTGAAGTATTCAGAGCAGCTGAGAACAGATCTAAATGTGTTTCTTCAGATATCAGGAGCTGGTTGAGGGGTCTTGCGAAAGCTTTGCAGTTCTGTCAGACAGAAGAGAAAAAGGGTAACCGTCTTACCTTCTGCTCTCCTCCAGCAGTATGAAAAGCTCTGCAGAGAGAAAATTAGAGAATTAATTCACTTAAGCTCATTCATAAAATTATTCATTTCACTGCTATGTTTAAAATGTTAACTAAGAAGAGTCTAATGGATGAGCAGCCATTTGTGCCAAACTCAACAAGTCTCATGTGAGTTAAACCGGTTCTTTCTGGCTCCAAATCCATTTTATCAGTCCGAATGGAATGCTGCAGCTGTTTGTATGAATTAATACCTGATGGTTGTCCAAATGTTTTTGAATAGACATGTGACTCAAACGTGGAATTGCAACGAATCAAAGGTGGATAAAAAAATTATTCTGGTTATTGACAGTAAAAACCATGGAAGCTTGTTTCCGTGCAATTGCAAGTTATAAAGTCAGAATTGTGAGATATAAAATTCTGATTTATACAAGATTTTATACAAGTTTATATCTTGAAATTCTGACTTCTTTTCTCAGAATTGTGAGATATAAAGTCCAATGCGCCTTCTCTCCTCGTGACGTCCCCCGCCCGTCCTTCAGATAAGACGTTAAACCGAGGTCCTGACTTTCTGTGGTCATTAAAAATCCCATGGCACTTCTCGTAAAGAGTGTCCTGGCCAAATTCCCTCCATTGGCCCTCACCAATCATGGCCTCCTAATAATCCCCATCCATTGAGTTGGCTCTATCACCCTCTCTCCTCTCCACCTATCACTGGTGTGTGGTGAGCGTACTGGTGCCGTTGTACTGTGGCTACCGTCGCATCATCCAAGTGGATGCTGCACACTGGTGGTGGTTGAGGAGAGACCCCTGACATGAGTGTAAAGCGCTTTGGGTGTACAGTAGTACATATGAAAGCGCTATATAAATGCCTCATTCATTCAATTCTGAGGGGAACATTTTCTCAGAATTGCGAGTTTATATCTTACTATTCTGACTTTATATCTATCAATTGCGTGTTATAAAGTCAGAATTGTGAGAGAAAAAAAATTTAAATAAAAAATAAAATAGCAATTACCTTTTTTATTGTTTTATTCTGTGGCGGAAACAAGCTTTCATAAAAAAAACACCTTTTCCAACTATGTTTTTTTCTTTTCTTTTGCTCATTCTCTTAACAATTAACAAACAAAAACGCTACTCTGAAGTACCCAAAAGTACCATGATATTGCCAACCATTAAAGACCATCACTGTACTTAAAATAATCTCTGTATTTTGTACTAAACTGGACCGTCTTGGTTAGTTAGATTAGGCTGAAAAAAATGTTGCATTCCATCAGTGACCTCCCTATGAGTCTGCATTTCCTGTGCCTATACGCCACTTCCTGTGACAGTGGTGGTATCCTTTTGCACTTGCTTAAAGATATCAGCTCAGAGAGAAAATGTAGAAAATAACACATCCAGGACATTTTACAAGAGTGATAAGGTCCAGGAAATGAACATTGTCCAGTGCAACTGACAATATATAGAGCTGCACTATATATTTTCTATTGTCTATATGCAATATATTTTCCTGCAAGCAAAATAAATCAACTAAATCAATTAATTAGTAAAATTTTGCAGTTTTCCTCAAATATATTATACCTGCTTTTCTTCAGTTTGTAAGAAAGAATGAAAGCTTAAAAAATTAAAATTAAAAAATAAATATTCAGAAAATCAACATGAAATTGAATTTGCAATTCATTTTATATCCATTACACAAAAGATATTTCCAGACAACCTGTATTACAAAACCTAAAACATAGTTTAACGAAAACAGCTACTGGCTTTTGATTAATAGTCTGTGTGGCCTATGTAACGTCAGCTGACAAGTAAACCTGTTTCAGTGGCAAGAGCAAGCTATTGTATTTCAACAAAGGATTACGAAGACAAACACATTGAGACAAATCAATTCTGATTTCACATTGAACTTAATGCTTTAAACAAACACTTCGCCAACCAAAACACACAGAAAGGGCAAACGAGGACAACGATCTAAAGCAACAAAGCTAAAAAGAGACTTTGTGTTTCAAAGAACCCTTGCAAACCACAATTGAAGAGGTTGCCCAAACGGCTATGTAAACCAAAACGACACCACCCTCTGTAATAAAAGTACATCCTTGAGTAAATGCAGACATGTTCAGACATTTGTCTTCAAGTATGCCTTTCCATGGGATGCAAACACTGTAATTTATCTGTGAGACAACAACAGACAGATACACTGACATGTCTGACAACCAAAGCACCCAAAATAATAGTCAAGATACTAGTCATCTATCAGCATACTGGGCAAAGAGGTAATTATGAACATTGATAAACAGATGTTTTCACAGTTATGATGTCACAACAAACTCCCAAAAATGTCAAGAAATGACATAATTTAACCATCAGCTAAATGACTCATGAGGACACGCCCACTTTCATTCATACCACCAACCGGCTGATTCTGTCCCCCAGCATTCCAAAGTTGTGGCCTGTGACAAAGAGCTGTCTGGAGAATCGGTTAGACTCTACATCCAGCAACATTTTACGACAGAACCGACCTCATTCATTTGTCCTCCCTCGACGTTATAAAAAGAATGACAACCCCTCTCTGACCTGAAACAGCTTTCATATCCAGATGAAGAAATGTATGCATCATATTTCACTCCAAAATCCAAAAAAAGAGGAAATTATAGTAGTTTGCATAAAGAAAATTAAGCCTAATTTAGGACCATTTAAGACTATCATTCTCACAAATTTTCATACCAAGAAAATGTATGTTTTTGCTTAATGAAAAAAAAAAAAGAAAAAAAAGCTCTGGCTACAATGTTCTTCCGCAAGTTTTGTTTATTAACCGCTAGAGCATCGAAAGTTACATAAGCCGCTTTTCCACCGTTGGCCGAACAGTTCTCATTGTGTAACCGTTCCATTCCGTGCCGATCCAGGCCAGCATTTTCCACTGTGGGGCTGTTAACGGCCACTCTTTGGAATGTAATACAAAAGCATCAGTCGTTGCCTTGGTAACACAACGGTTTACTGATGATATAAGATATAAATAACAACTGCATTATGGAGGACGATCAGATATTTCTTTTAATTTTATTATTAATTTGTGTTAATGTAGCTCAAATAGAGCGCTTAGCCAGCTACAGAGAAACTGGTAGCCAGGCAACAGACAAGTAACCAATCCTGAGTGGTGATGTCACTTCACGGATTTTACCTCCGGGCAGAGAACGGTTTGTAATCGTGCTGTGCCATACCAGGCTCTAGCGGATACACAACTGGAACCGTTCCTTACCATTCTAAGAACCGTTCGGCCCGCCGTTGGAAAAGCGGCTATAGTGTACCTTTAATTACTATAAAAAAAAATATGCTATATACAAATTTCAGGGTGAAATATGATCCTGACTGCGTCCAAAATTAAATACTTCCCTACTATATTGCATGCGGAAAACAATACGCCAAAAGAGTAGTATGACCGAATACATAGTATTCGAAAAACGTCGGAAAGTACCCGGATGACCTACTACTTCTGCCGAGATTCTGAATTCGATGGTCTATTTACTATCACATGAGGCCATGGGAGAGGATTTGTGAATGCCAATAAAGCAATGCAACTGACACTGGTAGGTCACATGACAGTAACAATATGACAGATATACTGTAGTACGTCAGAATTTCATTCTTATTATATATAGAACATACTTTTTTAACAGTCACAAAAGTAAATTCAAATTCAACTGTAGGGTCTACTCAGACAGTACGCACCTGTCTTGGCAGTTTTCATGAGATTTGCCAGTGAAAAGAGACTAACAGCTTTACATATAAATATTGGAGTCATGCACATACTGTTTGAGCCAAGCCATGTTTTATCCAGGGAGACCTAATTCTCATAACTCAAGTGCAAGTTTTTATCCCTCTTCTAAAAAGGCCATTACCAACCGCTACAAGCGCTTACCTATGTGATGACATATAAACGATTATCGCACACCTAAAAAAGGAAGAAAACCACATTCATAACTGCGGTTTGGCCCATTAAACAGGCTCTTCGTCATCTTGTGTTGATCACAGGGACGGCTTAAATGACAGAGCAGGAAGGAGTGCATCTGTCACTCCGCAGCTTTGCTCCTCTTTTCCCATTACTCATCTCTTAACCACAGACATGAGACTCTTTCCACCAGTAGCTCCTGTTCTGTCTGAGGGCAGTAAGGTCCATTTCAAACTTTCCTTTTTTGAGCCCTTTCTGCAGCTTCCCAATAGGAGTGCAATGTAAGCGATTTGAGAATTGTGTCCCGAGGCTTTAGAGTTGTCTGAAAAGTGAAGGTCAACTCAAGTCACGGAGTTAGCACTATGTCTCAAGCGCATCTACTCTACCTTTAGCCCAGGGTCATCTGAGCCATCGGACGGTTTTATTTTATGGCATGAGAGAGATTGGTTCTATGCATTTAATACCTGCATTAAAATCTATTTGCACAACACAATAGGCCTGAAGATCTAGAGGACATTTAATTCAGCTTAAATGCCACACAAGGTCCTATGCCAAGTTATCAACACAATTGCTATGGCAACAGGCAAAAGACCTTTTCATTTGGAGTCATGTTGCAGCTTAAAAGATCTGCACTCTAGACACCATTTTGGGCCAAATTAGATTGAATTAGGAACCGTTTAAAAGTCACATTCACGTTTTCAAAACAACAGACCAAAAGGAGATGCTAAAATATCACAAGAGCACAAGAATGACTGCCCAGTTTTTATGTTGCCTTGGTTTTCAAGTATTTTTCCCATTGATTTAACATTTATGCATCTGGAAGATGTTTTATCCACAGAAGATTTACAGCGCATCAGTTTGTGTGTTCCCTGAGATTCAAGCCTATGATCTTGATGTTGCTAGCCAAGCACCATGATTTTCAAACCGAGCACACATTTTCCATAAGCATGAAAAAAAAAACATTTCAATAAAGAATTCTAAGAACCAACCAGCTCCGAGATAAATTATAACATTTGATTAAAAAAAAAAAGAAAAGTATAGAGCCAAGTCGTTTCATTTGGATTTTATTTAATTTATTTATGTGCTTATATAATGCATTTAAAGGAACACGCCGACTTTTTGGGACTTCACCGTGTCCCCCAGAGTTAGATAAGTGTATACATACCATTTTTATCTCCGTGCGTGTCTGACGCACCCACCGCTAGCCTAGCTTAGCACAAAGACTGGAGGTAAATCGTGTACTAAGACCGACAGAAAATGAAAAGTTGCAATTTTCTAGACCGATATAGCTAGGGACTATGCTCTCATTCCTGCGTAATAATCCAGGAACTTTGCTGCCGTACCATGGGAGCAGTGGCGCAATGATATTACGCAGCGCCTGAAAACTTCTGCCGACAGGCTATCTTAAATAGTGAAATAACATTCCTTTCTTGATTGCGTTGTCCACTCTCGAAAAATACAACGCAGAAGTTTTGATCATGCTGATTTGTCTGACTCTGCAGTGAGGCTTGTGTGTGCGTGTGTGTGTGTTAGTGATGCATGTTTTGCAGTTATATCCACCGATCGGGCAGGCCAAGTAATAAAAAAAATAACATTGTAGCTCACTGTAAGCTCATCGAAGCTCATTGTAATATGCAAAACTGTTATCCAATCAATAGCAGTGGGCGTTTACGTCCAGGTCTTCAATGTGGCACGCCCATAAAAACCGAGCGTTCCATAAGAGTGGCTCAAAACCAGGGTAGCCTGTTACTTATTCATTATGATGTTTTTGAATGTCATAAATTGACCTCAGACAACAGTATAAATAAAAAAAAATAAAAAAAGCCAGTTCATGACCCCTTTAATGTTACTCTACTAACAGTTATATACTTTTATAGTATTTATTAATATTTTTAATTAGAAATGATTTGAATTTATTTTAAGTTTTAGTAATTTGGTTAAGCGCTTGTTATTTTTATACATTTTTATTACTGCTTCATTTCAATAAAGAATATAATTAACAATAACAAAACAATGTTTTCATAATTATTTTATAAAGCATGTTTAGCTATAGGTTAAATAAAAATAAAAATCCACAGAAACAGTGCAACACCAATCTTAGAGCTTGTGGTAAGTTTGTCTTAAAAGTTGTCATCACTGTAAATCAGGGGCGTAGTTAGCACTATGATGAGTAGGACTTTTAAAAACTCGCATTGACGCGGCAGAGAACCCATCCATCAGCCCGCAAGTAATGGTAAGACGTTTCAATTCCAAGCGCAGGTTCATTCTGTTAGGCCGAGAACACACCATTAGGAACCGTTAGTAGTGATAGTGTAGGGGTAAGGTGCGTGACATTAAGCTTTGACGAGAGGTTCGAATACGCCTTTTGACGAGCTCGCTCTACTCGATCACATATCAGATCGTAAAGGCGATCGTTTACTTTCAATAAAAATGAAAAAAGCTACAACCGGTCCACGTTTGTGGGCAACCTGGGCACGTTCGTGACTGAGACGTGGTAGTTTTACAAGGTGTGTTCTATGATTTATTTTTTCAGTAGGATCAAAGAAAATAAGATTGAAATGACCTGAATATTAAGTCCGTCCGTTATTTTACCTAAAAGCATATGCGTAATTTGTGGGTGGCACATGTATGCCCCCACCACTGCACAATATCCACCCCTGCCCCACGTGAAAGTGCCTGCTCACTTTTGCCTAGGCCCGACCAAAAATACAATTCTGCCTATGCCACTGCTATAAATACATTTTTCTATGGAGAATATGAATGGGATTTTTTACTGGAGCCCTGTTGTTGCACTCTACAGGCAATGGTTTTGGCATTCTTAACAAAACAATGGTAAAACACTATATATAGACAATTACATTAAATGGAATGCCAAAATACTCTTTTTAAGTATCTATTAACTAAAGCAAAAGGTGTCCGACTAGTCTTTTTTTTTTTAAAGCTCTTTGAAGTCACCACAGTTTTAGACATCTGAATACATTTTAGTTGTTTCTAATGCAACACAAATATAAATATAAATATATATATATATAAATATATATATATATAAATATATATATAAAAAATTCAGAGTCTCTTAAGACAGTAATAAAAGTGTTTAGAGTGATGCATTAACCAGAGAACTCAATTTCCTGTTAAGTCATTGTCTCCCCTCTTCATGTGATACTGAAACTCAAAAGACACTGATGAAAGACCCTGAGCAAATGTGTGTGTGTGTACCTGCTCAGAGTGAGTGTGAGGGAGTCAGTTGCGGCTCTGATCTTGTTCTGTGCCTCCACATGGGTCATCTCCTCTGCGTTGGCCTCAGAGATAGACACCACCCAATCTCCAACACCCACTCCGGTCTGGGCCGCCTTGCCACCTGGGGTCAGCTGAAACAGCCAAAGAGAACAAACATTAGTCAGTCACTGTCTAATGATGTGCCAAGAGATTATTTTAAGCGAACTCAAAACATTTTAAATTTAAACCAGATTTCCAATTTTTTTTAAGAAAGTAAGTGGTGTTGAAAACAAACAGGGTTGTTGTGAGTGGTTACCAGGGTGCTGCCATGCAGTTCTAAAGCACATTGTTATGAGGTTGCTAGGGTATTCTGGGAGGCTACTAGGTGGTTGATTAATGACCAAAGCCATAAGTCTCTATGACTTTTCTGGTCTCAACATATGGCTAATCTAAATCACTCTTTCTGCAAATCTATAGGAGTTTTTAGCTTGTTCTCCTGTCCGTCAAGTGGAAATCGTAAGTCTTGTAGCTTAGACAAACACACACACACCTCCTCAATAAGCTGCACAATGTTAAGTATAATTTCCATCTGTAGCATGCAGTGTTTTATCATTAACTAAAAAAACTAAATTATTAAAAACTATTTTAATAGCTGAAATAAAATATAAATATTAGATGAAAACTTTAGACTAACCGAAAAATGTTAAAGGTTCTCTTGGCAAATGGCAACTAACTGAAATAAGTTCAAGTACTAAAATTATTGAATTAAAACAAAAACTGAAAATAAATAAACAAACAAACAAACAAACTAGTTAAATGTATTAAACTAATACAAATTACAAAAGAACATAAAATGTAATTAAAATGTAAACTGCAAATATAAAACCAAAACAAAAGCTAACTCGAAATATTAATTAAAACTATAATAGTATATAACTAATATTAAAATAACACTGGTAACATGCAGGACAAGCTTTCGGTTTAAATAAGGTTAGTTTATTTAAGATCCCAATCCCTAGTATGAACTATAACATAGTAAGGCCCGACCTAACACCACTAATATGAATCTCCAAAGAAATAAACTAATTTATTTAATATGTAAAAACTGATGAATTTATTATAATTTGACCCAGATTCTGAAGATTCAGGACTTTGTAGGCCATCAGCAGTTGAGAAGATTAAAATGGGAACATTTCTCTGAACCTGCAAACCTGACCTGTTTTATCAAGTATTTTGTCGCTATTTTCACTCAAGAAAGAAATATTACTTTACAAGCATTCAAAAACACTTAAGTTGCATCAGCTTGAATAAATGACACAGGCCTTTAGACATAAAAAAGAAAGAATACCTAAAAATGGATATTTGCCAACCACTCCTTAATAGTTTAACCATTCAAAACCACATCACCTCTTAAACCACAGCAGTGAAAGAAGCACACCTAACTTCCAATCAATCAAACCCTACCGCACAAGAACAAACACACCTGAGAGGAAGTGAAGTCTACAGACAAACCAAGAACTCACAGTAATACTGTTGATAAATCATTCATCATAACAAAAAAGATAGTCTAAAATAATCCAGCACTTTAACGCAGCATTGACTTTTACAGTCTCACTGTGCGGAGCTTTCAGATAAGGCCGACTTGGCAATGAAGCGAGTCACAGCATATAAATCACTCAGAAAAAGGCCCGAGACATCGCCCAAAAGGGAAAGTGAAGAGAATGTAGGGAAATATGCAAGTGCCGGTGTTACATGGAAATTAACATCCAAATTTTGGAACATGGAAAATATTCTACTGCTGTCTGGACTGTGTACATTATGAATGGGGAAATGATGTTTTGTCATGTCTAGGAACTTATGAGTCACGTTCATGTGTATATCACTGACTTATGCTAAAGAAGCACATATGTCCCAGATTTAGGCATATGCCTTGTTCACCACTGGAATAGCGAAACCAAAATATGAAACTCCAAGGCTTAGTCATCCTGTGTCTGATGCCTTCTGGGAAATTACGAACAGCAACAGTTTCAGATAACTACTGAGCAAAGTGTGAACAACTTGAATGACACACACTGATGATAAAGCACACAACCTAGACCCAAGATCCTGCCAAAATGACCCGCCATATAACATTTCTGAACAGTCAGTCATTCCAAATCATGCGAGCTCCGCTAAGCTTTGGAAGAATTTTATCTGACCTATTGTTGATCTGGCAAGCAGTTCAGCTAGATTTCCGCTGGAGATGAACATTTATGAGGAAACTTTGCTCAAATTTCCCACAGAAACGGTAAAAAGTCCCACCCTAAAGCTCAAAGGGATGTCTGGAGAAAATCTGTTCGCATTCCCATTCATTTCGATCATAGTTGCTCTGCTTTTGAAAGGCCATCCATGAAGAAAGATGCTTTTTTTGAACCAGATGGTGTAGTTATGACATCTACCAGCAGGGTTTGCAGGACCATGCAAAACCTTGACCCCACGGACACAAACAGCACCACCACATTTGGCCACAAATAAAAGCAACTCAAAATGCAAAATGCTGCGCATCATTAATAACATTTAGTCTGTGTAATAAGATAATAAGACATTTGGTAACACCCTAATGAGATCCAGCTTTTCCTGTTGGCATGTATTTGAATGCAATGCACATGGTCTACCCTCATGTCTATATAAAGCTGTACCCAAAGTTTTACCATCTGCTCTGGACATTTCAGACTCCCTCCCTATCCCTCCATTCTCCAAGTTCTACCACATTTTCTGTCTCGGCCGCCTGCTATTCACTTCAACAAACATTTACAAGTCTTCTCTGCTGAGCTCTGAATCGGAATCCGGAGTTGGACAGCACTGGGGGAAGAGAACAAAAGTCATTGTCCTTGGCCTCAGCCCTCAATAGCCTGTTTGAGACCATGCAAATATTTATGAAACATAAGAAGCATTGTGACGTCGTCAGGACATCATGAGGAAATGGTTGAGGTCTGAAAAACAATCCTGCAGAAAGTCCTCCCTCAGGTGTAGTGCCTTGGCAAGAGTACAGGAAACAGACCAGACCAGGAGAGGTCTTAAAAAAAAAGAGTTCATCCAAAAAAGAACATTCTATCATCTCTTACTCACCCTCATGTTAGGGCTGTACAACTTAAAATTGTGTGATAAATGTGATAAAAAAATTTTTTTTAAAGTCTGCCGTCTATTTTTGGTCTGCACAATTTGACCAATTTTACAAGTATTTGATTATATAATAATAATAATAATAATAATAATAATAATAATAATATAAAAAATAAACAAAATAAATATTACTATTGTAATATTTCATTGTAAAATAAGAGTTAAGAAAATAATAATAATAATTATTATTATTATTATTATTATTATACAAAAATAAGAGCATTTAGTAATAATAAAAGTAGTGTTGGGGAAAGATACTTTTAAAAGTAATGCATTTTAATAGAGCGCTGCAGGGATGACATCAGAATCTTCGCCGCTGGTTCCTTCAAGATTTTTCTATGGTGTTTTACAATGAGGTTTTTCAACTTAAACATTTTTTACTCATACACTGAAAGACCCCATAGGAATATCTCAAGAGAACCATTGTGTTACTCTCTAAAAAAGTATCTAATTGTGTTACATAGTTACTTTTAATGGAAAGTACTAGTGCATTATGTCACTTTTGTGTTATTTTTTCTCACCTGGGCTGGGCTTGCTTGTTTGTTTTTTAATAAATAAATAAATAAATAAATAAATAAAAGTTCTATTTTTGGCAAAATGTAAAGACCCTTTCACACCAAAAGTGAAATGAATGAGCCTCAGACAGAAGGAAAAGCAAATTCACACATGTACATTAGAGGGCACAGCTCAAACAAACTCCATCCTGGATTGCAGAAGAATAGGAAGCATGAGAATAAAGTTCAGCACTTAGCAATAAAAATGAAAAAATTAAACACAAATGTGATTATCTAAAGTCATTTTTGCTTAGTATGATTGAATTGAATCATCGAAGGTCCGCAGCAAAAGGCATTGGTTAATTAAGTGAGATTAAATAAATAAATTATATTTGGTGTAATTTAATACATTTAATAATTGCAGGTTTGCATAATATTAATTATAATATTCCGAGTACGCTCACATTTAGTCTAGGGCAGGGGTGTCCAAACTCAGTCCTGGAGGGACACCCATGGTCTAAAACGACAATAACCATCATGTTTACACCACGCACACAACACCTCTGCACCTTACTCCCAATTTATACTTCTGCATCGAGTGTACGGCGTAGCTGAGTTTGTGTTGAACAGCATTTATTGTGAACCGAGCCACTCAGACACTGAAAACACTGGATCATAAGCTGCTTGTGTAAAAAGAAAACAGTGCTACGCTTCACTCTGAAACACGCAGCCTTTGCGATTTGATAAATCACACTAAGCCATATCGAGATTTTGATTTTATTTGGATTAGTCGTACCACCCTACCTCATGCAAGTTAAGTAGAATGTTGACACTACTTTACTGTACAGTCAATGGAAGTGAATAATGACCAGGGGCCGTTAAGCTCCAAAAAATGTCAAAAAGCATCTTAAAAGGAGTCTGTGACTTTAGTGATATATCCTAAGTCAACAATACTTTTATGGTACTTTTTTCTCTTTACAGGCCCTGTACACTATTCACTATCAAAGGGAAAGAGCAGTGCAAACAATCCTGTCTAACATCTATTTGTGGTCTCTGGAAGGAGGGGGGGAGAGTCATCATGATTTTTTTTTTTTTTTTGGGGTGAACTATCTCTTGTTCATAGGATAATGAGCACATACACACACACACACACACACACACAAATAAAAGGTTGAGAGACAAAAGAGAAAGAAAGAAGACAAGAGGAACATGGATGGCTGAGTATGCAGATAAAGCTGATGGACACGGCCACCTGCGTTCCTGGCTCAAGTTCAGAGCCCAGCTGTTCCTTGACTTGAGTCTGGTGGCAGTAAAGTGCTGTGCTAAGACCTTTTACAAGTCAAAGGGGGAAGAGTAGAGGAACCTTAAACCCTCTGACATCAATGTGCAGGACGACACAAGAAAATACACTCGTATAAACAGCTAAAAACGAGTAACAGCAGCCATATTAGAAGTTCAATGGAGGATGATTTGGGTCACAATCAACAATATGCATATCCCAGATATCTAATGCTTAATAGTCTTTAAAAATCATGGCCCATTTACAATTTTCTCCCCCAGACACGCAGCGGCCTGTCCTTTTGTCCTTGGTGGTGCTGAAAGTTTATATGATGACCCTAAAGACCACCCCGTTAAAATCCTTGCCGCATTTCACTTTCCATTTCCTTTTGGGGGGCTGTAAGACTCTGGGCCGCAGTGCAATTGCATCAGCTGATACAAGTGAGCCATAAATATCTTGGATGTAAGAGCCAAGCTTTAAACCAAACTGTCTTCAGAGGTCTCCTAGAGCAGCCACTGCCACGCTGGCTAACAAGCCCTCCAAAAGCAAACAAACATATTGACAAACTTGTTAAAATGAATGTGACAAACTCAGATGATTAAGTCCAAAGGCCAGAGACACTGGGGATATGATCAGTAAACCAAGAACTAAAGATTTCTCAAGAGGAATGTCAAATGAATCGCTCGCTTTTATTTTGTTAAAGTAATAATTCAGGCAAAAGGGAAAATGCGGTCATTGTTTACTCACTTCCACGACATTCCAAAACCAAATTTTTTAATTATCTTTATACAATGACAGATCTTGAAGAGCTATGAATCCGAAAACAAACAACACAAGCATACCATAACAATAGTCTACTTGTGTGCTTTATTCTCAGAGGAGCAGACCAAAATGTAGGTAGTTATTCAGTGAAAACTCGGAACCTTCCCTCCGCTGTAGCTCTGCCTTTTTTTAAAGGGATAGTTTACCCAAAAATTCTGTCATCATTTACTCCCTCAAGTTGTTTCAAACCTGTATACATTTCTTTGTTTTGCAGTACACAAAAGGAAGATATTTGGATTTTTGGATAATTGTATTTATTTCCCTACTATGGTAGTCAATGGGGGTGAGATTTGCTTGGTTACAAACATTCTTCCAAATATCTTTCTTTGTGTACAGCAGAACAAAGAAATGTACACAGGTTTGGAACAACTTGAGGGTGACATTTTTGGGTGAACTATCCCTTTACAATTGGATGCTGAATATGAATGCAGAAGATCATCAGTGAATAATAATTACATTTTCTTTCAATATCTTGACAACCATGGTGACCTTGAACTGTACTTGTACAGAAAACAGCTGTGTAAATATTCTTTAAAATGGCTATTTTTGAGTTGCACTGAAATAGGAGCATACAGGTTTATAAGGCCGTAGAACATTTCATTTTATAACATTTTTAACATAAATATAAATCTATAAACATATTAGCCAATAGAAGGACATTCTCATTCTAGAGAACGACTGCTGAACAAAATAAGTGAGTGCAGATTTAGTCAACAATATTTTAGGTCTGTTTTCCTGAAAGAATAAAGGACTGTTTATTTTAAATCCTTATATCTCATATAAATTGGATTATGTCAACTTTTAAGAGCACACTAGCATGTAGATGGCCTCAAAGCTAACAGTCATTGACTAAAAGCCTCCAATTTTGCTTTCAGAGTAATATGCACAAAGTAATAAATGTCTTCATCAAGACCAGCTTCAGTTCGGTTTAGCCTCACAGAGCTGGACCCCAGGGAACAAATCACAAAAAGAAAAACTCAAACTGTTCTCTAATCTTCAAAAGATTACATCATACATACATTTCTAATTGCAGTTGTGTTTAATTTCAGCAGAATGGCATGTTGCCTGCTAATGCAAACCAGATGGACATCCACTGAAGCAAATACAAATCATAACATTTGTACACCGTAATCATTATGGATTTCACAGCTATGACACACAGATCCAACTGTTTTTGTGTGTGTCATCTCATCTGTAGGTTTCACTTTCATTGATTTCACCAGGAAAGTATTCTTTTGAGGTCCAAGAACCATGTCATCTGGTTTTGGGAATGATGACTGGAGACATTAATGGATAGTGGGTACAAAAGCAGACAAAGGGCTGCTCTGTTGCCAGAAATAGGAAAGCAGTGTTAAAATCCCAGGAATGCTGAAGAAATGTGCCGATGTGTGCAATGGAAAGAGAACAGGAGGAGGAGGAGGTGAAGGAAAGGAGGAATGAAAGGGAAACGCTCAGAGAAATATTAAGGCCAGTCCAATTTCCAAATACCATCAACTCAATCCATATTTATGACATGGGAAAAATACAGACTGTATTAGTAATGTGGGACTGGGGTGGTTTTTAGCAAATTATGCGGATGCTAGGGTGTTACTAGGTGGTTACTTATGGCCCAAGTCAAAAGAGACCAAACCAAAGACATTCTGGTCCCTAAATATAGCTTGAGTCCCTCATTTAATGGAAGTCTATGGGCATGTGTATCATCCAACAGGTGGAAACTGTAAACCAGATTGCTTAGAAAAGCACTTCTCTTCAAAGACTATCATTCATGTCCATATAGCACAAGCGGTGCAGAATGAGTTACACACCAAAGTTTAAAGCACAAGATTAGTGGTTTGTTCAAATTCTTAGTAAGCACCACTAATGATTGTGTATAACAGCAAATGTTTAAGCAGTCCTCTATGAATGAGCCGCTATGTTCCATTTCATCATTCTCCTGTTTGAATGGCCAGCCTTATGTGCCTCAGCACATAATACCTCTTTAACCTCTTTGTTCTCCCATTGAGGAGAAGGGGGAAACAGACCACCCAACTTCAGATTACTCCACTTTAGAACCTGTGGACAGAGTATATCTTCATTAACTCACGATCCGTTTCGCCCCAGCATGAGTTAACACTGCATAACTCAACGGTTCGGCAATAAAGAAGGGTGTAGCCCTCTGTCAAGATGAATGAATCACCGTCCTTCATATCAGACGAACAAATCACCTTTAACAGCATAGTGTAATCTCAAACAACAGAACAAACACACCTAATGAGTCACCTCCTGTCACGGTAATGACTGGCTGATGTCAACCTGAACATAGGAAGCCGTCTGACTGTAACATTCCTTTGAAAATTCATTTTCACATCTGTCAAGCGGTGAGGGCGACTGAGGTATGAAGTGTTTGCTTTACTGCGATGTGTTAAACATACACGTTCCAGGTCATGTGATTAGCATTAAGATGGTGACTTGCCAATTAAGGAGTTTACAATAGAATAGTCTTTGTGAGGCCTAGAGAGCCACTGAAATATGAAGTGAATAATTGACCCATCTGGATGGACTTATCTCCACTTATCAATTTTCAACGAAGCGGTTTCTGCAGTTTGAAGATATCCTTCATTTCCAAAATGATAGTCATCATTTTTGCTATGTTAGCTCTAGCGTGAGGAGATGCTGGTATCTGTTCAGTCCTGTAATGAAATCATTCTTCATAAACCCAAGACCCTGCAATGCACTTTATGAGAAGCTAAATCAGTTTAAGAATGACACGCACAGACACGCTCCTGCTATTGCATAACATCTGACAACAGCAGAAGGCTTCATGGCCGGCTCACACACTGACGGATGAAGTCACCATTTTGACTGAAACAGACATTTAAGGGAGTGTCACTGCAAGTCATCAACGCAGACAGACGTCTGAGGGCTAAACAGATGTACACGGCTGCAGGTTATACTACTAATATGTCACACAAAGCAAGGGGAAATGGTGGAAACGTTTTAAAGTCTGGCAGAGACTTGTTCTTTAATATTTAGAAGCATTTAGAAGCCAATATTCACATAAAATAATGTAATCAATAGTAAATGAGTGTACATAAAATTGCTGAAATGAAAAACACTCAATATTTCCTTTTTTTTTTACGATAAAGCCATAAAACTGGCTGTCAGGAACTTTTGGAAGGGAAATGTTACTTTTGGTAACTTCTTCAGCCAAGTGTTAGTACTCTCAAAATGGCAAAAACTGGCCAATGAATTAAGTACATGCAGATGTAGGCAAGGAAAACTATGAAGAACAAGACACATTACATAATGCAATAAAACATTAAGACGCAAGACTCACGAAGCGTGTAATTTCCGCTTCATTAGCATAACTCAGTGAAACTGCAAAGATGACTGTTTTCAAACAGTTCTCTCAAACTCATCTGTCATTGGTTGAACAAACAGACAGTCCTGCCCCAAACTCAAGCCATTAGTTGATCCAGTGTTCCAGTCTTGTGCTGGGGTGTTTTACATACAACAACTCTCTGCTTAACCTCCCCAGTACAATTCATCATAGAAGAAATTAACTAGGTATTCACAACTGTTTCCTGAAAACGTAGTAACACGGATTCCCTCTTACACCATACTCCAGGGTTCCCTTATGCAAATGCACCGCTGATTGCTGACACGCTAAAATATACAGAATTCAAAGTATAAATTTAAATGGAATGAAAAATATTGAATGTTCTGCATGTTAGCTTGCTTATTGTGCCCAAGAGCTTGATCTGCCTACATGTTATACTAGAAACTATGCTTCTAACAACAGGTTGAGAGCTGTAGTTACAAACACACAGGTTTGCGATGCAGGAAATGCTGAATCTTTACTTAAACTATGTTGGTAATGACGGAACATGCAACCATAGTTGGCTAAAGATGCATCGCTAGTCAGGATGCTCAACAAACAGAGCAACCTTTTGAAAACAGTACAGAGTCACAGATTTTTTGTGGAATCATCCTACTTAGAAAAAATGTGGATGTGGATTATTTATCTAGCTTAGATAAAAAAAAGTACGTTTATATGAAAATTAGGGATGGGAGAAAATATCGATAGGGCAATATATCGTTGTCCTTTTCCGTGAAACGATACACTGGCGCCAAATATTGATATTTTATTTAATAAAATAAGGTGCAATAAGGGAAATGTGAACATTAGTTAACTAGCCTAAGAAAAATAGTTTTTTTAAAATGGGATGGCAGACAGAAGTAAAATAATAAATGCCCAAGCTACATTTAAGACCAAAGTCGGTTTGTAACAGTTACTTAAATAAAAAGAGAAAACCTTTTCACAGGAATGTTGTTTTCATATAGGATTGTCTAGCAATATTGTGATTCACACCACTAATGAAAATGTACTCGCATCACCTTTATCCAAACCAAGGTCTCATTATTGGTCTCTATGGTATTCACATACGAAATGACCTTTCAGGTCCTAAACAGCACTAGCTACCAGAGCTGACATTGTGTGTATACTACAAACAACACTGCTCATATAAGGAATGGAAATTCTGTGTCTGGACCTGATCTGTTCAATATGCTCCATTGGAGGTGCCATTAAGCCAAGATTCAATGACCTTAAAGAGAGAATAACGCATGCTGGAAACTAAACAAAGCATAACATATCCTTGTGAGGAGAC
Source organism: Rhinogobio ventralis (assembly GCA_039654625.1). NCBI lineage: Eukaryota > Metazoa > Chordata > Actinopteri > Cypriniformes > Gobionidae > Rhinogobio > Rhinogobio ventralis. The sequence continues at coordinate 28,127,178 of CM077198.1, read as the reverse complement.
ATCTGAATGGAGTTCTGAAGAAGCCCTTTTCTTATGGGGTTGATATCAAGCGGTGACATGTTTCTGAAGGAATGCAAGTGTTGAAATAGACCTTATGAAGCACTGAGCACACGGTTCTAATTAAATCTATTGCATTTCCTTTTGAGGTTGTTTTTGATGTCTTTCAGCATACAGAGACAGGACCGTAAACTAACACAGAATTGGTGGAAAACCTTATTATGGAGATGAAAACACCTTGAGTGAATGATGGGTTCATGCTATCTAAATGAAGTCTGTGAAACGCCTCGTTCATTTGTCAAACTGAAACGTTGAAATGGGATGAATGCATCATTTATATGCAGCTGACAGCTTAAGCTGTGAACAAAACATGTCTATTACCCATCGCTACATCCAAGATGAGGTCACTTACTCTGGACACGGTCAGGGGCATGTTGAAGTCCTTGCCTCCCTGAAGGCGAAAACCCCAGGGAGCAGGTCCGTTGAGTGTTACACTATATATATTCATGGCCTAAAGAGAAAAACAAACACAGAAGAGAGATTATAGTTTCATTCCATCATGTAGTAATAATATTATAAGTGATTCTGAGCTCCTAACAAGGCTAAAAATCAAACATTCCAGACCCACATACGTGAACATTGTCTGGTATGCTGTTGACGTCTGACTGTCCGTGAAATAAGCCTTACAATAACCTTTTGGATTGGAAGATATGTTGAACGATTATATAGTTTAATATTAAACGATATTGTATATCCAAATTTACGCTCTTAAAAAGGTTCTTTGGGAAAGCAAAATGTTTCTTCTAGCATCACTGTGAAAACCCTATTATGAAACCATTATTTTTTATTGTAGCAAAACTCAGTTTCGTATATCGTAAACAATATTATCAAACAGCCCTCTAAAAAAACATTGGATATAGAAGTATGTCCAACTTTATTCGCATACATACAGCATACTTGCATAAAGCAATATATACTGCAGCAAACCTCATCTGCTTAAATGTTTTTATCGTCGCTCAGCTCTAAGACATTAAGATTTCTGTAAAGCTGTTTTAAAACAATGTGTATTGTGAAAAGTGCTATACAAAAAAAACTTGACAACGGTTTAAATATCAGGTTAACACATTTGGCTTGAGATTAACAGCACTGAAGCCACTTTTATTCTTGTGTGACTAACTGTTCACAGCAGTGTTTCGCAGAGACATTTAAGATTCGGCTTATTTAAATTAATTATTAGGTAGGTGACAGAAATAAGCACCTATATATTTCCATTGCATGGTGAACTGCAAATTACTGGTCAGTGATACACAATGAAAGTGCACATTATCTACACTAGCTAATCCGTGAGTGAAAATACAATATATTATGACAACCCAGCACATTTTAAAAACTCAACACAGATTTATAGCACTCAATGGCTGTTTGAATAAAGCATAAGCACAATGACACGCGTATGCACGATGACAGCAGATTAATTTAATAACTACATTAATGAATCATCCTCAAACACTAAAATAATGCACCGCTGGCACCTCCAGCAAATCATTGCATCACTCTGTTGATTATGTTACAGGTTGGTACAAGAGCAAATAGTAACATGACATAAAACTAAAAGCCAAGGACAAGCTGAGTCCCCCAAATCATGACATTTTCCCCCTCCCTGTAACTTATGGTCTCCAAACTCCAGAGGCTATCCTATCCCACATAGAGTTTACCTGTTACAGGGTGGCACGCCGCACACATACCTTATGCCACAGACCAAACTTGTCATCCAAACCTCCAGAAAACCAAGTGGAAATCTGGCAATGCAAGACAGCCTGACTTTCTCAATGCTGGCAAAGCTCAACTCCCTCCCCTCCTTCTTTGTGACACTGGTTCGCTCCACGTCTCTCTTACTCCACAGGCTATATAAGGAATGTAAAACTACACCAAACTATTTCAGCCCAACACCCACGAGTCACGGAGAGGGGGAAAGAGAGAGAGAGAGGGAGGGAGTGAAGGAAGAGAAAACATCTACTACCTCAGATTCTCTGGCTCTAGATGTAACATTTAAACCCATAAACTACTAGAAAAAGACATCAGAGGGCATGTTGGATGGGTGGGAAGCTAAATGAACATTCCTTTCAATGTGGATAACGCATGTTTCATGGTTGCACCCACGGTTGGGTATGTGACAGCAATTTGAGAATGCAACGGTGCTGTGTTTGCCCTGTGGTAAAACTGCAATTGAGAAGTCTTTATAAATTCTCAATGGCCTTCTCACACTGTGCGAATAACATATGTTTTAGACGGCAAAGCTGTACCACCCTAATCAGGTTATGTCACACTGAATACAATTTGAGAGGACAAAACTGCTGCTGTTGTCATACCCTGTGGCAAAACTGTAATTTAGAGGGCATTGTACTTTCTGAAAGGTATCTTTTCTGTGTGCATTTCAATTTTCTACTAACTACCTCCTGTGATCAAAATTACTTTTAAAATAATATTCATTCATATATCTGACATTTCATCCCCTAGGGTGAATTAGAAATTAAATAATGTGCTTAACAACTGATCTTAAGTCTTTTCTGTCAATGGGGTTCATGTGAGTGCAAGCATAAATATTGTACTTTGCAAACAGGATGCAAACTATACATACAATTTACATAATTTGACATTTCCTCACTATGTGAAAATAAGACAAATGGCATGGCCTTCAATCAATCAAACTAAGTGATCACTAAAAATGAATATTTCCTACAGAGAAGAAAATATGTAGCTCTTTAGAGATGCCAAACCACATTATAATGTAAACGAATGTATTACTAATTGCATGTTGAGAAAATTCCCAAAGCAACCAATGCATTCAAATATAATCACTGCCAAATGATATAGCAAAGCCTGATCCTTTAAAATATACACAGCTAAAGCTGATGCATAATTTGCCATCACCGTTTATAACCTTCTGCAGTACTTCTCGTATGCGAGTCTATGTAACCTAGAAACGTAATACACTCTCTTTTAAAGCCCGGTTGTTGCCGGTACATCCAAAAAGAAGTTAGGAAGCAGCGAATTTAACGTTACCTCCTTATGTTCGACAGACATCGCAGCCTTCTGTCTTCTGATCTGACGAGCTGTTATAAATAGAGATCAAATAAACTTAACAACTTTCTGGACTTGGGCGTCAGGTCGCGCGCAGAAGCCGCAGGTTTTCCCTGTTGGATTTTCTTTTAGTAGGACTCTAATACGTCATGCGTCACGTGGAGGCCTGACGCACGGTCTCGGTGGGCGCGCCCCCGTGGCCAAACTCACATAAAGTATGTTCTATGTCTTTAAATAAGGATGAAAATTCATTGAGTCTATTACACGCTGGCATGTACTCAATTATTTGTAGAATACAGTCACAGTTATTTGATGATATGTAAACGTGGGCTCCTCTTTCTATTTTATTGTATTGTATTTATTTATTTCCCCATACTAATTCATTGTATTCATTTATTCAAGTATGTATAATAATACAGAAAACTATGCTCAACATTATTTTATTATACATTATTATAGCCTTTTATCGTGCAGTGATATACTGTACTTTACTACATCTGTAGGTATTTTATAAGGGTGTAGGAAACTCATGATCATGAAACTTTAGTTAGATAACATATATTTTAGAGGACTGTTCTAGCATTGATACATCCGAATTTCAACCTCCTAGCTTGCTGGAAAATCTCCTCAAGAAATTCCCAGAAAGAGTGCACAATATTGTGCAACCATGAAAGCTCCGCATTGCAATTCGGCAACGTTTTCTAAATATGCGTATTATTTTTTTTTATAACCGGTGGCTTCCAAAAACACTTTCAAAGATGAAAAAGTAACGACATGAACAATGGCATGTATTCAAATGCCTAGCTTGATGTAGGGTTGAAGCCTGTAGTGCGTACTCTCTCCAGTAGATGGAGACATATCACCACAAATCAACTGTTTGTTCAACATTGTTACTGACATTTCCACAGCACTCACAACAAGATCTGCGCGTCATTCAACTCATAGCCAACCTGCTGCCGTTAAAAAGTAAAAAAAAAATACTTTATATACTTTTTATATTCAACTCAGTCTGCGTTTGACCTTTAATAACTAACGTACGTTTATTGTTCATTTCAAACACTACCAACTCGCTTTTTAGAACAAAACAGCTGGAGGGTTTTAGTGCAGCTTTACGGAAGCCGGTGTTACTTTGTTAAACATGGCTGACGACTTTGGGTTTTCCGCCGCCGACAACGGAGTTCATGCAGAAGAAGACCCGGCCGCGGCGTTTCTGGCCCAGCAGGAGAATGAGATCGCCGTGATCGAGAACGACAGCGCGGGGTTCGGCGTGCTGGAGGACGATGGATCTCCGCCCGCTGACACGTACACGTCCGCGTTCATCGGAGGTGAGTGTCACTCCGGCCTGTTTGCTTTTGGTTAATCAAATGAATATTCCAGTCTTATTTTTTTATTTATTGTAAAATTATACTACAGTAGTAGGCTACCCTGTTTTTGCCGTCGTGGTATTCTTTCTTGGAAGTACCTCGAAGTGCCATGTAAATACCATGGTACATGAATGAGTAAATGAGGACCATATCACTTACCAAAAAAGTACCATGGTTTTTAACCATTTACAGGTACTTTTAAGAATCCCATGGTAAATGTCCAAAAAATGTATTATATTAAATTATATTACATTTATATACTATAGAAGTACCATGGTTTTATACCGCCAATGTGACATAATACTTTTTAATAAAGTATAATGCACATTAATTCAATGAATTATAGCAACCCAAATTACAAAATGATTACACCATACTTGTTTATTGTTAGAATTAATCGTTATTAAAATACATATAGCAAAAACATAGCATTGTAAATTTAATATAAATTGTGAGGAAAATGATAGAATCTAATATATAACCAAAATGATCTATAAGCTGGTTACTTTTTTTTAGTTACCAAAGAAAGTACTGGTAATATAAGGTAACTACATGGGTTAAGGTTAGGTTTAGGGATAGGTTCAAGGGTTAGTACCTAATTATTACCCAGTTATTGTAATTGCTATAATAAGTATGTACATGCGGAACAGGACTGTAAAATACCATAATATAACAATTATGATTGACAACAACCCTAAAGACTGTTATATAACTGAATATTTACTGTTTAACTGAACTCCAAATTAATACCATCAAATTAAACTTTCTAGTTAAATTTAGTAGTCTAGCAGCACATCATCAGCTTTAATGCTGGAGTTAAAGTCACACCTGAAACTGTCAAGGTAAGACAAGCAAGCAAACAACTGGAAAAGCACACTAGTAAAAGCAATTGAGTAGAATAAAAGAGAACACACCAGCCCATCTGCTGACTAGATCCAGAAACTGAGAGAGGGGTCTTTACGCACTCACAGTCTAACAAGGTGTGCTGCATTCCGGTGATGCCTGTAATGTTTCAAAGTCAACACAGTGTAGAAACTGTTGCCTAACCAGTGCTAAAACACAAGTTGTTTCTTCTATATGAGTGCAGGTGATTTTGGAGGAGCACCAGCTACTGCTGTAAACGGAGATATGTTTCAGGTGAGTGTGGTTCAAAAACAACAACAAATCTTGTCATATTAAAGTTTTTATGTACTACAACACAATTGCCAGTTGTGCCAGGAAGGGACGTTGTTAACATTACATCATTTGTAACATTAGGACACCAATGGCACAACTGACGGCTACTCAGCCATTGCCAAAGTCGACATGCAGAGACAAGAACCTGAAAGTCTGCGCAAATGGAGGGAGGAACAAAAGTCTCGGCTGGAGGAATTAGGTATTTAATTATTTCCTGTATAATTAGAAAATAAGCGTCAATAAGAAATTATGTGTTTGTTACAAACTGGATAGCCCGCCAAGCTCAATTAAGACAATTATTTGGCATGTCATGATATTAGATGAAGGAAATTTCTCAGGTGAAAGCTTTGGCTCTTAAGTTTGGTTTAACTTTACTTTGGGTAAAGCATCTGTTAAATGATTAAATGTATAAATGTATTTAATTTATGGCCAGTTTCACAGTCAATGCTTAAGCCTAGTCCCAGACTAAAATGCATGTTTGAGCTGTTTTAAGTGAAATCAACTTACACTGACATATCTTAAAATATATGCCATTGTGCCATTGTTTTGTCTCAATGCCCTAATTTAAGGCTTACTCCTGGTTTATTCTAAGCCTGGTGTGTGAAACCAGACCTTAAAAGCACAGTTTAAAATCCGTTAGTTAATAGTACTTTTGATAAATATGTTTACTCCAGTTTATTCCACCTAAGCCTAGTCCATTCTTATGGTGGCCAGCATGTTCAGATCACATGACCAGCTGAATACTGAACACTTCATCCCTGAAACCCTTCTATTATTTCTGGAAGCTTGTTTCTGCCACGGAATAAAAAAATAAAAAAGGTAATTGAGACTTTTATCTCACAATTCTGGCTATTTTCCTCACAATTGCAAGTTTATATCAGAATTATAAGACATAAACTTGCAATTGCAAGAGAAAAGTCAGAATTGGGAGTTTATATTTTCTTTTTTTCCCCCTTAGAATTGTGAGATATAAACTCGCAATTTCAAGATTTCTTTTTATTTATTCCATGGTGGAAAAAAGTCTCCATAATTATCAAACACTTTGATGACAAAACATCAAAGTGTAGGGTATTCCTACACTGAAAGCCGTAATCAAAAACTTTCACTTTTAAGTTATGCTACATCCACATAATAGGCACCAGTATATAATACTGGCCAGCAAAACATAAAGTTATAACTGAAAAAAGGCACACTTGAAAGTGAAAATATTTGAATGCTTTCATTCAAGCAGCAGATTCATAATAGGAATTTGCATTTAATAAACATAAACAGGCAGCAAAAAGCCAAAACATATTATAATCTTGCATACAAAGACAAATGAAATAAACAGCTTTGCATATGAACTTTCTCTTTTTTCCGATGTGCAGATTCCGCTTCTAAGGCAGCTGAGGCTGTGTGGAGGGACAAGGCCCGGAAAGAGCTGGAGGACTGGCATGTACACCAGAATGAACAGATGGAGAAAAATAAAGCCAACAACAAGTATTTTCACCCTAACATTTTTAATATCCATGCTTAATTGAACTGTCTGATTTTGTTAGTAAAACAAATTAGGATGCAAACAGTTGTGAACCACCAGTCCATACAAGAAAACACATAAACACATTATAAAATGATTGCCAGGACACTAAAATACAGGACAGAACTGACAATTGTATTGTTTATTTTCTATTGTCATTATTATTATTTCACCTGATTTAAAGACATTTGAGATATTTTTTTATGAATATGTTTTAGAAGAAGGCAAATTTTTCTCATACTCAAAAGTAAACGTAAATTAATCCATTGTGAGTCTCCTCACACTTCTTAACATACTCTTGCATGGTACCTGATTTGTTTTACTGTAGTTTTTCATGTGTACGGAGAAGACTGTTCATAAAGTTGTATGCATGTTGATAGAAATGACATGAACTTTGACTTATGCCAGGGATGGGCAACGTCGGTCCCAGAGTGCCGCTGTTCTGTTTAGCTCCAACGCTAATCAAACACACCTGAGCAAAGCAAATCAATGTCTTCAGGATTACGTATGCTGCCTTCACGTGCTGTCAGAAATGTCCTACTTCCCACTTCTGAAGTTGTGATTACGAGCTCATCGCATTCAAATTTTGACTTGAGAGGGCGTTTATGTCCAAATTTTTTTAACTAGGAAACTAGTATTTACGATAATTCCGATAGCATGTGAAGGCAGCATAAGGCTGTATCTGAAATCCCCCCCTCCCATCATTCACTATTCCCTACATTAGTCCATTTAATATAGTCCACCTGAGGGAGTAAATGAAAACGAGTGAGTCAATTCAGACACTGAGTGTGCTAGAAGGGCTGCCGCTTTTGCATAGTTTGTCAAAATTATTTGAAACTTAGCAAACTGGCAGCTTCAGTAGTGAAATAAGATTTATCTTAAACTATTTCATGAAAACAATGTATAAACCTTAAAGGGTTAATTCACCAAAAAATGACAAATTCTGTCATTAATTACTCACCCTCATGTCGTTCCCTACCCGTAAGACCTTCGTTCATTTTCAGAACACAAATGAAGATATTTTTGATCAAATCCGAGAGCTCTCTGACACCTCCATAGACAGCAATTTACTTAACAAAAATAACTTTACGCAACAATTTCTTCACGTCTGTGTCAGTCTCCTATGCGGCTGATGTAGTAAATACAGTACAGCGCTTCCGAGTTACGTCAGGGCTACGCCAGCACACCGGCTTACCATTGGCCGAAGCTGTTCACGTGAGCACCACGACTCATGCGTGTGATGCTGACGCAGGAGCTGACCAACGTAAACTGCGTAGGAGACCGACACAGATGAGAAGAATTGTTGAATAAAATCGTTGTTTTTTGCGCACAAAAAGTATTCTGGTCGCTTCATAAAATTAATGTTGAACCACTGGAGTCATATGGACTATTTTAACAATCTTTTTACTACCTTTCTGGGCCTTGAAAGTGGTAATTAAATAGCTGTCTATGGAGGGGTCAGAGAGATATCTTAATTTGTGTTCTGAAGATTTTACGGGTTTGGAAGCACATGAGGGTCAGTGATTAATGACAGAATTTTCATTTTTGGGTGAACTAACCCTTTAATTAAACAATTTAATAATCAATTAAAAGGATTGTTTTCCTGTATGATATTATGCTGTACCCACATTGGACCAGCGGTTTGGAAAATGAATGGGTCATTCAGCTGCGGGCGGCATCTTCTGGTCAGAAGCGGGAATTTATTCGGTGCGCGACTTACAGTACATTATGAGTATTCTCTAGCTGTTGAGCGTACATCGGTTGTACACCCGTTATTGTGGTGCATTGTGGGATTGAATGAGTGCACTCGATAATGTCTACTATGGTTTTGTATACCACAACAAATCACTGTCCCTTCAAATTGTGCCCTAAGGGTATAGGGGGCGATTTCCCCCTATAGGAAGTTTTTTTATTGGGCGTACCATCCCTTTCATTCATATTACAATATTGTGTGTGTGTGTGTGTGTAAACTTACAGCAGAGAGAGATACCAAGGCACACGTCAATTAAAATAATCAATAATGTTACGGGTTCAATGCAAGCTAAGCCTTAAAGAGGTCATGAACTGGCTTTTTTATATATATATATATATATATATACACTGTTGTCTAAGTATGAATAAGTAATAGGCTTTGAGCCTCTCTCTTGGAACGCTTGGTTTTTATGGGTGTGCCGCACTGAAGAACTTGGAAGTAAACGCCCCCTGCTATGATTGGATAACAGTTTTGCATATTATAATGAGCTTCGGCTCCCCCGTGAGTACACGTGAGGAATTGTTTTGAAAGCGTGTGGGAAAACGGCAACCGGGATGATTCGCCCACAGGGCTCGCAAAATATCTTAATCAAACAAACACAATGATTCATCTCTCATCCACCCGCAATTAATTGGAATGTTATTTTTTATTACTTGGCCCGTCTGATCGGTGGATATAACCGCGAACCGTGCATCACACGCACGCACATGCCTCACTGCAGAGTCAGACAAATCAGCATGATCAAAACTTCTGCGTTGTATTTTTCCTTCAAATATCAAGTCAAGAGAGTGAACAACGCAATCAAGAAAGAAATGTTATTTTACTATTTTAGATAGCCTGTCGGCAGGCCGGTGATACGTTTTGGTAGCCCGTCTGGAAAACACATAGCCACGGGACGTTGGGCTTTGCGAGCCCTGGCACATACATGTCCGAGTCTAATCCCGAATCGCAGGACAATGAACCAACAACACCTCAAATAAAGGATACTCCAGCTTGTGACAACGTGCTAATGTTCTATTAGACACGTACACATAATCAATAGATATCAGACGATCACAAATCAGTGGGCGGGGCTACAGAATCAGGCATTCGTCTTTTTCAGTTAAGGCGGTGTTTCACCACACTCTGACGTCACAGGGAGGCACATTCTGAGATCGAGCGTTTGCTGAGCCAGCTGTCAATAAAAGCTTTTCTTTGACTAACAAGGAAGTTTTCAGCTCTGAAACTTACAGGATATTCTTATATTACCATGACCTTTTATATATCAAAAGCTCAAGGCAAAGTTGATTTCTCAATTCATCACCCCTTTAAGAAAATGTGGACTTGTTCTTTAGAAATAGTAAAATCGTATTTACAGTAATGCACTTACAATTTACACTGGGATGATCACAATTTTTCAATTTATCACAATGAACAGCAAACCACACCACATATGCTGTTGATTTATATTACCATTTATCTTCAGTCTTCTTGGTGTCATGAAAAAGGATTTGATGCACTTTAACACTTCTTTTCATGTGCAGCTTGTGTAAGACTGACTTTCTTCTTATGTATCTCTCTCTTTTTCACTCTCTGGCTCCCATTTTTCTCTTCCTTTCCTTCATCTGTCCTGTCCTGCCTGTTTGTGCACTAGGATCGCTGATAAGGCTTTCTACAAACAGCCCAACTCAGATGCCATAGGTTTTGTGTATGTTTAATGCAAATCAGTGAAATTACATAAATGCACACCGTTTCTTGCTTGCATCACATAAACAAAGATACTACACTACCATTCATACGTTTGGGGTCATTGAGGATTTATAATGTTTTTGAAAGAAGTTTTTTATGCTCACCAAGGCTGTATTTATTTAAACAAAAATACATATTGTGAATTATTATTTAATATTTTAAAATGTAATTTATTCATGTGATGCCAAAGCTGAATTTTCAGCATCATTACTCAAGTCTTCAGTGTCACATGATCCTTCAGAAATCATTCTAATATGCTGATTTGGTGCTCAAGAAGCATTTCTTCTTATTATCAATGTTAAAAACAGTTGTGCCGCTTAATATTTTTTTGTGAAACATGCAGTTCTCTCTGTCTTTTTTGACGAATAGTCCCATTATAAATGTCTTTACAGTCACTTCTGATCAATTTATTGTGTCCTTTCTGAATAAAATATAATTTAATATATAATTTCTTCTTCTTTTTTTTTTTTAAATCATACCTACCCCAGACTTTTGAATAGTTGTGTAATCAAATTCAGGCTTTGTTTCTCATTTCATTTAGAGATCTGATTAATCCGTTCCACCAATATTTTCATGGTTTTCTACTCAAGTCCTTGTTAACAGGTTTAAAATTTTCACCCTTCATTCTCAATTGAGAAATAGTTGAGTTTAGGCATAACAGCTGGATATACCTACCCAAAAAAGATGAAACATTAATATCAAATATCTTCTGATTGGCTGTGATTGTCACATTGTGTAACTGTTACACATTCAGTGTGTTCAGATGTAGTTAGAACAGAGAATAATGTTTGTCTATCTCTAATTTCATTTGATGTCTAGGCATGACTTGAGCTCTGGTGCTCATGATTCTCTCCTGTCTGTTCTTTTAGAGCATCAGAGGAGGCCTTTCTCAAGGAGTGTGATGATGACAGTCCTGGAACAGAATGGGAGAAAGTGGCGCGTCTATGCGACTTTAACCCCAAGACCAGCCGTCAGACTAAAGACGTGTCTCGGATGCGCTCTGTTCTTATTTCTCTAAAACAGACTCCTCTGGTTCGCTAACATAACTCCCTCTTGTATATCCTAGGCTTTCTTTCTTGTTCCCTCTTGCACTTTATTTTAGTGAGGCTGAACACTTTAACTGATTTAAGTTTTTATGTTTTAATGGGGTCATTGAATGTGTACACTTTACTGTATTTAAGCTTCCTATTTATGTACCCTGGTGTTTTGCAATGTCAGAAGATTTTGGTTTTCCCATAAGTTAGAACAAATTGCAAGTGTGCCTCAAACATTTGAAAACAGGTTTAAAAAATCATGGTTTTTCCCTTAATATAAATGCCAAATGTATTTTGGTGCAGCTTATGAGTTATTTCATGATATTTGCAGTGCCTACAAACCATTAGACAGCATTAATTCACTGGAAACAAAGAATATGGAAGTATTTGATTACATTCTATACTTGGATACAGTTTAGTTACCATCTCTCACCCTATATAGTATTTTTTTACCATTTATTTGTCTTCATAAGTTGAATGCTGTGTTGTAATCAGTATCTGGGTTTGGCATTATCTGCTTTTTCGTATTTCTGTTCACTGCCAAGAGGGACGTTACATTTCTGAGCCTGCTAATGGTATTGTTTTATTATAATTTACACATTACCATTTTTTAATATTCAAATAAATATTAGTTATGAGTGCAGTTTTTAATTTCACATGCACGTTGCTCATAACAGCTTAAAATAGCAGAAATCTTTTACAAATGAAAAAGAGTTACTGCACAGCAATCCTTCATTGCACTGTGCTCATATAACAGTTAATATTTTCTGCTGTTACTACATACACATGAGACTAATAATACAGAGTTTGAACCATGTACTTTGTCACAGCAATGAATCCTGTGCCTAAATCTTTTCTCACTGTGAGACTTACTGTCTATCTAAGGCCTTCATCAGTCAAGCTTCCAAAAGTGCTATAAATAAAATGTAGCACAGTAAAATAATGTTGTGCTTTTACATAAAATGCTGGAGGTTAAATTATTCTGCTTTTTATAGTCTTAATGGCAGGTCTATAAATGTTACAGATTGTACAAGTTAGGAGGCCTTGTTTCCATTGAAAATTGAATTTTGTTAAAGGTGCACTATGTAACATTTTTTCAGTAAAATATCCAAAAACCACTAGGCCAGTGTTATATATTTTGTTCAGTTGAGTACTTACAATATCCCAAATGTTTCCAACTATTTGTAAATCGTGAGCAAATTGCTATTTTAACCAAGGAACCGGGACGTGTGAGGGAGTCAACTGTCAATTGCGTCATATCTGCGTTACCCTCGGTTTCTGGTTTTATTTAGCAGAAACGCTTTACTCTTACTGCAGTGTGCAACAAGTATCATAGCAGCTGCCGAGAGAACGCACAGAGTAACGTTATAACATCATTTTAAACACTCAGATGTATCTAATATGATAAACAGAGCTGCGTTACCTCATACTCATGGCCGGAAAAGCGGAAATGGCGCATGCGACTGTGGCATAATAAAAGTCCCGCTGCTCGTGAGGCGTGTGTTGCGCAATCGCCCCATCGGCCTTGCTTAGCTCCCACAACACTCGGACCTGCTCTGCTTCATACTACAGTAACGTTAATAATCGCATCCATGAACATGATTTCTGCCCAAGTCCTATCCTGATTCTTTTCCACCGGCTGTGAGGTGAAGACCACATGTCCCAAGATTCTGCGATCAAACTAGGCGTCGTCAAACTACGCCTTTGTTTTGAATAGGCGACCTCTAGCGGACGGAAAAGTTACATAGTGCACCTTAACAGAGGTTACTAACAAAGGTTAATAGCCAAAGAAACCATCTGTATGTTTTTTGACTAATTGAAGCAATCTAATGAAATTAATTTGTCATTTAAAATTGGTTACATTTCTCAGTGATTTTTTTTTCCTTCTCCCTTTTATAGATCTTTTAGCTCTCAATCTGACTCCAAATAAATGTGTGCATCAATGCAGACCATGCAATACTTGTTGTATTCAATAACACGTTCAATAAATAAATAAAATTAATTCAGTAAAAAAACTTCTGAATTCAGACTGAATTCATTGCGACTTTTCTAAACAAATAAGACATTTATTACACATGGAGAGTTTAGATAATATCAAGAATTCCCATTATCTTTGCACTGCACCGTGAGTAGTCCTACATACAGACATCATAGAAAACTGAAGCAATTAAATGTTTAAGTAGTATGCCTGTCAACCAGATGCTTTAACCACAAAAAGTGGCTACCGTGACACTTTAAATTAAATACTGTGTATTACATGTGTGTGTATAAGTGTGGCAGATTGATACTTTTTTTTTTTTTTTTAAATAGTTCCACCTGTCGATCTATAATATGAGATCTTACTCCGGGCTTTTTTTCCTGCTCAGTGGAAAAACTTCAGGTCTGAAGGGGTTAAAGAAAATAAAAATGCTAACAATTGGCATTTAATGTTCAGTTCAGTTCATCCAACATTCACATTTCACCCATTGACCATATAAGGCGCTTGTCAGTGTGGTCAAACAGGGTCCGTCTTCTCTTCACTGCTTGGGCTTCAGTGCTGTCGCAGCCACACCCACTATAATAGCAACGACCGTGAATCCTTGGGCAAAGATACGAGCTCTCATTAACAGCTGGGACTGTCGAGTCTTGCCCCGTCTGAAGGCGCTGAGGCCGTAGATCAATGCTCCTGCTGTTCCCAAACAACCTGAGGAGGAAGACCACAGGAAAATTACATAAAATAAGAATTATTACCATACATTATTACCACACACTTAATGCCAAATGGTTTGCTCTTAAAGTGTATTTTTAATTCTTCTGGCATAACTATCATCCGTTTCTGTTTTCTTTAGCTTGTATTTTAAGTAAACCCAGCTGGACAGCTGAGTAGGTCACATTCAAACCCCACAGCTGGAGAGAAGGGTGTGTTTAGTGGAAAATCTACCATGTCCTGGGATTCTCATTGATGTTTACAACTTCACTCGGCCAGAGATCAACAGATACAAAGAAAATAATGTGATTTAATATCACTTACTCCCTGCCAAAATTCTACATGATACAATTTGGTGTCCTATTGAGAAAATTATCAGTTTCCACAAAAACATTAAGCAGAAAACTGTTTTGACACTGATATTGATAATAAGAAATGTTTCTTGAGCAGCAAATCATCATATTAGAATGATTTCTGAATGATATTGTGACACTGACGACTGGAGTAATGATGCTGAAAATCACAGCTTTGAAATTAAAACAGAAAATAGTTATTTTAAATTGTAAAAATATGTAATAATATTACATAACATTCATAATACTACATAAATGAAAACTATATTTATCATAAAATAAATGCTGGTGCGCATAAAAAAAACTTATTTTAGAAACATGAAATAATCTTGTAAACTCCAAACTTTTGAACGGTAGTATTATGTAAAATATGAAAAATTATATAAAGCTACAACAGTCATTATTAATATTTATATATTATAAATACATTATTATTAGTAGTAGTATTATAACAAACTTACGGAAAGGTGCAGAAAGCATTCTATTTTATTGTGGTCTCTTGGCCAAGCTTCAACACCAACAAAGTCAACAATGCCCATGTTTTTGTTTATTGTATTTCATCCTGGTTATCCTTTTATTCTGGCTTTGACACAGCAAAGAATTTGCATGGCAGCACTTCCATAACACAGAAGAGGGAACTCTGTTTGAATTGCTGGTGTTACTTGGACAGGGGGGGGAGGGGGGTGAAAGTCAAAAATCTCAAGTCAAACTCTATGAGTGCAAACGTTAAATCTCAGCTGCATGGTCGAACCCTGTAGTGTGATTCAGAATATGCCAGAACATGTCATTGCAAGATGATCACCTTGAATGCATGACATAAGAGGTTTCCATGCAATTGTATACATTAAGCCCATTCAAAACTTCTTTATCTTTAAGTGCGTTTAATTGTTGGTAACCAATATCATATGAAGCTCTATGGTGGTTGTATGTATTATATAACTATGTTATGCAGCTTGTGTAAGTCACTGCTTTATGCAACTCACCTATGGGCACGAATGGATTCTCTTTAGTCTTCCTGATGAATTTGTCTTTAAAGTTCTCTTCTTTCGCCCTGGTTAGCGGGGTGAATCCCTCAATGACCGGAGGCTGAGACAAATCAAACACGACGGGTGGAGAAACTGTTTTGGTCGGTTGATCTTGGCCAACCGGGGTCGTTGCAGTTGCCATGATTAGAACTTCAGTTGACAGGAACTAGAACAAACACGCATTTCCGCCAGCTGTGTATGATATCACATGACATAACTGGTGTTTATGTTTTCATTTTCGATCTATCTATCATTAAACAATTATTAGCGGCACTACAACGACAAGAACACTGTTTATTGTATATTACGCATGAACATTTTTCTTGGTGAAAATAAGTATAGGTAAAACATGCGCCAGACTACTCCGGCGCAGCAGGTGGCGCAAAAAGAAAGACTTGTTGTGCAACGTTTAACGTATTCGTCATGTCAGCACGCTTTATACGTCATCACGTTTTGTTAGGGCTCGGCGAGGTAAGATGGCGGCGCCAGAAGAACAGGAATTATCTCAGGCTCAAACTGAAAAACTCCTCCAGTTTCAGGTACAAATTACTTTGTCTTGTTAACACATACTGATTCAATCTTTTATACACCCAGTTATCAGGAAAAAATTGTGTTCGCGGTATCCAGCGGAGCTGCTTTAGGTATAAATGACCAGTCAGCGAGCTAACTCCCGTTAAGATCGTTAGTTTTTACTCATCCGAGACCAGCTTCAGTTCATCTAATAAATAAATACAGAATTAATCTGAATAATAGCCTCTTGATTTGTGTACATATAAAGACTTTCTCGTGTATACAAGTGTATTTTGTTTAGTTGAAATGGCAGCTGTCAGTTAAGCATCGAGTCATTTCTTGTGTCTCAAATCCTAGAGAGATTCCTACAAAGACAGCATATTTGACCAGAGTAAAATGCGCTTACGATGCCCAAGATGTTGTCTAGTTTGGCAGCAGTTTTTTTTAAACGGAGGGAGAACAGCTAGTCGCACGGAACGGTGCGTAAATATCAAATGCTATCTATGTAGACCGCTCACTAGGTTTTGATACGCAGTCCTAATCTGCTCCCAGTCTTGCAATACTTAAATTTACTGAATTTGGGGAAGATTTTTCTCTAGTTTTAAACCGGTTGCAAGTAACCACCATTAGAGAAGTTTCCGTTACTTCTTCCACATCTACTACTGAATCATAGTAAATTAAAAGATATGCCATTTATTGGTGTGACTGACCTCAAAAACATTCTTTTAATCTATAATTTTACAAACATGTCGCCACCCAAATGTTTCATTCATTAGCAGAACTTTTGGCACACATTTTATAAACATGCCAGGCAACAGGATATTAATTCCCTAACTTATTGTAAAAATAGATTCCAGCTCTTTTTTTTTTAACCAAGAGACTTTTGTTTGCAAATAACACATATTGTTCAGGACCTGACAGGCTTGGAGTCAATGGACCAATGCCGGCGCACATTAGAACAACACAATTGGAACATTGAGGTGAGAGCTGGTAAACCAGATGAATTGATCCTTTCATTTTAGCTTTGTTTATCCTTTTTTGTATTAGAAACCATATAATTATGGGATTAATGGGAATCTGTCTTTGTTGCAGGCCGCAGTACAAGACAGACTAAATGAGCAAGAAGGAGTTCCGAGTGTCTTCAACCCGCCACCTGCCAGACCGTTGCAGGTCAACACAACAGACCACAGAGTGTATAGCTATATTGTCTCAAGGCCACAGCCTAGAGTAAGAGGGTCTTTTTTATGTTTTGTTCTGTTTTATTTCCTTCCTTCCCACTGCTCATTTCATTTGTACCAATGTTTTAAAAAATTATACATGCCTAAAACATATTTTTATTCAGCTGTGGTAAATATAAAAAATGTCAAGTGGTAATATGCTGGTTTCTGGCCTGGTGTGACATACATTTCAGGGTAATACCGTAGTAACACAGCAGTGTTTTGAACAAGATATCGCAACATGGTCCTCAATAAATATTAAACAAACTGCTTATATAAACTTTTTTTTCTTTCTTTTTTTTACAGGGCTTATTAGGTTGGAGTTACTACTTGATAATGCTTCCCTTCAGGTTTACGTATTATACACTTCTGGACATATTCAGGTATTAGAGCAATTAAAACTTTGAAATATTAATATAGACATGAATTATATTACACTAATGTAGCAACTAGTCTTTTCACAGTTTCTTCCTTTCCTAAATTTGTCAGGTTTGCCCTGAGATTCATTCGGCCAGATCCGAGGGGTCGTGTCACAGATCCTGTTGGAGATGTCATGTCCTTTATTCATAGTTTTGAGGAGAAATATGGTCGATCACATCCTGTATTCTACCAGGGAACATATAGTCAGGTACGTTAATCCAGAAAAACTAAAGGAAATAAAATTAACTGATGAATGAAATGAACATCCTTTAAGAGCATTTAACTCTTCAAATATTGACCCATTTATCAGGCAGACTGAAGCGACTTGCATGAAGTAAATCAAAAAGTGTATCTAATGAACCTTTTTCTTCTAGGCTCTGAATGATGCTAAGCGAGAACTTCGCTACTTGTTAGTTTATCTTCATGGAGATGATCACCAGGACACAGATGAGTTCTGCCGGTAGGTTTAAAGTTGTGATGTTCTCCTTCATTCACATCTGGTGAGCTTCTGATGTCATAACTAGAGCTCCTGTCTGTCTGACTTTCTCAGAGCCACATTATGTTCAGAAGAGGTACTGACCTTCATTAACACAAGGATGCTGTTTTGGGCATGTTCCACCAGCAAGCCAGAGGGTTACAGAGGTAACCAACTTTACTTCCAAGTAGGGCTGGGCGATATTGCAAAAAAAAAAAAATAGATCCGTTTTTTTTTTTTTTTTTGAATGGCGATATACGGTCTCAGGATTTAAGTTTTTCTACTTGGATAACTTTTTTTTTTTTTTTTTTTTTTTTTTTATTTAAAAAAATGATATTTTACATCCTGCCCAACAATGTCCTACAAACAATGTTCATATTGAATGCTATGGAAACCATGTAGGCTGTGCAAAAAAAAAAAGGGTTAAAATCACATTACATTCTAACATTGTAACACAGTGGTGCTCGTTCACAGAAGTCTGTGAATCTTGACAACAAAAGGGAAATGTTTGCATGAGTTTCTACCATTAACAAATGGAGAATATACCTGTGAAATGTAAGTTATGCACAGAGGAAAGCACTACATCTCAAACACATTAAACAGCACAAGTATCTATCTGTCGGCACATGTACAGTATCTACTGTATATCGATATAAACGGTATTGCCTCATCCCATGTCGTTTATTAAAATATATATTTGATATACCGCCCAGCCATACTTCCAAGTCTCTGATTAATGAGACTTGGCTTGACATGAGAAGCCCCACGAGGTGTGGCTTGAGCTCATTATCTTAATGTTGTGTGATCAGTCTCTCAGGCCCTGCGTGAGAACACCTATCCCTTTCTGGCTATGATCATGCTGAAGGACCGCAAAATGACTGTTGTTGGGAGACTGGAGGGGCTGATCCAGCCTGAGGATCTCATCAACCAGCTGACCTTCATCATGGAGGCAAACCAGACATATCTCATGTCAGAACAACTAGAGAGGTAAGGTTACATAGTTGGCTTTCTGAAGAATTGAAAGTCTTGCACCTACCCATGACCACCCAGGATGTTTAACTGGAGCAGAGTTTATTACCACACACGTTTTGTAACTACAGGGAGGAGAGGAATCAAACGCAGGTACTGAGGCAGCAGCAGGATGAAGCTTACCTGGCGTCCCTCCGTGCAGACCAGGAAAAAGACAGAAAGAAAAGGGAAGAACAAGAACAGAAACGTCAAGAGGAGGAGAAGGCACGCCAGAGCATCCTTGCCGAGGAGAGGAGACGAAGAGTAAGTGATTTGCTATTATATAAAGAAAAATAAATTATTTTAGAAATACATTAGTTGTCAGTTGTTTAAATTAATAAACTATAGGAAATACAAATAATTTTTAGGGTGCTTTCACACTAGCACTTTCAGGTTCGATTGACATCAGAGTTCGGTTCGTTTGGATGATGTGAATGCTGTTTTCCGAACTCGGTTGCACCCGCGATCCATACCTGAGTCCGCATTAAAAAAGGTGGTCTGGGGTACGGTTTGCTGTTGATACGAACGCAATCGTGCTAAATCATTCAATAAAACTGTGTTTGTGTATGTGTTCCCACTCACTTTCCTGACAGGCATAGCTGACGCGCACTGCAAGCAAAGAATGTGTCTCTGCTGGACTCCCGCTTTCTTTAGAACATTTGCAGTACAGTAGCGGCAGATAGTGCCAATATGTGTTGACACTTTGAAAACAAAAATATAAATTAAGGTGAGCAACACTATGCATTTTGCTGCTTTCTCGTTACCATGCAACGGGTAAATGGCTTCTACTTTGATGCAATCATACTGCAGTTTGGATCCAAATAATATAATGTGAACAAAATATCTAGCGCAGGCAGGGAGAGGGGAAGCAATCGAAACTTATGTTCGGACAAAGTGTGAAAGCACCCTTAAATAATTGACCACGGTAATATAACTAAAATTTTAAATTAAATCAACATTTTTGTCAAAAGTAAAAATTATACATCTGTCCATTGATGAACAGGTTAAGTAAAAATACAACGAATATGCAATATAGGGCATATATTTAGCAAAATGCTCCTCTCTTGAGTTCATTTTCCTAGCTGACTAACAAGTCTTTGGCATTGAATAGCTTTTCTGAGGAAAAATTTTACATTTATGTGACATTGTTTACAAGCTGTTTGACGTCTTTCCGTGGTTGAAACAGATGATACGGTTTTCGGCAAGTTGTACTGTGTCTTTCAACAAACCTAAGTTTTGTACATTGATCAACTGAAAACAGAATAGAATAGAATAAAAGACAGATAACAGCTCTTCGAAATTATAATCTATTAAAATCAAGAAATCGAGATAGATATAGATATATATATATATATATATATATATATATAGATATATATAGATATAGATAGATAGATAGATAGATATAGATATATAGATAGATATAGATATATAGATAGATATAGATATATAGATAGATATAGATATATAGATAGATATAGATGTATAGATAGATATAGATGTATAGATAGATATAGATGTATAGATAGATATAGATGTATAGATAGATATAGATGTATAGATAGATATAGATATATAGATAGATATAGAGATATAGATATAGAGATAGATATATAGATTTTTTTTTTTTCCCAGCCCTAGTCCATGGATAAAGTATGTTGCACTTTTGTGAACAATTACTTATATTGTCTCTAACCTAAAGCCTGCTGTCACTTTCTTTGCACATCTCGATTTACAGTTCATGACGACTGTTTGTTTAGTCTGACACATTTCCATCATCTGTGTAGCTATGGCTAATCACACCTAATGACTTCCTAATGTTTGTCTAATGACAGACACTGGAAGAAGAGAAGGAGCGCAAGTCTGAGTGTCTTCCCCCTGAGCCGCCCTTGGACGACCCTGACAGTGTCAAAATAGTGTTCAAACTGCCCAACGACACTCGCGTGGAGCGGAGATTCCTCTTCAGTCAGTCTTTGACGGTAAACACCCTTCCAAAAAGCATTTTTTGCATCGCTTATACAGTGCGGAGAACCATAACTGTGTGATATCAGTGTCTACAGCATCTGTGGTTAAAGATAACAGGCTCACAAGACGCTCTTTGTTTTGCTTTTTGATGTTGATGTTTTGGGTGGGAGCAGTCTTTCTTTGTATTACATGATACCACCTAATATTTAAAAACAGTGGCTAAAACGTATTTTATTCCCCCCTTTTTAGGTAATACATGACTTCCTGTTTTCATTGAAAGAGACCCCTGAGAAATTCCAAATAGTAACGAATTTCCCACGCCGGGTCCTGCCTTGCCTGCCGACGGAAGAGCAGCCCAATCCCCCCACTCTGAAGGAAGCCGGTCTGAGCCGGTCAGAAGTCCTCTTTGTGCAGGACCTCACAGACGATTGACATTTAGCTAACCCCCTGCTCACGACTCGAGTCCCGCCTCCCCTCCAGTTTGTTCTGTTCGATGGCCTGGACGAGGGATCACTGAAATAAACCTTTTACTGAATTTAAAAAAAAAAAAAAAAAAATAACCCATCCTTCCCTGCAGTGAAGTTTTGTTCTGTAAAATGAGTGCAAGGTGAACAGCCCTGTAAATATATGACCTAGATATTTAAGGACAAGCCTGGAAGCCACAACAGAGTTATGTTTTTCTTTTCTTTTTTTAATGCAAATCAAAGTCGACCATATAATGTATCTCATCTAACGACCAAAAGAGAGGTTGTCAGCAAAGGATCCGATGGGCTGCTTGCGGTTCAACTGTGTTCAGATAAGAAAACTAAAGGCCACAGCCTTTCCATGTGGCTTTGTCTGTATAGAGTATAGTGCAAGTCTGCCCATAGTGTGCCTGTGGTAATTCATAGATGCCTATGTTGCCTGTCGTCCATCTGATGGGTCTGGTCATGTAAAGATGTCATTTTCCAATTCTAAATTAAACATTTTAAAATGTTGTTGTGGTTTGACTAACAATGTCCTGATTCAAGCTTGTTCAACATTAACATTGCAGCCTGCTGCACAAACCTGAAGCCATGGCGATTTTAATATTTTTGTAGGTATGTGGAAATAAAATATGGTGCTGAATAATAGCTTAAAACATTCATTGTACAATTTTATAAAGTAATTGGAGAGGAAGTAACTCAGATTACCTTGTTTTATAGCATTTAGTCTGTTTCAGTATTAGGGTGAATCTCACAAAGTTGGTCAAAAGATGGGTCACGTTTAACCCCCCAAATCAAAAAAGAGGAATTAGGACCATTAAGATGTTCTTTTTGCATTGTGACATTGTTTTCATTTTTTTTTTTGGAGAAATGGATACAGAGTATTGTATACCATGGTAGCATTTCTTGTACTGCCTTTATTCTGATTCAAATCAATAAATTGTTTACAGACTGGATGATTTATGCTCAACATTGAGAATGTAAATTGGCAATGTCTCAATGCAAAAAAAAAAATCAGGATGAACTGATTCTCTAGCCAATATGATCAATTTTTTTTTCATGTTATGACCAATGAATGGCAGATATTATAAATTATACTTTTTTTTGTATGCTAGAAGTGAATTTAGGCAACATTATAATGTACAGTATGATACTATTGTATTATTGTTTTAAATCTGGTATAGATAAACATATACTGTTTGAATAAAAAAAAAGGAGGGATCTATGAGATGCTGGTTAGATAATAGAATGCATAGCACCATAACCAATGAATTGAAGACATAATTTGAGTATTAGTCAAAGTTTGTGTGTGATTTAACTTTAATAAATTACGTTTTTCCAAGAATGAACAATCATTTTTATTTACCAGTGCACAGCAATTCACAGACAGCTGTTCTTTAAGGGAAGCTCTCTTCTATTAAAGGGTTGTATCTTTGCAAAAATCGCACTGCCTAAAACAAATTTAGCAGGTATTGACCGATCACTGATAAATCGTGCTTCCCTAGATCTGAATATTTATTGCAGCGAATAATGTTCTTCATACAAAATATTTATTTTGATGATATGGATAAACTTTATGAGATTCACCATTTAACTGTTTCAAGACACAGAAACCCTCAGACAAGTAACTGAACTGCAACACATCTGTATTGTGCAAAACGTTTAAAGCATTGATTACTTTAGTCAGTGTAGTATGAGTATACATCACACATTTATTAGTGAACAACCCTCTCCAATCAGCCACAATTAAAAAAAATATGATTGCACTACTCGGTAAAGCAGAACTAGCAACTTTCATTTAAAAAAAGTACAAATCTTAAAAATTTCAATCAGTATACAGATGTATTTATAATACACTATAACTAGTTATGTTAAATGCTACAAACAATGATTCCAATGGAATGAAAAAAATTATAGCATTAAGAACCATTTCCTATATTTTATATATATATATATATATATATATATATATATATATATATATATATATATATATATATATATATATATATATATATATATATATATATATATATATATATATATATATATATATATATATATATGCTTTTTTATTTAATTTTTTTATTGTTTTTTTTTCTTCCAAATACAAACATGGCAAAAATGAGGTAACTGTAAATGTGCAAGTACCAAAGCAAAATATCTTCCTAACACAGAACACATGCCCCTGGCCCTGTTGTTGGCTGGGTAGTCTGGAGTTCAGGCAATGACTGACCCCTAAAGGCCAGGAGGAGAATAGAACAGTAAACAATCCACTATCCCACCACAGCAAGAAATCATTGGTAAACAATCAGTGGCGTCTATGGAGCAATCAACAAATCACAAATCCTAAAGTATTTAGCTGCTTATTGGAACACAATTTTCCACCACACAAGCTGTGAGATTATTTATTAGTTGAATCACAGAAAGACTACAAGATTCTATTTATCATCATAACTCATAGGTTGATGTTTTTTTCTTTTTTCTTTTTAGTAATTCAGTACAGGTAACACTGAGGTTCTCAAGGAATCTTGGTTATTGTGAAAAATTCCTTTATAAATCTAAATAAGGATATATTAGAAATAGCCCACAGCCGGTTACCCCAAGCAAAAGTGCTTGCGTGTATATCAACTTATTTTTAAACCATAACAGTTACAGATGCTCAAGGTAGAGAGAACCATACAACAGGTACATATATTTCTGACCATTTTGGTGAATGAGTGATAGCGCCGTGTTGTTTTAACCCACACAAAACCTCCTACTACTTCTTTGATTTAAGGCAGACGTATTGAATCTGATCACTCGGGTGGTAAAGTAATATCGTCCTTTAAAACGGTCACTGTCTACCAGCACATACAAGTAAAGCTAAATAGTTTCTTTCTTTTTTTTTCTTTTTTTTCTTAATTGAAACCCCTGTCGATAATGTTATTAACTGTTGCTGACCACCGTGAGGGTACTAGTAGCACTGCATGCTGTATGAATAGAGACCCATAACAAACTATTGCATTCTCTTATGTGAATGTAGCATTACACCTAAATATAGAATATCTAGCACCTTTTTACTATATGGCTTTCCATTATCTAGATTCCAGGCAAGTGTGTCGGTAACTGAGGCAACAATAGAAGCACAAATGTGGTGAGGAGCCAATCACATTTCCCATCTCAAAAAGCCACTGTCTTCCCACTGGCATCAAGCTTAACTTTGTTATTTTAAACATCCTATATTATTATTATTCTTGATAAATTTTTTTTCTTCTTCTGCAAGTACAAGCACAATAAAATCTTGTAGTCATTCGGTTCTATTACAAATGTGTGCAGTACAGTGCATGGCAGTTATCAGCTGAGCAGAAAGTCCCCTACACCCAGAACCAAAAGCCAACTAGATCTACCTAAAAACCAGTTGGGACCTGGTTAGACATGCATGCATATTGTGCACAATTAAATACTTGCCCACCCCTGATATCTTTCACTGAAAATACAGATTTAATTTTTTATTAGTCTTTTTTCTCTGTTTTTTTCTTTTTTTTAATCCTTAAATCATGCAAACACTGTAAGAATAGTCTTGGAAGTGGTCTAGGTAGGACAGTGTGCACCGTGGCACCTTTTTCAACGGGATTACAACCTTTATGTGTGGTTCAAGTACAAGAACACGGAAAACGCAACGGCTGGAAAACAGATTTGAGTAACATACGCTAATGATCGGCTGCAGTGACGAAAAGCCTATTCTCACTCGATACAACATGTCACTTCATCTTTTTTTCTTTGCATGCCAGTCTTATAATGGAATAATATTCACCACTATTTAAAAAAGGAATATTAGTTCAGTTGATTACATTTAAAATATGCATGGCCTGAGGAAAACAACCCAGAATACCCAAATATATCTCCATGGCGTCAATCCCATTTGAAATGGACTGTTTTCCTATATTTTTCAATTACAGAGAGGCCCTGAGTGATTTTTTTGTTGTTGTTATACTTAAAATATATGCCAGTGAACAGATATGTATACATAGATTACTTATCAAAAGTGTGGATTAAATTCATTACAATGGCTTTTTTTTTAAACCTGGCACACAAACGCAAGATACTCACATTCTCATGAGAGAGTCCCTTTACCCGAGAAAGCCAGTGTGTCTATTGAGTTACAATGACTATTCAGTGGACAAACGACTCAGGAATTTATATATAAGTCCTATAATTAAAGTACTTAGGGAAAAAAAGAATACCCAAATAGTTCATAGTTTTCCCCCGAACAACGTTCAGGTTGGTTTTTGGAATCGAGTGAACCACGAGTTGAGCGTTTTACAGTGCTTTTTTTTCTCTTTAAACGACCCTAACGCTCCGTCTCTGCTGTTTCGAATCCTGCCTGGGATCTTCGTGGAACGACTACAGTCAACTGGCACACAGGAGACGGCGTAGCTAGAAATACAGAGGGTTTCAACATTCTTTTGTCTTAAAAACAAGACGATAATTTGCAACCTTTCACACCAAGGCTATGCATACAATGTTTTTTTTTTTCTTTCACATCACTTGACACTGTGAACATGGCCTGAGACCTGACACCGGGAGGCAAACTAAAACGCGCTAAAGATGTTTTAGTATTCCGACCGAATCCTTCAAAAACGCTCTCAAAAGAAGAAAATAAATAACACCACTTAAAAAAACGTATACTTTTAAAAGAGGAACTGACAAAGGATGTCTGAAGATTAGTAACAGGTTTGTGCTTGTCAAGGTCTTGAGAAGGCAGAGCTAAAATCTTGTAGAGTATAATGATTATTTGGCTCACGAATGAGGAAAAACAAAAGGCCTAGTCCTCCAAAATCAGGTCGAAACGTTGCGTTCATTGCACACACACACACTCATTGCACGTATTGCTTTCCGCAAAGTCTTCCACCCTTTCCCAAAAAGTCATTCTGGACAAGCAAATGTGACCTCCTTGGCCTCCGTTGGAAACACAACGGGTGTGAGAATGGCAAGACGGAGGCCGTCCGACGTTCCTCGTGGTTGAAATGCGGTGGATCTCGTTAATTTAAATATTGCTAGTCTAAAAGAACAGTCCGCGCAAGGCCCGTGAGATGTTCTCCTGGATCTAGCCGAGAAAGAGTTATACAGCTGAGTGTGAGGGAGCGGGATGAAGAGGGCCAGTCCAGAATCGATGGGGGTTGTGCAGTGCAGCCAGGTGGGAGCTGGCAGAGGCAGTGTGCTGTCCTCATCCCTGTGTTCCCATGGGCCAGTCAGATTGGGCTTGCCAGCAAACAGCAAAAGCGAAAACGCCACAGCTTCCTCAATGTCTCTACGACTGTGGTGAAAGCCCAAAGGATTCACGCCCGTCGTTTCCCAGTCCTTTTTTGTCTACGTTTCCTTCTTTAACCTCAGGCCTTGGAACTTTGAACCACTGAAAGTCACACCTTCACAACAGCATTCGCAGATAAAAGAGAATCGGGATTAAGATATTCAAATGATCAATACATTATTGCAAAACATACATTATTAACAAGTCCCTCAGCCCATCACTTGTAGAGACATGCATCTATGATGGTCGTTCACCGGCGGAGCGGCCGCATCTTACGGACTCATCTGATTGCACAGTAAAGCCAAAGACCAGCGTCATCTTGGCCCGCTCCCGCAGTCCCTAGCGATACTAAAGCACGATTTTAATTATTTGTGATCAAACAACTAGAGAATATTCAATTGTGTAAACAAATATGCCGACACAACACGTATTACAGGTTATCTTTGGAATCTGCGAAAAACAAGGGCAAGGGAAATGAAAAAGAAAGATGAAAAAGAACCAAAAAAACCAACACGGTCACAATTCCAGAACTCGGAAATGGCTATAGGCGGCAGTAGCTTTCATGAAACTCGCACAATGACGCACAGCAGAGGTCAAACAAGTTCCTTACAAATTCCAAGATTGCTTATTGTAGAGGTGGGGTTGGGAGCGGGGTGGGGGGTAGATTTGCGTTTGGCTGGAGATCAGGTGTCCCCACTCACAGAACACACTCAAGGATTTGTGCTGCTTTCCAGTGAAGGACAAAAACCTGAACTCATTCCACATCGCGGTGAACTTCAGACGCGTCGGCTCGACAGATTGGACAGGTGCGATTGGTCTGCAAGACATGTTACGGATTAATTTCTACAAGCCAGTGATGTTTCTATACAACATTAATGGATCTATGCATCAACTAATAACTGTGCCTGCCTATACGTGAAAACAAATATCACCTCTTTTAAATTAAACATTTACTAAATATGAAATATTTAGAGTCGATATAGATTTTTTTTTATTGATTTTTTTTTAGCAATTATCATGAAATAAGTATTTTCTACTATTCAAAAGTTTGGGGCCATTAAGAAAAAAATAATTAATTAATACTTTTATTCAGCAAGGATGCATTAAATTAATCAAAAGTGACAGTTAAGACTTTTACATTGTAACATTTCTATTTAAAATAATTGCTGTTCATTTGAATCACCAAATGAGCATATTAGAATGATTTCTGAAGGATCATGTGACACTGAAGACTGCTTTTCCATGACAGGAACACATTTTAAAATACATTGAAACAGAAAACTGTTTTAACAATTTAAAGAGTTTTAAAATGTTATAATATTTCACAATATTACCAAATTTGATCGAATAAATGCAGCCTTGGTGAGCATGAGAGACTAAAATCATACCAACCCCAAACATCTGAACGGTTGTGTACATAAGCATTTTATAAGCCATCAGCCACTTTGGTTGACCATTACTATTTACACCGTTTACAGTTAATGCAGATATTGTGCATTAAGATGTTGTTCTTACCTTTAACCATTTGTCTACACATTTCGCATGAAATTCGTGGTTGCAGGGTAATACTCGAAGTAGCTGCCTTGACTCAAAATCACTAAAGCATACAACACACCTGTAAGAAAAGCCAAAAGAACATCAATACCAAGTCCCAATCACAACTTCAAGATTATATAACAGAGGGCATATATAACAGAAAACACTTACAGAGTTTGTTCAGATTGGTGGTTTTCTAAATTGAACCTGTAGGATGGAAGTTGCTCTATATCAGCTTTCGTCAGTCCTCGAGGTTTCGCTTCTCCGAGTCTCTCAGCAAGGTTTAATAACGCCTGAGAGAAAAACCACAAGTGTTCAAAACTCTCCACACAAACTGTGATAAGATAATGATGTTATCTCTGTTCCAAAATTAGCTTTAGTTCTATAACGTAACTCGCTAATTCTATAAAGTGAACCTTTCTCAACTTTGTTGCATCATTGCACATGCCCACAGAGTCACTCTTATTGAAAATGAATGAGTTGCTTGATCGTTGCAAATGAGTATGTATAAACGCTCCTTTTAGAAGTTAGCGAGCTGCCTATACAGACAGTAGACAGCGAGGCAGTTCACTAGGTTTTGGAACAGAGACCTTGCATGAAAACCATCAATGGCTTATTTTTGACAAGCCAGGTTATATAAACAGTGTTGCAACTCCATCATCCATCATGCGAGGATTCTCATTTACCTCATAGTTTTCCATTTCCACATCATCTACATCCAAGTCCAGACTGATAGCAGGACCCACAGCAGTTGGAGGCACAGGTAGCATCGAGCTGTTTCACAGATCACAATCACATAAATCATTAGAATACACACAATGCCTTTTCTTTCACAATAGCAAAGAAATATCACAAAGGCTTCATATAATTATAAGCAGCGTTGAGGGTAACGCATTACAAGAAATGCGCATTACGTAATCAGATTACTTTTTTGATGTAACGAGTAAAGTAACTCATACTTTATAAATGTACACATTAATATTATAGTTACTTAAAAGTAATGCAAATTACATTTCAGTTTAATGAACTTCCTTAAACATTTTTTAAACTATAAATATAGTGAAACTGTGCTTCTGGCGACCCGAGTCTGAGTCCTGGCTCGTGGTCCTTTCCCAATCCTTTGCCCCTTTCTCCTCCCCTATCACTTCCTGTCTCTCCTTGACTGTCCTATCCAATAAAATATAATTTAAAAACAAATTATACTGAATTAAAATTCTCTCTCTTCTCTATAACATAGAAACATGCACACTCTTGCGTGCGAGGGAACAGACAAAATTAATGCAATATTGTAATGCAAGTAACTTTCCCCAACACTGATAAGCGTACAATGTCCATTATTAGAATGTGAAAATTTATGGCATGTTTTTTTATTTGTATTATAAATAGTAGAAGAGACTCTCACAGGAAGTATGGTAAGAAGCCGGGGTAGTAGGGCGGTGGAGGAGGCGGAGGAGGAAGAGGCTGCTGTAATCGGTACCTCTGTCCAGTTATACGCCTCGGCAGCATGTGCGGATATGGCTGAGGAAATGGAGACATCAACACATGAGGAAAGCCTTTCAAATTATTATTTTTCATCTACCAACTCTTATCCAAAGCATTTCTACTATAAGGACAGGAGCAACCTGAGACTAAAGATAAGTGTAGTTGATTTTGTGATCAAAATTCCCCAAATCCCATAGACAATTTTTTTTTAAGATTTAAGTTACGCCTGCTATCTCACACTTTTCTGACTTAGTAGGCTTTATTTATAACCAGACCAAACCAGACCTTTAAACACCAATCCACACCAGTAAACCTTTACTGTTCTCCACATTATGAGCAAAATGTTTTTGCATAATGTCACCTGTTTATGCAAATGCTGCTTATTTCATTTGAATCCTTTGACTGTTCCAAGCTGGTGGAATGATCTGCCTAACTCAACACTTGACCCATTGATACTAACGCTTACTATTCTATATTTATAAATAAATAAAAAATAAAAAACCTTGCTATGTGTAGTGCTAGACTGAGACTAGTCACAGCACTTGCATTTTGTTGCCCTATTGTCGGTTTGATTGGTTCTATTACTCTCCTCATTTATAAGTCGCTTTGGATAAAAGTGTCTGCTAAATTATGTAAATTAATTATAGATATGTATACGAAGATGCCACATTTGACAGATTAGTGCGTCCATCATCTTGGAACGGTCAACACTTCAAATGCTGTCATCACTCATAGTAAAAAAAAATGTAAAAAAAATCAAGATGCCACAACATTGTGTAACCTCTGGTTGTAATAATTTAATAATAGTGCGTCCATCATCTTGGAACGGTCAACACTTCAAATGCTTTCATCACTCATAGTAAAAAAAAAATAAAAAAAAATCAAGATGCCACAACATTGTGTAACCTCTGGTTGTAAAAACTGCAGAGATTTCAATTCCCGAAGTAATGAGATAACCTTTCACAGGTAAAAATGTGTTGGTTTGTGTTTTTATATGCATTAACCCCAATATTAAATGTTTTTAAACTATGATAACTTTTTAATATCGTGTTAGCTAATGCCTTCATCTTGTTAATTTAGCTATTTTTTTCTTGCTAATTTTAAATGTAAAATGCACACAGCCCGGGCATTCACAACGGAGCGGTGCGGAGCAAAGCGAGTGTTCTCAATTAATTCCTATGAAAGTTAAGCTTCCATAGGCATGAACTGAAAACGCACCAGACTGGACAGACACCATGAATGACAGCGCGGCCGTGAATGAATGATAGTGCAGCCGTGAAAAAATGCCCGTGCGGCCGTGCTCATTTTAGTTTTGGTTTAGAATTACCGCCAATTCGGGGGTGGGTTGCTTGAATTGTGAGTTCTTTAGCCTATTATTCTTAATTATTCTTGACCGTTCCAATATATCGGCCCATTGAAACAGCCGTGAATGAGGCATCTATGTATAATTTCTATTATTTGAATCAGTATTTATCAGTATAAGCAAGACATCTCACCACTCCGTAGGGTAGCTCTTGATGGAGGGGCTCCTGGGGGAGGTACTGGAGGGGGACGGAGGGGGTCATTGCTGGTGGATGGTGGGCTGGAGGATAAGAGAATGTTCCTAACGGATGCTGGTCTCCTCGCAGATCCACTTCATTCTCCACCCTCTGCAAAGGCTGAATACACACATATAAAAGACTTTACACAACCAAGATTGACAATTAATGCCATTAAATTATATGCTATTTTAGAAAGAATACATTTTATCTCACCCCTATTCAGCATTGTTTTTTATATAATTTATTAAGGGTACAATCAGTTATGGGGACTAATCATTTACTCATGAATAATTGTTTTCTCTAGATTTGTAATAGGTTTGCTTTATTAATTACAGTGTAACAGTAATCACATTACACACTAGCTTACTATAATACACAAAATCTTTGTGTTTTTTAGCATTCAGAATTTTCAAACATGGCTCACCTAAATCACAGTTTTACAGTGTATTACAGTTTTATGGTTTTAAGCATCTTAAGAATAAGTTCATTAAAAGTAAGCTTATCTTTTAGCTTGTATTCATCAAGAGGGAAACGCATTATATTAACTGTATTTTATATATTTAAAAAAATTGGGTAACACTTTATAATAACTGCACGCTATGAATCATTAGTTAAGCATTAGGTAAGTCGATTCATCATTTATAAAGCATCAATAGCCATTAGTAAGCAGTTTATAAATACAGCTGTAAATGCTGTATTCTTGATTTATAAGCATATCTATAATGCGTTTAATAATTGTATTTTCATACTTTATCAATAATCAATTTTAGAATTTCTAAATTAAGTGTTACATTATTTACAAACCAGTTATTTAGGAGTTGTCAGTTGTTCATAAGATCATTTAGAAAGTGTAAGTAAATGGTTAATAAACTATTTAAATGTACATTTATACATATTTAGACATATAGTTACTCGGTGTGTTAATAAATGCTGTATTAACACGTTTTATAACTACCTGAATTAATCATGAACTACAGTAGGGATACATTTAGTAGTTGTCAGTTAATTATTTTTGTGAGCTCATCTAAAAAGTGAGGACTTTTTATGCCTCATAAAGCTTTTACAAAGGAGAGTGATAGAGCAAAAAAATGAAACCGTACAACTGTACACTTAATATAACATAAAATAGAAATTCCTGTACACCTCCAGAAAACGTAACTGTGCAGAAAAATGAAACCAAGCCTTTGCAATCTGATATAAAAAATAATAATTTCTGTAAGTGTAAACATTGCTGAATAAAAATTTACCAGTGCCAACACTGGATTACAGGAGTGCCAAAATACAACAAATAAAATCGGACTGAGAGTTTGTAGCGTGAAACAAGAAGCAAGAAACCCCAGGATTCTGTTTACCCTGGGTTTATAATGACCCAGGGTTAACTATTTAAAGTGTGAAAATCCCTAATTTGTGACTCACCGTTTGACCTGAATTTTCACTCAGCCATGAAACTGAAACAAGAAAACCTTCTTACTACACCAAAATGTTTTGCTTATTTTCTTCATTTTGTTAGTTTTGTTGGCGTATATTCATTTTGTTGTTTTTTATTATTTATATTCACTTTATTGCTTATTTTGTTCTTTTTTTATTCATTGTGTTGCTTATTTTGTATTTATATTCACTTGCTTTCTTTTTTTTGTTTATTTTGTTTTTATATGATATTGCAGAGGTTAATTTATTATGTTATATCAAATTACCAGTTTAATTTTTTTGCATCTTGAAATACATATTTCTGTTCTGTATTCCTCTGTGTTGTGTTTGTTTCCTTTTTCTGTTGAGAAGATAACTGAGCCTTTAAATCTCCTTTGTAAAAGCTTTACGAGGCATAAATAGTCCTCACTTTAGATGAGCTCACAAAAATAGTTAACTGACAACTACTAAATGTTTTATAACTACCTGAATTAATCAGGAATACATGTTAATAAAGCATTTATTAACACACTGAGTAACTATTACTATATGTCTAAATATGTATAAATGTACATTTAAATAGTTTATGAATCACTTTATAAATGATCTTATGAACAACTGACAACTAAATAAGTGGTTTGTAAATAATGTAACACTTAATTTAGAAATTATAAAATGTTCAATAAAGTATACAAATCAAATTAAGCACATTATAGATATGCTTTAAAACAAGAATAAAGCATTTACAGCTGTATTTATAAACTGCTTACTAATGTCTGTTAATGCTTTATAAATGATGAATTAACTATATACTAATGCTTAACTAATGATTCATAGCATTATTATAAAGTTATTATAAAGTGTTACCTCAACTTGCACTACTACATAAACATTTTTGTGTTAAATTTCCAGCTAAAATAACTCCCAATAACACTGAATATTTTGTCCATGGTGTAACTTAGAAAATGCCACAAATATTTTTGTGCACAGCCGATACATTTCTCTCATTCTAACAGCTTCTGTACTTTATGCATCAACTTATTTTTTGAATATTGATATTTATCAAATACTTTTGTTTTATTTATTCTAAATATGTAAAATAAATATAAATTCGCAGCACTTGTCATGCAGGTGTTATTCATTGTCATTCTATCTATCACATACTATTACTTTCACATATAGCTTATCAGCTTTGTATCAGCCAATGATCACCCTGCTGTCTAAGGGTGTTTTCACACCTAACCTAGGGTGTTTTTTGTCATTTTTGTTCTGTTCCGAAACAGGGACTTAATTTGTTACAATGTTGCATTTTCTTCTTGGTTCTGTTCGCTTTCACAAGGCAACCTTTCAAAGCGTACCAAAATGTGTTTACGGAAGTCACATGCGACTGTCCTCTTATTGGTCATTGAGTTTCCTCTGCATCATCCATCAAGATGATTGACAAGTTCGCTCTATGAGCTTATTGTGGTTTTATTTGTAACTGCTGAGACACATGCAAACACTATACAAATGTAGCTGTCATTCCCCCTTTTAAATTATAAACTACACTCGTATTAATACTGCAGCAAATTTGAACGCGCTCTCTCTGGATCTCCCAGCGCTGTCTAGAGGTTAACTGTGTCACACACAAACACTATACGACACACACAAACACTATACGGATGTTACAATGCAGCTAGAGCAGGAATCAAGGCTTCATCGGGACAGCATTCTTGCATGGAGAAGCGCAATTACACATTTTAAGATGAAGACGTGCTCTTTTGGTTTTCAACTGTGATAACTAATGTGCTCACTCACAGAATCAGACACTTTAATATAGCATATTTCCCGTTATGAATTATGATACCATTGGTTGGTTGGTCGGTTGGGTCAGATTGCTTTCACACCTCAAGTGAACCACCCCAGACTTCGTTTGCAATCGGGCCGAGACCTCCTCGTTCAGGCGGTCTCGGAGCGATTGTTTTGGTGCAGATCCGAGCACGATTGCAGTGTTCACATATGCCTAAATGAACCGGATCAAGGGTGAAATCACACCAGGTTCCGAAAAAACCATAACCATATCGGTTATTCACTAAAAATAGTATATTTCAAAATGATACTGCAATTTTAATAATATTATATATAAACATCGCCCACTATAGTATGCATAAAAAGGACATTAATAACAGTTCTCTTCCATTTAGTAGCATGTATAGATATTGTGATCTGCACTCACCATGCGCGGGTGCTGGGGCTGTATGGGAACAAACTGGTTGAGTGGAGGCAGATGAGGAGGCTGGTGGGGCGGCACTGGCGGACTAGGGTGCAGGATAAAATGCTCACTGGAGATCAATGGTGGAAATGCCTGATAGGACACTGGCAGGTGCTGCATGGTGCAGGCCTGAATGAGCTGCAGACAGACAGACAGAGAAATACCAGACAACAAAAAGGTCACTCACACCATAGATACACTCGTGAAGAAAGTGAGGATGGGCAACTGAATACTGCATTGCTGTGCAGTTTAAGAAATTTAAAACTGGGAATGCAACATGCTAACATACTCTGGACTAAAGCATATCTAAAGCTTTCACTACTCTATACTATTTAGACATCCACTAAACCGCTTCAAAAGCATTAGGGTTAATGGGGAAACTATATACGAACGATAGATAGAACAATAGACAGATAGATAGACAAATAGACAGATGATATGCCTATAGTTTTTTTAAGTTTATATTTCATGATGCATACATAATGTAAAGAGGACTGAAAAAACATTTGTCCCCCGCACAATATAAGACACTTTCAACGGTACATCACTATGGCCACATAAAAAGTACAGAGGTGGGTATGTTGACACAAATGCAATGACTTAAGCAGATGATAAAATTAGCAGAAAGCACACCTTTGCCTTCAAAGATCAAATACCCCCAAAGACATTTGCAGTGACAATGCAAACAAAAACTTGTTGCACATTGTCCCTTGAAAGTTGCATCATAAAAAGGTCATTAATCATTCTAGAGACACAGGAAAAGCCTACAGGACAATCAAAACGTGAAATGTAGCTGTATACCAATGTCTAATGTGTAAGCATGAGAGGGATGTACAGAACAACACTCATAATCGAATATCTTTGGCTAACAGGACAGGTGGGCATAATGGCTGCCTGGGACACACATACATCAGCTAAAGTAAAGCTGGAGCGATGGGACATGTTAGGTGTGCTCTACACAAACTTCACTGACATTCCAGCTCTTCCTTTTCAAACTCACTGGAGGAGGAAGGCAGCAGAGCAGAGAGAGCTGTCCGCTGAACATTACCGAGCATGCTGGGAGCTGCTGAGCATTGCAGGCTGGGATAGGTTGCCCGGTGTGGATGGGAAAACCGTGGGTCGTCACCGTGGTAACTGTGTAAGATATCGGAACTGATCCTTGATGCATCTTGAAGGACAACACAAAAAGTTCAGGTTACTTGTTAAAAAAAACCCCACTATTTTCATTATCACAGCAATCTGATATCAACAATATCACAGCAATCTGATTGGTTTCACTATATCAGGGGTCTTAAACTACCTGTTTATCCTGAATGTGTGTTACAAACATTCAAATTATCACAGATGTACTGGTATCATAGAAAGTGTACAGTTTAGATATACACTGATGTCTACTATAGCGATCAAAATTTGAACCTTTTGAACATAACTTGATGTTTCACATAAAGATCAATTACATCGTTACACCAGTAGGTGGCGACAAGTGACTGTTAAAAATGTTTTTTGTTTTTTTTGTCATTGAAACACTCATTCAAGAGATTCGTTCATAAACACTGATTCATCCAGTAATAAAACAAGTCTTTATGAGTCGATGAATCTTTCATTCAAACCATTTTTTTTAAATAAATGAAATAATTCAAATAAGTTTTTTATAAACCGCGTTAACATTTTGTCAGAACCTTTAGTCTACAGTAAATGTTATTTTGTTTAGTTTTCTATTCAGAATCGTGAGAGAATTTTGATCTCTGTTTGAAAAAAAAAATGTGATTCTCAATTTATCCAGAATCGTGCATGGAGCAGCACTGTAAAAAAAGAAAAGTTGACAACTTAAAATTGTAAGGCAACTTGCTGCACAGCTTTTTTGAGTTTACTCAACTTTTAAACAAAGTAGTTCACTTAACTCAATTGACTGAATAAGGTCACATGTCTCCCAATTTAAGATCTTTTGTTCAGCTGATTGAGTTTTTATAGTTTTTTTTTTAAAAATTTGTTGAATTTTGTAATTTTTTTATGTCACCATCATGGTAATTAGTGTTTTCTTTAGTTGGGCAGTTTGACGACTTTTTATTGATTGGCAAGAAAAAAACAATCAAATGCTGTCAGCTGCTTGATGATAAGAATATAATCATTGTGTAGTGGCTTAATTCACTGATTTTATGACTGAGTTTAATATGAGCAATATACTATTAACTTTTTTTTTTTATTATTGTGCTTCTAGAAAATATCAAGCACGGTTTTAATCAGAATAGCTGACTAAGGTTTAAAACAGATTGTACACCAAGCACTTTGACCTGTGAGATTTACTCCCACAGTCATCAATAATCAGCCTATGAATCTCAACAATGGTGACATGCTGATGCTGCAATGCATTCTGGGAGCAATGGATGAGTTTTGCATGATGCACCCAGAATGCATTGTTAACTTGTTGCAACTTGTATGCTTGTTAACTTGCATTTACAAATTGAATTTACAATTAATACTAGGTTGGTCCAACAATTGTTGAACCAACTTCTTTTCACTAGTTAAGCCAGCTTTTTGCATTTAATTGTCCAGTTAACTAAAACATAATCATTAGTCAATTTTTGAGAGTTGGATTTTTTACAGTGAGGAAATTATTCCAGACAAATCTCAGGAACTAGGTATTAGAGATAAGCTTTTCACCACCAAAAAGATCTGTAACTGTGCTAATAGTTAAAATTCCTGAAAGTAAATTACTAGTATTTGATTCTAATGGAGAACAGCACCTGGATAGCGGCCCCCAGAAAATGTTTTGAGTTTGAGACCCATGGTCTAAATCAGGGTTCCTCAGATCGGGTCCTGGAAGGCCACTGCCCTGCAGAGTTTAATACCAACCCTAATCAAACACAACTGAACAAGCTAGTCAAGGTCTTCATAGTAGCTAGTAAGTTCGATCATGGTTTGAGCTAAACTCTGCAGGACAGTGGCCCTCCAGGGCTGGATTTGAGAAACCCTGGTCTAAATGAATAACTATCGTTTGAACTAATACCTGTTCGTGAAGATCCACCATGATGGAGTTCTGTTGGGGGGGCTGTGTGGCAGTATGCAGCATGCGTGGAGGTGCACTGGTGTGGCTATATTGCCTGGACTCATCTAAAGGAATCTGCTGATGCTGGGAGAAGACAGGGTGGTGGAAGTTCTCATCCTGATGTAGGGAAGTGTGCACAACAGGTCTATCTCGCTGCCCCCACTGACGTCGTACTGGAGGACTAGGACATGAACGTACACATAACTTAAGTAGTCACTCTGCAGATGTTTTTTTTTTCCTTTTCATTAAAATTTACAACTCAAATGCAAACTCAATATGACAACGGCTGACCCACCTTCTCCTGAGGTGCAGAGGGGTGATGCAAGGCTCCCCGACGACCCTCCTCTGGTTTAAGGGGGCTGTTGATGGCCGCCTACTCACTGCTACTTCCCATGGTCGCATTTGTGACGTCGTACGAACGAGTCACACCTGCCTGGGGTGGGAGACCAGTAGTGCAAGAGGCACTTGTGTCTAACAGCCTCAGATTGTCGGAACTCTGTTTGAAACAAGAAATATTGGTTTTGTGAATTGAATAATGATGTACAGAACAATCTTTTGTTGTCATATTTTGTGCATTTCAACTCAAGTTAGTTTTAAGAGCACCTATTATAGGCTGCAAAGTTACAAAGCACAAAGTAGTCCACTCCAACCTCAATTGTAGTTTTAAGGGTTTTTTTTCTGGGAACGTATGTGTCACAATATCCCTTATTTAAATAATTCCCACCCAAGGCATATGCAAATAAGGGGCGAGGCCTGATTGAGTTGCGTTAGTAGCGTGTCGAAAAGGCTGTGATAAGGGTGGTGATTTTCGAAACACGCTCAAAGTGGTTGACCAATTACAACACACGGATACAGATGACCAATCAGAGCATTTTCGAAGGAGAGGCTTCAAAAAGACCGGAAGTAAACAGGGGTGTGTTTCTTGTACAACGAGGTAACTCGCTGCTAAATCAGTAGAGACATTTTAGATCAGTGCATTCGGTCTTAATGTGACAGCAGTCTAATAAACCTGCTGCCATATGTCATTAATGTTAATAAAACAACAAAAGACAGAGAAAATCACTTACTCCTCCTGACAGAGTCACTTTTGTAACTTTAAGAATAAATGTATATTTAATTCACACAGTGAAGACCATGCACTGTTGTATTTCATTACTTTATACAATTTATGTAGCATTTCTTATTTAGTGCTTTAAATTTTTCAGCTAGGTCCATTTTACTTGTCTTTGTTTTATTGTAGTTTTGTCCTTATGCTTGTAATTTTTTCACTGACTGTTTACTTCAGTAAGCTTGAGTTCTTTTTTTATTTTACTAAGGCTAGTATTAGTTTGTGATATTGAAATTGGTGACGAAAATGGTGACATTTTTATATCAAATTTTAACATAATAAAAACCTTGTTTAAAGCAAAAATAACTATATTGTGATATAGGCTATATCGTAATAAAATTACTCATACTGTGATACCAGATTCTGGTCAGATCACCCACCCCTACTTGCTGCTTAACTATCATAGTACAATGCATTGTTGAAGAAATCAACTAGCTAGTCACGACGGTTTCCTGAAACCATATTGTACCAAATGTGTCAACCATGTTGGTTAATGATGTCACATAGGAGTAATAACTTCTTTTAATTAATTTAAGAGATCAAAGAGATTGTTTGAGATCAAATACTAGAATTTTTTGCAATAAATTACAGACATGGCATTGGAGGACTAATTCTCTTTTTTCCCCTCAGTTATTTTGCTTAATTTTCAGATTCAATCATAGGCTCCCTCTTATGTACTACAGCATGTACACTCTTCGGTGCTTTAAATCTCGACAAACTAAAAGATGTAAATAAAATATATTGAATATATTCAAAATCAAAAGGTATAAATTGTACTTAATGTCAGCTTGCTTATTTTGCTCCAGATAAGGATTCATTAAGTCAAACAAACAAGAAACTATCCTACTAACTACAGGTCGAAAGCTGCAGTACAAACCACACAACTGTGCTGTTTGCGAATGTTCGTTGGAACTAAGACTTGAAATACGCTGATAACAACAGAACTTGCGACCATAGCTGGCTAATGATGCTTTTGGGAAGCGCAACCCTGAGCGTTACAGACAGACTGGGAAGAGAGGTGCTGCAATGTAGGCTTTCAAAACATGAGGCAAATTAATCTTGAGTAACACTGGCTTAAGTCACATTTGCATGTTGCACTTATATTTTGTTCTAGCCTGAATCACAAGCAAACAGGGCACCAACATGAAGGAGATTGACATTTGAGAACAATTTTTGATTTTCACTCTATTTGCTTTTTGGAGCTTGTCAGCTGTGGTCACAATACACATCTGTTGTATGGAAATCAGAAGCATGACATTCTTCAAAATGTCTCCTTTTATAGTCTACTTTATATTAAAAAAATAAATAAATAAATTAAAAAAAAACAGCATACAAGCTAACAACAGAATTTTTGGGTTAATTATTCCTTTAAAAAAAAAAATTACTCTAAACTTAAAATGTTTAGACCAGTATACTGCTCTCAATGCAAAAGAGCACGGATAGTTTTAAAATAAATAGGTAATTTTTCATTTGAAACCAAGAACAGTGTAATACTAATATAATGAGAACAATATGCTTATATTTGCCTCAAAAAGCTGTATTATATTTGTGTATGGATTGTGACTATCATTATGTGTAATCTTTGAAGTACACCAGAAGATGGTGGAAGCTCAAATTATACAAAATCAGCCTTTTCAGGCAAGTAGACATCACATAAGACACAGATATTGAAACACACTGAAAAACAATAAAACATAATAACTAAAATAGTATTTATATACACATTACAAATCATTTGTATTACTTTTCTCTTAACACAATCAGTGAAGTGTGCCTTGATTCACACAAGCAAGTATAAACTTCTCAACATACATGACATTTAGATACAATGCCATGTGTAAAATTGGAAGAAGAAAAAAAATAACAGCAAATATTTACAAAAATTATTTGTTTAATGGAAAGACGGGGCTGATTTGCCACAAAGAGGGGGAGCTGTAACTTCAACAACAAAAGCGTGGATGGCCATGTGCTCCCACACAGACAAAGCAATAACAAAGGAGCGCCACCAAACCTCGCGTGCCATGCTTTATCAAATATAATCATTTGAAAGGGCTTGTGTGTGTGATTAAAACACGATTCGTTCTTCATATAAGCACTGTGCACATTCCTATGAATAAAACAAATACAATCGTCACCGTGGCCCAGCAGTAGATATCAACAATAGCACAAAGAGTCGCAAGGCCGAAGTTTTACAGGCGTGCGCGGAGCTCGTGCAAACACCCGCAGTTGGCCTTGTGCTTTTAAACATGTTCTCGAGACTACACAGAGTTTGTGCATTACATAAAATGAATTAAACAAATCGCATGCACTTCCCAAGCCCTTAACTGCTATCGCTAGCATATAGCCCGAGCAGATGGAAGCCCTAAACAGGAAATGCAGGGATGCACCCCTGACAAAAGAAACATGGTTTGACTTGAACGCCACATTTAGACAGTCTGCAATGTTTGAATATCAAGATTGTATTCAGTTTT
Organism: Rhinogobio ventralis; assembly: GCA_039654625.1. Taxonomy (NCBI): domain Eukaryota; kingdom Metazoa; phylum Chordata; class Actinopteri; order Cypriniformes; family Gobionidae; genus Rhinogobio; species Rhinogobio ventralis. Next base: position 28,085,271 of record CM077198.1, on the reverse strand, counting down.
GTTTTAGGTGATACATGACAGTTTTGTGTCCAATAACCAAAGTATGACCACACCAGCCGAGCTTACTTGTTTTCAATGGCGCGCGCGAGTTTCCGACTCGTCCACGCGCTGCTTGTTGGCGACTAAAACGATGCAGTTTGTCTTGTTTGATGAATTTGTAGACTATTCCAAAAGAAATCGTCCAGGTACACTAGCAGACGCTCATGGTTTACACTGAGGTATCGTCCGTTTCCTAGTTCACGGGCTTGAGTTTGTTGTTGAACAGACGTTGAGCTTCAGCATAGAAAGAGAAAATGCATATTCCTCTGCCGCCTAACATCCGTTAACTTATCTCCAACAAACTTGTAATAGCGTGCCGTTGTTGTTTCCTTTATTGTTATATCCGATGCATTCAAACGGAGTTCAATCTGTGACACGGGTGCTGTTCAGTATTGTTGTGGTGGCTGTGTGCTTGTATAGTCACGCCTTCTTCCTCTAAAATCTACCACGCATAGACAGAGACAGCCAGTCACTTTTTAGATGCTGCTGTTTGGCCAAATTGCTCCAGCCTGATCCCGACTTTTAAGGGTGTTTCTACACTTCATCTTTGCTAAAAAAAAAAAAAAAAAAAAAACTTTAAGTGGTCCAAAAAGTGAATTGAATTAAAAAGGGACCCAGTTGCATTACACTGTTCATACACTAGTTTTTGGTCCAGTTGAGCTCAAGTCCATTTTACAATTCACATTGTGTTATTCAAGAAAACAAGCTAACTTCAATACTAATATTTCAAATGATTATTAATGAGAATAATTAGTTGATTAGATATGTTTAACACCTAGTTTAACACAAAAATTAGCACCAGCACCATCTTTGGCATCAAAACGTATTTATTAGGCTACATATAGTTGTGTTTTCTATAGCGTAAAAGAACAAGATGATACATTAAACAATATGAGACAAAAAATATATTTAGAGGCAAATTTCAGCAAATGCAATCATGATAGATTGATATTATATTATTAGCTGCTGTAATTTAGTACCGTTAATGCAAAAGTGAAAATAAAGTTAACATGGAGTGTTTTTTGTTCACAATGGTTCACTATGAAGTTATTTTGGAGCATCCAAATATAAGTCAAAACCACTGTTAGAGACAAACCAAGAAACAAACTATAAGCAGCTCCCAAAATTGTTTTGCAATCCGACATATGGAGTCAGTTGATTTGTGTTGTGTAGAAGTCAAAAAACATTAACCATAAGCATGGCAGGCAGAGCATGTTATCAGTGATGATTTATTATGCCACTGACATTCATTTTGAGGCTGCATGGGTAGTCCCAGATAAAGGGGATGTTGTTTGTCACAAGGGATATGTTGCAGTTATTAAACAACAGTGATGCAACACAGTCGTGTTGTAGCCTATATTACAATTCAGTGAGACAGCATCTAATTCATTCCTTTAAAACAATGTACAAGGTAAATATAATCTTAAAGCAGTTCAAACAGCATGTCAAGGGATAAAAAAGATCCAAACAAACAGATTATTGCAAGTAGAAGTCCTTTTCTCCAACCCTTAGCTTAAAATGTAACTCATGGTTCTCTTAAATGTTTTCTTGAATTGAAACCGACCGTCTCCTATAGGCGATGTTCATGTTTCATAATGCTTAATAACAATTAATCAAGAAAAAGTTGAAATATAATTTATAGTTCCTACAGAAATGTTTGGAATAATTCACTGCAACATCCAAATAAATGCAATATATTTTCATTATAATATAATTTATATTAATAAAATATAATTTATGTGGCAAAAAAAAATGCAAGCGTTTAACATTTCTTTTCAAAAGCAATATTACTGCACAATATAATTTTTTTTAAATTATTATTATTATCATCATTATTGAGAAATCAGAGTAGAATAGTAATTATTTACATTCAGGAGTTTTAAGTTGCTTTTGTGATTTTGTTGATTTTAAGTTAATTTATGATGTAGGTACATATAAATTACCGCTGCAAAGCATTTTTAGGCATTGTTTTAAATTATGTTATAATAATTATTATTATTAATAATAATAATACTAATACAATGTTTATTATTATTAGTGCTGTTATTATCATTGTGTACTAAATGAAAAGCAGGAGAAAAAAAAACATGTTGGGGAGCCTGTAAGTGTTGTTCTCTCTAGCATTTCTCATCCGCCTCTCCATCAGAGACAGTGTGACACAGCCCAGTCTGTTACATAAGCCTTGCGCCAAATGGCGAGCCGGCGGACATAATCACATGCAAGCGTCTCAAAGCGGTCAAAGTAACATCTTGTTTATTCAATGCACTTTAAAGTTCATAAACTGACATCCTAAAATACGGACTTAAGTTGCTCTAGAAAATGCCTCATACAATGCATGAACCGATGAACGAGACTGTAGAAGAACTATGAAGGCAAAGTACACCATTTTTTTTTCCCTCAAAATAATGTTTGAGTTTAATTCGTCTGAGCACGCATAGGTCAGAATAATTTTTGCAGCATTTTCAAAGGGCCTCTTGTGTGGCTTCACTGCAGAGAAAACGCCGCAATGTAACCTTCCTTCCTAATGTTAACTCGCGAGAAAATAACGAAAATAATTCTGATTCTAGTGAAACCTGCGCTGCGCGTGCACACAATCACGCACATCTGAGACAAGCGCGAGACAAGCAAACCCGCGTCCAATCCATCCGTGCACTTCCAATCCAATGTAAACATTACAGCATTACAGCAACAAAACAAGGAGGGGCTCAAGGCTTTAGGGGGACAAGATATAAAAACACGCTGATACCTATGTGCGATGCATTCAAGACCGTGAAAACCCAAGGAAATCCACGCCATCAACACGAAGACGCAGGCGCGTGCGTTACCTGATTGTTAATTTGTGAACATCGCAATCGCTGACATTTCTCCTTGTAATTCTTCACATCTCTCCCATATTCGGTGCGGCATGATCCTCAGCTGTTCCTGTTAATGGAACATTCCGTGGATTTCACCACTGATTTGGGGAAAAGGTACAAACTGGAGCTCGCGCAAAGAATAAAGGCAGAATATGTCATTACTCTTCGCATCTCTCTCGCGCAAAACAACCACTCTCTGAATGCATCAGACTTTGGAGAAACCAATGCACTCGGTTGAACCCAGTATCATCCGCCGCCTATTTGCGTGCTTTTGTGACATACCCCTATGTGGGGCATTTAGAGGCCGCTTGCGTATGGCAAGCAGTTTAAGCATTATTCCGTATAAATAACTTAAACATAATAACAAAATGATATGGTCAATAAGTCATGGCAACTTATGTTATCAAAATAATATAGCAATTTAAGCTTTTTACAAGTTATACGAGATTCAACTCGATTTATAAGTCAGTTTAACATAATTAAAGTTGAAATGACTTGTACAACCAAGTTGATTATAGGCCTATTAAAAATCGAAGGCAGCACTGAACTTAAGTGCTACAGTAGTGCTACAATTTTAATTGTTAGTAAATAATTCAGTTATCCTTTTTCATTGTCACTAACTATTCATTAGTACTTATACTGATTACATATACACGTATTTTAATAGTAGTATTGACACATATACTTAATTTATGAATATAACTTATTCATACAAGAAATTACCTTTGCTAGTCACTTTCATATTTGCAAATACAAACAAATAAATTCCACATATTGATTCCTACATAAATAGGAACTTATTGTTATTCTTACTTGTAACAGTTTAAATAGTACCATCTTAGGCCCTGTTTACAATAATGCGTTTTCGTTTTAAGACACATATGGTTATGCCTGGCGACTACACTACACTGGAGTTTTCGACCCTTAAAAACTGAGACTTTTGGAAATGCTGCATTTTAGTTTGAAAACTCTGGGGTTGCGTTTCAGTGTAAACATACATTTTAATTGCTCTTAACTTCAAATATTTGAGTAAGCTAATTCATACATTTAACTTAAAATTATCAACATATTTTTACTGGAAATTTGGCTAGCTTTAAGTAGCTAATTCAAGAAATGCTACCTTGCTAATTGGTAACACAATGCTTTGATAGCATTAGCATAGCATATCACTTTCTGAATGAGTACGGCAATATAAAACATTTAACATACTGTATATCTGTTCTCAAACTAAACTCATGGAAACGCCAGTATGGACGAGGGTTGTTTTCATTTTAAAACGCTGTGTTAAAACAAAAACGCACTAGTGGTGCCTTAGACACAAGTTTATATTCCAATTGTTAACTAGTATGATTTTTTTTTACTGAACTATAAAGTAGCCATTCTGATTTCTAATATTTACAAGTAAATATATGACAAGTATACAAGCAATTGTTATTAGTGTTACTAAGAAATGTTAGAACCCGTTAGATACTATATTAAATAATTATGTACTAGTCTCAACAAATAAATACAATGGAATAGATACTATTAAGATTGTTAATATTAATAAAAAAAATAAGTACTATAGTCTTCATTCCTCTATGTTGAATGGAGATTGAATGGTTTTATGTGTGAATTTTTACATTCATGAATGAACAATCAATACAAGGGGATGTTTTATATGATATTCAACCATACCGTGGATTGAAATGTAAGAAACTAAATAGATACAAGTTAGTAAGGAATACATGTTAAAATGGCTTGCCACAGTTGTCTTGCTCTACCGTAAACACTGTACAAGTTTGTCCTCATAAACTCCCAATGTCAAGTCTCGGTTAACAAGATCACAGGGCTACAGTTAGGTCATTGCATAGACTGTGCCATTATCTTATTCTCCACATTGAATAAAAATTAATAAAAGCTCAAATCATCATCAGGCATCCTCAAATAGATAGATGACTGGGTTATTTTTTACTTCATAATGATGATGATGACATTACCTGTGCTCTATTTTCTTATTAAAGCTGTTTGCATCATGAGGGAGGCATATGTCATCATCAATTTGATTCCTTGCATCCATTATGGAAAAACTAATCAGGGTCACATTACGTAAATGCCCATCTATGATTAGAATGTGCTTTGCTTTGTCTCCCTCTACTAGCCAGATGAGGAACAGCAGACACTACCTGAGATGATGACACACGATACAGCATCGTGTAATTCTCGCATTGTTTTTTCATAAAAACAAGATGATAAAAAGTTATTTGATGTGTGTTTACACAATCTTTAATATATTTTAGTGAGGGTCTATCTCTTCTATAAATCATATGAAAACACCATCTAGATTCTAGAATGTATTGTTCACTGAAGTTGAACATGTTTTTTTTTGTTGTTGTTGTTTTTTTCAACTGGCTTATTGTTTGTTTATTTATCTTGTGTATATTCTCAAACAGGATGATCTAATAATAGGGTGTTAGTCCATACTTTGCACAACCGTTGCTCAGTGAGATGGCTGCACTGTTGACAGCAATAAATGAGCAAAACACTTTATTGTCATGGAAAGCTATTCAATCTATAAATGATTAACTAAACAGTGTTCATGTATATAATAGACCAACCAAAACGTATCGCATATAAGTACAGTAACATATTATTACAAGTCACCTTTATTTATATAGCGCTTTTTACAATGCCGATTGTTTCAAAGCAGCTTCACAGTGTTAAACAGGAAAATAATGCAACAGAATTTGATTCGGCTGTACAGCCGCTCTGGAGAAAACGGTGATGTCATCCAGCTCATTTCAGTTATCATATAGTGTCAATGTGGGCAGATCAGTAATATATTAGAATTACAGTGAAAATTATGACATGATGCTTGTAAACAGTATTTCATTTCCCAGCATAATTACACAATATCATTAAGACTGTCATATGTGATCATTGGGATGATCACTATAGGCCTCACCCATTTCACATTATTGTGCGAGGTCATAAACCAAAGTCTAAAATGATAAGATTAGGTTGGCACATTAGTGTACTGCAACACATGTGGCATGAACAGGTCACATTTTACAAAATGAGGATGAGTAAACAGATATGTATGTATATAAATGTACTATTCTAACACACCCACATTCTTTACAGTCAGAAATTAATAGCTGAACCATATTTCAATGGCAAAAATGTGCAATTTGTTACCAATAGCAATAGTCACTACTGGGATAGTGATTTGTTTATTTGTTTGTTTAATTGTTTTTTTTTTGGAACCTGTGATAACTTTTTCAGGATTTCATTGATAAATGAAAAGTGTAAGAAACAGCATTTATTAAAAATAGAAATCTTTTCTAATAATATAAATCTTGACTATCACTTTTTATTAATTTAACACATCCTTGCTGAATAAAAGTATTAATTTCTTTAAAAAAAAATTTTTTGGGACAATTTCATGCTCCCAACTTTGTGGGAACAGTTTGGGGATGACCCCTTCCTGTTCCAACATGACTGCGCACGAGTGCACAAAGCAAGGTCCATAAAGACATGGATGAGTGAGTTTGGTGTGGAGAAACTTAGAGGACTGAATGAATTAGAGCGATGTCATTAAAGTTCATGTGCATGTAAAGGCAGTCGTCCCAAAACTTTTGGCAATATAGTGTATATATTGTATAAAGCACTGATCTATTTAAATGATTTATATACAGCAGTATATCAGTGGTATAAAGTTAAAATAGAGTATATGTTTCTGTCGTTGCCGCTTAATAGAATTTACTATAGGATTATTTGATCTTCAGAGCTCTAGTGGGTTTAGTTTGATCCCTCATTCCACAGCATGTCCAGTATGGTAAACACCAAACAATTAGAGACAAACAAATGCAAGCTTTTCTGTCAGTCCCAGGAGAAAGTTCCTCCATTGTTTTTGTTTGGTAGCAGTAAAGATTCTCCCCAGGGGAGAGTAATCTTTTGTCTTTCTCCCATTAATTATGAAGGCCCACGAGGGGAGTGGGCTCATTAGTGCCGGGCAGAGGGTAGGTAGGGTCTCGAATAGCTAATGAACTCATTTGTGCCCTGGAATCTCTCAGACCACATTATGTCCAGCTCACTGGGGTGATGCCAAGAAAGAGCCAGCAAATAAAACCTGGATCTGAGGATGCATGGTTCAATAGTTGTCTTAGGAAATAGATGTCCTATAAATACCATGTGCCATGTTCTCGTCCTCAGGTTTCTTATAGCTTTTATGATCTCATCTAATCAGGTATAATAAAATATTTATTTTCTTAAACCCCAGTTATTTTCTATTCTATGCAGCCTTCATTAATCATTTGTCTTTGAGTTTGCTCAGGAGTTGCTGAATTAATGTGTGAATGGACTGGATTATTCTAGACATAATCTGTTTTGACATTTGTTTGCCTACCCAGACTTGCTGTTCCGCTAAACCATTCTCTGAACACAGTTTTAGGATCTGATTCTGTGGTGCCACTAAGCTTTGTCATCTGTCTACAGGGTGAGTAGACTGCCTTAAGCACGCAGTTTTTTCTCCCCTGCGTTGTTAATGATTAACATTTACAACTGAAGGACAGTAATAGCCAGTGATGCACTAGGCAAAGGTCTCATATATTATGTCTTGTTCCCTCATTTGAAGAACGCCACTTGTTGGAATAGCACTATAAATGCAGATTGGGCACGGTGAGTCTTCATCATCCATACAATGTTTCTCTTATTATAATATTATTATTATATTCAGTTATTGCCATTTGGAGTAATAGCCTATATCTGGAATAAACTTCAATTCTCTTTTTCATGAATGATGGGTTTACTGAGATTTCTTTCCATTTTGATTACAGACTGTGGTGTCTTGACAAATCTAATCTTGTTGTCAAGGAGTAATATTTGAGATTTAAAAAATAAATAATCTGTTATTTTACTTCGTTATTGGTATACTAAATGAAAAATTGGTGCAAGTATGTTGTTTATGATATTCAACCATTCCAGGGCTTAAATGTAGGAAGTCCCAAAAAAACAAAAAAAAAAACAAATTTTGTTACTATTAATTACTTTGTTACTACAGTTTTGTTACTATTAATAACTATTATTAAATGTGCTTTATTTTTAAGAGTTGTTTTCCGTTTCATAATAAACCACTATAGCAAAATAATTACCTCTTTTTGGAGGTGGAAATTTTTTTGGGTTTAATTGTGATTTTGTGTTTCAATTCTTTGATATTACAGCCTTACAAACAGACATGGGGAGGATGGGGAGACCTTTATTTCTCCTTTTCACTTTTTTAGCTTCTGGTGAGTATCTGAGAATCAGTCAGTGTCCATTTCATCAAAAAGATGTGGCTTGTTATACTGCACTAGCTCAAAGTCCAAATCTAATAATCATACAGTCTTGAGTGGAGAGAAGCCAGTGTGATTAAGTTTTACGGTCAATTACACAGAAGAACTCAAAAACTTGGTTCTTTTAAATGTTTTTTTTTCTTTCTTAAAATTGCTTTCTTATGACTCACATGCCTGTTCATATTTGTGTTTTCTGCAGCGTACTGTAATTCTGTCCCTGTGATTAACAATTTTTTGGAAAATGTAATAGAAGATCTTCCAGCAGGTCTGTACATCAGCCCTAGTTTCAGTCTCAACACATAAGATCAGTCCCATTTTACATTATTTTCTCTATGCATGAATGTAACATTTTCTCAATGATTTATTAACCTGACAGGCGAATTGGCATTTCAAATCGATGCATTTGATCCGGATGATGACCCTCTAACATATGGTATCAATGGACCAGACGCTAGTTATTTTGACGTCAACAGAACGAATGGTGAAGTCAGAATCAAGAGTGGGCTGGACAGAGAGGTAGTTAGTTAAGAATTTAAGAATCTGCCTACTATTCCTGAAATGAGATGAAGGAATACAGTTGGGAATTATGAATTTGAAATCATTTTCACAACAATTTTATTACAATTACTCTTCATGAAAGACATTCAGTTAACATTCAGTTTTCTTTTATCAGTCAAAAGACCTCTTACGCATAGAGGCTGTGGTGAATGATGGCATTTATGCGGATGTAAGTTGGAAATATGAAAGTATTACAATGGTCAGAAAATTCACTTTCCTGTATCCTAATATGTATCTCTGCCCTTTCAGGTAACAAAAAGCATTTATATTGAGGTGAAAGATGCTAATGATAACGCACCTGTATTTCATGGCCTGCCCTACAACAAAGAGGTCCCAGAGGTGAGTTTATCACGAGCCCTTTATCCTGTAGTGTAATATATGGATGCTGTAACTGCTCAACAACTTACAGTTGTTGTTACATTGAAGGAAGCATTCTTCTAAACTTTGTCATTTACTCACCCTCATGTCTTCCACAACATGGCAATAGGGTTGGGAAAAACTTATAAATGAAATTGTATTATTGCATTGTATTTATTAATTAATTTCTCCAAAACTATAGGCTATCACACACACACACACACACACAGTATACACAAGTATAATAAAAGCAATATGACTTGAGTACTGTATTTCAGTAAGTCTTCTGAAGCCATTACATATCTTAAATTTAATTTGTTATACACAGAAACATCTTCCCTCTCCATGGATTTCATAAGAGAAGTAGCCTATCCCAACCCTGTTCCTGAATGCGTGCACATTTTGGAACAGTGGCCTGCACAGACCCTTGTCAGGGGCGAAATCGCATTCCGGGGCACCGCGATATGACCGAAAAGGGCACTTTCGCTTTCACGATTAAAGGGGCAGGGGCGTTTAAGAGGAGTTGAGTTTTACAAGCTGTGATTGTGTTGATCCTGTGTGAATGTGAGCTGGGCTAATCTGCTCCCATTTAACTGTACTCTCAGTCTCTGAGCAAAGAGAGATCTTCAAGAAATGTTTTCAGTTTATTTTTTCATTTTAGTTTGAGTTTTTTTCACGTTTATATATGATGTTTTCCTATTCCCTCCTTCAGAATTTTGCTGTGGGCAGTACACTGTTCAGAGCAGAAGCCACAGATAATGATTTTGGCCCAGCTTCTATTGTGTCCTACAAAATTGATGAAGTATGTTCCCTTCCATGTCATGAATTACATTTTCACTCTCACTTCTCACTCTAATTGTATTCATAACACAGTATGTTTGTGTTAGGTGGTACCGAATGATGGGGTTCATCTGTTTTCAATTTCTGCGACCACTGGAATTGTTCTCCTGGAGGGAACTTTAAACTACACTGAGAAAAGCCCTTTCTATCAGATACGAATCAATGCATCTGTGAGTATTTATTTATGAAGTAATCATATTTAGGTAAGTGACTGGATGTTTTTAGAAAATTATTGAGGGAAATATCTATGTATGGAATGCAGAAAATTAAAAATTACATTTAGCCTACATACATTTACTGTGTTAAGTGTTCATTGGTTTTGTCAGGATGGTGGTGGACCATTGCATAATCAACTTCAAGTGTTTCAATCCTCATCTGCAATTGCATTCATTACGGTTAAAGATACGCCAGATATCAACCCACAATTTCTGAATTTACCCAACTTCGCTAATATTGAGGAGCATTCAAATGTGGTGAGTGGTTTTTATTTTTTGTTTTAAAGGGTTAGTTCCTCCAAAAATGAAAATACTGTCATCATCCTCACCCTCATGTCGTTCCGAACCAGACTCTCGTTCAACTTTGGAACACAAATTAAGTTGTATTAATGAAATCTGAGAGAGTTCCGTCCCTCCATTGACAGTCCACACAACTACTTTGACGCTTTAAAAAGTTCATAAAGAGATTGTAAAACTAATCCAAATGACTAGACCCTTTTCACATTTCCGGGTTTCTCAGAAGCGGAAGTTGTCCTAGTTGGTAAAGTTCTATAGCAGCGAATGAGAGACTACATTAAATATATTTTTTTGTGTTCCCATTTGCTCGTTTTCACAACTTTCAAAAAGAGGTTGATTGACCCTCTTTGGTTCTTGCAGAAGCTCAAACGTGCTGCGTAACACGAGAAGGAACCTCACTGGTTCTTGCACGTCAAGCGAACATGCTTGAGCTTCCGTTTATCATAACTGATGTGTGAGTTGATGAATGTTTATATGTGAATAAATGCCTAAAATAATTCTGTTCGTCTTATAAAGTGAGAAAAATTTGGACTAAACCGCTCAATTTCAAATCTCTTTATAAACTTTCTGAAGCGTCAAATTGGTAGCTGCGTTGCTTTTTTTTGGTAGCTGCATAGCTGTCAATGGAGGGACAGAAAGCTCTCAGATTTCATCAAAATATCTTCATTTGTGTTCTAAAGATGAATGAAAATCTTAAGGGTTGGAAACGACATGAGGGTGAGTAATTGATGATAGAATTTAAAATTTTGGGTGAACTAACCCTTTAAAACTTCTCTATATGTGCATCACAGTGCTAAATGCAAATAATACAATTATATATAAAATAAAATACTTTTTTTGCTTTGGTTTTTACTAAATGTTCAGCCTTAATTTGGCATATTATATGCTTTTTCAGTTCATGTAATATTAATAAATTTCAGTATATGATTTTAAGGACGTTTAGTTTAACTTTGTAAGTGAAACAGTTTTGGTACTGTGTTTGAGCACCACTTGATGTCTAATGTAAAATCTGGATCCCCAAGCAAAAACATCTGAGATCCACTGGTGTAATATACATAAATGACCTCTCACCTTTGACCCTCTCATCATATACTCCATCTCAGGGTATGTCAGTCTTTACTGTGAAAGCCATAGATCCAGATACTGGGATCAACGACCCGATCCGCTACAGCATTGAAAGTGAGTCAGTCATTTGTGAACAGTCTCTAAATTGTCATTGTAAAAATATTCCATTCATTCTGTCACTCATGGTTAAGATATAGTAATTAGTATTCGACTGGTCATTTGATCGTAATATGGCAGTCGCTTTGAGGATTACCCTTATGTAGAATAAAACAGTTTTTTATAGGCAACTCTTGACTTTTTGTCTCTATTATTTTGCCAGGTACTAACGCACCAGACGTGTTCCAAATCAATGAGAAGACTGGTGAAATATCTGTCAAAACTGAGTTTGACCGTGAGGAATTACTGGATATAGATGCTACTATAGTAGTACTGCACATAAAGGTTAGTTTACTGACTACTGAATTTAATGGTATATTGTTATCATGATATCAGAGTGATTACCATTTAACAGCAATGACATTTATATATTAATATATATATACTTTTAAATGATAAAGTATCATAACATATGATTTATATGAATTGCACTTGATTTGTTTTTAAATTTTTGTTGATTTTTTCTTCTTCTCTACTTCAGGCAAGTGAGACAAACGTTAATGTGCATGGAGTTATTGCGAGCACAGTAGCAGAACTACAGATTTCTATTGACGATAAGAATGACAATGGCCCTGAATTTTATGAGTGTGTAGTTGATTCCTGCACACAGAAAAACAGCTTCACGGGCAAGGTTGATGAGCATTCATCTGCAGGACTGGCAGTAACTGAGCTGAATATAAGAGTCAAAGATCCAGACCAGGTCTGTAGTTACAACGTTTGCATGGTTTCTTCTGAGGACATTTTGTGTGTGTGTGTGTGTGTGTGTGTGTTCATGTTTTTCTATACTGGTGGGGACTTCAACCTGAATGCACAAAGATTCATGGGGACTTGTGTCACTGTGGGGACCTAAATTGAGGTCCCCATGAGGAAACAAGCTTATAAATCATACAGAATGAGCTTTTTGAAAATGTAAAAATGTAAAAAACAGGTGGAAATTAGCTTTTAGCTAAATCCGGTACAATGCATGGAATAGAAACATTTATGTTAAAAATTGTGCATGGTCCCTTTATAAATAAAGTTAAGTAAGTAAGAAAGTTTTGTGTGATGGGTAGAGTTAGTGTAAGGGGATAGAATATACAGTTTTTACAGTATAAAAACCATTACGTCTATGGAGAGTCCCCACAAAGATGGCAAACCAGACGTGTGTGTGTGTCCTGGTAAACCCTAAATTATAGGGACAAAATGTACCCACAAAGATGGCAATATCCAAAATCCTTGTCATTTCGTTAGATTACACAAGTTTTGTAACTTAATCTAAATACTTTAGAATACTTTGGAATACTAATAAGGTATGTATCACAAAGGGACCACCAAACATAGGACTTGGTTTTCCTCTGCATATTATTTTAAACATCATCAGTTTTCCTACAATATTTATTGAAGCAAAAAATCTTAGAACAAATAAAAAATGCTGAAGAAGGAAACACGATTAAGATCTGGGGTGGGTACACTTTTGGAAATAAATGAACAGGGTAAATTGTACTCATACTATACTAAATTAAAATATGATCTTTAAACAAAATAAGGAAAATGTATACATCCTGTTCAAAAAAAAATTTCTGCTCTTAATGTATTGTTTCTGCAATTGCGAGTTATAAAGTCAGAATTGTGAGATAAAAAGTTGCAATTACCTAAACAAATTACTTAACATGAAAACAGTAGTGGATCATCCAGGTAACGACAGACAGTTAAGATTCAAGGGTATGTAATCTTTTGAATGTGGCAATTTGTATAAATTCAGTCATTTTGTCTTGTGGAGTATAAACATACATTATATGAAATAGCTTATTCAGGACAGTACTAAATAAAAGTTACATGCAATTTTCAAGGCGTCAAAATTTGATGCATGGTCAAGTGCCTTCCACGTCACAATGAAGAAAAATGTAGACTGCACACAAATGAATGTTAATGTTAATTAAAGGCTAGCAAACGTCTCCTATAAACTGCACTTTTTTTTTAACTTTAATTTAAATCATTTAAATGATTTCATGAGGTTAATTTATACGGTTATACCCTACTTGTGTTCAGTCAGCACAAAGCCGATCAACATGATTGTTTGCTTTGGCCCCTTTAAATAAAGTTAAAAAAAAAGACCAAGCATTTGATCTGCGTCAGCGCGTCCACGAATCTTTCTACAGCGTCGGTGGCAGGTCAGCCAGAGCGAATTTTGTCGCTCTCGCCGGCGGCGGTATGTGACGCACAGTTAGCGTCTTCATTGTGACGCGTAAGGCACTTGACCATACTTCAAATTTTGACGCCTTGGGAGTGAGAACGGGTTGAATATTTATGATCCCAGATCCCTCTTATTTTGTTACAATTATTAAAAATGTGCATTTTTGCCTGTTAAAGTTTACATTAATGTTTAAATGAAAAATACTTTTCTGATTTAACTGTAATTTGATTACCACTCATTTAAAATGTAACTGTAATAAAATACAGTTACTCAAATTTGGTATTTTAAATACGTAACTTAGTTACATGTATTTCGTTACTCCCTAACCCTGCTTATAAATCATACTAAGTGAAGTTTTCTGTGATGGGTACAGTATAAAAACATAATGTCTATGAAAAGTCCCCATAAAACATTGAAATCAGGAGTGTGTGTGCTGTTAGATCAGCATTAAAGAACTCTGTCAACTGTTAATAACAGATATAAGATTACAATAATGTCAGATTTGTCTAGTTTTACATAAACACAAAAAAACAGAGATGATAAATGAACTTAAGAAATGTACTTTTGCTATGGTTAAATAAATGTTCAGTGATATCTTCCAAAGATTTTTTAATTTTGGTGCATTTTTTCTCTAAATAATGTTGATATGGCAACTAGTAAATACACTAAGTTTTGTCATCCTGGCATGTGGGGAAAGTGTTAAACCATGTGTGTTACAACTAACCCCTCGTTAGGTTGTGCCCCGCTCACCCCTACATATTGTGAATGAATTTAACTTGTCTAAGAAAATTATTAATAAAACATATAGGCTAAATATCAGTTGACCCTATGTTTACTCTCTTCACGGACACAGACGAAAATGAAAAGACTATCAGTCAAAGCTCAGCTTTGTGTGTGTGTGTTTCTGCTTAGTTTTATTCAAATTATGTTGTTTTATTTGTTGATGATTCACTTATTTATGTTTCAGGGGCAAAACAGCCAGTTTAATCTGGAACTTGATGGACCCGATAAGGATGCGTTCCTTGTCAGTCCCAACTCTGGGTTGGGAGAAATTTCTGTACAAGTGACAATAAAAGATCCTGAAGCTGTCGATTATGAGAAAAAGACAGTAATGTCTGTTCAGGTATGTATTTGAAAGTGTGTGTCTCTGGAGATTAACCACATAAGATAATAAGATCAGTCTGGTACTTTGGTCAATGCCAGAATTATCGCAGCTTAGAGAAATGGACTTTGCCTACTTTTCAATTACTTTTAGAGTGATTACAGATATGGCAGAGCATGCCAGGCACAAATAATGGTGACTTTACTGTTTCAAGTTAATGGCACCTACTTGAAAACCAGGAAATGTTTGATAGTGTTCAGAAAACCTGATTGTAGTAGAAAAATGACGTACTTCACCCATCAAAAAACAACTGTTGATTTAAAATGATAAAAACATGCACTTTTAATGCTTTATTATATCTTCCCAGATTATTGCTAAAGATGCCAGTGCAGACTTCACCTCTACGGCCACTGTCACCATTAACATCAATGATATAAATGACAACTTACCTAAGTTTGAGCAGGATGTTTATGATGCCGCAGTTAATGAACACTGTGAAAATGGAACTTTTGTGGCTACCATTACTGTAAGTGCATCTTCTGTTTACTCAGTTTAACTTGCCATGGTGAGTAAGTTTCATTGTATCTTGTACTCATAATGCTCTGCTTTGACAGGCAACAGATGCAGATGCCTTGGATGATGGCCTAATCACTTACATATTGATGCCAGAAAGCATGTATGTTGAATATTCAGTCTGCTATCATTTGGTTTAGCCAAAATTATTCTGTTGCTTAGTCATTGCAAGTTTGTAGCTAAATTTGTGACTGTTCAAGGTTAAATGTATGTAAGTCATACGGGGGCATAAAAAAGATAAAGATGACTTAAAATGTTATTTTCTTTTTTTGTTATTTTTTCAGGCAGTCGTTATTTGATGTCTATCCAAAAAATGGAACTATCTATGTAAAAAATGGAAATCGTCTTGACAGGGAACTCATCAATTCCTACTCACTTACCCTGCAGGCCAGAGATTCAACCGGCAATATTGGTAGCACTGTTGTGACGATCAGCATTAAGGATATTAATGATCAGACACCAGAGATGAACAGAGAAAATTACGAGACTTATGTAAAAGAGAACGACGATATGGAGCTTCAAATCAAGGTGACTTTATGAATGTAACTGTGATTGAGAAAGCAGTGTAGACATCTAAAAATGATGAAAAGAGATTGTGTGAATGTCCTGTATGGCACATTTATCCATGTAATAGAAGTCTCCTTATTTTCAAAGACCTATTTTTTAATTTTTGATAGGCTATAGACAATGATGATCCAAATGAGCCAAACAGCAAAATCCAGTATCACATTGAGGACGACTTATTCAGTAGTAATTTCACCATAAACCCGGTTACTGGTTTGCTTAAAAACAATGGTCATTTGGACCGTGAGGCCATGGACCCTGTTCTAAACGGTGTTATTGAGTTGACGGTGTTCGCCTCAGACATGGGCACACCATCCCGGTCCTCATCAGCCAAAGTGACCATCAACATTGAGGTGAGAATCTGGTATTTATACATTTAGAGATGTAGCTATGGTACTTCATGTAGATTTAAATACATTTTTACCATTTATTAATGTGACTTCGCAATTAAACGTATACAGATTTAGAAATATAGCAATAATATAATTTTTTTTTTCTTTCTATTTTTCCCAGGATGTCAATGACAATTCTCCACAGTACCTGGATCCTGCTCCCAAACCCTTTCATGTAAAGGAAAGTGAAAGAGGCAAGTAGATTGTTGTTTGCTTTTTATGAGCAAATTCCATTACGATTTTCAGTACTCATTTCCACATCTATAAAATTATTTTCAAGAACTACGTGATTTGCGAAATGTCTTGTGAAAACCGACACTTCTTGTCATCCCTTTTAGGCATATTGGTTGGCTCTCTGCTGGCTCGCGATGCCGACCAGACAGACTTCAATAACCGCATCATTTTCAGCATCACTGATGGTAGTTTTGGGAGTTTCATATTATTTTCTGAGGCCCTCAGTGACGGTTACAGGGGTGACATCAAGGTGGATCCCGCCATTGAGCTGGACTACGAAAGTGACCGCAAAACTTACAATCTGACGGTGGTGGCCTCAGACTTGGGTCAGCGAAACGCTACTATTAAAGTGCAAGTGATAGTGGACGATGTCAATGACACTCCACCTGTATTCCCATCCAGCATGACCATGAACGTGAATGAGAACAGCAGCTTGCCAAAGCCTCTGAGCACAATCGAAGGCAAAGATGTGGACACCACACACTTTCTAGAATATGAGCTTATTTCTAGTGAATGCCAGTGCAATGGCACCAGAGGGCCGTGTCCAGAGGAGTGGTTCAAAGTTGAGCGTAATGGCGATGTGATAGCGATTAGTAGTTATGATATTGACTATGAGAAATGTGATAAAGTGTACTTGACTGCCATGGTGGTGGATCTAGAAACTGAGAAGGGGAAGGACAGTACTGAAGGTGTGTTCTGTTGCTTATTACTGTCCTTCATTAAAAATGTGCTGTCTTTCTTTCCTGCATTGTAGTATGCATAGTAGTATGTTTTGTTGTTGAAGGAATAGCTCATCTCCAAAATTATCTAGTTTGTATCATTTTCTTTACTCCATGGAGCAAAGCAGGTGGGATGATAATTTCCATTTTCCAATTTTTGCTCCATTTTGCTTCTTATATTTAATTCTGGCCGCATATATATAAAAAACTTGCAACTTTAAACACTAAAAATGAAGAAAAAACAGGACTTAAATTTTTAGGTGCTCTATTCCTTCAAGTTTAACGTATCACATTTTAATTTTTTATGCATTTTCCCATCTCCTTTCTCATATTGACTAGTACCTTTAATATTGAGTGCATGAAATATTAATAAAATATTGTTCACCTGCTTATAGGAATTGTGACTATTAATATTGTGGATACCAATGACAATGCCCCAGAGTTCATCGTCACGCAGGAATTTTATGGTAAACAAAATTATATAAAAAAAAAATTTTAATCGTGACCTTGTTTTAATGTTTATTAAAGCATAAATTTATAAGTAAATGTATATTATGCTTTCAAAAAGTTAACATATTTCTGTTTCTCCAGTTGTCGTCATTGAAAAAGTAGAGGTGGGCACATCTGTCGCCAGAGTTTATGTAAGTGTGATAGTTTACTTATTGACATTTTGAGGTCTCTATATATCTGTCACTCTTTGTACCGCAATATGCATTCATCCACTGTTATGTAATTGTTTATGTCAGAATGCAATGTCTTTAAGTCTGCATAAAGTATTTTCCCTGTGTTTATTTCCTCTTACCCGTTTAAGGCTAAAGACAGAGACACGGCGGAAAATAACAGGAAAACCATCTTTACAGTTACCAAGGTGGACTTTATCAGCAGTGAAGGGAATTCCACAGAGAGTTTGTTTCTCTCTGCTGACTCACCTGTTCAAGAAGATGCTGATGGAATCTTCAATACAAATATAAGGTGAGAAATTAACATTTGGAACCTGTTATTGTAAGTTGTGTGGTGCGATGCAACACGTTTTCAACATCAAACAGTTCGTCTGTCCATGTTGAAGGCTGAAACAGTGTAAATAAGTCAAAACAGAATCAGAAAATAGAAACTGTCACATGTGCAACAGTCAAAATGTCCATGCGCCTGGTTAGGGAATAACTAATTTATTGCTTTACACCTCACTGAGGACACAAGTGATTGTAAACGCACAAAGAAACTAACTCGAGGTAAACAAGCAATTCTCTTTATAATGTCCAGGTCCCAGAAAGCAATGGATATTAATAAAAAAGGGAAGTTCATGGTGGTGGTGCAGGCGTCTAACCCTGATGGTCTCAGTTCCACCTCTGTGGTTGAGGTAGGGCATTTTCACCCCAACATTTCATGTATTCTTTCAGTCAGTGTTGCTTGTTTTGGTTAATTTCTAATTACATTGTTTTGCAGCTTCTCACAGTTGACCACTCATATAGAGTCAGTCTCAGATTTAATGCACCTGTGTCTGAAGTCAATGACAATTTGGGTAGGATCAGAAAGTAAGGAAATATAATTAATGATTATATATATATATATATATATATATATTTTTTTTTTTTTTTTAATTCAGGCCAAAAAAGTAAATGTGTGTTATATATATCTTACAGTATTCTGACAAGTGCTACAAAAGCAACTGTGGAATTCTTTAATGTGTTTAGTGAGACTCGTGCTCAACGGTAAGATTCCACCACCCACATCCCCATTTATACATATATACATACAGTAAACTAAATTGAATCTCACAAAACACATACGCCAGGAATATCTGAATTTTTCATTTCATTCCGATGTTGGAATGTGTAAGATCCAGCAGGTGGCGTGTACATCATAGAATAATGAACTCCCTGTAGATTTCCTGTCTTGCCAGTAATACTGTTATTAAGCAATGTTTCCTTATATCGCATAATTACAGAAAATTCTAGATTTGATTTTGAAAAAGAGCCAGCATAACTTTATCTGTTTTCAGAATTTATAGATTATAGGCTAAACATTTGTCATCCTTCACTCACTCTCATGTTTTTTTTTTTTTTTCAAAACTGTATGACATTCTTTCTTCTGTGGAAAACAAAAGGAAACTTTTTAAAGAATGTTCACGCTGCTCAGTGTTGTTATTGTTAACTAAAACTATTAAAATAATTTTTGTTAACTGAAATAAAATAAAATATAAATATTAGATGGAAAAACATAAAAAAAAGACTAAAAACTTAATTACTATAAAGCTGAAATAAAAATAAAGATAAATAGCAATATAAATAAACGAATTAACATGACAAAAGGAAATATCGAAATTACTCAAACTAAAAGTACTGTGAAAAATATAAAATTTTCCATACAGTGAAAACAGAATTTGTTTTTTGCAGAGCTGAAGAGACAACTATTTTGGAGGCATATTTTGTGTTCAGAAACGGCACAGCTCTTGACTATGATGCAGTGACCTCAATCCTGAATTCAGAGGAGGTCTATCGGGAATTTGGATATCAACTAACTGAGCTTGGATTTACTGGCATTGTAAGTAACTAAAAAATAAAATAATAATTTCTCTTTTCAAAACACCTGATGAATTATGTTATTCCAAAAGTTAAGCATGATGGCCGAATTTATTGTTCAAGACATTAAACTTCAAATTTTTTCAATTCCCTTAACAGTCGACAACCATTAACGAGTCTACAGAAGTCAAGACAGAGGTATTCATCATGATTGGTTTGATGGCTGCACTGGCGATCGTTCTTGTTGTAACAACCACCTCACTCGTGTGCATCAGAAGAAAGTAAGAACTGCTGAATCAGTCTTATCAGTCTCTGCTGTATACCATTTGTTTATATTTCACCCTTTGAGAAACTTTAAAGCCAAATTGTAATATTTGTGTTGCTAAAATTAGCATTCATGCCTTTGAAGTTGGATAAGAAGGCGTTGCAGCTCATGTAGGGTGTATGTACTGTGCAGTGAACTTGCATGATCCCATGTCTCAGACCAACATTAGGCATGGAGCGAGCATTATAGAATACCCTCTGACCTCAGTCTGGGTCACAAACAGTACAAATCTGCTAACTAATTTCAACAGATTTAAAATAGCTCTTCTTGCACCCACACACCCACGCACAAACAATCAGGAGTTACTCCATCTACAACTTAACGGTATTGGTCTCTTTTACCCTTCAGCTACAAGAGGAAACTGAAGGCAGCCAAAGCCATGAACTCTGCAGCCACAGTGGTCATACAGAATCAGAAGACCGGGCCTGTTGTTCCTGGAACCAACAAATACACCAAAGAAGGGTGAGACAGAAATAACAAGCTACCTTAAATGCTGGACTGGCGGTATAATATCATTTTGAACTGGCATTCAGCAGCAAGCTGGTGTATGAGATTGTCTGATATATATTCCACAGAGCAAACCCAGTGCTGAATATGAATATTGACATAGCCACAGACCTTGGCTTTGATGAAGATGGCTCCAGCGCAGACAGAGAGAGGTACCGTGACAGTGCATTATACACATCAGCACTAAGCTGGAGATTCAGAAAGTGTAAAAATGTTTTATTTTGCTTTGAAATTTTTTTTGTCGCTTATGCTCACCAAGGCTGCATTTATTCTGTAAAAAGTACAGTAAAACACTAATATAGTGGTATTATTACATTTTAAAATAACTTTTCTATTTGAATATATTTTTCAATTTAATTTATTCCTGTGATATTCCAGAATCATTACTCCAGTCTTCAGTGTCACATGATCCTTCAGAAATCATTCTAATATGCTGATTTGGTTCACAATCAACATTTATTTTGAAATAGAAATCTTTCATAACATTGTAATTGTATTTACTGTCAGTTTTGATCAAATTAATACATCCTTGTTCGGGTGCGTATACATTACTTCTATTATGCAGATATGTTGTCTACACAATATCTACGGTATTATTTACTTAGATGTTCTTAGTAAAGCATACACTTTAAAAGCGTGGCTTAATTCAGTGTTATATTGTTTGAGTAAAATGTACTTGAAACCGAATATTGCAAAGTAAACTTTAACTAGTAGAAATTAGAAATTATTCAACAAACTTTATCTGGCCAAGTTACTTATTTTCTTTGTTAATTTTGCTTAACTTAGTTAAGTAGATTTACTTAATTATGTGAAATTTACTTTAAAAATTTGTGCGCAAAAACTTGCAAAAGAAAAATTAAGTGAATTTTTTTTTTATGTATTAGTTACATAATATATCATATTTGTCTGGTCTCTCAGGCAGTTTGTGATTGCATATATTTACATTGGACAGTAAAAGGTAAAATGTGATGCTCTAAAATAACCTGGCGATATGATACCAGATCGCATATTCAAAAACTGACATTGACCTACTCTGGAAGTGTTTGCACGCATATTTATCTTGTCATGGAAGCCCACATTACTGCATCTACAAAATCTTTTTAAGATATGCCAATTGTCTAGAAACAGATCTGTGGGTAATAGTAGATTATAAATTTTACTTTTAATGAATAGTTTCATTTAAACGATGTGGTGATATTGGTGACCCCTAGAATCACACTAAGCTATACCACATGCTAAATGAAGCATGTTTTTGATTTTCTTTCAAGCTATGTAACTGGTCCAAAATGTCTCTACTGGTAACTTTTTCCCCCATAATGTCCCTTATGACTTCATACAGAAGAGTTGCTTTGTGAGATTCTAATTATGTGTGTGTTGTGTCTGTTCTGTTTTAGCCTTAATTCCCTGGACTACAACATTGATATGACCATGACAGAGAAAGACACTATGCCAATGATGGTACATTTATTATTAAAATTTATATAATATACAGTGGGGTACAAAAGTCTGAGACCACTAGTGAAAATCAACAGAATTTTTATGAAGTAATACATTGGAAAAATTAACATGAATTTGATAATTTTTGTTAGTATTTATAATGTTTTTTGCTTTAATAAAAATATGCACTCCTCAAATAATGCTGGAGTACATGATCATCAGTTTTTACATAAACTTGTGAAGATCCAAAGAGGAAACATCTGACCATCTAACATCAGATTAAAGACGTGCACATTGTCACTAATTTGATTAGAAATGACAGAAATAGTGTACTAGATTCAAAAATATTTCTTAGGGTGGCGTCTCAATCAGCTCCTTAGTTCAGTAGTCAGGGCACTGATCAGGGAGTCGTCCATTTTAAGGGCTGTCTCAATCGCAGAATCCTTCCAGTACACTGAAACTTTTGCTCCCTATAAAGTCCCACAATGCACCGCAAAACCCAGGATGCATCAATGCTCACTATGTTCCCTTAACGGAAGTTCAGAAGCGCGAAACTTAAATCACATGAGCTAACTCACTACACATAACAACCGATAATGACACGTGATATATGTTTTTAAAAATAGAAACCATTATTTTATTATATTTCAGCATAAACATACATCATTAGACAGGTGATGAACACCATCTAGCTAACATTTATAATTTATTTACGGCTGAAATGTTGCACGTATATGTAACAAGCAAAGTATTTATCATCATTTACTTTAAATAACATTAAAAAATTATGTCAGAAAGATATGAGCTCTGCTGTTGTTCATAAATACCAGTAATAATGTTGTACAATGAGGACGTTGTCACGTCGCCGCAAATAGAGTCTTCAATGTCCCAATGTGTAGTGAGCCATCGTCCTTTACTGTCCTTACCAGTGCCCGATTTCGTGTACACGATATACTGATTAACGAGCTCGGGAGCTAGGGAACTGATTGAGACGGACCCTTATTCTTTTTACTTAAAAATGTTTCTTTGTTTTACATTTTTCAAAACCCTAAAAGTTTTTAAAACCCTGAAGATTTTCAGTGTGATCGCAGACTTTTGGACTCCACAGTATTTCAAGAATATTTACTTATGGTGCAAGAGTATAAATGCAGGGGACACAAGTGCATCTGAAGTCTTTATAAGCTCTTTGGTTGTGTATGTTTTTTGAGTGCTTATGTTTTTCTGTTGTGTGGTAGGCAATTCAGGAAGAAGAGGAGGAGGATGACGACAGGAGTGAATCTCCATACATTGAGCCTTTGGGTGCTGCATTGGCCCAGCGAGAGAAGAGGAGAGGTACAGACAGCCCCGGTCTCACTTTTGCAAACCATTCCATAAACACCACTGATCTCTAACATTCAACCTCTGACCTCCACCTGTCTGCCATTTTATATGTAGTTCTGCCAAAAAGGAGAAAAGACTCAATTTCTCACTGCAATTTGAAATGTAAGAGTTGGGAAAGAACCATTCTCAATGCACTAAAACAAGTAGTAATTCAAACAGTCTTTGAAGCCTAATTTTACCTTTTTTTAATATTTTTGTTAAATTTTTTTTTTACATTTTTTTAATTTAAAGTCTGAACTTTTAGAATCTCCAATATGTAATACATAATCCTTCATATAAAGTTTTGTTGTGCAGAAGAATGTAATTCTTTAAAAAAAAAAAAAAAAATGTTAATTTTGAAAATTCTTTTTATATTATTTTCTGTCACTGAACAAAAACATAAACTGCATCAACAGAAACTAAACTGCTTGTGTACTCTGCTAAATATTACCTGGCACTAGACTGCATAGTTTAGATGTGATCAAAAAAATCATATCTTGCTAAAGTTGGTGGCCAGGGTGTATATATCGTAAACTGTCTATATATGGTGTATTGTTATATGTTAAAAAATTATGTTTTTTGCTGTTTTACTCAAATAAAATTCATCATGTTATCAAAATGAGTGACAAAATCAAGTGTTTGCTTTTCCTTTGTAGAGATGATTTAATTTCAAAACTATTCACTTTACAGCTCTCACAACAGTCACAAATCACACAGAATGTAAGGCTTGAAGGTGTGTTCGTTACGGGTGTGCTGAACTGAACTGCAAAAACAAGACAAATCCATTTAATATTACAGGGTTATACAAAAGCCAATAGAAAAAGAAGAACCTGAAACCCATAAAGAACACCAAACATTTCACTGTCAAAAAATCAGAGACATCATCTATTACATGTTGCCTGAAACACCAAGAATTTCTAGGGTCATTTTTGTCTAATGCACAGTACTTGGTACTGTCACTCTATAAATGTATTCTACCACTCCTTAAATATACATGGTGAATTCATATACATGTTTGAAATATATAAATTTTAAAAGTTAAAATATTTGTGTAAAATATTGTAAAAGGGCACTTTAAAAGTGATCCTCACTGACCACAACAACATCAGGGTAACACGGTCTTGACAGAAGCAAGCAAATATACACTCATAGCAACAAAGCTGGAAGGAGCATTTTTAAAGTCAAGACAGAAATCAAGACAACTGTAATTGTTTGCAGTGTATCAAATTAAACCAAAAATGATTATCCCTATAGGGGCTTCATGTGGCGCAGTGTCATTTTTAAATGTCTTAAGAATATTAAAGGGGTGTATTATCGAACAAAACCCAATCCTGTGCACGGCCAAAGTGCTCAAAGCTGGGATAGATTGTCTCATTTGGACTATTAAGATAGTTTCGACTGTCATGCCTTTCTTAGTTTTCCTCATCTTGACGTGGTCTTGAACAACAACTTGGTCGCCGGACGTTCCTGAACCACCGGCGAAAATTATTCTGTCGACGCCTGCCGCTCTGCACCATCTTTTCCTCACTTTGTTCTTTGGCAAGGCTGCTTTCACCAGGGTCTGAGATGGGGGGAGGACTGGTAGGCATCGTTGTAGATGTTTCAGTCAGATCCGCTGGCAGAACATCTGTTGGAGCAGGCAAGGCTGACGGTTGTTTATTTTGCTTCTTTACCTGTTTCTCCAGGTGTTTCTGGATGGCCGTACCCAGCACTGCCACCTCCACCACTGCACCATAAACCTCCCAAGTCATTCCCTTTTCGTCCCAGCTCACCTCCTGCACGGGTTCTGGAGGTTCCTCTGTCACCACCCCGATCCGTGGTTCCGGCTCTGGGATAACCTCAGGTGCGGTCAGAATAATAGGGCTCATGGGAGCTGTGGCAACCGAACGCAATTCCACCTGCAAGCCCACTTGCAACTCAGCATCTTTGGTCTGTATGGTCTGGGCTACCTCTGTACTACACTTGTTGGCGAGTTTTCCAAAGGTGCTTGGAAAAATGAATGCTGCAGAGCCCTCGGGAGGAGTCATGGGGCTGGTGGCCACTGATTGGTACATCACTTCCAGACTGACCTGGGTTTGCACATGCT
The DNA here is from genome assembly GCA_039654625.1 of Rhinogobio ventralis. Classification (NCBI taxonomy): domain Eukaryota; kingdom Metazoa; phylum Chordata; class Actinopteri; order Cypriniformes; family Gobionidae; genus Rhinogobio; species Rhinogobio ventralis. The sequence continues at coordinate 28,059,587 of CM077198.1, read as the reverse complement.
GTGCGCGTCCAGGTGACCGAGTCACGCCGAGCTTCTCTTGCGCAGGCCATATGGCATCCCTGGATTCAGTCGATTCGATTTTCTTCAGTTTTACTTCTACATCTTCAGGCTGTGTGGGCTGATCTTTCAGACTGCAGACATTCACTTCCACCGAAGCCCTTGTGTTAGCATGTGTGCTACTTGCGTCTGTTTTCTGAGGGGTGCTTGAACCATTTCTTACAGAGTTTGTCTCATTGCTACTATCCTCAGGATCTCCAGGCAATCTTGGTTCTTCAGTGGTGGTATTCTGCTCAGTATTCACGCTGGTCTTCTGAACTTGACTGACCTCAATCATGTTCACCACGACGATGGAACCATCGAGACTCTCTTCCTCAGTCGTTCCTCCACCCTCAACGGAAGAGACAGTCTCGGGTTCAGTAGGGCAGCTGGAAGTCTTCTGCTCCCCAAACTCCTCATCCTCCTCTTCCTCCAATGTACAGTCATGATTGGTCACCAGAATGGTGATCTCCTGGTTAATCTCCTGGTCAAGGTTTTGTCGGCCAGGCGCCCAGCACGTCTTATCTGCTGGTTCCTCTGCTTGGTTAACACACCTCTCTTGTTTGCACACTGCCTCATTGCTCTCAACTGCTGTTTGAGTGGAAGATAAATCCTCTTCTAATCGCTGCTCATGTGAAGTTAGAGACTTGATCTGATCTGATGTAACCTCTGGGTCGGGTTTCTCCTGGATGCTGCCGCAGATATCCTCTTGGATTGAGATCCCTGGGTTTTCAGATGCTTTTGACAGGTTTTCATCAGTTATGGCGTCATTCATAAGGGGCGAATAGTCAATACTTCTGTCATCCGTGTTTAAACTTGTGCTGGTTCCTGAGCCAACTTTCCAAACTTCACTTTCTGTCAGAACAGGACCCTCCATGGGTTTAGAGATGGGTTTGTGTTGATCCGAGAGAGGGGCTGTAAAATGTCTGAGCTTCACGGTCTCACACCACTAATGGTTTTGCTGGAAAACATTACATAAATGCATTAGTGCATTAGGTGCAATTATTAAAAAATGGCACTTGACATGCATTAATGATAGCAAACTCATTTTTTTTTTTTTTTGGAAAACATATTACATTAGTTAAAATTCAGTTCAAATCAGTTTTGTAAGGATCTCAGACACTGATAAATATAATAATTTCTGTTCTTGAAATTGTTATTACATAAAATGACATACAAATTCAGCCTTACAATACTGAAGCAAGGAAGAATAGTATGTTGCCAATAAGTAAATTCCGTCAATAATGTCATGCTAGCTGTCTGATTCGATTCATCCACACACAGAGAACTTGCTCTGTAACAGTACCCTCTAAAACCAAAACTACGACGGCACACAATGAGACCAATATTGAAAAACACCCCAACGACACATACCTCAACTGCACGACAGATCAAAAGCTGCATCCATATTTTCAAAGATTTCAAAGATTTCACAGCCAAAGCATGTCTTCACACTCCAAGCTCCTCTTTTAGGTGCTCGAAATAAGAGGCAGGCTGTAGACGGTTTGTTTTCCAGAAGAATCTCAGTGGATGGTGGTCCTTGGATTTCACTTTGGCTGCGAGTACTGAAAGCTTCTGATTTTTAGTTTCCCTGGAAACCAGACTCAACCTGGCAGTGAGTGGTAATGAAATGACAAAGTATCTCTAGCTTTATAATCAGAAGCAAATGATGGTGATTCAAATTTGTTTTTTTCTTTTTTAAAAAGAGGGGGGGATTCACACACGGTTCTTATGTAATAAAAATTTTAATGAAAAAAAAATTACTTTGGCAGACAAGACACTAAAAGGGTGCAGCAGTAATGTCTTTGTAATCTTAGGAACAAAAACATTTGATACACTTTAGTTTTTCTTTTGAAATATATCATATATCATATCAATATAGTCATCATATTGTCACAGGAGGCAAATCACAGTATGCTCAAGTTGGTGTAAAGTGCTGGACAATGTAGGTCACTATGCTGATGCAATGATGTACAAGATTATCTTCTAATTAGTATTCCTTCTGAATTGTATTGTACAGCATGCAAGTATGAGGCTGAATGGTAACTATAAGATGGCTTTTTGGATTCATGTATGTGATTGCACACTGGCCCATTGCACCTCACCATGCCATGAAGTTCTGGAGAGCTGTATTCTATTGCCTATGTTCTCACCGAGGGCTTTTGCCAATCACACGCTCCCGCAGAATATTTGTTGCCTAGCAACCAGCCATGTACATGCAGGTGGGGGGGGGACTGTGCTCATGGTAATGAAGGGGGGGGGGGGGGTGTTCACAAAACACATGACATATTTTGAAAACAAGAGGATGCAGGCAAATGAGGAGGAGGAAGAGGAGGAGGTGTATAAGGATGTAAAGATGATGGGGGTGTGGGGGTGGACATTATGGGCCACAAGTGGTGGAGATCAACTGTAAATTAAGTCGCGGTGAGAAACCTTTCCTCGGGATCAAATGGTTTAACATTTGCGTCTACCAAATGTTGAACACTAATGGGTACATCTTGTCTGCTTACATCTTCAGGGAATTTCCATTAATAAACAGTTCAGGATATGTGTTTCCATTTAACTTTTGTAGACACCTACACAATCTGCCATTATGTGATTTTTCTTGATTTTTCATGCTAAATGTATATGGATAAATGTAAAATAAACATTCTATTTTATATTTGTGTTTTAAAGGAAATGAACTGAAGATATAAACCAAAAAACCTATAGATTATTCTTCCTTGCAGCTGCCTGAAATCATAGGCTAAGTCTGTTCTACGTTAGGCTATTATGGGCTCAGTAGCTGGCAGGTTTGACATAAAGTGCCTGACACAAAGCATAGCTTTGCAGGACTTTGCAGGTAATATTCTACACATCGACTTTAAGGGTAAGATTGGTTCATTCTCTTCAGTTTCCTATGGAATATATAGGCTCCGTTTACTGATTTTTTTACTCACATCTGACAGATTGGAATTTGTTGCACACGTGTAAACACAAAAATCTGCATGAGATCCAATTTTTTTTCAAATCTGTTCTGAGACACTTCCAAATGTGTTGAAGTCATACATATGTTATGCATATCTGAACAACCTATGTCCAATTCCCTTCTCCAAGCATTTCCATACGGAAATGTAATATATGTGCATATGAAATATCAATATATGCAATATATGCTCATATAAAGTAAAAACATTTTCTGTTCCTTCTGAACCAAAACGATGAGCTTATGCTGTGTTCACGCCATAACTACTGTATGGAAGAGATGGAAACCCGTCACGTTATACTCGGAGCGGTGTGTGGCTCGTTTCAATGTCAACACTATCAACACCGAAATTAATCTGCAGCAGTCAGGTGGTACAGGTAAGAGCTCTATAAGTTGTTTAAGTTCATTATTATTGTAATTTAATATGCTCTGAGACATGAGGTAGTTTAATGCTGTCTCTCGTGACACTTTTGTTTGCTCCTTGCATGTACGCGTTCATGTGTTTTGTGTGTGCTAGCCACCCCGAAAATTATTGACCCTACTTTTAAATCTTACCGCACCACTAAAATAACAAACTCAAATATTTTCTGGTCTATATCCATTCAGTTAGTTTTTGCACTGCATCCATGACAGATTTTAGCTTATCCATGATGGCAAATAATCATGGCCACCCGACGTGAATTATAAAATAATTTTAGTACAGCCATTCAAAACCAGAGATCACCAACAGAATCATTTTTGGTGTGGATTAATATAAACAGATATCTGACACCAGTCATGTCTAAAGTGGCGGAACAAAAAATCGGATGTGCTCCAAAGGTCAGACCTGTGCATCAAGACTTGCTGTGTAAACGCAGCCTAAACGACTTCATCTGCAGGGCAAATGCAGCCATAATGAAGATGTTTTCCATGCATGTTACATCCCTCAGAACTCTTTTCAACTAAATAATGATCTAAAAAGCATCTAAACGATGTCCACTGCAATGCTTTATTGCGGTTTCTCTGAATTTAACTACACTGAATTGACCAAGACAGGATGCGTAAGTAGCGGCCAGCATGTTGCATGTTATTTAAGATGTTATTATCATCTCTTAACTTCCACAGGAATACTGAATAGCAGGAGCTGCCCTAAGGCACTTTTGAATGAAAGTTCTTTCACTGTGGTCTGTGTTATGTTGCCATAGCTAAATAGACCCCCCCCCCCTCCTCCAGTGACGTGGGAGCTGAGAAAAATAATAAAAGGGGTTTGTTCTTGCATACTCTATATCCTCACATCATATTACACTAGAATAGAAATGCACACAGGATGGACATAAAGAAACACTGCAGCAGTTGAACGGAATGTATCATGTATTTTGAAAGCACAAGCATCTTTGAACAGAAAATAGGAGGATCAACAACTAAACTGAAATTAAATCTTTAGATATAATCAGCATTGGAACTGCAGATGAAATCAAGCCAGTACATTTACAAAGTTGCTAATTATTATTATTACAATTAAAGTTGAATCCATTCCGATAAATAGGAATGTCAAATTGGTTGGACAGTGCAGCATTTATTTGGAACTCAATTTGTGTCCAAACTTCTTAATGGTGTCCAATGCTTCCCCTGAAGCGGTGTCTATAGCAGACTTTGTTTGTCTGGACGCCTCCTCGGCAGCTGTTTATACACACACACACAGACAGAGAGAGAAAGAGAGACATCCGTTAGGGACAAATTGACATTTTCCTTATGGTGCAACATACAAATAAATTGATAGAGATAGGGAAAAATTATGGCAATAGTCGTAAAAATATTCTGTGTGCTGTACAATACGATTGTAGATGATTTGCATACACTGACAAGCTGTAATATCATGCACATCCACACTTAAGTGCATCTTTATCTCTGTACAGATGTATATTGAACTATTGAGCTGGCAGCTTTCTCTTACCTTCACTGGTGGTTTCTTTGGCGGACTCTGCCACCTGGTGCACGACATCTTGCGATGCCTGAACTGAAATAACATTATCAAACAAGCTGGATGTTTTTCATACAAAAGTCTCTCAAAAAGCAGTACCTAAAAATTACATTAATGCATGGTGAATTGGACTACAATAAATAAAATAATATATATATTTTTTTAAACAAATGATTTAAATTTGAATTATTTAAACAAGCTTAACTTTGCTAATTTTGTATTAAATATAGTTTAATTAATGCCAAAGCAAAAAAAAAAAATTCCTGCAATTTATCAGCCTGTATTTTTCATAACTTATAAGCTTTAAAAATGTATATAGTACTTTAAAAAAAAAACAATTTCATTAATTCTGAAATTCACAATATCTATACAATTTACTCAAGTAATATTATTTTACCCAATTACTCAATTTAATTTGACAGTAATTTGTCATATAATGGAAATATGCAAATCTTAAAGACAGATTTGTTTTATATACTGTAATACTGTCACTATTATATGAAATCTTGTAAAAGAAATGTAAAACATTTTAAAATCAAATAAATTATAGTTGAAAATACATGAAAATATACATCAACAAATAAAAAGTTAAACAATTAAATGTTTAAATAAAACATCCTGATGGTCAAAGTTCTTTAAATAATTCTGTGGCACAATAAAAGGTAAAGTAGACAGCTGTTCTTTCATAAACTATAAAAAAAATAACGTTACCAAACATATATCAATGACAGAGTGGATGAGCAGTGTGCATCCATTAGTACCTGCACTGTCAGTGACGCCTTTAGTGGCTGACTGTGTTGTGTTCTTCAGCCCGTCCAGAGACTTCTTGAAGGAAGCCATGATACTGAGCACATACACTCACAGTCCTACCGGCTCGGAGGGATGTTGCCAGCAGGGGCCCTTAAATACACTCTGCTGCCGGAGAGCACCACATTTTCTTGTGATAACACATGCTAATCCATCAATGGTGCCTGGCTTATGCAGGTATGCTAGCTATTCAGCTATTGCACTGTACTGATTCTGCTGGGTTCAGCATGTATAGAGCACTAAGTTCTGTTCTGGTGACAAAGCCAGACATCCTGTTGATAGGAGAGGGGGAGGGGGTAATAGGCTCTTTGAATGTAATATATTATTCTGGAAGCCAAAAGATGGACACACTTATACAAAATATACAAGTGCCTTTGCATCGTGCTATATAACAAAATAGCAAACTAAGTGGTAGTAGATGATTATTATAAGTAGCTACTTTTGAAATTGTTATATTTTTATGTGCTTCTTAAGTGCCCAAAAACGCTGTGGTGCTGTAAATCTGTAGCATAATGCCACTCTTAAATAGAAACTTAAAGGGTTCTGTCAAGCGCTTCATACCTTTAGGGGTTCCCTTAATGGGATAATTGAATGATTTAGTTTTAATGAATTCATTTTGTTTTGATTCATTTTTAATTTTATGAATAAAACAGCATGTAAAAATCTAATAACCTGTTAAACAGGAAAGCATTATGTAATAATTTAAGACATTTCTCCTTATATATAACTTTTTTGTTGGCATAAAGGCTTCAAGAACCCTAATTTATTCTGAATTTGACTATTTACTCAATTATTATTATTTACAGGTCTTGTAAAATCAAATTATTAAAATGATAGTTAAAAAATAATTGAAAAATACATGAAAACATAAATTAACAAATAAAGTGTTAAATAATTAAATGTTAAAATAAAACATCCTGATTATGTGGCACACTAAAACATGAACCCCATTGAACCTTTTGGTTACACTTTATTTTAAGGTGCCCTTGTTACAGTGTAATTACACAAATAAGTACTTAATTAACAACATGTGCTTACTATATAATTAGGGTTGAGTTTGGTTTAGGGTTAGCTGTTTGTAATTATGCATAACTTACTGTTATTACTAGAGTAAGTTCATATAAGATGTGTAACAGGGACACTGTGTAAAATAAAATAGTATTAACCTTTTTACTAAGGGGTCGTTTTTTCAAAGTTCAGGAACTTTCGGGGGTGGGACATGGACGCTGAACATGCTGATTGATTGAGTTCACGCAGCATTTTGATTGGTTGACTCCACACAGCATTTTATTTCAACCACCATTTTTAAAAGTCTGTTGCGTGCATGCAGTAAGAGTTTTTTGCTATTTTGGAGTTTAAAAAATACGACCGATGGACTGACAACGAGGTTCAGGCTTTATTAAGCTTATATGCGGAGGACGAAATCCAGAGGGCACTGGAAAGTCACGTGCAGTCCTACGTCAACTGACTTATTTGCCTAATCTTCTGGGTACTTTAGACCACGATGGAAACGCAGATAGCAACAGGTTTGGGGGAAAAAAGTTCCTAGGACAAATTTTTGTGGGCAATTTCGGTGGAAACACGGCTAAAGTGCAAGTTATCGTCTGTGTAAACTACAAAAATGTGAATTTGTGAAAACGGTGACGTCATGCGCATGCGTACTTAGTCTATAGGCACGTAGTGTTTCTTTACAAAGTGACGTCGCCAACTACTGGCCTGGCAGCAGAATACACCGTCTTTGTGGATCCATGAGAACGGAGATCATTTTCACAGTTGTCATCTATATACGAAATCTTTCAAAAAAGCAAAGGGAAAACTTTTGTGTTTTTAGTACATTATCATGTAAACATACCCTAAGAGTGTCTGTAGACTTGCTTTTGGGGAAAGAAAGACATTTTATTTATTTATTTATTTATTTTATTTACAGAGGATTCACTGTCTTGAATGACACAGAAACCTTAATATTGACATTTCCAGCATTGTAAAGCACATATTGACCTGACATCCATAAACATCTCAAGACACATTTACACTAACTTTAAAATCTCCAGTACACAAACGCATACATACACACAGATACAAATTGCCCAAATTCTAACAAATAATCCACTGGAATGATATCACAAGCAACTATAAAGTTACGACGTATAAAACTCTTACTTCAGAAACATTAAATAAATAACTTGCTTCAATATTAAATAAAAAATGAAAGTAAAATCCCACAAACAGGCATTGCACACAGCTATATATAATATCATATTTACCCGAAGATATTTTAACCCCCAATATGCTATTGGAAGATCTGAAACATCTATTACACATATAGAAATGCAGGTACACAAGTACAAAGAGTCACAATGGGAGGGCAGGTCTCGTTTCATTGGGAGGGAGTCAAGGAAACGAGACAGAGCGCCCTCCGGCAGTCAGCATAGAGCTACATCCAACACGTTACCGTCAGAACATGACATTTACATTAGATCATAATAAAAGTATATATCTGATAGGAAGAACATTTCTCGGCAGGATTAACTGGAATATATATTTATGTTTTTGTATTTTTTTTCGCTCTTTTTTGCAACAGGGTTTATTGTGTTTAGGATTTGTACTTGTTATTGATAGAAACTTTTTGTGCTGCTGGCTGGACTTGGACTTGGAATGTGTAGTTTATGCCTCTGGCTCATAATCTTGGTTGTCCTGTGAGCAGAAACAGAAAAAGGACATTTCTTAAACATTAGAAGAATAGCAAAAATGCCAAATACTGAAGATAAAAATTAATTGATGGGTAAGCTAAAAAAACACATCAAAGTTCAACAAAGAAAGGAGCTTGCACACATAATAGCAGATTCTTACAAAAAATACTTTAACTAATGTTAGCTAATAAAACCTTTCTGTAAAGTGCTACCAGCTTCATTTTATTTGATTGTTTGATGTTTTTGTATTTTTCTACAATATATTTTTCACTGTAATCCAATTGAACTCAAACAGAAACAATATTACTAAACTCTTTAAAAATCACCTTTCTTTAATAATATCTAACCTGCAAGTTTTGATTAGCCCAAAGGAACATATTCATACAAAACGTTCATTTTAAAATGACTACTATTATTTGTACACAATACGCATTGGGGTCTCTAGGATCCTACACATAAAGTCAATTTCAACAGAATATGATGGTTAACTACATCTCGTCATAATTCTTTCCCCATGACATTGATTGTTTAAGGGGATAGTTCACCCCAAAATTACATTTCTGTCATCATTTAATCACCCTCAAGTTGTTCCAAACCTGTATGAATTTCTTTTTGTCTGATAAACACAAAAGAAGATATTTTGAAGAATGTTAAGCAAACAGTTGATAGTAGCCACTGACTTCCTTCCATAGTACAAACAAAAATAGTCAATGGCTACCATCAAATTTCTGGTTCTTTTATAATCAACAGAAGAAAGAAACTCATACAGGTTTGGAACAACTTGAGGGTGAGTAAATTATTAATTTTTGGGTGAACTATCCCTTTAAGGTCTAGTGCTTTACTTCCCCCAGCAGGTGGCAGCTGATGCTTTCAGATCATAAGCATCTGATTTATTTAATTCACATACTGTAAGTACACATCAGACTGGAGTTATATTAGTAAGGTCTGAAGATCTGACATCTGAAGATACCCTACAATTTATCATTTGTCATTTGTCATGATCATTATCTGATGGCCCTGGATGCCTGTGTGTGAGAGAGCATATACTGGAAGAGCCCATCTCTTTAACAGGGCAGGGGGAGCCTCCATCGCTACCCACAATGCAACAGGGCTTTTGATGTCACCGCCACTCCCAAGCAGGCACATTCAGCATGGCAGTGAGGTAATGAGAAGGAAGAAGTCAAACAGAAGGAGGGGGAGGGATGAATAGAGGAAGGGGAGGAAGCAGAAAGACTCCACACAGGGAATCGCACTATATCTGTGTGTACTGATGGCACATTTGAGAAAAATATCTGGGGTTAAATTACATATTATAATTCTGTGAATATATATATATATATATATATATATATATATATATATATATATATATATAGTTTTATTAATGTTATTATTTTATTAATGTAAAATAAAAAGGGTGATTATTAATACTGTTTTTGTTAAACAAAGAAAAGGTGTACATGAAAAACAGATTTATTTAATAAACAATTGTATTATGTGAGGATAATAAGCGACAAGACTAACTTATAAACATGTATTATATAATATATTAATAATAATATCAATTTTGTAGTATCTTGAATTGTATTCAATTAAATGTAACCTTGGTTCATAAAACTACACAAGCATATAGAAACAATGGTAACACTTTACAATAAGGTTTCATTAGTTAACATTAGTTAATGTATTAACTAACATGAACTAACCATGAGGAATACATTTGTTACTGTATTTGTTCATCTTTGTTAACGTTAGTTAATAAAAATACATCTGTTCATGGTTTGTTCATGTTAGTTCACAGTGCATTTTGTAAGTGATTTGAGATTTGACTTCGCTGAACACGTCTAATTTGTGTGTCTGGTAAATTTGTGTGCCACTGTGAGTGCTGATGTTCTTACCTGCTGAGACTCATCGTATGTCTGTCCCTCTGGGTCCATGAGACCTTCTCCCATTGGCTCCTCTGTGGCTTCCTGACCAAACTCAGGCTGTGAATACACATGTGAAACCATTTAAAGGAGTCATGACATGGGAAATCAAATTTGCCTTCATCTTTTGACATATACAAGGTCTTTGTACCATTAAAACATCCTGCAAGTTTCATTGTTTAAAACATCCTCCTCATTATAAACAAATTTATATAACCAAGCTCCAAAAACAGCTTGATTGGATATTGTGGGATTTGTGACGTCACACAGGCAAATACATTTGCATACGACTTCCTCCAGAGCACAACATCATCACACCATAGGCCCCGCCCACTGGCATTCAGTCGCTTAACGGCTGACATTTGCCTACACTGTATACAGTAGGCCTATAGTACAGTCAAAAGCAAATGAAACCCATTATAATCACTGATGCTGTCTACACTGGATACAGTGTCTGATGCGCATTCAGTTTCTGACATACTCCACAGACTTGAGTCTATCGACGACAGGGCAAAAGAGTGAAAGAACGTTAGCTTTGACACGTCCTGTTTGTGTCTCTGTACAAACTCATCCTAGCATCAGGTTCAGGTGGATGGTTTATTTATGTCGTCCCGGATCGTGTCAGAGGACAAAAATCTATCTATATTTAATTTATAAATTATGCAGTGAAGACTAATAAGTTGATTTCTGTATATTTCCTACCTAGATCAAATATTTAAAATATACTTTCTTTATGTTGTTTCTACATTAATTTGGAGATGAAATGTGAAATTATTACAATATAAAAATATATTAAAAACTTTAATGTTAGTTGTAATTAATCACAATTAATTACAGAAAAATGATAAATATAAATATGTGTGTGTGTGTGCAAAAAAACGTTAACATATTTTAAGGAACACATTGAAATAATTGAAATAATAATAAAAAAATCCATGTCATGACCCCTTTAATGTCTTTAAAACCCAACAAGCCCAACAAGCATTTTAATTTTTTTTTTTTTTTAATTTACAAAAAGGATTGATTTCTTTTAAAAGAACTATCACAAGCAGAGGTTAAATATCATCACTTGTCTCATGTTCCGTTTGCTGTATGTACAATATACATCAGTGGTGCATCTGCTAATGTGCTTTAATATGCATGCTACATCTTCATATGTACCTAATAAATGTTTTATCAAACTCCATTTTATGTCTTGCCAGAGAGAAAGAGAGAGAGACTCATTACCTACATACAGTAAGTAGATAGATTTTCTTTACAGTTCTGGGTCACTGGAAAGTTTATTTTTAAATTGAGCTATCACAGTCAATTAGGTCATATTCCTAATATCACAACACAGCCTATCAAACCGTTCATGTCAATCAATCAAACTAAATAGAAACGATGCTATTTGTGCTAAAACATTTTAAAATATTTTAGGAAATTTGTTTTTTCCCTTCATTTGAAAGAGATTACTACCAAACTATATAAATAATAGTCTAGCATGACCTCTAGCATCAACAAGGCATTTTCGCCCACAGGACTGCCGCATACTGGATGTTTTTCCCTTTTCACACCATTCAAAATAATAATAAAATATATATATATATAAAAACTCAGCAAAAAAAGAAACGTCCCTTTTTCAGGATACTGTATTTTAAAATTTTGTAAAATCCAAATAAACAATTATTGCACATGCAGCTGTGAAACAGTCCTTAATACACTAACATTTTACAGGTGGTGGACAAATAAGGTCACAGTTACAATAACTTAGGAAAGTAAAGAGACCTTTCTGCGGACTCTAAAAAAAACGGCAGGAGAAAATGCCTAGGGTCCCTGTTTATGTCTCGGTTGTTAAATCTGTTTAAAGTGAGTTATCTTTTTCTTTGTGCTAAGAAGATAAAACTTAACCAGGCCAATACACATCTAAACATACAAACATATTAATAAAGACTGTAAAAAGAAACATCTCTGTTTGAACCCAATTAGTTAACAAATTAGTTCACTTTAGTAAAAGGTCAAACTATTATTTTTTTAAGGGGGAAATGTCTCAGCAAAATAGAAATGAAAACTAACTGAGATAGATATTAATGCATAATATCTTTCTAAAAACCTTTCTAGGCCTAGTAAAAACTTGTACTTTTAAACTATTATTATTTTTAATATTTATATTTAAAAATTCACATTAAATGTAATGGTAATGAATGTGGGGTCATGAAAAGTGCCATATATTCAGATTAAAAGCATACATTTAGATATTTCAAATTTATTTATAAATTAAATTCATGTTTTAGTTCTTTGATAAGAAACAATGATATATCATTGAAAATACTTTGATAAACACTGATCTACCAAATAATGTGACTAAAGTCTGTTGTGGCAAGCAGGACGAGTCCGAGGGGCGTGAGAGAATGGCACGATTGATAATGAGCACCAGCTGCGTGCCACACCGGTCTCGTATCTCACGGAGGAGCTTCGGAGGCATAAAAGGAGGAGTGACGATGGTGAAGGACGAGAGAGGACCAGGCCTGGATTTATGTTGTGTTTTGTTTGTGTTTTATTATGTGTGTGCAGCAGTCGTCCATGAAGAGGCTGCTGTTTTTAGGTGTTTATTTATTTTATGATTTATTAAAGTGTTTAAACGTTCGCCCGTTCCCGCCTCCTTCTTCCCATAACAACGAACTGTGTTACATCTGTATCTGTTAATTAAATCAGTAGTAAGTCATGTGGACACTCAAAACTCACAAATTACAATGTTTCCTGAGAATGACCCACAATCAGACTGGACTGTGCCACACTATGTTTCTATGTTTCTGTTTTATGGGGACTTTACATAGACATAATGATTTTTATACCGTACGTACATATTATATATTCTTTCCCCTAATCCTACCCTAAACACATCCCTCACAGAAAACATTCAGCAATTTTCTTCCTAAAAATCTAAATAAAATAAAAATGTATAATTTAAATTTCTAAACTTTTTTTTCTTCATGGGAACAAAAAAATGTCCTCACAAGAACAAACATTTCTGGTATTACTTTCCTTTTGGGGACATTTTGTCAATACCTTAATCACATACACACACATACACAAATGGCACAGTCCAGTACAGCAACACAGTTAGCACTAACCACCCACACACTTTCGCATGTTTCAAAACCGCTAAACTACACACTTAAACCGATCATCAAACACTTTTCTTATGACAATAACTGCTCCAAATGAATCAGGATGATGGCTTAACTAAAGCACTAGAGCTTTAAAATCGATTACAGCGACATTGTGTTTGTTTCTTTGGCTCCAGCAGGCTTCATACACACACACACACAACTGTAAACGCTGCAAGCACATATGCTGCAAGCTTCTTATGCTGATTTTTCCTCTAAGTGATTTAAGAGATTACTGAGTCACTACAAAGGACAAGACAAATTTTTAAGCCTGGTGGGAAAAATCTGAGGAATACCACACATTTGTCACTATACCACAACTGTTCCAAACCCAGAGCGCTCTGATATCAACAGTTTGTTTAAACAGAAGCAGGTCTGCCTAAGTTTGAAGATTGGCTGACTTCTCCCTTTGTGCATTTTTAAGTAATGTGCAAAGTGCTAAGTGACCTTGGGCAAGGTCGAGAAAAAGAGAAAGAGAGAGACGGGGGGAGGGGAGAGCAGAGGGGGCTCAGCAGGACAGAGAGACAAAGTAAGACATGATATTCCCTGAGGGATAAGCGCCGATCCATTATGTGTCATGTGTTATGATGTGAAGGTGAGTGAGTGAGGTGTAGTGTACAGCCCTCTGATAGACACTGTTATTTTTTCTAGTGGCATGTATTTCTCATGGAATAACCCGTGTCTATGTCTGATGGACACAGAAGATGTGCATCTATTAGCGTTTACTACATTTTCTAGTCTATGAATAAAAAAAAACTGAGCAGAAATGGAGTAGGGTATACATGATGTTTCAGGACCGCAGTCCTAGGACCCTAGACCCTAGATCAGGAAATGAGAAAGAATTGCACAAATACTGTAGATTGTAACTTAGCATTGGAATAGCCTTCCCCAACTTGTGAACAGCTTTCAGGAGTCATTTATCCACTCAATGTTAATGGCTTCAAACGGTTCATGAGAAATAGAAAAATGTCTCCCAGTCCGTTTGAGTTTAATGTGAGACCAAATATTTACTATAGGGTTCAAATCTGGACTTCTTGGTTTTCTTTACAGTTTGGGCAGGAGCATTGTCTTGTTGAAAATTATCAATAACTTTTCACTTGTGGGACACAAGCAATTCTGGCATATTCTCTTGTATTGCAGAAGCTCAAACGTGCTGTGTAACACACAAGAACGAACCTCATTGGTTCTTGAGGAAGCTCAAATGTGCTGCGTAACATGAGAATGAACCTCATTGGTTCTTGCGAAAGCTCAAATATGCTGCGTAACATGAGAATGAACCTCATTGGTTCTTGCGAAAGCTCAAATATGCTGCGTAACACGAGAATGAACCTCATTGGTTCTTGAGGAAGCTCAAACGTGCTGCGTAACACGAGAATGAACGGTTCTTGCGAAAGCTCAAATATGCTGCGTAACACGAGAATGAACCTCATTGGTTCTTGCGAAAGCTCAAATATGCTGCGTAACATGAGAATGAACCTCATTGGTTCTTGAGGAAGCTTAAACGTGCTGCTTAACACACGAGAATGAACCTCATTGGTTCTGGCAGAAGCTCAAACGTGCTGTGTAACACAATAAACCTCATTGGTTCTTGCGGAAGCTCAAATGTGCTGCGTAACACAAGAATGAACCTCATTGGTTCTTGCGGAAGCTCAAATGTGCTGCGTAACACAAGAATAAACCTCATTGGTTCTTGCGGAAGCTCAAATGTGCTGCGAGAACGAACCTCATTGGTTCTAGAGGAAGCTCAAACGTGCTGTGTAACACATTTATTATTATATTTCTCACTAGATGTTCAAGGACACTGCTCTGGACCATCACCATGTAACTCGTGTTTCATTGTGATTCATCACTCCACACACAACTACTCATATTCTGCCAAGAACTTAATTCTGTATTTGATGTTTTCTAAAACAGCAATGGCTTTTTAAGTAGTGAATTTGCTTACATTTTGCTAATTTCCTGAACAATAATTTGTAGTTAAGTCAATTAAAAACAACTAAAAAAGTTTTTAGCCATTTAGGACTTGGCCCAATTTTTTTTTTTTTCTTTTTTTTTTTTTTTTTTGCCCAGGGGTGTATTTAAGCTCTATCTGTGTGTCTAGTACAATAATGTTAAAATTGTTTTGTCAGGTAATCAAAAATGTTTTACAGTGATATTTTTGAAATAAAGAAAATAATGTGATATATAAGAATAATAACATACGTTCATGTCACTGGGAAACTCGTCCTTCTTCACCAGGCCGGTGGCGGCGGCGATGTTTCCGGCTCCTCGCATCACAGCTCCTCCCAGCTGAGAGCCCTGCTCCTTTGTCTTCTCAGCCACTAACCGGAGATGAAACACAGACACAACCCATTTTCAACACAAACACATCACTCAAAGTCAGAGATTCAATATTTATTTGTCAGTATAAGAAAAATAAATTTCTATAACATTTAATATAACTTAATGAACCTGCTTATATTGGATTATACCTACAAAAGGGTACAACACTTTAAATAGTTTAAATAAAACTTTAAACAAACTTTATATAATCAGACTAGGTAGATATCGTAGATCGTTTCATGGTCCCTAGAATATTTTGTTGTATAAATACTTGAACACACAATATATCAAAAGAAATAACAGACCCTCTGGTCCCTCAAGACCCTCAAAAAGTTGAGAAAACCACGCTCTTGTCAAAGACTACATCTGGATCGGATTCAGAACGATGATCAAAACCAGACCTTGACATTAACTTTTTTGCTCACCAGCCACTGTGGCTAATGCTTTTCCAAAGTTACTAGCCACTCAGCATTACCAAAATTGACATCGATACCATGGGGAAAAACTGCCATATAGATATTTTAATTTTATCTCATAATTTGGCAGCAGGTATTGCTGCCAAATTATTGGCAACACTTTAAGACCTGACGCACGGATCCATTATACTGTTACACATTGGTAATGGGAAGTTCGGATCATTTTACAACCTCGGATCTTTGAATCTCGTTCATCAAAATGAACGAATCTTTTTTCGAGTCATTTCGTTCATTTTAGCAGAATAGAATTAAAATGTTACATGTTAATAGCCAAATTCCCCAATACATTAAAATGTTACATATAATGGCCAACATCAACTTACTCAACGTTGATTACATTTAGAATAAGAAAAAAATGCAATGCAAGGACAAGCCAAATTATGAGAAACAGAAACGATTAATTCATTTCTTATCTGGGTTTTTATTCAGGCTATGCAGTCAGTTTACCTCACCTCCTGATCTAGTCGTTCATTCATCCCGTGAGATCCCCATAAACTGAGCTATAGAGTCTGTAGTACCGGATACAGAATTGATTAGTTCACCTCTTGAGTCTCGGGTTCGAGTCGTTCATTCATCACGGGACAGCCACATAAAGTGAGCTATGCAGTCGCTACCGGATGCAGAAATGATCAGTTCATCTCTCAAATCTCGGGTTTGAGTCGTTCGTTTATCACATGACAGCCACAATAAACTGAGCTATGCAGTCGTTACCGGATACAGAAATGATCAGTTCATGTCTCGAGTCTCGGGTTCGAGTCGTTTGTTTATCACGTGACAGCCACATAAACTGAGCTATGCAGTCGCTACCGGATACAGAAATGATTAGTTAATCTCTCGAGTCTCGGGTTCGAGTCGTTCGATCTTTTGTCATGATCACATGTGTCACATGTTGTTATTGTATGTATCTTTTCTTTATCAAAGTGATTTTCCCCATCATACGGATAAAGTTTAAAGCACTATCAACTCTTTATTACCACATTCAATGTTATGGAAAAGAACCATCATGACAGAAATTCAAAAATATATATAAATTGTAAGAAATAAAATAGCTACAATTTGAGACCAGTAACACATCACATAACTGTACGAGTTTAAAAAAAAAGGACTACGCGCTTGTTTGTGATGAAGTTTGGGAATTAAATTATATTAATACAGCTGTCAAGTCACGTGACAAAAGAAAGAGACTCAGAAGAGTCAGACCTGAAGACTCGAGAGGTGAACTAATAATTTCTATTTCCGGTACAGATAGCACAGCTTCTATGGGGCTGTGACTTGATGAACGAATGTCTGAAGACTCGAACCCGAAGACTAGAGACGTGAACTAATCAATTCTGTTTCCTGTACAGAACCTATGGGATGTTGCGCATGCATGGTCAACACAAAATAAACAAATCACTCTCTGAGACAGTTCGTTGTTCCCGAGTCATATTAAAGATTTGTTCAAAATGAACGAATCGTTTATGACCGACCCATCACTATTACACATGCGCTTTCTTTCTCAACTGTTTAAGTTCACTTAAAACATCACTGACTGTGTTTACGTGTAAACTTGAAAAGTCCAGGATTTTGACATTATTTCGTGTGTATTTGACTGTTAAAGTGTAATAAGCAGCAAAGAAACTTGCTGTGTCAACTCGCTGTCTGAGAGGAAGCACAGCTGGTATCGTGTATCTATTCTGCTAAAAATGAGTATTGGAATCGTTTCAGATATTTCAGTATCGACTACAAGTTGAAAATGTATATATTATATATAAAATTATTAAGTTAATGTTAAGCCCTGATCAAAACATAGATGGAGTAGATCAAGTCCATCATCACTCCCAAAGCTTGCACATTCCTATAGCTCGTCCTGGGTCAAAATTTTATTCGGTAACATTAGGCAGTTTTGATTTATATGCTGTTTAATGTTAATGATCGTGTTATTTTACATATGCATCTGCTTATCTATGATATCGCTTGGTTTTGCTTCTTTTTCGCCTGTTTTTGCAAGTACTCTTTCGGAAGATGTGTAATAGCGCATCCTACCGTATAACAGTGAAAACACAGAAAGCCGGAAAATTCCGTCAATGACAGGGAAAGAGTTAATATAATATATATAACAATATAACTGTGCTTAAAATGATTTTATAATTGTGTCAGGTAGTGTGGTTTAGAGTTTGCTCACAGTTAATCATACTAAAAAACACTGTGACTTTTCTAGTTGTCCATCTGTCCTAGACAAATAACCTTCTGAAATATCACCTAGGCACAGAACTATTTGTCTCGGTTCCACTTACTGGCTGTAAGCCATGCCCTTTGAACACATTAAATGAGACATATCCATTATTTACAAGACGAGACTAAAGAACAGTTTACAGAATCAGCTTACCTGTTGCAACGCTGTCTTTGGTCTTGTTGCCTGCAAGCACACAAAAAATATTGTAAAATCACTTACCCAGCCAATTACAATATAGAAACACACATTAAATAAGCCCTCTAAAGGAACTGTGATAAGGTTGAAAGTAGGTACATGATACAGACAGGCAATAAGTAGAGAGACAATGTGAAATACAAGCCTGGAACTCCCAGAGCAGCTTAATTTAAAGGTTCACTGAAAAATCATTAGAGCTAATAGAACCTGTATCTCAGACCTGTCACCTTAACCAGCCTGCATGAGTAATACAGCTCAGAAGCATTTGGTAGGAAGGATGTTACTGTATACTGTAATGGCAAATAGCACTCTATGTCTCGGTTTGAGCATGTTTCTTACAAGTGCGAGAATAAGAGAAATTACTCTTGAGCTAAAAGATGTTTAAACTAGAGTCATTCACCCATGACTCATTAAAGCTGATGTGTTTCATCTACAGCACTTGAGTCATTATAACACAAAGACTTTGTCATGAATGCAGTGTAACAGAAGTATCTTTTTAGATAAAAAGGTCAGATTAAAAGTTCTTTACTTAATCTATCACTGACAGAAATGTCTGTAAAGCACATCATTTTACTAGACTTTGCTGAAAAAAAAAAAGTGAATGGTGTTTGCCAAATGCATTGACATTTATTGTTTGCATGCTGTGGATTGCTAGGGTACGGTTGTGTGATTTCTAAGAGCTTCTGGGAGGTTTCATGTTGCTATTATAATCTTTTTTTTGTCTATTTTATGTTCCTCACATTTCTGTGTTTGGAATGCAGAATATATACAGTATACCATTCAGAAGTTTGTATAAATATATAAATATATATATTTTTTTACGTTTATTCAGCAAGGTCACATTAAAATGATATAAAATGACAGCAAAAACTTTTACATTGTTACAAAAGATTTATATTTCAAATAAATGCTGTTTTTTTTTTTACTTTCTATTGTATCAGTTTCCACAAAAATATTAAAAATTGAGCTTTTTCAAAATTGATGATAATAAGAAATGTTTCTTGAGCACCAAATCAGCATTTTAGAATGATCACAGAAAATATGATTTTGAATGATTTTGAAAATATTATTTTAAATTGTAATAATAGTTCACAAGATAATTGTTAACTGTATTTATGATCATATATATATATATATATATATATATATATATATATATATATATATATATATACACACACACCGATCAGGCATAACATTATGACCACCTTCCTAATATATATATATATATATATATATATATATATATATATATATATATATATATATATATATATATATATATATATATTGCATTCATAATATAATATAAAACAAAGTATATTGTTATTATTTAGCAGTACATTCATTTAAAAACTTTTTTTAAAGTAATAGCCTTATAGAATCTCTTCCCAGCAAGCCACACAATCATATATGGAGCACAATCAGTGTGGGAGCCAAAATAAACAGTAAATATACCACTAAATATACAGCAGGGAATATACAGCTCGATATGAGGAACCACAGAGGAAATAAATGTAAAACGGACAGGAAATTAATAGCAGTGGGACAAAACGAGCCAGTGTGACAATAACCGAGGCCACTTCCTCTTCGATCTCTCGTCAGATGGGTTGGTGGCGCATGTGCGTAGAGTGTGAGATGTACAGCTGCTGTCCAAGGTAAAACAAGAACCTATCAGCTAACCCTCACCCCTCCTCCAAGCGCTAACACACACTCCCATAAGGCCATTCAAGCATGCCGTCCCACGTCACCGTGGTTGTCCGGTATAAGTGCAAGCTGGAAATGATAGCAACTGTACAGGACGATCTGCTATGTGCTCGCAAAGCAGCCGCAGATGGGCTTGAGATATCTGGGCTAATTGTCTCTCCCTGGGATGCTGGTGGACAGATGTGAGTTTTTTTTATGTGAAGGGATTTTATTATTCATTCATCTCAACATCAAAACAGAGGAGTATGAATGGGTGTTGTCGCTGGGGATGAACGCAGGCACTTAAACACAAATGCCCTCAGAGTCTCCAGTTACAGCAAAGTCTCGTCTTACTGATCAAAGCACATGGAATCAAGAAGAGCAAGCTGGAATAATTTAAGACAAGCTTGGAAAGATACATTTCCTTTCTTTTAACTCTATATACGGATTTGGACTGTCACTCTTGTCTGTGTTTATACTGAGAGCCCTCTGTCATGGGCTGTGCATATAGAGGTCTATGAGCTCATGGAATTGTGTGACATGTGGCCTGTAAGGCTTTTTTCCAACCCGATAGGAGATCGGAGAGATGCTGGATCAGCTCCAGAAGTCAACCATCTCACGTGGTGTTATTTCACTCTCAGATTAGCGTGTACATTAAGTATCACCTTATAAGATCAGGTTACATGAAATAGATTTTCTCTGTTTACAGTTTATGTTTTACTAGAATCAATATCAGTCCAGTATCTTGAGTGCTTTCAATTTTCCAGATGTAAAATCCATTGTTGATTAAACAGGCCATTTCAGGAGGCTGTGCACTATGAGAGTGATGACAACCTCAGAAATTATATGCAATCAAAACTGTCACAGCATTTTTTGTTAGAGTGATATACTGCAGTAGGACAACTATGATCATACTTTCCAAATAAATATTCTCCTGTGAGAAATATTGATAAGATGAGTGATCTAGTGTCACACCACAAACTATGTGCTCTAGAAAACTGAACAGAGTAGGACCCTTAATATAAAAAGATAGATTATTTCGACAATACTTTACATTATTACATTATTATTGTCTATAATGTTTTACAGATCATTACTTAATGTACTACTGTATATTTTGAAATATGTGACCCTGGACCACAAAACCAAGTCATAAGGGTCTTTTTTTATTGAGATTTATACATGATCTGAAGCTTTCCATTGATGTATGTTTTGCTAGGATAGGACAATATTTGGCCAAGATACAACCATTGTAAATGAAAATCTGGAATCTGAGGGTGCAAAAAAAATCTATATTAAGAAAATCACCTTTAAAGTTGTCCAAATGAAGTCCATAGCCATGCATATTGCTACTAATAATACATTTTTGATATATTTATGGTAGGAAATTTACAAAATATCTTCATGGAACATGATATTTACTTGCTATCCTAATGATTTTTTGCATAAAAGAAAAATTTACTCCATACAATGTATTGTTGGCTATTGCTACAAATATATCAGTGTGACTTATGACTTATGGTTTTGTGGTCCAGGGTCTCACCGATCAGGCATAACACTTAAAATGTCCTCTAAAAGACATTAACCTTTTTTTATTCAACTGCAAGATTTTAGTTAAAAATACATATCAAGTAATGAGGAAAAGAGTATATTTTCCCCTATACATTTCTGATGCTAAGGATCCCAAATATGAATATACTCTTATGATGGATCACCTTCCTAAAATATAAAGGCAGATATATTTTAATGCATAACAACCCATTCATATATATTGTTTGAGAAATGTAAGTGTTATGTAAGGAAGGCAATATGTTAATTAAATATTTGGCTTTTATATTGCCAATGTACTAAACCAAAAGAAATTCTTAAAATATTTGAATATTTAAAATACTTCAATTAAATTCCAAATTTACAATAAATGTACAAATATTCTTCTGTGTAGTCTTAATCATTAATATGCAGCCGAAACTGCATGTATGTTAATCATTATTAACATTACAAAAATGTGGCTCTATAGGGCTCTTTAAGACAAAATAAAAAATCTATTAATTTCAATAAGACATGTAAGAGGCCTGGAAAACCCCACCCAATATCCCAGCCAATCACAACATTACACAATAGTGTCTGGACCTATAGTGATGCTCTGAGAAGAGGCAGTGGAACAGATAGCAACCCCCTCCTGGCCCTCAGGCTCTGAGATTCATGGTCCCTCCCACTCCCACCAAGATCACGCTTGATTCGTGATATGCATGCATTTAAAAGAGCATTATATGCTCCATGTCTTACCCACAAACATCACGCCTTCCTTGGTCTTCTCTGCAGCCACCGCAACGCCTTCCTTGGTTTTCTCTGCGGCCACTGCCATACCTTCTTTAGCTTTAGAAAGCCCCTTCATAAAAACATCCATCTTGGCCCCTCTGTATCCAAGAGAGCAAGTTATGTGGAAGCGCACTATCAAAAACAGGGTTTGTGTTGCACTGTATATGACAAATGTGGGTTAATTTGGAATTGAGAGCAAGTGTGTTTGGTAATAGCAGGCTGTCAGTCGAACAATCAGGAGTCTAATTTCCCTGAAGATAAAACGCCCATACATGCTCACACAATGAGATGAGAACATTCACACCATCAGCTGACGTTATTTTCCAGCTTAACAGCAGGAGGTGTCATCGAGATGTTCACAAACACATTCATTTTTTTACTCAAAGCTCCTAAAGCGCTTATTTATACTGGGCATCTATACGGGTTCCTAAGAGACATATTTTAATGCTCGTGTAAAATAAAAAGGGCACATGCATTTTTGCTTTATAGTCAATTCAAGTCATTTTACAGACCGAATGCATTGCTATAATGGAGAACACATTACTGACATTGTTTCAGACAGGATATTTCATTTTAAACGCAAAAAGGAGATGGATCTTGCACTTCTCATTTACAATATGGTGTCACCTCTCCAACGTCCTCACACAGAAGTGCTGGACACGACACGGGAAAAACAAAACAATCGCCTGGTTCATCATCAGGTTGCATACAAAATTCAACATATAATGTTTTAATTTGCATACGAGCGCGCGAACACTCGTTTCCATCGATGTGCACGGGGTTTTGTGTCCTTACGAGCACACCGTTTGTATTTTCACACGATTTCGGTTCATGCTAATACAAACAACTGCGTTTCAGCCTCGTAGACGTGAAATTAAAATTAAAACGTACCTTTTAAAGCGCCTTCTCCGTCCTTATGCTTCAATTGCGTAGTAGATTGAAATATCGTGGAAGGAAATTTTACACTACGATCTTGAGGTGGGCCTTCCTCTGGGTGCGCTCAGCCAATGAGGACGAGAGGATGAGACGATCGACGTAGCTCATGCTATTGATCATGGAGGGGGGGGGGGTTCAGTCCCCGGCTGTAATGACCTGTGACACAGGCTAATGCTGCTTCCTTACCAGATAAAAATGTGAATGAGATCGTCAGGAGATGAGGCACGTGCGCTTAAATTGCACATCTGCTTCGTTCTGTACTGTCAGGTGTCATTTGATCACTTACTCACAGATGACGTGTGATAGTCTTTCCTCATATAGTGTTCTATATAACACTGTACTATATCAGAAGTATATCTATCTATCTATCTATCTATCTAATGTGAGATGAAATATAGGCATTGTCTAATATTGATAAACTACAAATATAGCCTACGCATCTAACATAAGTGGATGAGAAAAGTTCATATGTTTTTGCGATCGCGTGCCGTCTTCCTTTTCTGTGGCTTAATAGCGAGCTGAATGTTAAAATCAAGCTGAATGTCTAACCGTTGATTGTATTGTAAATTCAAGTCAAAATGCTGTCGATCCTGAATGGAAAGTGACCATTAGGCTTGCTCATGCATAGATTGTTGGGATTTACTGTCGTGTCGTGTCCACTGTCCATCTGCTTGAAGTGGGCGCATCGTGACATCTGACTCTGAAAGGCAATCGAATTGCTCGACTGACCAATTGATTTTGTCCAAGCCTGTCTATAAAGTCTTGTAAAGATCAGTACCAGCTGGTGATTCAAAAGTTTCCATTGTCAATAATTTCCTATGCCGAACGATCTTTTTTTTTTTTGTGACGTAGACTCACAGCCTTTAAACACAACCCCTGTTTTTATGCCAATTGTGCCATCTGCTGTTTTTGTACTAGTATAACATTGGTTTAAGCTATTCAGGAGTATTCTCTAATTCGTTGATTGTTGACCAGCAGCTGTAGAGCGAAAGGGAGAATTTCAGCACCGCGGACAGCAGCCTCCAAAATACAATAGTAAACACGGGGTAGCAAAAAAACTCACGATATATTGGCTATGTCTTCCATGACGCAGCTTTTTGTTTGTTTGTTTGTTTCCCCACACATTTTATAGTACACAGTTAACCTCACTCTTAAAAAAAGGTTCTTTATTTGTATATATGGTTACATGAAGAACATTTAACATCCATGGAACCTTTCCACTCCACAAAAGGTTAGTTAGTGGAAAAGATTATTTAGATTATTAAAATGTTCTTTATAACAAAAAAAGAAAAAAGAAAAAAAGAAGAAGGAACTATTCAATGAAAGGTTCTTTGGAGAAACAAAATTAGTTCTTCTATGCCACAACATTTAAACATTACATATTTATAATAAAATAAAACAAATTAAAACAGTTATCTTTCCATCAAAGTTTTATTATACACACACACACACACATGCACGTACACACACATACACAGACACACACACACACACACACAAGCACGCACACACACACACACACACATACATACACACACACACTATATTTCTATGTTGTGGACTCATAGATATAATCTTTATGCATTTCTATATTTTCAAAAAAACATAATTTAGTCTGATTTATAAGCTTTTTTCCTCATGGGGACCAAAAATTTGGAATTTATGCATAACTACATTGGATAATATACACTCACCTAAAGGATTATTAGGAACACCATACTAATACTGTGTTTGACCCCCTTTCGCCTTCAGAACTGCCTTAATTCTACGTGGCATTGATTCAACAAGGTGCTGAAAGCATTCTTTAGAAATGTTGGCCCATATTGATAGGATAGCATCTTGCAGTTGATGGAGATTTGTGGGATGCACATCCAGGGCACGAAGCTCCCGTTCCACCACATCCCAAAGATGCTCTATTGGGTTGAGATCTGGTGACTGTGGGGGCCATTTTAGTACAGTGAACTCATTGTCATGTTCAAAAAACCAATTTGAAATGATTCGAGCTTTGTGACATGGTGCATTATCCTGCTGGAAGTAGCCATCAGAGGATGGGTACATGGTGGTCATAAAGGGATGGACATGGTCAGAAACAATGCTCAGGTAGGCCGTGGCATTTAAACGATGCCCAATTGGCACTAAGGGGCCTAAAGTGTGCCAAGAAAACATCCCCCACACCATTACACCACCACCACCAGCCTGCACAGTGGTAACAAGGCATGATGGATCCATGTTCTCATTCTGTTTACGCCAAATTCTGACTCTACCATCTGAATGTCTCAACAGAAATCGAGACTCATCAGACCAGGCAACATTTTTCCAGTCTTCAACTGTCCAATTTTGGTGAGCTTGTGCAAATTGTAGCCTCTTTTTCCTATTTTTAGTGGAGATGAGTGGTACCCGGTGGGGTCTTCTGCCGTTGTAGCCCATCCGCCTCAAGGTTGTGCGTGTTGTGGCTTCACAAATGCTTTGCTGCATACCTCGGTTGTAACGAGTGGTTATTTCAGTCAAAGTTGCTCTTCTATCAGCTTGAATCAGTCGGCCCATTCTCCTCTGACCTCTAGCATCAACAAGGCATTTTCGCCCACAGGACTGCCGCATACTGGACGTTTTTCCCTTTTCACACCATTCTTTGTAAACTCTAGAAATGGTTGTGCGTGAAAATCCCAGTAACTGAGCAGATTGTGAAATACTCAGACCGGCCCGTCTGGCACCAACAACCATGCCACGCTCAAAATTGCTTAAATCACCTTTCTTTCCCATTCTGACATTCAGTTTGGAGTTCAGGAGATTGTCTTGACCAGGACCACACCCCTAAATGCATTGAAGCAACTGCCATGTGATTGGTTGATTAGATAATTGCATTAATGAGAAATTGAACAGGTGTTCCTAATAATCCTTTAGGTGAGTGTATTATTGCATACAATTGCATAGCATAGTTTTTTCATTATTACAAATTTGACAACTTATTACTACATACTTTGTGATTCTTGTGTTTTGACTTATTTTCTGCATTCTTCTGTATTTCATGAGTGTTCATGAGATATTATTACAGTATTAATAGTTTAAGACAACAAGAACTTTGAACTCCATGACATGCAAATAAAGGGAACTATTCAAGTCAGTTTTATTTATATAGTGCGTTTGTCGCAACTCATAATGGAAAAACTGCACATAATGTAAAAACTGCACATGTAATAAGTATTACATTATTATTATTATATAATGTTCATAATGTAATAATATCTTGAGTTCATAATGTAATAACAATTTTTACATTATAAGAAAATTATTGTGTTATAAACTCACCAAAAACATGTCATATTTTCATTATTTGTTTATTAAAATGTAATTACATTTTTTTTTTAATTAAAATATTAAAAAATATTAGTATTCCCATACAGTACATTTTTAAAACTCTAAAGCCAGTCTTAAACTACCTGCGAAATGCAACATTTAAATATTCATGCAATTATTATCATAATTATTATTATTATTATTATATGTTTATTAAACATGAAGCAGTGGTATTTCTTTACAGTACATTTTAAAAATCTAAATCCAGATAAACACATAAATATTAGAACATTTTATAACTCAGATCATAGGAATACCAATGCTTTGTTTAATAATAATAATAATAATAATAGCATGAATATTTAAATCTGTTGCATTTCGCAGGTAGTTTAAGACTGGATTTAGATTTTTTTTTATGTACTGTAAGGGAATACAAATTTTTTTTATGTTTTAAAAGCTATTACAATAATGAAAATATGACATGTTTTGGTGAGTTTCTAATGTAATTTCACAATGTAAAATTTGTATTACATTATGAGCTGAATATTTTATTACATTTTGTGAAAATTATTACATTATGAACATTTTATTACAATAATAATGTATTATCATTATGAGTTGCTAAATGCATTGCTTAGATTTTGCATAGAACTCTTTTTACGTCTTTTTAACTTAAAATTAGCTTAAATTATTTTACAGTTACTTAATCGGAATAGGCCATTTTTAAAATAACAACAGATTTGGCAACAAAGTTGTGAAATATTTCTGATTTACATATTTTTATGTTGTAAAATAATGATTTCAAATAAACAAAAGTCATGTAAACTGTTGCTTGATTCACAAACACCATTTTTTTTATTTTTTACATTGTATTGAGAACATTATCATAGTGTGTGAGTTTTAATGCAGATCTGACATCCTTTGCAAATATCCATTTATAGAAGAAAAAAAATTGTAATGCATTTTTTCTTTGAGTAAAATGTTTACAGGAGTAGACTCAATCCCACAGAGAAATCACGTTTGACAATAACCATTTACTTACTGCTCCGTGGTTCCTGCAATAAACTTGTTCAGAATTTGGAAGATAAGCCCCGAAGCCCCCTGATAGAAGTGCAATATCTGGGAACAGGAAATGACAACAGTCACCTATCAGTCAGTGTTATTTGACAAAAGCTGCACTGAAGTCTCTCTCCACAAATGCATTTCGAATGAACTTTGGGCATTGAAATTTACATCACTCCCTTTTCTATCGTTTTTTTTCATTATCTGTTGTTATTATTTATATAAGGCTCTAGCTTACTGATCTCTAAATACAAGAAGACTGAGCTTTCATTCTTAATTCTCTGATCTTTTCCTCTTCACAGGCTTCCACTGAAAACTTGTGGTCTTCTCTTACAGCTTTCAACAGAGAGAGAGAGAGTAACTAGATTTAACACTGTGCTCCAAGCCTGTCTAACTTGATTTCTTTAAGGTCCTTTCTATTTCCCCGAGATCCAAAACAAATAAGAAGGATACTTTTGGCTTTGTTTTGCTGCATGATCTCGTTTGAGGTTCAACCTTCACGCAATGAAACTTTCAGAGTCAAAGGCCAAAAGCAAGAAAGTGTGATGAAATACTGCACAGAAAAAATTATCTTCTCATGATTCTGATCTGCACTGAACCCTATAAAGCCTATCATATTTGAAGGCCCAAAAATTTTCAACACGATCAAAGCTTTGATGAAAAACCTGTCGTATCCAATCGACTACATGCCACCTGTAGTTTAGACTTTTTTAGGAAGTAAAAGGTATCATTATTAAAAACGTCCCCCTTTAGGTCACGGTACATGTCTTTTTGCCGTGAATCAGGTCACCAGCCCACTTTTATGGATTTGCATTAGCATAAACTGATCAAAAAATAAATAAATAAATAAATAAATAAATAAATAAATATATGCCATCAGTCAGACATATATATATATACACTCACCTAAAGGATTATTAGGAACACCATACTAATACTGTGTTTGACCCCCTTTCGCCTTCAGAACTGCCTTAATTCTACGTGGCATTGATTCAACAAGGTGCTGAAAGCATTCTTTAGAAATGTTGGCCCATATTGATAGGATAGCATCTTGCAGTTGATGGAGATTTGTGGGATGCACATCCAGGGCACAAAGCTCCCGTTCCACCACATCCCAAAGATGCTCTATTGGGTTGAGATCTGGTGACTGTGGAGGCCATTTTAGTACAGTAAACTCATTGTCATGTTCAAGAAACCAATTTGAAATGATTCAAGCTTTGTGACATGGTGCATTATCCTGCTGGAAGTAGCCATCAGAGGATGGGTACATGGTGGTCATAAAGGGATGGACATGGTCAGAAACAATGCTCGGGTAGGCCGTGGCATTTAAACGATGCCCAATTGGCACTAAGGGGCCTAAAGTGTGCCAAGAAAACATCCCCCACACCATTACACCACCACCACCAGCCTGCACAGTGGTAACAAGGCATGATGGATCCATGTTCTCATTCTGTTTATGCCAAATTCTGACTCTACCATCTGAATGTCTCAACAGAAATCGAGACTCATCAGACCAGGCAACATTTTTCCAGTCTTCAACTGTCCAATTTTGGTGAGCTTGTGCAAATTGTAGCCTCTTTTTCCTATTTGTAGTGGAGATGAGTGGTACCCGGTGGGGTCTTCTGCTGTTGTAGCCCATCCGCCTCAAGGTTGTGCGTGTTGTGGCTTCACAAATGCTTTGCTGCATACCTCGGTTGTAACGAGTGGTTATTTCAGTCAAAGTTGCTCTTCTATCAGCTTGAATCAGTCGGCCCATTCTCCTCTGACCTCTAGCATCAACAAGGCATTTTCGCCCACAGGACTGCCGCATACTGGATGTTTTTTCCTTTTCACACCATTCTTTGTAAACTCTAGAAATGGTTGTGCGTGAAAATCCCAGTAACTGAGCAGATTGTGAAATACTCAGACCGGCCCGTCTGGCACCAACAACCATGCCACGCTCAAAATTGCTTAAATCACCTTTCTTTCCCATTCTGACATTCAGTTTGGAGTTCAGGAGATTGTCTTGACCAGGACCACACCCCTAAATGCATTGAAGCAACTGCCATGTGATTGGTTGATTAGATAATTGCATTAATGAGAAATTGAACAGGTGTTCCTAATAATCCTTTAGGTGACTGTATATATATATATATATATATATATATATATATATATATATATATATATATATATATATATATATATATATATATATATATAAAAGATAAAACCAGTTCAGCATCAGCACCGCAGGATGGCGACAAAGACCATGTTTTTTTAGCACAACAACGAAGACCTTATTCTCCACAGCTGTTGCAAAGCCGAAACTATTCAGATAAATACATAACATTAAACAGAAAAATGTGTAAAGATTTTAGGACCTCAATTCCAGTGAGGTCCGTATTCAAGTATTTATTGTCACAAGGTTAATTAATATCTGACAACATTAGTGACAACATCAAAGGGTGTTTTGAACATAATTTTAAAATTGTGCTTTATTTCACTAATTTTGTCAGTTATGTAAAGTCATTACAGTTGGCTGGCTACCAGCACAATTGGCTGCTATTAATGTTAATGTTAGTCTACAATTATGTTAGATAATATGCTTATGAAAAACATTTTTTAAAAATGATAACGGCAGGGAGGGGGCGGCAGATAGCTACAATTAATGAGTGGACGTCTCTCTCTCTCTCTCTCTCTCTCTCTCTCGCATATCAACTACAACAACTGCCTGGCATCCCATTTTTTTTTTCCACTATAAATATAGGTAAATATCACGAGCAGCTGCTGTATATCTGGAGACTTTGGATGGCAGTAAACTGAAAAAGCTATAAACTGCCATCAGTCAGACAGAAGCGCGTGAGTATTAATGTGCAAATGTTATGCGTAGGCTACGTGCTCAATCGACAGCTTTGCATCGGTGAAGCACTTCACATGAACTTTGGGACACATCAAGAGACGAGCTTCCCAAGGGTTTCGGCAGACCGTGGTTGCCAAAGTGGAGCTACTTAAGACATCTGCTCGCTGTGATTGGAACCTCAACTCTGTGTTCAGAAACAAGGCTGCATAATGAATGCAAACTCAGGACTACTGGAGAGATAGTGTTAGCTCTTTGTGAATGCTATTACCATGCTAATAACAAACTGACTTTCTCCCCCGGGGGGAAATTACCGTAACAAAAAATGACTGCATTGGTTTATGAAATTACTGGTTGCTCTTCTCAACCCTGGAAGTGCCACCAGGGGGCAGTTTAACTACATGATGCAGGATCATAGTTGCCAGAAGTATTAATGCAGAACCTATGGTTTTATCTGTAGGAAGTATCTCACTCGGGGACGCTTTGTTTTCACTATTGCATTTTAAATCAACTCCTCAAGCGATATCCGAGAGAGAAATGGCGGAAGAAGAGTTAAAGAGACAATAAATAAATACATTTGGGTGTACGAACGAACACATGCAGCATTTGTCAGTCTAGTAATAAAAAGCAAATATTTACCAAATTCCATCTATAGATTAGACACCCTCTCTGTGTGGTCGCAGTCGAGTTTGTAAACTAGCAAAAGTGCACTGGGGTGAAGTAAGGGGACAATCTGCTCTGCTGTGATAAATCAAACGGGAATTTGTAAACAAGGGCATAATTTGCACTACAAAGAATATGTTTTCCCCAGAAAGCATGCAAGCGTAAGTCACTTGTAGTAAAAGGTCTTCAAATGTATTGCCCTGTAGTGATCAAAAGCGTTTTGGACTTATTTCCGGCGACATGTCCTGCAACCAATCAACAATGCTGGGTAGATTACTTACAAATTGTACTGCATTACTGAATACAAATGACCTACATGAATACCTACACCTACATGTAGTTAGTAAGGTAATCTATTACATTAAACTTGTTTGGTAATGTAATCTGACTGCTTTTTGATTACTTTTGAACTAACTTGTTAATAATATTTATTACCTTGTAGGCTAACATACTGATAAAAAAATAGAGAGAAAGAAAAATTATTCAATTTTTTTGTTATCAACAACATGAAGTCCATTAAACATTACATTATGTCAGGGGAAGGAATTGTAGGGGTTCATACATTTATGAAAAGCTAATAATGAATTAAATCATAAAAAAAGTTAAATAAGAAATAAATAATTCGAATAAATAAAAAATAAACATTACCTAAAAAAGATTAAATATTCTATTTGTTTATGCTGTGCTGTCTCTCAATTTTCCACGTACAGGTGCTGGTCATATAATTAGAATATCATCAAAAAGTTGATTTATTTCACTAATTCCATTCAAAAAGTGAAACTTGTATATTATATTAATTCATTACACACAGACTGATATATTTCAAATGTTTATTTCCCAAATTCAGTATCTCAGAAAATTTTAATATTACTTAAGACCAACACAAAGAAAGGATTTTTAGAAATCTTGGCCAACTGAAAAGTATGAACATGAAAAGTATGAGTATGTACAGCACTCAATACTTAGTTGGGGCTCCTTTTGCCTGAATTACTGCAGCAATGCGGCGTGGCATGGAGTCGATCAGTCTGTGGCACTGCTCAGGTGTTATGAGAGCCCAGGTTGCTCTGATAGTGGCCTTCAGCTCTTCTGCATTGTTGGGTCTGGCATATCGCATCTTCCTCTTCACAATAACCCATAGATTTTCTATGGGGTTAAGGTCAGGCGAGTTTGCTGGCCAATTAAGAACAGGGATACCATGGTCCTTAAACCAGGTACTGGTTGCTTTGGCACTGTGTGCAGGTGCCAAGTCCTGTTGGGAAATCTGCATCTCCATAAAGTTGGTCAGCAGCAGGAAGCATGAAGTGCTCTAAAACTTCCTGGTATACAGCTGCGTTGGACCTCAGAAAACACAGTGGACCAACACCAGCAGATGACATGGCACCCCAAACCATCACTGATTGTGGAAACTTTACACTGGACCTCAAGCAACGTGGATTGTGTGCCTCTCCTCTCTTCCTCCAGACTCTGGGACCCTGATTTCCAAAGGAAATGCAAAATTTACTTTCATCAGAGAACATAACTTTGGACCACTCAGCAGCAGTCCAGTCCTTTTTGTCTTTAGCCCAGGCGAGACGCTTCTGACGCTGTCTGTTGTTCAAGAGTGGCTTGACACAAGGAATGCAACAGCTGAAACCCATGTCTTGCATACATCTGTGCGTAGTGGTTCTTGAAGCACTGACTCCAGCTGCAGTCCACTCTTTGTGAATCTCCCCCACATTTTTGAATGGGTTTTGTTTCACAATCCTCTCCAGGGTGCGGTTATCCCTATTGCTTGTACACTTTTTTCTACCACATCTTTTCCTTCCCTTCGCCTCTCTATTAATGTGCTTGGACACAGAGCTCTGTGAACAGCCAGCCTCTTTTGCAATGACCTTTTGTGTCTTGCCCTCCTTGTGCAAGGTGTCAATGGTCGTCTTTTGGACAACTGTCAAGTCAGCAGTCTTCCCCATGATTGTGTAGCCTACAGAACTAGACTGAGAGACCATTTAAAGGCCTTTGCAGGTGTTTTGAGTTAATTAGCTGATTAGAGTGTGGCACCAGGTGTCTTCAATATTGAACCTTTTCACAATATTCTAATTTTCTGAGATACTGAATTTGAATTTGATTTGGGATTTTCCTTAGTTGTCAGTTATAATCATCAAAATTAAAATAAATAAACATTTGAAATATATCAGTCTGTGTGTAATGAATGAATATAATATACAAGTTTCACTTTTTTAATGGAATTAGTGAAACAAATCAACTCTTTGATGATATTTTAATTATATGACCAGCACCTGTAATTATAGTCGCCTGATTAGTGGCTGGGCTGTGTGTTCAATTTCATAAAACTTCTGAGAAAGGAAAATTTAAAAGATAAAAAAGAATCACTTAATTCTAAATAATTTACTGAATATTAAGTAATCATGTAACTGTATTCTGATTAAGAGTATTTAAAAAAGTAATAACAAGACTTGAAATCTGATTACGTAATCCAGATTACATATTCTGTTACTACCCAGCACTGCCAATAAAGCCAATTTTGAAACAAGTGAGAATCACGTCTTGCTGTTCTGAAATGTCCTTCTGTCATTTGTTGTGCTGAATGAACAGATCTTTTAGCCATTACTCTCTGGGGTTCATGATGGTGTGTATCAAATGTGGTATTCATGTACGTTCCAGGAAAAAAACAAGGAAGCAAAGCCACAGACCTGTTCATAAATAATAATCTTTCATTCTGGGCCCTCCTCAAAATAGAGCGGTGTGATGCGCTCATGCACTTGTTTGTGGTGAGTTGAGCCACAATTCAAGATTATGTTAAACAACATATTTCTCAACTCATTCCCCACACAGCCAGCAGGACACTGAAATCAGAACGACTCCTGGAGACAGTTGTGGCTTTGAAGTACGACAAATAAGTGCTATCAGGCAACCGGCGAGCAGAGAATTGCTCACCATATTATGTTCTTCGACTGGGGGCCGCTAAGCTAATGAGTTTGCTCGTCTATCTTCTTAGGTTTGTAACTGCTTTTGTGGCCAGGCCTTTGAGGATCTAGTGTGCAAAGCATTGTAATACTTTTCCCATTGTCACTGCCTCAATCCCCATTTCTTCTGGAATTTAGGGAATCCTGATGCAAAAATTTTCACATGGGAAAGACAGTAAGGCCTTAGAAAGTACAGAATTTTGAATAGGCTACTTCTGCAGACAATTAAAAAAAGTGTTAAAATACAATTTTACCATCAGAAATGGGGCACAATGGGTAGCATACATACTTGGGATATATATAAGAAGCTGTTGAGTCCGGTCTTGGTCATATCATGCAGGGTTATTATCATTAACTAAAACTATTAAAACATGTCTGTTAATTAAAAAAAAAGTAAATAAAATAAAATCTAAATATTAGTTGAAAAAAAAAAAAAAATAGAAATGTTGCCGTGGCGATATCCTAAAATAAGTCGAAGCACTGAAATTATTATCTGGAAATAAATCAAAACTAAAACTGTTCCCGGTCTGCAGTGGTCAGTATCTATCAAAAGTGGTCCAAGGAAGGAACAGTGGTGAACCGGCGACAGGGTCATGGGCGGCCAAGGCTCATTGATGCACGTGGGGTGCGAAGGCTGGGGACCACATGGCACCAGGATGCACTATGGGAAGAAGGCAAGCCGGCGATCAGTGTAATGCTTTTGGGCAATGTTCTGCTGGGAAACCTTGGGTCCTGCCATCCATCTGGATGTTACTTTGACACATACCACCTACCTAAGCATTGTTGCAGACCATGTACACCCTTTCATGGAAACGGTATTCCCTGGTGGCTGTGGCCTCTTTCAGCAGATAATACGCCCTGCCACAAAGCAAAAATGGTTCAGGAATGGTTTGAGGAGCACAACGAGTTCCCCAGATCTCAATCTAATCGAGTATCTGTGGGATGTGCTGAACAAACAAGTCCGATCCATGGAGGACCCACCTCGCAACTTACAGGACATAAAGGATCTGCTGCTTCAGCAATATTCTTGGGATGTCTGGTGTGAATCGCTCTCTTGAAATCATTGCAAAGTATCTCAATAGGTCAGGACTCTGACTGGGCTCTTCCAGATTGTGTATTTCCTGTAGAAGCCATTCTGTTTTGGGGGTTCACATACTTCTTCTTACAACTGTAATTAGGAGGTCTATAATACCTTGGCTGTCTAAAAGAAAACAGTCACTTTGTAGTGGTCTTTGTAGTGCCAATTTTGAAACAAATGAGAAGTTTAAAATAAAAACAATAACTGGCTAAAGATGTACTATATTATAATGGAATGTAATGTTGCACCTGGATGATGCGACGGAAGCCATATTGCGCCAGAACGTCACAAGGATGCTGAGTTTAAACCCCAACTTTCAGGGACATCCTGGGATTTTTTATGACCACAGAGAGTCAGGACCTCGGTATGATGTCTTATTCGAAGGACGGTGCATTTTGAAAGTATAGTATCCCCATCACTATACTGGGGTGTTAGGACCCACACAGACCCCCTGCTGACCTCACTAACACTAACAAGGTTGTAGCATTCAACTCATTAAATATGCATAGAAAACAAACAAGAAAAACACTTTTCACTCTACTCTTTTCTTCCTTAATTGCTGTTTCACACTAAAAACACCCTTCACACCTTTTTCCAAGCTCCTTTATGAGGTTATTGTGCCTTTCACCATCAAGTCTAGAATTCTGCACTTCACAATCCAGGAGATGCCAGCTATTTCCAAAGCTCCTTTGCTAAAGCAGTGGACTTAGAACCACTTAATATGATCAGATACACAAAAAGAGATTGAAGTGGAGGGATTTAGAGGAGGGATCACCGAATGTTTGAAGTACTCAAGAGGAGATCTTCTGGCAGCTTGCACCTTCAGGCACAATGGTAACATTGATTCAGCTTTCACAAATGAGAAATGAAGAGTTTTTCCTCTATAGGAGAGCACGACTCGCTCATTTCATGTGTGTTTACATTTGTACTTGTTTATATGAGACCACATTAATTAATTCTTTATTAAATTATTATATACAAATAAACAGAAATAAAAATTCTGCACTATTTATGATTACTAATCTAAGCAAATTTGTGACTTTGTTCATTTAAATAGTCAGATGATTAAAATAGAGCTTAATAAAGCATTTTGGAACAAGGGGGTGAACCATTTCGTTTATGTGATTCGTATTCATAAATGTTAAAAAAAAATTAAGTATATATATTTTAAATTCATAATATGAATAATATATAAGGATTATTATTCAATTCAATTTGATGGAATTTTACTATTAAATGAAATGCGAAAAATCTTGAAAAAAGGCTTAATTTTTTTTTGTGTATTAAAGCAAAGGGGGAACAAACCAAATGCTAAGACATCCTGAAATGCTTTTTTTCCAATCACATTTTTACTCAAAAAGTTGTTTTTAAAAATATAAAAAAACCATTTTCACTAGTCTGTGCATATGTACATCTGCTTACATTGGCATCGATATGTTCAATGTGTGGGCATGTTTCCCTTCTTAGCATGCAGCGGCTCATTTGATGAGTCTGTGGTTGATGTAAGAGGGTATCACACTTACAGCTATAACAAAGCTTTTACCACTGTGCATTAGCAAAAGCAGAGACGGCCAATATCAGCAAGGCGGTCTGCCACACTAGGCTTGGGGCTGCATTCTTGTTAAGACTTCAGCCTTGTCCATTCCTATTTATTCAACCATTTATGCCTTGGAAAAGCCCACAGGGAAATAAAATAAACACTTCTTGCCGCATCGCAGTGGTGGGGTTCCTTGCATCTCTTTGCCGAACTGATCCACCGCTTTTGCACAACCTCGACTGTCCTGCGGCCAGACCCTCCAAAAACAAATTAGCTCGTTTCCCTTTAGCTCATGTATCACTGGCACTTTAAAGGCTCTTGAGACTATGTTTAACTTTGGTGCCACTATTAGAGTGCTTTTTTTGCCATAATATTGTGACAGCCTAATATTAGTTGTTTTACTGATAATTGTTTTTTATCATTCAAACATAATTTTAGTTTAAAGGCACAATATGTAAGTATTTAAGAGGTCACATTTTCAAAACAATAACAAAGGTGAAGCTTTATGACGCTATGAAGGAGAGTGGAATGTTGGGATCGTTTTCACCATCCACAGATGTATGGAATTCACAAATCATGTTCACGGATGAGGTAATGAATTAGTTTTTGTATTACCTTTACATTTGATAACACTATTTTATGTCATTGTAATGAATTAGCTGCAAGGAACATGAAATGTAATGCTATATTAGCCTGTTACTGATATGTGACTATTTGTCAAATGATTTGGTGGGTTAATGCTGTGCAGTTTTACGTGTTTAAAACATCTTACTAAAAGTAAATTTGAACGAACCCACAGTATTTGCAAGTAATGGCTAAATATTTTTCTGCAACACAAACTGTATTTAATTTCACCGCCATAGACTTGGTCACCAGACTTGATCAAAAGCGTCACTGAAGTACAAACAAAATGCAATATAACCGAGTGTGTAATTTCATCAGCATAACTCACAAAATTGTTTACAATTATGAACACTTGATAGTTTTTCAAGTGAATCTACCTATGCATTATCACCTGTCACGTCATATCTGTATCTTCATATCTATTAAAATCATCTGTACATGAATATTACATGTACAATAAATAATGTATTTGCTTACCTGTCTATTAAAACACATATGAGAGTGGATTCTCTGTCAGGTCCAAGTTTCATCTCGAAAACGCCACGCCGATATTGATTCTTGTTTTATTTCTCAGTTTGTCCCAAAGCCAACTTGCCTCAGTTGATCTATGTTTACGTTTTTTGGGGATTTTCTGTACTCACCAATGAAAAATCGTGATCTATGATGATGCTAGATGCTGTATAACCACCACTTCTGCATTTGTCCACGTGTGGACAGAGGATAGCGTGGATATTACGTCATTGATAGGCGACAATGACAAGGGACGAGCCATTATTTAAAATGGACAATTTCTTTGGATTTACAAATCCTTTGGCAACTTTTGGGATAATGTAAGTACACAACTGCATGAAATATATCACACTGTGCAAGTGATTTTATTACAAAATATCTTACATATCATGCCTTTAATTGGAAAAGTATATGCATGATCCGGACAGGAGCTTACGACCTAATGAACACAAACACACTGACACACACATCACTTCAGACATTACATATGCAATCAAGGCTCAAGGTGGCCGTCCTTATCAAACATATCAAGTTAACCACTGATGTCATTGATCAAAAAGCCAATTCCAGTTCTATTATTGTGTCAGAGGAGAAAACTATTGAAGAAATGACTTTGTGAGGTGTTCCCACTTGGTAAACATACCTAGGATCCATTAGAGCGAGAGGAGATTATCAAGACTGAATGCAACAATTTGCAGAAATTATTCTAGGCGACCTTGCTTCGCACTTGAAAGGCAATGGGAAACATGGCAATGAGCCATTATGCTCACCTTCACTTTGATTATGGCTCAAACATGCTGGCACTACGTTGCCAATGTGCCTGTGTCTAAAATAATCATTTACCCTTATCAATATCCCTGGTCGTCTGATAAAGTCACCATCTTCACTACATTAAAGAGATGCAATATCATGCCCCGTCCTCATCAATAATACAGGGAAAGATTTGACAAAGTTCCCTTATTCCTTCTGCAAGAGCTGGCCTCTGGAGGACTGGTAACCTCTGTTAAAATATTCACAGATTTT
The DNA here is from genome assembly GCA_039654625.1 of Rhinogobio ventralis. NCBI lineage: Eukaryota > Metazoa > Chordata > Actinopteri > Cypriniformes > Gobionidae > Rhinogobio > Rhinogobio ventralis. The sequence continues at coordinate 28,020,313 of CM077198.1, read as the reverse complement.
TCAATGTTCTTCCAAAAGCCCACAGCATATTGGTTAATGAGCCCCCCTCTGTGATTCAAATATTAATGTTGTTTCGTTACAAATGAACAAATATTTGGTGTTAATTATGACTTTGGTAGCAAAAAAGGATATTAGTTAACATGTTTTACAGTTCACACTATTTAACAACAGGTCTGTTTAATTCAGCAGACAGGAACAATAATACATTATCTATTAATTCTTGAGATATTATATATACACTAACTGCCAAAAGTTTTGGGACGCCTGCCTTTACATGCACATGAACTTTAATGACATTCCATTCTTAATCCGTAGGGTTTAATATGGAGTTGGCCCACCCTTTGCAGCTATAACAGCTTCAACTCTTCTGGGAAGGCTTTCCTTTTTTAGGAGTGTGTTTATTGGAATTTTTGACCATTCTTCTAGAAGTGCATTTGTGAGGTCAGGTGCTGATGTTGGAACGAGAAGGCCTGGCTTGCAGTCTCCACTCTAATTTATCCCAAAGGTGTTCTATCAGTTTGAGGTCAGGATTCTGTGCAGGCCAGTCAAGTTCCTCCACATCAAACTCACTCATCCATGTCTTTATGGACCTTGCTTTGTGCACTGGTGTGCAGTCATGTTGGAACAGGAAGGGGCCATCCCCAAACTGTTCCCACAAAGTTGGGAGCATGAAATTGTCCAAAATGTCTTGGTATGCTGAAGCATTAAGAGTTCCTTTCACTGGAACTAAGGGGCTAAGCCCAACCCCTGAAAAACAACCCCACACTATAATCTATAAAGTATAAACTTTACACTTTGCACTTGGCAAGTACCTTTCTCCTGGCAACCGCCAAACTCGTCCATCGGACTGCCAGACAGAGAAGTGTGATTCGTCACTCCAGAGAACACATCTCCACTGCTCTAGAGTACAGTGGCAGTGTGCTTTACACAACTGCATCCGACGCTTGGATGCAGCTGCTCGGCCATGGAAACCCATTCCATGAAGCTCTCTACAGACTGTTCTTGAGCTAATCTGAGGCCACACAAAGTTTGGAGGTCTGTAGCTGTTGACAGAAAGTTGGCGACTTCTGTGCACTGTGCGCCTCAGCATGCGCTGACCCCTGAAGTGGCCTACCACTTCATGGCTGAGTTGCTGTTGTTGCCAATTGCTTCCTCTTTGTTATAATACCACTAACAGTTGACCGTGGAATATTTAGTAGTGAGGAAATGTCACGAATGGACTGGTGGCACAGGTGGCAACCTATCACGGTACCACGCTTGAATTCACTGAGCTCCTGAGAGCGACCTATTCTTTTACAAATGTTTGTGGAAGCAGTCTGCATGCATAGGTGCTTGATTTTATACACCTGTGGCCATGGAAGTGATTGAAACACCTGAATTCAATGATTTGGAGGGGTGTCCCAATATTTTTGGCAATATAGTATACTTCTTTTGAAAGTTAGCACTTCCAGTATAAGGCAAAGCATTAAATGTTTCTTCATATCTTAAATGTATCTTTAATTACAGGTTGTCACATGAACAACCAGTCAGTAAATAGACTCATAATCGATATAGAAATGCATTAGCATTATCCCTTGTGATGCACCTCATGTCTCTTTTGACCAGCGATTCACCCTCTGACCACAGCTCTCCTCTTCGACACACACACACACACACACACACACACACACACACACACACACACACCGCCTGCTCTTGAAAGACTTGCCAAACACTGCAAACTTGGTTTAATAATAATCCTGTCCTGAACTTGGCTTCGCATAAAAATGAGGAGACCTCCAGTGCCATGTTTCTTCATTTTTATCAGATCTCTGGCAGTCCCTGAGAAGTTGGACTGCAGGAGAGTCACACACCGACTATCCTGGTGTCTTCAGCTCAGGCAGAGATCCAGGGATGCGTTCTTGAAGAACACCCCCAGCTCTCTGCCTCCGAATCTGGCAGCACTGCAGCTGAAGGATGAAGCCTCTCTGATGTCTGCTGTATGTCAACCAAAACCACACAACAGTGCTGGAGCAAGAGAAGCAGGGAGCTTGTTTGTGGAGATACTTTATTTGGGGAATATTTATAAGGTGCTGCTACAAGAAACCGGCATTAGCATTTTCCTTTCAGTTTTGAGTTGCATTCAGAATCATATGGTGCCTTGAGACTCTTACGAAAAGCACAGAATAACAAGCAATTCATTAAACTCTTACTATCCTGCATTTCCCTCGCAGGCGATCATAAAATCAATGCGCTCATCTAATGAGCAAAGAGCCACTGTTGTGAAAAGAAACGAAGCTTCAGACGGCTGAAAAAGTCAGTAATTTAGAGCGTTTCGCTCTTTAAACTAATAATTATGTTATTAGGGAGCATTTTGTGTTAATGCACTAAACCTGTTTTATCTTTTAAGATTAAAGTCAGAATATGCTCTCAATGTGGCACAAATGTAACATTTAGCTGTAAACATGTAAACAGTCACTGTAATTTTAAACCAAATACTTTATTATGCATGTAGTCTTAATCTTAAAAAGTTGATAACTAATATTACATATTTTATCACAGTGCTTTATACTTCAGCTCTATTTTCTGAGGCACATTTAAAGTTGTATGACTTTCCCCAGTTAAATGGTAATTGTAAAATAAAGCTAATTGGTATTAGTCACTCACCACTGTCAAACAATAAATTAAATTACACATTCTAAAAGCATATTACAAGGCTTTTTTACATAGCTGATGTTAGGCTGTGCTGAGGGGTTCCAGAGTCTGTGTAAAGATGAAGCTGTGCATAAAAGCGGTACTAAAACATGCAGCTTTGACCTACCGAAATGAAATGCAATGCAGCAAACTTTATCGTTGTCATGACAATCAGGGCCGCTTTGTTTTCTGTCAGCTCACTTGGCTGTGTGCTAGAATCAACAAGCGGTCGCCAGAATGAATAGTCTAATAGCTTTGTTTGTTTTGAGAAAATGTATAGCAGTAGGGGAAACAATAATTGTAACACTTTAAAATCCAAATTTTTGTAAAAATCTAAAAGTGTGTGTTCCAGGTAGAAAAAGTAGAAAAATATCAATACCATAGAATGCAGTCGATACAAGATGTAACATTTTGTTTCTGTATTGATCATTTTATTATTTCATATTTATTCTAGTATTATTAATATAATAAGGTCTGTGTCTTAATCACTGGGGCAACCAAACTGAAGTGCAAAAACAATGATTGTTTTCAAACAGGTTTCCCGAACCCCCATTGGTCAGCCAGATAGTACCGCCCCAAACTTACACTATTGGCTGATCCAGTGTTGCAACAAATGAACCCTCTGATTATGTGTTTCCACAGTTAATAAAATTGTAAATAGTAAAGTTTTAATATATATATATATATATATATATGTATGTAAATTTTTAACCCTATATGGTTACACTTTATTTCGATGGTCCACTTTTTACATTCTACTAACTATAAATAACGTTGCAATTACAACTCTCATTAGGGTATTAGACAGTAGTAGACTGTTTGTAGACTGTTAGGTGTTAGGGTTCAGGTTAGTAGAATAAGCTAACATGTACTTGCAAAGTTACTTTGCAAGAATAATCAGTAGAATATCTGTTGGAGGTATTCTATACATAGAACACATATAAAGTGTTAGCAGATATTAATAAGCATACAATTGACTAATACTCTACTGACTTACTTGACATGTAGTTGCAAAATTACTTGTAGTTGGTAAAATGTTGTAACTTTGCATGTAGTTGCAAAGTTACTTGTAGTTAGTAAAATGTCTGTTGGAAGAGCATCAAAATAAAGTGTTAGATATTAAGCAAACAATCTACTAATACTACTAATACTAATGACTGGTACATGATATGTAGTTGCAAAGTTTCCTTTAGTTAGTAAAATGTCTGTTGGGAGCATCAAAATAAAAGAGTTAGCAGATTTTAAGCAGACAGTCTACTAATATTCTACTGACTTACTTGACATGCAGTTGCAAAGTTACTTTCTGGTAAAATTTCTGGACCATTAAAAAAAAGTGTTACCCACTATACTTTTCTTACCTTGGCATTAAGAAAACTAGCTAACGGATTAGTGTTTCTAATACAATGGCTGAGGGAGTAATGGCAATCTCTCAATATTTGTTTTCCTCTTTGGGAAAGTCATAGAAAAACTATTGTTGATTATTTATTTTGCTATTGGGGCAAATGTTAATTATAATTTTTGTAGTATAAGTTCACCACTATAGAAGTTTACCCAACTAAGCTGAGAGGAAAGAGTATTTTAATAAAAAAATGGCATATTTCAGCTTTAAACATTAAAAATAGAATAAAAATTAAATAATAGTAATACAATTTTGAATAAAGAAATGAATTTAAAAAAAAAATATTATAAACTTTGTGCTACACAAATATATGCATTTATTTAATCCAGACCTGATTATTAAGATGCATTATATAAAATGCCAGTTGCACTTTATTTTACAGTGTGTGCACTTACAGTGGTGGTCAGAATTATTGGCACCCCTGGTAAATATGATCAAATATGGTGGTAAAAAATAAATCTGCATTGTTTATCCTTTTGATCTTTTATTTAAAAAAAAAAAAAAAAAAATCACAAAAATCACAAAAATCTAATCCTTCATTGAAGTAAAAGAATCGAAAGTGGGGGGTAAATCATATTATAAAATATTTTTTTTTTCTCTAAAACACGTTGGCCACAATTATTGGCACCCTTTTATCAAATACTTTTTGCAACCTCCTTTTGCCAAGATAACAGAGTCTTCTTCTATAATGCCTGGTGAGTTTGGGGAACACCTGACAAGAGATCAGAGACCATTTCTCCATACAGAATCCCTCCAGATCCTTCAGATTCCCAGATCCATGTTGGTGCTTCTTCTCTTCAGTTCACCCCACTCATTTTCTATAGGGTTCAGGTCAGGGGACTGGGATGGTCATGGCAGAAGCTTCATTTTCTGTTCAGTGACACATTTGTGTGTTGAATTTGATGCTTGTTTTGGATCGTTGTCCTGATGGAAGATCCAACCATATCCCACTATAAGATTTCTAGCAGAGGCTGTCAGGTTTAAATTTTTTATCTGTTGGTATTTGCTAGAATCCATTATACCATATATCTGAAGAAGATGTCCAGGACCTCCAGCAAAAAAATAGGCCCACAACATTAAAGATCCAGCTGTATTTTTAACCGTGGGTACAGGGGCGTAAATTTAATCTAACAGTTGGGGAGGGGACAATAAACAACATTTCTCAAGAGCAATTTTTGAAGGGGACACAAAGATATCTTTTCTCTGTCATTTCAACACAAAGCGATAGTTGTTTAAATATGCGTAAGGTTCACCACGCATAATAATTAACATTATAATTATTAAATTATCTTGCGTCCTCCACAAAGTTTTTTATAATATGATATTCAGAAATTTAGATATTCAACTGCAGCAAGCCCTCTGATCTGCCACTTATCATATTGAGCAAAACCCAACACAACGTTAGATCTACAATATTAACCTACAATATTCAGATCTTTGTATTATTGTACATTCAGATGTACAATAATACAAAGATCTACAATATTCAGTTCATGCTTCCATAGGCATGAACTGAAAACGCGCCAGTGGACACGCACCATGAATGACAGTGCGGCCGACCCGTGCGCATATACTTTCAGTTTAGAGTTAGTGCCAATTCGGGGGTGGCAGTTGCTTGAACGGTGGGTTCACTAGCCTATTTTTCTTAATGAAAAACACAACAATAAAACAGTACAATGACAAATTCACTTAAATAGGAGCTTTTACATTTTGCTTTGAAACCAAATCTACTGCGATCGTCTTATCATTCAGCTCTGGTGATGAATGAAATCTGACTCCTGCTGCGTTTGTGCTGTGACTCTCGTTCGGCTCACGCTGTATTGAGCAGACACATTCAGTTTTTAATTGTAGTGTCTGTTTTCTAACTGAACTAAATAATTGTATTACTATAAAAATCAAAACGACGGTGGTGGTGGGCAAGTGATGTAACCGGTGTTTTGCCTGAACACCGGCAACACCAACTATCGCAGCAAGCCTAATCTGTATTAAAGAAAAACAAATCACTTCATCTGATGATTAAAGTAAATATAATAGCCTTGACAGCTACTTACTGGAGTTTTACAACTGCTGTCTGAAGAGGTTTGTTCTCTCCTCAAACTTGTGTGGTAGTTGAGGTGCGCGGTGGATCAAACCACTGTGAGGCAAGGTGGAGGGGGGGGGGGACTCAAAATGTTTCTAAACTCTAAACTTAAAACAAATTTTATTTTGCCCTGTTTGCGTTTGTATTGTTTTACTACTTACACAATTATTTTAAGTATATATCATTATATTATTTACAATACTCAGCATAGTTTTTAGGGGGGGACAGCCCTCAGATGGGGAGGGGGGGGGGGGTCCTTACCCCCCCGACCCCCCTGCGATTTACGCCCCTACGTGGGCATGGGGTACTTTTTATCCCTGTTTGCACCAAACCCATCTGGTGGATTTGCTGCCAAAAAGCTCTTTTTATAGTTTTATCTGACCACAGAACCAGATCCCTTTTGAATTTCCAGTCGTGTCTCTTCCAGGCAGATTCCTAACATCTTTAACTGATTGGAACTTCTTAATTATTGCCCTGATGGTGGAAATGGGAATTTTCAATGCTTTAGCTATTTACCTACAGCCACTTTCTATTTTGTGAAGCTCAACAATCTTTTGCTGCACATCAGAACTATATTCTTTGGCTTTACTCATTGTGATGAATGGGAATTTGGCCTTTGTGTTTCCTCATATTTATACTCCTGTGGAACAAGAAGTTATAGCTAGACAATTTCATGTTCCTAGTCACCCTGGTGTGCTAATTTTTTAAAAATATTAATGGGAATATACTTCAGAGATATTTTACTCATAAAAAATTCTAGGGGTGCCAATAATTGTGGCCAACATGTTTTGGAGACAAGCATTTATTTCATAATGTGATTTACCCCCCACTTTCAATTCTTCTATTTCAATGAAAGGTTAGATTTTTGTGAATTTTTTGAATAAAAGATCAAAAAGATTAACAATGCAGATTTATTTTTTACAGCCATATTTGATCATACACTCACCTAAAGAATTATTAGGAACACCATACTAATACTGTGTTTGACCCCCTTTCGCCTTCAGAACTGCCTTAATTCTACGTGGCATTGATTCAACAAGGTGCTGAAAGCATTCTTTAGAAATGTTGGCCCATATTGATAGGATAGCATCTTGCAGTTGATGGAGATTTGTGGGATGCACATCCAGGGCACGAAGCTCCCGTTCCACCACATCCCAAAGATGCTCTATTGGGTTGAGATCTGGTGACTGTGGGGGCCATTTTAGTACAGTGAACTCATTGTCATGTTCAAGAAACCAATTTGAAATGATTCGAGCTTTGTGACATGGTGCATTATCCTGCTGGAAGTAGCCATCAGAGGATGGGTACATGGTGGTCATAAAGGGATGGACATGGTCAGAAACAATGCTCAGGTAGGCCGTGGCATTTAAACGATGCCCAATTGGCACTAAGGGGCCTAAAGTGTGCCAAGAAAACATCCCCCACACCATTACACCACCACCACCAGCCTGCACAGTGGTAACAAGGCATGATGGATCCATGTTCTCATTCTGTTTACGCCAAATTCTGACTCTACCATCTGAATGTCTCAACAGAAATCGAGACTCATCAGACCAGGCAACATTTTTCCAGTCTTTAACTGTCCAATTTTGGTGAGCTCGTGCAAATTGTAGCCTCTTTTTTCTATTTGTAGTGGAGATGAGTGGTACCCGGTGGGGTCTTCTGCTGTTGTAGCCCATCCGCCTCAAGGTTGTGCGTGTTGTGGCTTCACAAATGCTTTGCTGCATACCTCGGTTGTAACGAGTGGTTATTTCAGTCAAAGTTGCTCTTCTATCAGCTTGAATCAGTCGGCCCATTCTCTTCTGACCTCTAGCATCAACAAGGCACTTTCGCCCACAGGACTGCCGCATACTGGATGTTTTTCCCTTTTCACACCATTCTTTGTAAACTCTAAAAATGGTTGTGCGTGAAAATCCCAGTAACTGAGCAGATTGTGAAATACTCAGACCGGCCCGCCTGGCACCAACAACCATGCCACGCTCAAAATTGCTTAAATCACCTTTCTTTCCCATTCTGACATTCAGTTTGGAGTTCAGGAGATTGTCTTGACCAGGACCACACCCCTAAATGCATTGAAGCAACTGATATGTGATTGGTTGATTAGATAATTGCATTAATGAGAAATTGAACAGGTGTTCCTAATAATCCTTTAGGTGAGTGTATTTACCAGGGGTGCCAATAATTCTGACCACCACTGTACATGTACTTATCAAAGAAAGTACTGGGTTATATCAGGTAACTATGAGTTATGGTTAGGTTTAGAGGTTCAGGGTTAGCACCTAATTATTACCCAGTTATTGCAATTACTATAATAAATACATAGCTTCTGACTGGAACCAGGCTTGGAACCACATTACATTTTTATTGCTCGTCTATGGTCATTAAATAGCCTATTTCTGTCTGTTCCCAGGTCCCGTTTAAAATTTCAGGGAGACTGTGCTTTCTTTGGTTGCAGTCCCACGCCTCTGGAACAGTTTGCTGATCCACATGAAATCCTTTCCAAATATGAATGATTTAATAGTTTAAATCTCATCTTAAAGTAATGTGAAGTGCCGTTCACAACCCCTCTTATTGTGTAATGTGATGCAAAGTGAAACAGGATATTCGTGGCACTTGATTTTATCCAATTGATTGGATAATGAAAAGTGGTGCATTACTTAGTGTAATAAACTAAATAGCTATTTGGTGGTTAACATTACCAAATAGCCTATGTGATGTAAATAAAAAAGAAAGGTAATTTCAGAGTCTACACGTATAGTTTTTGTTTAAGATGGAAGAGAACCTGATTTCAATTCTCAGCGTAATATAATGATGCAACAGCAATTTAGTTTTGAGGTTTCATTCAAAGTCACTTGGCAAAAAAATCTCAGTGTGAATGGAAATCGCACGTCTGCAAGTAGCTGCTAGTTTCAACATCATGATAACAATCTGTTAAGTGGCCTTGTCTCTCTGTGCATGAGCTCAACATCCTCTTAGTGATGAAGGGTTAGAGGGGAATTGACACTCTTCTGTTGAACACTATCATGGGAGTCTATCGTTCACGCTGTGTGCTTCAACAAGAGACTTCACAAACTCTGTCCCTGTGATGTTTTGAAGCACCATCATCTCACTGTGGTCTTTGTATGGACCTGTCATGATAAAAAGAACCTGCATTTAAGTTGGAAACTTGATGAAGTCGCAGAGTCTTTGTTGTGCACCCTATACATGACACAGTAAATGAGGAGTTCTCAAAGGAGACGCACAACTGTTTGTCGAAACACAGCGTATTTATCTGTCTGATTTGCTTCCTTGTTTTGGTTGTTGCTATAGAGGTTGTGATTTGTTGTTATCGCTGTCTGTTTGAAATAACGAGTGAGCGCAAACAAGCATGCGGTTTGAAGTTGATCTTCTCTGTTGACCTGCGGTAAATTTCAGCCGTCTGGAAAAAGGGCGTCTGCGTCATAGCTCTCAACCTTTTCTTTTCAGTCAAGGCATGATTGACAGGTGGAATATGCACATCATTACGATCTGCATCACAGTGACAGGCTCCCAGTGGAACTGCGATGTCACCTCGCCTGACTTCTCCTCTGACCTTTGCTTCATTCTCTGATCAGACTCTAGCTAGGTCTTTCAAGAATGACAGCTTTATGTACAAAGGAAAAGCAAAGATTGGGACTAGTTTTCCCTCAAAAGGAGGTAAATTCGTGTTTTAGGGATGTCGTATTTTGTGATTTAAATCCCGTCGGAATCAAACAACTCTGTTTTTCCTCCTACAAACCTCTGTGAAGCAAATTACCAACAAGGATCTGAGCAGGATTCAAGCTACACTGAGGGAAAAAAAGAACATAACATTTTTTTTTCATCCTCAGTATTTTTGTCTTGTTTTCTGTGTAAATGTATCAACATGAAGTAAGTTCATGCTTGAAACAAGAAAAAATATCTGCCAATTGGGTCTGAAAAATAAACTTGCCTTCCTTTTGAATTAGTTTATTTTATTGGCAGATTTTTTTAAGAACAAACTCATTTAATTTTGATACATTTTTCAGAAAACAAGACATACAGAAATATCTTTAAGGGGTGGTTGTTTGTGATTTCACTTTTTTAACTTAAGTTGGTGTGTAATGTTGCTGTTTGAGCATTAACGACATCTGCAAAGTTACGACGCTCAAAGTTCAAGGCAAAGGGAGATATTTTCTTTTAAAGAAATCGCTTTTTTAAGGACTACAACAAATGGCTGGTAGGGTCTACAACAAGCTTATTCATGGGTTAGTGACATCACTAACCCTAAAATGTACATAAGCCCTGCCCCGGGAACACCCAACAAAGGGGGTGAGGCCATGTGGAAAAGAGGAAGAGTTGTTGTAGTAGAGCACATTTAGGAGTCTACTCAAGCTGTTGCATCCGTCTTTTCACATTTATTGCAATACAGTACGTAACACAAATGCAATACCATGTCACAAAAGCAAGATGACAACATAAGTCATAACCATAATTAAACTAAACTATTGTTCTACCTGTTCTATCTTCATGCAGCGCATATTCTCTGGCTCTGTAGGCATCTTACAACATTTCCCACACAAGCGATTTAAAGATTATCATGACAGAATATGTAATAAATTCATCAAATAACCATTCAGAAACGTCCTGTTGCATTCTACATGTTGTCACTTCTTCTTGAGTTTCACCATCATTGTCTGATTCCGGTTTGAACATAAAAGGCTGAACAGTTTTTGACATTTTCAGTGCGTGTCTGCGTGAGGTAATCGGAGCTGCTAACATGAGCTCTTAAAGCTCCACCCTCTTCTTTGAAGGGGGCCGGGAGCAGCAGCTCATTTGCATTTAAAGGGACACAAACAAAAACGGTATGTTTTTGCTCACCCTCAAAAAGTGACAATTTTAACATGCTATGAAAATGGATCTGTGGGGTATTTTGAGCTAAAACTTCACATACACACTCTGGGGACATCAGAGACTTATTTTACATATTGTAAAAAGGGCATTATAGGACCCGTTTAAGTATTTTTGCTTATCAAGTAAGCGTGTTTTGATTTAAGAATGCTTAGATATTTGTACTGGAAAACAAGACAAATCTACTATGGAAGAAAATAATTTTTTGCAGTGTACTCACCTGCAGAATTAGGAAGTTCAGTCTTCACTCCTACTATATATTCATCATTCAAGTTAACAGCATATATTTACAACCATCTGTGAAAGCAGAACAGCTTGCATCAAGGCTAAGAGAGAGAGAGTTTATCGTTCTTTTCAAATCCATAGACAGGATCTCTATATAAAGGCCTATATCACGCTGACTGTGTATGGAAGGCGAGATGAGAGAGATCGTAATTCTTTTGACATTTATTACATTTCTTTACATATTTTTTCATGACTGGAGTACATACTAAAGCAGCAGGGCTGAATATAGAGCGTTTTGACGATTAGTGCATCAGCAAAAGATACAAATCAAGTGTTTCACGTCATTGATATTTTAGAAAGTGTTATGTCTTGGCATTAATTTCAGAAGCAAAATGAGAAAGGACTGAAATATTGAGAATAATTTGTAAGGTTTACCTGTGTTTGTAGGCGGGATCAGTGCTATATTGCAGACCAGAAATAACATCCTCAATTAGTTTTTAGCAGGTACAGCCAACAGATAAAGAGATCTAAAAACACAAGTTGTAATATGAGTATTTCTGGAAACTGAGCACAAATCATTGGTCATCTTGGACAAGTCCCAGGTACAGCCAAAACAATCTTTGTTGCATTAATTTCCTATTATCACTGTAAAGCTGCTTTGAAACAATCTGTACTGTAAAAAGGACTTGGACCTTAAAAGGGTGGACACTAGGAAAGGACAATATTATTGCAGAAGATTAACATATAGGAAGACTTTTAATATGTAAATATGTGATGATAATATTTGAAATCTGTTTAAAAAATAAACAAATATTTTCATGTCCAGTATAAATTGACACAACAGAGTGGACATGCTATGTTTTACACTATTAGATATGTTTCACAGAACTAAAATATGCGGTCTTTTGCTTGAATATACTTGTAATCTTCATGTAACGGATACCAGACATGGAGAGATAAAGGTTAAATTGGACCAGACAGGTATTTATTGAACAGGGTGTATAGTGAGAGATATAGCACAGTGCTGTGATGATGGCAAATGAACAAAAGTCTTATCTGAATACCAGGATAGTGGAGTGGCAGAGGATGGATCAAGGAGACACTGGAGAACACGAGGAAACACAGGAGGAGAATAGGAATCCACTGGAGACTTTAGCAATAGGAGATCAGGTAAGTAGTGCGGGTTATAAGTCCTTTATATATATATACATATATATATATATATATATATATATATATATATATATATATATATATATATATATATATAGGGAGGATGATGAGTGCAGTGATGAGGAACAGGTGTGGCTGGTTAGAATTCTGGAGACTGTGATCCTTGAATGGATGAGGTGGAGGAGCCTGGTGAAACCGTAAGCTTGTTCGACTTCATGCAGCGATGCGCACCAATCGGCGGCTGACTTGAAGCAGTCAAGTCAAGTCAACTTTATTTATATAGCGCTTTTTACAATGCAGATTGTTTCAAAGCAGCTTCACAGTGTTAAACAGGAAAATAATTTCAAGAAAATCAAGAATTTGATTCAGCTGTAGAGCCGCTCTGGATAAAACGGTGATGTCATCTAGCTCATTTCAATTATCATATATATTCAAATAATGTAGTTCATTTAGTTTAGTAATTAAATTTATTTGGATATTTAGTTGAAAATTTTGTGTCCCCAACTGAGCAAGCCAAGCCAAATGCGACAGTGGCAAGGAACCAAAACTCCATCAGGTGACATAATGGAGAAAAATAAACCTTGGGAGAAACCAGGCTTAGTCGGGGTGCCAGTTCTCCTCCTGACGACTGTGACGTATGCCATCAAAGTGCTGCGAGAGCGATTCGAGAGCATCCGGCTGGTTCATTCTGCGCAGCTTCTCCAGAGCGATGATGACACAGCTGTTCTACGATTGGCTGGATTCACCGCATGACAGCGATCACGTGTGTTTCGTGTTCATTCTAAAACCTTCAGTTCCACTAAAGCTCACAAATCAGTTTTTTTAACAGTTAAACCAGTTATGTAGTTGCGATGTTATATTGTGTCATGTTTATTAAAATAAAAATTATAATAAACATAGATCCAACTTCATTGATAGTATAGGCTTGTGTTGAACTTTATTCTTGTATAAACAGATGCTGTATTAAGCAGTGCATAAAGTATTGAATGAAAATGTCTCTGAAACATCTGTGTATTGACAAATATTGCATTTATTTAACTTCAGCTGTGATAAAGTATACAAACACAGCGTGAGCGTCACTACGGGAAGCAGAAAGTGTCTGACTTCATGTCTCCGTTTGCAGCTCCTCCCCGCCTGCAAGCGGCAACTCTCGCCGATCGGTTACATCCAGCCGCAGCCAATGTCGAACACACCTCGTGACAGTCTTGCTTGGTTGTTCATTTGCATTATTATTATTATTATTATTATTATTACTATAAGCCTGGAACGTCTAAACCTCCTCCAGCACCCGTTTCAAGTATGTCTGAAAAGTGAGATAACATACTACTAATATGGTTTTTCATTTGCTTCCCCTTTTAGTGATCACTATAACCCCTTAATCTTGTCACAATTGTAATATATTAGTTACTTGATCTATTGTGTTATGTAGGGAGCTATTCATGGAATCGGTGTGATGGAAGGGATGACTTTGCCATCGAAGGAGTAGAGGAGCTAAATGACAAATAGACATTTGACCTGAATTATCATAGTAACACAAATTGCTTTCACTTATTGATGACATTATGCCCTCGGGCAGCAGGCACAGCAGATTCCATCATAATCGCTGCCTGTGTTGCACAGTGTGTACGTGAATGTGGGGGCGGAGGCATCAAGATAGGGGTGTGATCCTTTTGGGTAGGGGCAAATTTTAAGATATGTCAGAGCAAGTTGCTTTTAGTTAAAACAGCTCTAACATGCATTTTAGTCTGAGACTATGTTTAAGCCTTGGAGGCCAAGTCAACACCTCAAACTCGTTGTTGTGCTCCTCAAATCATTCCTGAAACATTTTTGCTTTGTGGCAGGGCGCATTATCCTGCTGAAAGAGGCCAAAGCCACCAGGGAATCAGTGTTATTCAGGTCATAATGTGATGCCTGATTGGTGTATACTAATGCTAAATTGGGGACATGGGAATCTGCCTGTCAAATTCTTCAAATGTTTTCTTTAATTAGTATTCTTAGTTACTAATCATTATGAATTTGTGTTTATTGGGGTACCATGTATTTATTTTTTATTTTTTTTGTAAAATATGCAGTATTGTTTTATGGGGCCATAAAATCCACCAAATTTTAGGATTGACCCAGAGATTGGTTTTAACACAGTATGTCCACAGAAAATATCATAATTGCATGTAAACAGAAACATGATTCATACTGTCTTACTAAACTTTTTAGACCTTGAGGCAAAAGAAGGTTACATAAACTCAGTATTGTTTCATGGGGGCATAAAATCCACCAAATTGTAGAAATGACCCAGAGATTGGTTTTAGCACAGTATGTCCACAGACAATGTCATAGTTGCATGTAAAAAGAAACATGATTCATACACTTTTACTAAACTTGAGGCAAAAGAAGGTTACATAAACTCGAGATAAAGCAAAAGCGCCTTGGAGTTTCTACAGACAGCAATCTAACGCCAATATCTAAGCTGATATTTCTACAGCTCTTGTGTGTTAAAGAAACCTGGCATCACTGCCTGTCACCTAACATCTCCTTGTCCATTGTGGCCCCGGGCGGACCCAAAGAGCCAGCGTTCTTTTTCTGCAGAATGGCAGCTTTCACAATATTAAACACAACTGTGTGTAAGTACGTGGAGAGATAGAGCAGCAAGTGTTTCTGTGGAAGTCTAAAGCACCTGCACTGCTTCAAGATGTCAGACTAACATAGCATATGGGAAACTGCTGCATGGTTATGGAGAAAAACATTTGCTCTCAATGAATAAGTGATGAAAGGAAAAGTGGCATGCAGCATTCATTTTTAAAAAGGAATTTCACACTTTTTTCTCTTTCTTTCTCTCACTGTGAAACAAGTTTTTACTCAGTCTTGTTCTTTAGGGCAGGACATTACAGATCCAAATAAAGCAACACTTTGAGAGAAATGGTGTAGAACACTTTAAATATGTGGTGCATTGGCCCATATTTGCTCCTACTTTCCTAATCTCTTTTTGGCTTCAAATCATCTATGGTGTTTTAAAATAATGTTTTACAATACAATATGTAGGAATTGTGGATGCATCAGACACAAATGAATCTTCCAGATGATTCGTTCGGGCATAATTCCACACAAAACTCAACTCAACAAATCAACAATTTATGGCCTTTATGGCCAATTTATGGAGACAGTCACCTCTGAACCAAAGATGATTCCCAATTGGTCAATCCATCCAGGAGGATGGGCAAACAAATTTGAGTTTTAATCTCAGAACACGAACAAAGCAGTCAGTTGAAGAAGAAAATCAGTTCAATAATGTTCAAGTCAGTCTAAAGGAGACATAGACGATCGTGGCAGAACAAGATCTGAAAATGGGTTAACGATTTAATTCAAGCCATCTAGAACTCTCATCTCACTTTCCTTTCTTTTACGTAAGTTTATTTTCTTTCCGTTGAGTCTCGTGTTCTAAGTAAAGTTTCGCCGCAAAGTTTCTCTCGACGAATCTACAGCGAGCGTGCTTCAACTCCAAAACACACGAGACTTTCCATCCAGCCGCCAACACACCACGTGATTGGCTTCCAAAGACGTTGATCAAAAGCGTCAGTGAATCACCAAACCTGGGAAACCCCTGCAGCCAGGACCGAAAAGGGAATCCCCAAGACGACACGAGACACAAACGCAAGTAACCTCCAGATTCTAAACTGAACTGGTGCATTGACATCAAATGTAATAACCCAGCCTAAGAAACGATAGGAGGGTTAAATTAATGATTGGTGGTTCATTCAGGCAATGTGTTATAAATGCATATATTGCTAGAAACTTGGGATTTCATAATTTCTCTCTCTTAAAACTCATTCTTCTCCTCACTTTATTCCTTTCTACAACGCGTGTGAATGTGTGTGTGTGTGTGTGTTTGTGTTAGATATTAGTTTTACGTGTTCAATCAATAAAGTAATCAATAGTTTTGTTTGTATTTAAAGATAGGTGTTCTTGTGGTATGTGCTTACGAATTTAATGTCTTAAACTGCTGATCTAAGTTACCTGGCTATTAAATAGTGTTTCACTATCGTGTGGATGTTGATATCCGCTGCAGAGTTGATAGTTACGACCCGTTCAAATAAATGCTGGATGAGTCATTTGCTCTGTCGTAAAATAGACTCTTTCAAAATTCCCTATGAATGAATTCATTCATTCATTTAAGCTAAATAGACCTGTTTCCCTGATACAGAGTCCCTACATATAAATACATACAATTTTATGACACATGCAGATGATTTAATCTAACATGAAAAATATGCACCTTATTTTAATAAGAAGTCCAAGTCCAGTTTCAAACCTGTGAGACTTACTTTTCTGCTTCTGGAGAAACTTTGAAGAATGCAATTAGTTTTGTATTTTCCATGCAAGGATTAGGGTTACAATGAGGACTGAAGCTTTCAAGATTCAAATAGGATACAAAGGCACCATAAAATATTATTATAGTAGTTCACAGGACTTTATGCTGTAAATCTTGAAGTCCACTCTATATCTTATTGGAGTAAATGAGAATTCCTGAGAGATTTGGTGAACACTAATTCGTGAATGAATCATTTGTTTGAGTCAATGAGTCAGTTTATTCCGTTTATAGAACTAGCACAGACTGAAATTTAACAACTTCAAACTAGAAGCTGATGACTTCAAAAAGCGTGGAATATAGTGCATGAGTCATATGAACTACTTTTTTGTCCCCTATGAAGCTCGAAATCTTGGATTTGGAACTGGATTTGAATACTGATTTGAAACAAGATGAGCATGTTATGAAAGAATAATGACAGATAATGACATATTTAAGCATCTTTGATGTAATATATATATATATATATATATATAAATTATTATTATATATATATTTAAAGTAAAAGTGTGTGTGTGTGTGTGTGTGTGTGTGTGTGTGTGTGAAAGAGAGAGTGATTTTGCTTTCAAGTAAACCATTAAGAAAAGTGTTCCAAATCACTTTTAGAAAAAAATCTATTAAAAGACACCTGTGAAGCCTGGTGTTTATCATTTGAGATCTATTCGATGTTTAATCCTTATAGATGATAGCGTCACAATAGCATAAGCTGCACGTACCATGCTGCCAAAGGTAATACAACCCTCACAGGTTAATGCGACTAACCCAATACTTCCAGCTTATCAGTCTATTTAATTTTCCCCCTAGTGATCATTTCCGATGAATCATTTAGAGTGGTGCATGAAAACTATTATCTTGAATAGCTTTAATTTGTAAGGGCATGGGTAAGCATATTAACAACCTCTCTCACTGGCAAAAGCTAGAGTATATTTAATCAAATAAATAATGCATTTCCATTGTTGTTTTAAATTTAGTAACTTACTACAGAAAAACAATAAGCATCAGAGCACGTAAGAGCTGGTTATCATAAATCTAATCTTGGACTGGATGTTTTGGTATCTGTCTTACTCTAAAGCAGAGGTCCAATTTCTTTGCTAGTGCTAAATAAGCCTCGCTTTACTAAAATCCAGTGGCTTTCTATGCACAGATGTATGCAACATACATCAAATTTGATATGAAATAGACAAGGCAAGTTTATTTATATAGCACATTTCATACACAATGGTAATTCAAAGTGCTTAGAAAAGGTATTAAAATATTGATAGAATAATCGCAACATATGCAAAAGAATGAGAAATACTCATTCACTGTAACCTTCCTAAAGCCAGGTACACACTGTGCGATTTATAATAGTCCTTTACGATTATTTCTTGTCAGACTGTACAAGCATGATCCCCTCTGTAAGCCATGTCACACTGTAAGATCTAAGTTGTCATTAATGTCAGACTGTACGATAGTTGAGGCGCGCTAAAACGGATGCACGCAAGAAAACTCGTCCGTAGTTTTATATCATCAATGAATGACTCGTTAGGTGACGGTGAGCTGCATTACACGCGGGATTGAAATGGAGGCTACAAAGAAATCTCTAGCGCTCATTTTGATCATGGTTTGTCTTGAAAATGAAGATAATTTGACGGTTGTCGTAGGAGAAGTCACACTGCAGGACATCAAATCTTCTGACACTGCCAGAATTTCGTCGGAGGTAAAATTTGATCGCAGCGGTCATTAATCGGCTGCCGGTGAACATGTCAAACTAACGATCAAAGACTTCAGATTTTAGCCTAGGATCAGAGGAATCTTTTAGGATTTGCTAAATTTGTCTCAGATGGCCAAATCGTGGCCAAAATCGCACAGTGTGTACCCGGCTTTAGTCTTCCTAGCATTGTTCGGGAAGCAGACACACTCTGTCAGTTTAAATCTAGACTAAAAACACATCTCTTTACTATGGCATACACATAGAACATTATCAATTTATATGATTTAAATCAGTTAAATTATTGTTTTAGGCTGCATTAACTAGGTAAGCCGGAACCGGGAACACTTCCCATAACACCTGATGTACTCGTTACATCATAAGAAGAATGGCATCTACGCTAATGTTAGTCTCTCTGTTTATCCCGAGGTTTACTGTAGTCAGCCGGATCCGGGCCGTATCCAGATCAGATGGTGGACCTGCGCCTAGAAATGACCAACGCATCCCCGAAATGTCTGCAGAGACCGTTTCAATTAAACCCCCCCCCCCGTAATTGCCGCATCGGCACGACATCCTCATTAAACCCGTCTCCGGCATGATGACTCTGACCTTTCGAATAATCTTACGAATATCTTTCGATCTAATATGACTTCTGACCTGTAATGTTGCCAGAATCATAATTATACACTGTTTGTTCGTCGTCCAGAGGACAACTGGCACCCCGACTGAGCCTGGTTTCTCCCAAGGTTTTTTCTCCATTATGTCACCTGAAGGAGTTTTGGTTCCTTGCCACCGTCGCCTTTGGCTTTTGGCTTGCTCAGTTGGGGACACTAAATTTTCAACTATATTACTGATCTGCCCGTATTGACACTATATGATAATTGAAATTAGCTGGATGACATCACAGTTTTCTCCAGAGCGGCTGTACAGCCGAATCAAATTCTGTTGCATTATTTTCCTGCTTAACACTGTGAAGCTGCTTTGAAACAATCAGCATTGTAAAAAGCGCTATATAAATAAAGGTGACTTGACTTGACTAACCTGATCAATCTAAACAATGAGAGAGAATCAGCAAGGAAGAGATCTCGTCAAATAGGACCATCCAAGCTGAAACATCAATGAAAATCTGCAAGGAGAAAGTGACACACGAAAAAAAATACATGCAGATGCTTTCGGTGCAGAATAGTAACAGCTTTCTGAAGTGTGAATGCCAGAAGCAAGGAAATGTTGGAAATGTCAAAGGAGTAGTTCATCCAAAAATTAAACCTTCTCCTCGCCCTCATGTCATTCCAAACCTAATTTTCTTCTTTCTGTGCAACACAAAAGGTGAATATGCTGCTCACTCTTTTCCATATAATGAAACTGCAAGAGGACTGGAACTGTCAAGCTCTAAAATGACAAAACAAGCACCATAAAGTGGTCCATATGACTTGTGTGCTATATTCCAAGTCTTATGAACTCATATGATAGCTTTGTTTAAGGAAAAGACTTAAGTAATTTAAGTCACTGATGCTGCTGCTAGGTTATTAAATTAATGAGTTGAACTTGAGAAACGTGAATGAATCATTTAGACTGGTTTTGTGAACTTGATCAACTGATTAATTTAAAAGATTTGACTCAAAAGAACAATTTGCTCACAAATCTGTACACACCAACATGTCATGATTTTCATCACTTTCAACCAATAGGTGGCTCTGTGACCAAATTGATTGTGGTCAGAGTGAGGGGACAATTACACATTCAAAGTTTGGTGTCAAAATGTCAAAGCACTGCACAGATACAGCCTCAGAGTCATTTTGGCACCAAGCCTAAACTTTGTTGCTGTGGTATATGAAAACAGTTTCATCTATCAAAACAAAATCCATAACTTTTTGCTGGCACAGTCTGAAGATGATCTGACACAAATTTATTGAAAATCGGTCAAAGAGGAGTTCGAAAAAGTAGATTTCGAAAGAAAATCAAAATGGCGGACAGGAAGTTTGGACTATGACTATGGCAAAATTGATATCTATGTTCCCGGCGTGACCCAAGGAAACCATTAAACCTCATTACAATAGGCTAATTTAATCAAAAGTTATTAACATTTTTTGAAATTTCATAATAAATTTTGACCACAAGGTGGCGCTGCCCCAAAACTTTGTGAGTACTGTCAGGGCATGGTGCCGAAGACACATACCGAGTTTCTTAACGATACGCCAATGCGTTATTAAAATATAGCATTTTAAAATATAGCATTAAAATTTAAAATGGCCAATGCCCAAAATGGCCGATATGGGAAAATTTGGTATCGTTCGACTTAGCATGCTGCAACGAATCTAAAAAATCTGAGTTTTAATTTTGGGCCAAACCGTTCAGAATTTTTTTAACAAAAATGTCAACCACTAGGTGGCACTGCACCGAAACTGTGCAGGTAGCCTCAGGTCATGGTTGGCATAACACACACTAAGTTTGGTCAGAATACCCTAAAGCATTGCGGAGATAATAGCCTTATGCTCATTTTGGCATGCTCTTCGCCAAATTCGTTTGTGCGTTATTCGAGAACGGTTTGACAAATCAACTTGAATTCCATGGGCCTAGGAGGAGTTCGCAAATGTAGGTTTTTCTGAAAATTCAAAATGGAGGAAAAAATGTTCATGACAAAAGATTGTTTCTTGCCCTTATGGTTCAAAAGTTATTAGCATAAACATGAGTGCAACTTTGGACAGTTGGTGGCGCTATAAGGATTGAGTTAGAGACTCCAAATTTGCTCTGGTGACAGTTCAAACTGTCCTCTATCTGTGTGCCAACTTTCATAACTTTTATAACTTTCCTGCATACGGTTCTATGGGCTGCCATATACTTCCAGAGCGTAAGAAGAAGAAGAAGAAGAAGAAATGAATGAATAATAATAACGGCAACAGATACAATATAATAACAGCTTTTATAATGTACATTTTGTGTCAGAACTTACCGAACATCCAAAACAATGCTGTGTGCTGCACATCTTGTGACATCACGTCCTGTTTTTGATTGTTTATATATCTTTGATTCGTGCTGCGTTCATATTTCAGTCGAACTGTTAATTTGAAACCTGAAAGTTGGGTCTTGGTCCAGGGGTTCAGATGGCAGCGTTCACACTTTTTCAAATGAACCAAATGAATTCAAATGAACAGATCAATCCCACCGAAGTTCGTTTTAATCGAACCCAACCTATTTAAATTTCAATCTGTTCCTCACATAAAGCTATCATATGAAATTTGAATATAGCCCACAAGTCCTGTGGACCACTGTTACGACACTTTAATGGTGATTTTGCATCCCTTTTGAAGCTTGAAAGCCTCAGTCCCCATTCACTGTAATTGCATGGAAAATACACCCACAGATGCTTTTGGTGCAGAGTAGTAACAGATGCTTTTTAAAGTGCGAATTTTGTGAATGTGAAGAGCAGAAGAATGCTACAAATGTTAAGTGGATGGAAAGCAAACTAAAGCTTCTATAAATCTGACTCACTCATTTTGAAGTCATGGCCGGTCGGTCTGCTTTGAGAGCTCCTAATCACACAGAACGTCACAGTGTATCTGTAGAGAGTTGGCAGGAGGAGGCGGCACAGCGATGAATGGGTTATTTACAGCAAAGAGGCTGCATATACTCACAGAGGGAGAAACAGCAACCTGGCCACAGCTCTACAACTGCTGTCTCCTCAGACCTGAAGGATTGCATAGAAGAACCTCCCAGATTTACCACAATCTCATGTTTAATGATACCAGAAATGGACAGGTTACTTGAAGGTACAGCATGTCAAAGGAATACCTTGCAAGAAATGAAGAGGCAGCCAAAATGTGTGCCACATTCCACATTTATGCATTTATAATAGCCATGTCAGATTTGTTTTCTTTTTTGTGCCTGTCCTAAGCTCAAACACCCCGTTTTGCTCTTCAATACATCATAAAGCATTGAAGTAATTTGTATTCTGAAGTTATTCTATTAACATGCGCTGCTCAGAAGCATTCAAATGTCAAGCTGATGATTTATGCATTCCAAATGCTTCTACGCTCCAAGGTCTGGTGCGACGTTCATTGCATATGAACAGGAATGACAAAAAAAAAAAAAAACAGGTATCATCATGTAATAGAATGTCATCATAAGATTGAGTGGAAAGAGAAATGAATTCTGGTTACTTACGCCAGAGGTTTTCAAACTTTCCACAGACCATCAAAGACGATATGAGACAAACCCCTTTCCTAAAATATAAAAGCAGCTATTTTCACATATAAAGACCTATTTATTATGTTTCAAATTAAAACATTATATTATATAAACCAAAGAGAAACCTAAAATTAAGGCTGTATAATGTAAAATAACCTTTATTTAATCTCATGCTTTCTGATGAGTCATTAGAAAGCTAATTTTAAGTCAATTTTAAAGTATTTATATTATTATTATTTATAAATTTCTATTGTTAACTCTATATTTTACAGTGTGCTGCACATATTACATGTACGTGCTATAGTAATAACAGTAAATTAAACAATTACATGCAACTAACCCTCACCCTATAGTAAGTACATTAATTAATATTACTTATATGCAATTACACTGTAACAAGTACACCATAAAATAAAGAGACCCACTTTATATTAGGTGGCCTTAACCACTATGTACTTACATTTAAATTAATAATTTGATACAATGCACTTATTGTGTAAATACATGTTTTTACATTGTACTTACATTTTAAAAATTACCTGCATGTAATTACATCTGTAATTAATTTCTGTAGCTACATTTATAATTACACTGTTGATATTTCCCTTACACCTAACCCTACCCTTAAACTTACTCATACCACCACACCTGTCCTTAACCTTACCCGTATCCCACCTCAATATCAGCAAAATATCAATATCAATATCAGTGTTTTGCAATACAATATGAACACAATAAATACATTGTATTTATTTTGATGTAAGTACATAGTAGTAAAGGCCACCTAATATAAAGTGGGACCAAATAAAGCACAATCTCTATTTCTTGTTTTATTATTCTAGTTTTTATAATAGTTATTGTGTTCTGGAAAGCCCCTTGCAGTCCTCTGGTGAAAACCATCTTTTATTAATTATTTTTCGCTTTATGCATTTATGACACTATATCTCACATTTTATTGTATATCTGTATGAAATAATTTACATATCCAGTCCCACTTTGTATTAGGTGTCTTTAATTACTATGTACTAACATTTAAATGAATCATTTAATACAATGCACTTATCATGTGTACATACATAGCTTACATGTTTTTACATTGTAGGGTACAACAGGGCTAAAGGCACACCTTAAAGGAACACTCCACTTTTTTTTGAAAATAGGCTCATTTTCCAACTTCCCTAGAGTTAAACAGTTGAGTTTTACCGTTTTCGAATCCATTCAGCCGATCTCCGGGTCTGGCAGTAAGAACTTTGCTGCCGTACCATGGGTGCAGCAGGCGCAATGATATTATGCAGCGCCTGAAAATAGGCTAACTTCTGTCAACATAACCAACCTGACTACCTGCTTGCACAGGGAGTGTGCTGGGAACTATTTTCAGGCGCTGCGTAATATCATTGCGCCTGCTGCACCCATGGTACGGCAGCAAAGTTCCTTGATTATTACGCAGGAATGAGAGTATAGTTCCTAGCCATATCGGTCTAGAAAATGGCAACTTTTCATCGGTCTTAGTACATGATGTAACTACAGAAGAATCAAGTTTTAAATAGAAAAAATATCGAAAGTCTTTGGTCATTTCTGAGCGAGATGCAAATGGTCCTATCAGATTCAATGATCTATGCTAAGCTATGCTAAGAGTGCTACCGCCAGACCCTGAGATCGGCTGAATGGATTCGAAAACGGTAAAACTCAACTGTTTAACTCTAGGGGAGTTGGAAAATTAGCCTATTTTCAAAAAAAGTGGAGTGTTCCTTTAAGAAAAATGTGATTTTCCCTAGTGCCATAGTGTATGACTGCAGAAAAATATATATGTTTGTATTGAACATTGATGGAGCAACAGACTTTGTGTGAAAATAAATCATAAAAGAAGGTTCTTTTGTTTAAAAATCTTTTAAATGTGGTGGCAAGGTGGGCTTTTTACCCCACATAAATGCAGGGTAAAAGGCTCAAAACACTACTTATGCAAATACTTTAGCTAAAGTATGTTTTGAACAATGTCTAAGTTAATACTTGTTCAAAACATTCACTTTAGCAAAGTTGGTAGTATTTTCTGTTTATTTTAATAAATTAAATAATTATTTTTTTTTGTTCAATAAATATACTGTCATTAAAATGTTAATATAAATATATATTTTAAAAACACAGAAACAAAATTATTTTATAAAGTAAATATTCTGAAAGTATAATTTAATAGAGTAATTTAATATAGCTTTACAGTAGTAACAATAAATATGATATTTTGTTATATAATATAATTAATATAATATTTGTAAATATGATGGTTTTATTATAACAGCGAATATCTCTAAGGTGGACACCTGACTTAACTTAATATATGATATTTACCATCTGAATCGAACCATGTCATGTCAACAAATAGAAAAGTCAGGCAGCTGTTTATATCATGTTAATTATTGTGCCTTTCACCCCAACAGCAGAGGCTCCCTTTTACCCCAAAGACCATACTTTTACATATTATTGAAAAACTGTTGCTTTAATTACAAATTAACATAACATAAAATATTAGATCAAATTAGCACAGAATCTAATTTACGCTGCTGCCCGCGATCACGTCAAGGATCAGCCAAATTTACACATCATAGACTGTATAAAACTATGTTAATAAACATATGTTAATAAACTACATATGTTAATAAATTAAATTAGCTCAATAGGGAATTATATGTATTTATATTTAGTTATTCATAATTAATCGTAACGTGTTATGATCAAATTATAAATCTCTAAATAGGTATTTGTGCAATATATATTAATAACAACGGATTGCAATTAACTACGAATATATATGCTAAATCAATACAGAATAACCTTTAAAGAATTAATTTCCGACGAACCGACAATCTTCTTATCAATTCTCACAAAATGTTATTCTTTCTATCAAATCTTCAGGAAGATTATCCTTTTGGCCACGAAGAATAACTTTCTGAACTATTAGAATATTAATTTAAGTACTCAACAATACTAAATGAAAGCTTGTAGCAAAATCTGAACATTAAAGTGACTATGGTTTGTAAGCAGCAACAATGACAATCAAATGCGAATACAATGGTTTTAATAGATGACACTACGAATACATACGACTAACCAAAGAATACATATATACAGAATAACGAAAAGTAAAGAAAGAGAGCGAGAAGGAGAGACAGAAAGAGAGAGAAGATCAAGGAAATGGCAATTTCACAAACAGTTAACCTAAGAGCCAGCCAGCAACGAATAAAATCACCTTAAAAAGGAGGCACAGCTTAAACGCATCTAAAGTTCGATAAGAATGGTTACTTGCATTGGGTTTTGTGCTGAGTAAAGATGCGTGTCTTGGAGCTTCTCAGAGCGTTCGTGAGCTGGAGCTTTATCTTGGTTCTTCCAGAGCTCGTGTTTCCGATCTGCGGGAAGTTTGAAGAGTTAACTGGAAAGCGAAGTCTTGCCGAAAGGGAGGAAAAAAAGGTTGTCTCGAATCGACTGAGCAAAGATGCGCTTGTGTCATTGTCCTTTAAGGCCCATTAACATACGCCCATCTTTTCTAAAATGACCAATCATATGTGTAGACTTTAGGTGGGAGAAAGTTCCTTTGTCTGTTTAACGACTCCAGGTGTCTAATTTATGATTGTGTCAGAATTGGTACAGTTTTACTTAAAAGGGTGGTAAACCGAATATGATGCATCTCATAATCGCATACTGTGCACCGTGGCTTAAGAAAAAGAGACAGGAGCATTTAGATACCAAACAAAGTCTGGCTCAAGAATATTAAAATAGAGATACACTCTTACACATGGATACAAGCATTTAAAGTACCTTAACATAACTCACGACTAGTAGAGTATAACATAGGGAACATGCGTACACACAGGGATATGTTATATACATTCTGGAATAGTTTAATTATAAGCAAAATGAGAAGAATGTCTGTACTATGTGTACTGGATGACTTTCTCAATGTCCAGGCCACTCTGCCTGCTTGGGGATGGGGGCATGTGTTGATAGGGAGAGATATTGGTATCTTTTTGAATTATCAACAGGACTCTAACGATGTTACTGCTTAGCGTGGTTCAAGCCACAAAAGTGACAACGGAGGCAATTTAACTCAGACTCCTTGGTGTCAGGACATTAATATATATGCAAAAGTCAAAAAGGCTAAAAGCTTTCTGAAGCTTAGATCAGAATCGACTCATCATGATCCAGTCCAGATGCTACAGTAGTGTCCACCCGTAGGTTTCTGAAGAGCATTCTTGAAGCCCAAAGTGGGTAGAGCCGGCCATCGCCATGTTGGCAGCATGTCACTGCGCATTACTCACGGATAACCGAAAATAGGCAAAAAGGTGCGGGACATGGGCGGAGCTAAGGTGACGTGATGGCTAACAGACAGCAGACAAACGCCAATCCACTTGTCACTCAAGTTGCACACCTTTAATTATGCAGAACTTTAAATTATATTAAGCCTTAAACGGATGAGTTATAAAAAAAGTCAACACCCTCACAGTTGTCATGAAGGGCAAAGTTAGCTATATAGACCAAAACCACTTTTTGTACCAGGCTGTAAACATATTTTTTTCTGATGTAAAAGTGGGCATTTTAATATGAGGGGTCTATGGGACTGACTCCCTCTCCAGCGGCCAGTCGATGAGTAGCAGTTTGAGTTACTTCCGTGTTGGATTCAAGAGAGAGACGGGAGGTTACCGCTTGTTACACATGCATCTTGAAAAGCAGATGTTTTGGAAAGTGTGTAGTAAGATTTTGTGATTTTTAAGATTTTTAAGTTTTTTTGTGGTTTAGAGGAAAATAAATCAAATCAAATGCGCCAGCTTTGCAATACATTGTAATTACATTATAATTAAATGTGTATAGTTAAAATGTGACCACATATCCTACTAAGGTGAAGGATTTGCTCATAACAATAAACTCCTGGAAGATTACTTCTGCACAACCCATTTGATATTCATGTGTTATGCCTTGATTTCTCGTCGTATTACCGAGTAGCAAAATTTGGCGCAATGTCTCCCATTATAATCAGCGAAGAGGTCTACACTGTGATTGCAACGTGCCATGGCATTAAGTGAGATTTGATTAAATTTTGCAGTGTGCACAAATAATTAGTATTTCCTTCTTTCAACTGTTTACCTCTTTCTCTAACATTACTCCTGGAGCTCCGGCATGCTTCCAACAGATGGCAATATTGTGTCTTTGGAATCTCTTCTTGCCATGACTCACCTTGGTGTGAGAGAGCAGCTCTGTAAACCCCAAACAAATGAAGGCTGAGTTAATCTCCTTCGAGCGGGGTGGTAATGATCACAGCTAATTGTGAGTGAGTGGGCAGCACTATTAGAGCAGGACCCACAGCTCTGGCGTGCCCATAATCAGCACAGACAGGGGGAGAGAGATAAGCCCTGTGGAGTGAGGAAGTGTGCAGCGTGCAGCTGAGACTGATACTTTTATATGGGTCCATACGGGTTTGATCTTGACCTTCCATCACTCACATCATCCTTCTGCTCTTTTCCTAGAATCAGATCGATCTTGGTCTGTTTTTTTGGCTTACAAAAGTTGAGCCTTGTTTACATGCTGAGAGAGGAAGAACTGGACCGTTATTGTTGCATCAGCTCCTCTCTCTGGCTCACTCTCCCTCTCTTAAGAGGCCAATTACACATCACAGATAATCTCTCTCTCCCTCTGTCTCTTTCTTCCTCAACTTCCAATATAATCCTTCTTTCAGATCAGATCATTCTTCCTTATTTAAAGGTGAAGGGGTTAATTTCTCACTAGGGTCACCAAATGGAATTGCAAAAATAACGACTCCCCGTTCTGTTATGTTTTAGATCTAGGGGTCTAGGTTTATTTGGTTAGCAGGACCCATTAGTCCTTTTGGGCTTTCTCCACTGATGGCCATCCAAAATTGAATCTGTTTTCTAATAAAACATAGGACATAGGACAAGCGGTTTGGAAAAAGGATGGATGGAAACAAACATGTAAATAAATAAACCCTACACAGGACAAGCAGTTTGTCCATTAAATAAACAAATAAATATCAAACCCTACATAGAACATACATAAATAATAGGACATAAATAAACACACACACACACGTCTGGTTCACTATCTTTGTGGGGACTCTACATAGACGTAATGGTTTTTATACTGTACCAACTGTATATTCTATCCCCTTACACTAACTCTACCCCTAAACCTACCTATCACACAAAATTTTCTGCATTTTTACATTTTCAAATATCATTCTGTATGATTTATAAGCTTGTGTTCTCATGGGGACCTCAATTTAGGTCCCCACGGTGACACAAGTCCCCATGAGTGTGCATTCAGTGACACAAGTCCCCACCGGGATAGAAAAACATGAACACATACACACACGCACACACACAGTATATATATGCCAGTGCCATAAAGTTTAAACTAAGAAAATAAATTGTTCAGGAAAATAAACATACAACTGACTTATAATATAGTTTACAGTGAAATGGATGTTAACTAAGGGCCAGATTTACTAAACAGGGCAATTTAGCGTGAGAGCGAAATTCCAAAAAGGTGGCGATGGGAGTGGAAAGTTCTGATCGCTATCTACTGACGACGCGCAAATTAATAAACACAGACGCAGCCGGATAATTTCCATAATGGCTATCTACCAACAGCAGCGTCTGGTTTAAAACATGCCTTTTTTTTGCAGTAAATAATGGCGCAATACCAGTAAATTGACGAGCGTAAACCTTAGTAAATCACCTTGCGTGATTCATTTTAATACTCTCCTCCCATAAATTTTGTGTCTGAAAGGGAAACTCCTACAAATGCACGTGCAATAAGGTCAGCTGCAAAAATAACACTGTCCACACCTTTTCAACGCTAATTTTTCACGGTGTGTCTTTAGTAAATCCTGACAGTAGTTTTTTTAACGCCAAAAGAGGGTTTGTGCTGGTGCAATCTGGCCTTAAATCTTTTAAAGTTCAGCTGTAAATGTAATTTCATTACATTTCTTTTTAGTATCATTCTTACCTTGGAATGTAACTGAGAAAGAGCACATGTATTCAGTTTCAATAGCACTCAAGTGCAAGTTCCCCAAATGATACTTAAGTATAGTAATGAAGTACAATTACTCAAGTAGCTTATACCGCTGCCTACAGCAACACATTCCAACATCGACTGGATTTTCTTCCTGGAAGAGTGAAAGGGATTGATTAATGCTTACATTTAAAAAAACACACATCACTTTTAAATAAGAAAGAACAAATTAGCTAATCTCAGCCTCCATCTCAGCCAAGGTCATGACTTTATAAAGTCTGCAGTGCAGATATGGATCATTGGATGGAATATACTTTCTTCCTCCTGGATGTGATCAACATTTCTGTCATGCATTATCACTCGAGGAGAACTGTGTGATATGTTTTGCACGCTCATTGTTTACGTTGGAGGAAATAAAAACAAACTGTCTGACATTATTAAGAGTTTTATTCTTACCACAGGAGGTACAGGTGAGTGACGCACTATGCTGGATGTCTGCAGACATTCATAATCAGCAGTGATTCATCACAGATCTTGGACTTGACTGATTCACAGCTTATTCTGGCCGAGAACCACCTACTTCAACAAAAAGAGACTGCTTGACCAACATGTAAAGCAACAAATCACAGGTTGTTTTGTTTTTATGTGCCATTGAGGGGTGTGTTTATCTGAAGTAGTTGACACTACAATAACAGACCAGCGAAAAACTCATTGAAATAATTGCACAGCAGTGTCTGTCAGCAATCAGTTGTACAGAAAACACTGAGGAAATTAGAAGAAATGTGCGTAGGGTTAGCAATCATATTCAGAAAGTTATAAGTACAGATTATTTTACTGACATACACTACTTTTGAAAAGTTTGGTTGCTAAATTGATGTAATGCACTGTATATAAAAAAGAACTTTCTTATGCTCACCAAGCCAAGTTTGCCAGTCTTCAGTGCCACATGATCCTTCAGAAATCATTCTAATATGCTGTTTTGGTGCTCATAAAAGCATTTTTTTG
Source organism: Rhinogobio ventralis (assembly GCA_039654625.1). Classification (NCBI taxonomy): domain Eukaryota; kingdom Metazoa; phylum Chordata; class Actinopteri; order Cypriniformes; family Gobionidae; genus Rhinogobio; species Rhinogobio ventralis. The sequence continues at coordinate 27,989,622 of CM077198.1, read as the reverse complement.
TCATTATTAGTGTTGAAAACGATTTTGCCTACTGTGAAGACAAATACAAAGTTCTGTCTTGAAACTCTAGATAGTGCAGTCCTTAACTCAATTTGTTAGCGATCATTGTTATCTAGTCCAGCTTTTTGGTTGCTGTGGCATCAGTGGCCAATAAGCTTGCTGCTCAACATTCAAATACTTGGCATTGTTTGCTGTTAGCAGTCTGCAGCATGCTTTCAGAAAATCTCCACCTTCCCCAGCTCCACCTGTATAGATCTGCTGTGGGGGTTAGCATCAGAACTGGACCACAGAGCAATGAAAGAAGGTGGTCTGGTCTGATGAATCATGTTTTCTTTTACAACACGTGAATGGCCGGGTGCGTGTGTGTCGCTTACCTGGGGAACACATGGCACCAGGATGCACTATGGGAAGAAGGCAAATCGGCAGAGGCAGTGTGATGCTTTGGCCAATGTTCTGCTGGGAAACCTTGGGTCCTGCCATCCATGTGGATGTTACTTTTACACGTACCACCTACCTAAGTTTTTTTGCAGACCATGTACACCCTTTCATGGAAACAGTATTCCCTGGTGGCTTTGGCCTCTTTCAGCAGGATAATGCGCCCTCCCACAAAACAAAAATGGTTCAGGAATGATTTGAGAACGCGTTTGAGGTGTTGACTTGGCCTCCAAATTCCCCAGATCTCAATCCAATCGAGCACCTGTGGGATGTGGTGAACAAACAAGTCCGATCCATAGAGGCACCACCTCACAACTTACAGGACTTAAAGGATCTGCTGCTAACATCTTGGTGCAAGATACTACAGCATACCTTCAAGGGTCTAGTGGGGTCCATGCCTTGAGGTGTCAGGGCTGTTTTGGCAGCAAAAGGGGACCAACACAATATTAGGAAGGTGGTCATCATGTTATGCCTGTTCAGTATATATATAGGTCTCTTTCCGATAAGTCTCTTTTTTCTTCCTTGTCCTCTACATTGTTTGTTTGGACAAATAGGTAGTCCCACCTACCTATTTGAGTGTTTAACTCTGCAGGAGGTTAATCTATGATTGGCTGACTCCACACATTAAACTAGAATCCGAGAAAGTTTTTTTATATTGAAACTATTACACGCTTTGCCTTGAAATGAACTGAATATTTCTAATAATTTTGTTTATAACCATGCATTTTTAATAATAATAACAAGCATGGAATTCTTCTACTGTGTAGCCAGCAGACGGTATGAATCCCACTGAAAGAAATGCAAAGCAATTCAAAAATTGAATCAATTCTCTTTGGCCATACTGTTTTCTTTCTGTTGTGGATACATCACAGTTGTACGAGGTTCATTGATTATTAACCTCGGAAGAGATGTTTGTGATTGGTGTCAGGGTGTCACGCAGCAGAATTCACCTAATCCCACCCTGTTCAGCGCTGCCTGATCTGTTTTATAATGTGCACCTGTGCAGCTACTTGAAGGCACCATGACAGTGGATGTGTCTAGAATCGTCCAAGTCAAAACTGAATGTGAACCTTTAAATCACAGAGAAAGACTGGAAATAATAAAAACAAAACTAAACAAACAAACAAACAAATAAACAAATCAATCAATCAATCAATCAATCAATGTTTATAGGGGCAGTTTAGGGATTTTATAAACCCCAAACTCTGAGTATTCAACTTTGCAACACTGTTGCTTCATGTTCTTTTGGACATGAATGAGACTTCAAATCGTGCAGCTTGTTGAGAGGTGTGATATTACTTTATGCAGACTTAAAAAAAAAAATTCACCTGGCAGACAAAAAAAAAAGTATAAAAATCCCTTGGACTTACATTTAAGTAACATTCAGGCTCTGGTCTGTCTGTCTGTCTGTCTATCTATCTATCTATCTATCTATCTATCTGTCTGTCTGTCTATCTGTCCGTCTGTCCGTCCGTCCGTCCATCCATCCATCCCTGTCTGTCTGTCCATCTATCTATCTATCTATCTCTGTCTGTCTGTCTGTCTCTTTCAGTCTGTCCGTCCGTCCATCCATCCATCTATCTCTGTCTGTCTATCTCTGTCAGTCTGTCCATCTATCTGTCTGTCTGTCTATCTATCTATCTCTGTCTGTCTATCTATCATCTATCTATCTATCTGTATGTCTGTCTGTCTGTCTATCTATCTATATCTATCTCTGTCTATCTATTTATATCTATCTATCTATCTATCTCTGTCTGTCTATATATCTATATCTATCTATCTATCTATCTATTTATATATATCTCTATCTATGTATGTCTATCTATCTATCTGTCTGTCTGTCTGTCTATATATCTCTGTCTGTCTATCTGTGTCTGTCTGTCTATATATGTCTGTCTGTCTGTATGTCTATCTATCTATCTATATCTATATATATATCTGTCGGTCTGTCTGTCTATCTATCTATATATATATATACACTCACCTAAAGATTAGGAACACCATACTAATACTGTGTTTGACCCCCTTTCTCCTTCAGAACTGCCTTAATTCTACTGCCTTAAAACAAGGTGCTGAAAGCATTCTTTAGAAATGTTGGCCCATATTGATAGGATAGCATCTTGCAGTTGATGGAGATTTGTGGGATGCACATCCAGGGCATGAAGCTCCCGTTCCACCACATCCCAAAGATGCTCTATTGGGTTGAGATCTGGTGACTGTGGGGGCCATTTTAGTACAGTGAACTCATTGTCATGTTCAAGAAACCAATTTGAAATGATTGGAGCTTTGTGACATGGTGCATTATCCTGCTGGAAGTAGCCATCAGAGGATGGGTACATGGTGGTCATAAAGGGATGGACATGGTCAGAAACAATGCTCAGGTAGGCCGTGGCATTTAAACGATGCCCAATTGGCACTAAGGGGCCTAAAGTGTGCCAAGAAAACATCCCCCACACCATTACACCACCACCACCAGCCTGCACAGTGGTAACAAGGCATGATGGATCCATGTTCTCATTCTGTTTACGCCAAATTCTGACTCTACCATCTGAATGTCTCAACAGAAATCGAGACTCATCAGACCAGGCAACATTTTTCCAGTCTTCAACTGTCCAATTTTGGTGAGCTCGTGCAAATTGTAGCCTCTTTTTCCTATTTGTAGTGGAGATGAGTGGTACCCGGTGGGGTCTTCTGCTGTTGTAGCCCATCCGCCTCAAGGTTGTGCGTGTTCTATTGTGGCTTCACAAATGCTTTGCTGCATACCTCGGTTGTAACGAATGGTTATTTCAGTCAAAGTTGCTCTTCTATCAGCTTGAATCAGTCGGCCTATTCTCCTCTGACCTCTAGCATCAACAAGGCATTTTCGCCCACAGGACTGCCGCATACTGGATGTTTTTCCCTTTTCACACCATTCTTTGTAAACTCTAGAAATTGGTTGTGCGTGAAAATCCCAGTAACTGAGCAGATTGTGAAATACTCAGACCGGCCCGTCTGGCACCAACAACCATGCCACGCTCAAAATTGCTTAAATCACCTTTCTTTCCCATTCTGACATTCAGTTTGGAGTTCAGGAGATTGTCTTGACCAGAACCACACCCCTAAATGCATTGAAGCAATTGCCATGTGATTGGTTGATTAGATAATTGCATTAATGAGAAATTGAACAGGTGTTCCTAATAATCCTTTAGGTGAGTGTATATATATATGTCTGTCTCTCTATCTATCTGTCTGTCTGTCTCTGTCTGTCTGTCTATCTATCTGTCTCTGTCTGTTTAAAACTTTAGAATAATGTCATTAATAGGTAAATATGCAGGTAGTAATGCTAGACTAATGAGTAGTACTACATTAACACTTCAGCTACTACTATTAACTAATATAAAAACAAGCTCAAGTAATATTGAATTTAGAATTAAGACAGTTCCTTATTTGGTAATCAATAATTACCGAAGGAGATTGGCATCACTAAGAACTAATAGGTAACTATGACAAATTATAAAGAATTAATAATTAATTACTGATCACAACATTAACGTGTCTGAGATGTGAGCAATTGTCTTTTTTTACTCTCAACATGGTCATAAAATGCATCACTAATTACTTAAAGCTGCTGTCCGTAACTTTTTTTGTATTCAAGATTTAAAAAAATTATATAATGAGAATGTACAGCATGAATCCATTTTCCAAACCGTGTTTTTGTCTTACCCTGAATCAGTATGGTACACTTATAATAAGTATTTATATTGGGACTATTTCAGACCGGTCTGGTAGGAACCGCTGCGGAAGAGCACAGTCCCTGCGTGACTCGCCATAGACATAAACAGAGAGAAGTAGCTCCGGCTGCAATGTTCTTCCGCAAGACGCATGCAGTTCTGTTTATTAACCGCTAGAACGCAAAAAAGTTACGGACTGCAGATTTAAGTGTTACTTAGTCACTAGGCAGGAACTACTAGTGACCTGGACCATTATTTTAAAAGTGAAAAGGATGTTTTTCACTTTAAAATAATGCTCCAGATCGCTAGTAGTTCCTGCATAGTGACACTTGAGTAATTAGTGATGCATTTTATGACTTTATTCAGAGTAAAAAAGATGACTGATTACGTCTCAGACACACAATAACAAGGAACTATGTCCTAAATTCAATATTACTTACTGATTAGTTAAGCTTGTTTCTATATTAGTTAATAGTAGTAGCTGGAGTGTTAATGTAGTCCTACTCATTAGTCCTGCATTACTTACTGCATAGTAACTTATTACTAAGGACGTACCATTATTCTAAAGTGTTACCCAAGATTGTAGACATGTTTCTGAAGAAATAAGGGCCACTATTGTTCTGAATCATGACCTTATGGCCGAGGCTGGCCGAAAGGTACAGCAGAATGTTGGGAGAACAACCGTGTCCTCAATCATTCAAATGTTTGTAGAACAGAAGAGGTATGTAATATGTATGTTTACTATATTGTAATACTGTACATTTACTGTAATGCTATATTACAGTAGTCCACTTGCCTTTTACATTATACAGTAAATATACTTTATAGAGACATAATGTAACACCCACATACAGTATTCTTGTCTTTTTTTAATATTACAATGACAATGTACTGTAATTTGTTGACAGATCAACAGTAAAAGTGTAAAATCCTGTTTCTTGCCATTAATATCCCACATAGAGTAATGTGTAAATTCGTACTGTTGAAATGTACATACGCCATACAAATAAAGTGCAGTCTTGTACATTTTCAATAATTTTCATCAAAATCGTAAGTACAGTTTACATCTGTACATACTGACAACATGACTAGGTATTTTGACTATCTTGTTTGTAAACAATGACACAAGAGCTTGTCATTCGGATAACACTGATATGTTTTGAGAGATGAACTAAGGATTTTGAGCAAGTTACAGGCTTTTGCAGAAAATCTATTGTGTGGTGCTGTTTGTACGAATTGAGAAATGCACTTACTGGTTTGCAAATATTAAGGTTTATGAATTTTTTTTTTACCAAAGCGACTGAGAAAAACTGTAAGGCCTAATCCTGGCTTAATCTAAGCCTTGTCTGTGAAACCAGGCTATAGTGTAATTTTTTTTATCATATGACTTAAATTCAATCTGTGCTTAGAAGAAATTCAGTCAACCCTAATCTAGATAATATAAAATTATTGCACATATTTTACAGACGACCTACCACTTGCAGGTTATACTCAGTGCAGATCTGTCAGATGCAACTAGAGCAGTCAAGCATCCTCTTGTTTTGGCACAATTTGGTGCCAACACACCTGAATCTACTTACCAGACATTCTCAGAGCCTTCATTAGCAGAGTCAGGTGTGTTTGTGTCAGACAGGGCACTCAGTAAGTCTGAATACGCTGTCACTCCATGCGGTGAAGATCACTGGCCCCTGGTGCTCGAGGTGTAGGCCTCTGCGGTGACTCTTGTGTGAGGTATGTACGAGATTTCTGTTGTTTGACTGGAGGAACTGTCTGTGCCACTGAATGTAACACATCCACATGAGACCTGGCTGTGTTTCAGTGGGCCTGGTGAGTGTTTGTTTTTCAAGACAGAGTGAGGCTAATGAGACAGTTGATAGAGAGCCAAAACACGTCTCGCTCTTCTTTCCTCTATTGTTTACTTGCTGTTGAATAATGTATGCATGACAGTTACCATCATATGATAGTCCTGCACACTTCTCATTTGCTTCTGATGCTTTTTCTTTTGATCCGACAGTGGACGGTCTTGCGGAACAAATGAACGCTGTTTTAGTCAACCTGTCAATGAAGCACAAAGACATAGATACCTTTTGAGGAGAATCTGTGACGTTTAGATCTGAAACTTTAAAGAGAACGTCATTTTGGTTACCATCCTCCTGTCAACTTCGCTGAGGACTTCAACAGAGTTGTGTTTTGCTTCGAAAAAAAACATTATTATGCAGTTTCACCTTGTGTGACTCCATTCTGAAAAGGCTCCTCTCTGTGTAACTATCAATAGGATTGACAAGAAGTAACAAAACAAGCTGAGAAAGCCATTAACTGTACATTAATAGGGTTTTGACCTTCAAAACATTGGGGAGGTGAATTGCGTGCAACTGTTTCCTGTTAATCTGGCATTAAACGATTGAGCCACGCGACAGCATAGCGCCGACTTTTAAGAAGTGTTTGAAATGAGCTTGATCCGAGTGGACGAGGGACTGACCTCCAGGCACTGGGACTTCACTCAACACTTTGGATAAAAGGTGACATATTGTAAGACTTAAGTGCTGCCCAGGATGGAGAAAATAATTGGTTTCAAAGGGAAGACTGCAGCCAGATTCCTGCCCCTCATTTTTTCCCGCCAAACAGGCCTTTTGAGAGGTACCCTCATCAGTCTAGCTGATGACAGATTGTTGAAGTATTACTTTTTGCTCTCTGTATTCAAATAACAGCTGTCATTGTAAGGATGCTTCAGAGTGTTTCTAATGGAAGCTCATCAGTCTTTCAAACATTGGGTCCCAGGCCAAGTTCCCAATTCAGAACTGATCATGGTGCAGACTCTTGTTTTCAATGAAAAAGAAGAGATTTCGCCAATTCTAAAGTCCTCAAAGGCTGGAAAATATGAGAATGAGAATGCCTGGTTGGCCTTTTGTATATTGTGAGGCAGAGGGTTCTCTCCGTTTTACATCTCTGTAATCTTTCCCTCACGGTCTCATTAAGCTGTTATTTTTTTGGCCAAATTGTTTTTCTTTTCAACCCATTCTCACTCCCAAGGCGTCAAAATCTGAAGCATGGTCAAGTGCCTTCCGCGTCACAATGAAGATGCTAAAGGTACCCCTAGGCGTCATTTTTCGACGTGCAGATACTCTGTTAATTTCAATGAGAAACCTTTGCCGTCATACACAGACGCGTTGGGCATGGAACGTTATCGTCATGAAGAAATTATATTGGGTTATGATTTTGCCATTATGACATGTTGGAGTGTGATTCTCAGTTTAATCAGCCAGCATAATTTTATTTACATAATTTTATTTACGCTACGTTTGAACATGTAACCCAACCCCATCCCATCCCTAAACCTACCCTGTCTCGTGACCAATTGGGTCATTATGTCAGCTTTGATTGTAAAATGTAATTGGCTCTCGTGTGTCTTGTGACCGATTGCGTCATGCTAAAGAGTCGTGTGTATAATCGGAATGAGATCTGAATGAGTGCGTTCACGGAGCGGTGGGATCATCATTTCAGCGATTAAAACATTAAGATCAACTCTGTTCTACACATGAAGACATCGTATGACTTCAGAAGACTTGGAATGTTAATACTTTTCGCAATAAACCTGTGACTGTACATTTACTTGCCGGTGACGTGTTTTATATTGTTTAGAAGTGGGTAGGTTTAGGGTAGGAGTTGGGTTAGTTGCTCCAAAATATAAAAGTAGCCTATAAATATTCATAAAATCATGTCTGCTTTTACAAATGCAAAGAATTAAATGCGTCTTGATCTGATGCATTGGGCAAACAACTGAAATCAATGGATTACCCTGCGCGTCAATATAGTGACGCCCTAGGGGTACCTTTAGCATCTTCATTATGATGCGGAAGGCACTTGACCATGCTTCAGATTTTGACACCTTGGGAGTGAGAATGGGTTATTCTTTTGCTAATTGCTTTCTGCAGTTTTGATTTTTGAGATGTGGTTTATGGAACTAATTTGCAAGGCCTTAATTAGTAAAAAAAATAAAAATAACTTAAAGACTAACGTCTTTGAGGATCTGCAGCATAAATGCACATACACTTTATTCTTCTTGTGCTAAACACTTGAAATGCTACTCAAATTTATTATGAAATGCTATTCAGCATAATATTAGTATCTCCATTAGAAAGTTTATTCTCACAAAATTTGCATATTAAGCACATTTAACTGTATGTATGCATTTATTAGTATTCCTATGGCCTAAATTGGCCATAAAAAAAAAATAGATATAATATTACCTACATTAGGAAAAAAGAGAAAATCTCGCAAAACCTGTCATGAACATGCCAGGGTCATATTTTGTACCAAAAGTATATATATATATATATATATATATATATATATATATATATATATATATATATATATATATATATATATATATATATGCTTCAAGAAAATAAAAAATAAAACTAACAATACTAATCATTTTTATTATTATTTAGTACCTCAGTAAGGAAACGTGTGAGGGTGAACAAAACCATTAAAGAACATGGCACAAGAAAAAGTAAAAAAAAAAAAAAAAAATGAAGGGGAAAAACAATAAAACCTATTTAGGGGCATTATTTTCATAACAATTAAGCACATTTGCTCAACCCAATTCTCAGTAGTGTTATGCAAAAACAAAAGAAATCAGATTTTCATTACTGTAATATGAAAACAATATAACATTTTTGGGAACTTAATTATTCCAAAATCACTTTCTATTTTCCAATTAAACTTTTTCATTGAGTGTTTAAGTTTAACATGCACATCTACTTCATTCTGCACATGCTAAACCCATATAAGGCTCTATTCAGGCTGATGTTTCCGCTGTCTGTCAGGCTATTATCTGATTCTGTGCTTTTTTTGGGACCAGATGCTGTTTGTATAATTGTATTGCAAACCCATTTGTTTTACTCAGACATGAGTAATTATACATCTTTTCTCAATGCTGATTTAATTCTCTTGAACCACACCACTCGCTTGATGTTTCATGCCTTTGCAAGGCCGAATCTCTTTCATTGATTGGTCTGAAGCATTGGTCTTGCATTCTTCTCTATTGTAAGCTCTGATATCCGTTGTCCTTCTTTTAGCATTGTTTCAGACGAGCTGTCGGAATCGAGGAGTGGATCAGTCAAAGACATTAGAGCAAGCATTCATCAGCCACTTAATTTACACGTGTTTCTGCTGTGTAAGACAGACAGCCCAGAAACACAGTGTCACATCAATCTTCCTGCTGGCTGACTTAAGTGTCCCTGTGAGCCAGAGGAACATCTCCTCTCCTCCCTGCCCTCCCTCCAGCAGTGTCTTCCCTGAAAATATCCCACGTCGCCTGAAACGAGGCCCAGCTATTTATTGACGAACTCTCTAATGTTCAAGTCTGAAACGGAGAAAATGTTAAGTGGATTGCTATGGTGAACGGGAAGGCATGTTACCTGGACAAAATGATGAAAGGGACATTTACCTCAACAAAATGATCTTGTGGCCAAAACATATCACGTTCCCCTGAGTTAATATGAGAATAAAACTGAACCGAACATTATCCTTCCCGGTCACTGTAGATTACCAGTGTGTGCTTAAGGTCCAAATACACATAAACTTAATTTTGCTTGAGCTAAACACTTATGAAATGCTATTTAGATTGATCTCGGTCTATATATACAATATTATTTTTGTACCTCTATTATAGGAAAAACCTGCCAGACCATGTCTGGGTTACAGAAAAAAAAAAAGGTGCCAGTCAGCGCTAGCATTTAAAAATTTTTTTTTTACAAAACTTTCATGGCCCCCAGAATATTTTGTTGTATGAATGTGAACATACAATATATCAATAGAAAGTACAGAGCCTCTGGTTTTAAACACACACACACACACACACACACACACACACAATTATTCTAGCTTCATTTGTTTTTTTGACCAACTTGAATGTGGGTAAAGCCCTGTTTATACCTGGTATTAAAATGCGTTTTGGTTGATTGGATAACAAGCAAACGAAGGAGACACAGTCCCGTTTACACCTGGTGTTTTAATCCGTCTCTTTTGTCCACTTTCAACCACTTCTGTCCTGATTTCTTTGAGGGGTGGGTCTATGGGCGGGTAAATGTATGGGCTTTTTCAGATCTAATCAACAAAATAAGCTCATGCAATTTACATAGGAACGCGACCAGAGATGACTGAAAAACATACAGAGAGCACCAGCTTTCGTTTCTGCTCTGACAGCCATAAGACTGCGGCAAGCGCTGTGAGAAATCAGGAATGGTGAGAGAACAATGGTACTTTTTTTGTCTTCAAACCAAACTTAGGTTTTCAGTTGACAAAGTTTAAATTCCATCTGGCATCTTCAACCACATGAGCGTTTACACTACGAAAGCAATCCGGTCAAATGTGGTTTCGACTACCTCTGGAAGTGGTGGAAAGTGGACAAGCTCCACGGTGTGGTTGTGACTTCCAAACGGTGGTCCTATGTCATACAGTGACAGAGGTTCAAAGACAGCTGTTATCACGGTCTTGCAACCAAAGATAGCCAAAGTGTGATTCATCTGGCTCTATTTGCTTACCTCTTGCATTCTAATGCTGTTTTATTCTTCTATAGCCTACTAACTTGCATCGTAGCCTACGATTCAATAGGTGTCATCATCGTACAGTCTAGATGCTGTACATGTCGTACCCAAGTTTATTAGATTCATGTCGTACAGTGATTTGTAATTATCTTATAGGATTGTCAAAATCACACAGTCTGTAGCAGGCATAATTGCCTGTAATATGACAGGGCTGGTACCCCACCAGCATCACCCCCTCAGTGGCTGCATGGACCCCCTTTTGAGATTCATCGCACATGATGGGCCAACTTAGCCTTGACGAAGCTATCCACTAAAACAGGCTGCTACATTCCCAGCGCGGCTTCGTTTCCGGTGGGAATCCGAGAGTGTGTAGGAGGGAAGCAACCTGGCAATCTGCATGGAGGATTGCATGAAGAATGGCATCAGAGAGAGCACGGTCTACCTTCATTTCACGTGTATTCTGCTCGGTTATCGATTTTTACAAACTTATGTAACTGAAGAAAAGACTACATGGATTATTTTTTTTCCCCATCTGCTCTGAGACACCTGGTCTGGGGTTGCTAGGTAACACATTGTACCGGGATGTTTGATGTGTGTGCTCTTTGCAAATTACTTTGATCCCCTAGACACTGACAGTCTCATCCTCAGAATTGCCTTCCCTTGGTGCATTTGGCACTTCATCATTCCATGGACGTAACTACATTTGAAAGCTGAAAGTGTGATAAAATAACTACCTTGTTAGGCTGGGAAAGAAGGGAAAAGCATCTATGAAAAAAAGAGAAGTTGGGTTGTGAACAACACGGCTGCTCATTAATGAAGCACATGGACAAAGTTTATACGCCAGTCATTGATTGGCTGTGCCACATGTTTCCTTCCTACGAAACTTTAATCTGCCATCAGAAAACATGCACATCTGTCATGTCAGTGCAACTTGGATGCAAATAAATGCATAAACATTGTGGCTTGATCAAACAGAAAAGTTTCTTTGAAACTGCGAGAGCTTTGGATATTATCTCACTCTTCAATCAATGTTCTCTCTCTCTCTCTCTCTCTCTCTCTCTCTCTCTCTCTCTCTCTCTCTCTCTCTCTCTCATCACATTTTGTACACCAGGATTGTTATGCTCAACAAAAAAACCTTGTGAAATAATTCTGTCTCCTTCTCACAGCTTTTATCTGGCTCTCACTCCTGAAAACATGTTTTTAGTTTTTTTTTTTTTTTTTACTAATGGAGCCTGGATTTATTGAGTGTTTTTAGAACAGCCCTTCTTTAGATGTATCATCTTTGAGTGGCTGTGCTGCCTGCTGTGGGCATCATGCAGGTTTTAACAGGTTTTTAAAATGTAAAATTATTGCGCATTCTTAAAGCGCTTCCCTGCTGATAACACGGAGATAAACTAATTGTTTCATGTTAGTGGGGTCTCTGCCAAAAAGCATATTGTTATTCATTGCTGATTAGGCTGATCTAAAATGCAACACTAATTAAGGCAATTAATTCATGGACTGATGTTTACAGATATATTTTACATTCTATTTTCTGCTGTGGCTTTGTGTGGAACTTCACAGATATGTCAGTAGGTAAAAACAAGTGACTGTCTTTAGGAGTCATTGAATTATTCATAAACGTTTCATTCAAATTGCTGATTCATTCAGGGACTGAAACAAGTGACTCTTTTTATGAGTAAATCATTGAATCATTGACTCATCTAGGCTACGTTTAAAACTGTCTGTCCAAATAAACTTCCCTCGTCCACTTGATGAAGTTGAACATACTTCAAAATGGTGGTGGGATTCCTCCGAGGGGAAGTGCTTAGGGAAGTTCACGAGTGTAATGTTAGATTTTAGAAGAGTATGTCTAAAAGTGGAGTTAAACGCAGCCCTATTTTGTTCAAAACAACTGATTCATTTAGGAATTAAAAAACTGATGGTCTATATGAGTGAGTCATTGATTCATTCACTCAACCGATTCCTTCAAATAACAGATTCATCCAGGAACTTCACTACTGTGTTGCTTAGAGAAGGATGACAGAGGCCTGTTCCATGTAGCTACAGTAGCTGAATAGTCTCAGAGTAGGTTTAGAGTGGTTCAGCGGGCTCACAACACTCAGTAAAAATGTTCTCTGTCAACTCAGGGTTTGATCCTGAGTTTGTGATTAACTCTGAAGCGCCTGCACCTGAAAATGTGACGTGCATCGAACAACCAATCACACGGAACATGGAAAGCGTCAGTTTGATTCACTTTTTGCAAGAGTCGCACAATTCACTTCTCTGCTGAAGATTAAGAGATCATTATGAAAAGATATAATGGATTTAAATATAATGTGCAAAATGATATTATTTAAATATTTCTTTGTAATATTTTATACTGCCTTTTATGCTGATTTAAATTTAAATACCATGTCCATGGTGCATGATGTCTAGCCATGCTATTTGTATCTCAGCTCATATAAGATTCTCAAAGCACTTACTATCAAGATTCTGTGAGCAGAAGTTTCAAATGAAGGATTCTGACAGACCCTCACGCCAGAAGCTGGAGTATACATCTGCACCTAAAGGCAAATTAAGTGCATTTCATTTCTCCAGGTATCAAGGGATGTGCAGGAGGATTAACAGCAAACCTAATGAAATGCTGATTAAAATAATTTCCTGCCACTATGGAAAATACCAGGGCAGTTTAACTATTCAAACTGTTTTGCCATCATATTCAAAGCTACTTCTGCATATGCTTTGCTTAATCAGTGTTGGTACAGTTGGGACTACAAAGCAGTTGGAAACCATTTTTAATAAAAAAGGCTTTAAGTAAAGCTGAGAGGTGATAAAAATCAATGATGCAATACCATTGCTAAGACAACAGTAAAACTGAGGTGCTGCAAATTATCATGAACTTACTGATCCAGTTTTATTTTGGGCTATTTTATTAAAAAGATAATAAAGATAAGACAAGGAATTATATTATAGGATCAGAAAAAAATGTCACAAGCTGGATTGAAACTGCTTTCCACATGAGTGCCACATGTCTAGGATGCTTTAACCAATGAGCATGTAGTTAAGGCCCTGTTCACACTAGTGTGTTAGCTTTTAAAATGAATACAATCCTCATTTATACTGGTGTATCCACTGCGTTTTAGAAACAATCTCTGTCCACACTACATGACCGAAAACGCATGTCACCGTTCATGCACACTGGGCAGCTGCAGTATTATAAAATACAGGATTTAACTGCACAACAGCTGCTTAAAAGGACTACAAAGTCAGCAAAGCATGCAGTTCTGTCTCCATGTTATTGTTTACACGGTCGTCCAGGCTATATAGTGAAACCAAACTTTACAGATTTCATAATCCTTAATATCCCCACAAAACAAAATACGGCCCCACTTTATATTAGGTGGCCTTAACTACTATGTACTTACATCAAAAAATTTACTTATTGTGCTCATATTGTATTGCAAAACACTTTTGCTGATATTGAGGTGGGATACGGGCAGTGGTGGAATGTAACGAAGTACAAATACTTCGTTACTTTACTTAAGTACATTTTTCACGTGTCTGTACTTTAAGTAGACTCAGTAGTGCATACTTTTGACTTTTACTTCGTTACATTTTGCAGCAATTATTATACTTTCTACTTCACTACATTTCTACAACGTTCCGTTACATTTTCGTTACATTTTCTCATCATTTTCAGGGCTCGACATTAACGCTTGTCCGGACAAGTGGATTTTTTGAAGGGGCAAGTGAAAGTGAATTTTACTTGCCCGACCGGACAAGCTGATTAAAACGTCAATAACAAAAATAACTAGGGAATCACCAAAATGCAAGAATGATTCTACATTCATTTAGTGTAAGTGGCGATCGATAGTGGATAATAAAATGAGCACCGCTCACACAGAGAAACTCAGTCACATACTGCAGTAAAAATTCAAAATGTGAAGTTTATATATTTATAACATATAATACAGTTAAAAAACATCACACGACCAAGAGTGCTGTTTTCCTGAATACAATCACGACTGAAAATGTGAATGATTTCATATGACAGTTCCATAAACAATGAATTAACATTAAGTCACTTACATTTTAGATGCAATATTGACTCTTTTTGTTCTTTTCAGCAGCGAAAATATTTCCAAGATCACATCAGAACCAACGCATCTCACAGCACTGAATGATTCAGCGTTTTGAATGAATCGGTTGAATAAAAGATTCAATGACCTGTTCATAAACGACTGCCTCATTCCTGAACGAATCAGCCGTTTGAACGAATCGACTCAATGACTCACCCATTAAGACCTGCCGCCACCGACTGACAGTTTAGTTTCATGTTTAAACATTCTTTCCAACATTTCTTATTTGTATTCCAAAAAATATATATATTTAAAACAATCTCATAACATTATTTAATGCAGTTGTAATTTTTCAGTGTAAATTATTTAATTTGATTGGTAACAGCCCTATAGTGTCTTATTCTAATTTAATATATTGATCAAATTTAAGAATATAAAATTAAAGTTGAAGCGTAGCCTATATTTAATAAGATTAGGGAAAAAATGCCCTTTATAAAAGGTAAAAATATCATAAATATGCATATTTAAATACGTCAAAGCTGATTGAACACTGGTGAGAATATTGCTTTAGAATAATGATATTTAACTCTGCAGATCACCCTGATAGATAACCAGAATTGTAAGTCAGAATGTAAACTGGGCCACAGATGGTAAGCACAATTACATTAACCCAAAACTAACTTAATTAAAATGCCACAGCCCATGCTGTTTTTTATTTATTTATTTAAAAAAAAAATATTATTATTATTATTATTATTATTAGAATATAGACATTAAGAGAATAAACAAATGTTTACTTTTACTTTTAATACTTAAAGTACATTTAAAATCAGGTACTTTTTACTTTTTACTTAAGTAGGGTTGTCATTGTGGTACTTCTACTTTTACTAAAGTAAATATGTCTCTGGTTATTTGTACTTTTACTTAAGTATTGAGATTCAGTACTTCCTCCACCACTGGATACGGGTAAGGTTAGGGACAGGTGTGGTGGTATGGGTAAATTTAAGGGTAGGGTTAGGGAAGGGTCAGCAGTGTAATTATAAATGTAACTACAGAAATTTATTACAGATGTAATTACATGCAGGTATTTTTAAAAATGTAAGTACATGTATGTACACAAAAAGTGCATTGTATCAAATTATTGTTTAATGATTGATTAATTCAAAATGTTAGTATATAGTAGTTAAGGCCACCTAATATAAAGTGGGTCCCAAAATACTAACTTCAATTGACAACTCTTATAAGTATATCCAAATTTACGCACATATATACACTGTTATTGAATGAAAACTTTATTCTCATTAGTCTCTTATTCCCACAAAGGCTACATTTATTTGATTACAAATACAGTAAAACAGTAGTATTGTGAAATACTATACAATTTAAAATATTCTATTTGAATATATCTTAAAATGTAATTTATTCCTGTGATGGCAATGCTGAATTTTCAGCATTATTACTCCAGTCTTCAGTGTCACATGATCAAATCATTTTAATGTGCTGATTTGGTGCTCATTTTGAAACATTTCTTATTGTTATTAATATTGAAAATAGTTGTGCTGCTTGTTATGCTCTTAACCATGTTACTTTTTTTATAATATTGTACACGTGTCTTTTACTGTCACTTTTGATCAATTTAATACATCCTTACTAATCAAAGTGACAAGCTGAACTAAGGATGCATTCCATTCAAGGGTAAAAGTCGTAATTTCTAAATTCCTACTTGGAAAATTGCAAAGGAATGCTGCTTAAATTCAGATCTGCAACTTTGAGACACACAAACAAATATTTATTTGTATGCAAATACAATTCTCTAAGGTGCTGATTATAAAACCAGTTTAGCAGACATTAGATATCCTTCTCTGTTTGTTAAAAACAACTGGCATCAGTGCATAGCATAATTTTTCTCCAAAATAGGATGGCTACCCTTACGAAAAAGAAGTTTATTCAAGTGTGCTATTAGTATACGTCTTTTAAACTAAAAAAAATAAGAAAGTATACTTTTTCCATCTACTTTTTATGTGCTTCTCAGATATACTTAAAATTGCACTTAAGTATACTTGACTTATACTGGGAGAAAGGTCTATATATTTGGTCTATACTAAAGTATATTTGGTCTATACTTGTACTCAATCTTTTGATCGAGATATACTTAAAAGTATAATTAAGTATTCTAAGTATACATTGACTGAATTTTCCAGCTATCCATGTTTTCACTGTTATATGGTAGGCGGTGCTATTACGCATCTTCTGAATGAGTACAGAAACTCTGGATCAAAACATATGTGAAGAAGCAGAAACAAGCGATAGAAGATTGCTTACACAGATGTAAAATAACGCGATCATCATATCAAATCAAAAGAAGCTTTGGGGGTGTTGATGGATGCATCTCTCTGAATCTCATCTGGATGTAGTCTTTGGCAAAAATGCAATTTTCTCAGCTCTTTGTTTAAAATCTTTCTTTTTTTTAAATGAAACTTACCCACATTCAAGTATTGATAAAAAGGATGCATTAAGCTAGAATAAAATGTTTTTAAAATGGAAAGAGTTAGTGTACAGTTAAAGGTATATTTCAAGTATAAAAAAAATAAATACCCAAATAGGAACATGGTACACCTAAAGTGCAAAAATAATATATAAATAGTAAACTATAAGTATGATATTATGTTCACTTAAAGAAAACTTAACTTACAAGTATATTTGTAGTATAACATGATTAAGCTAGTAGTTTACTGAGAATATTCTCTAAGTGTACTTTCATAAACTAAAAAATGTACTACAAGTATCAAAATAGTAAACTACTAGTATATTTAAAAGTTCACTTGTAGTACAGATGCAGTACAAATGAGAAACATTTACTAGTTACACTCAAACGTATACTTTGATGTACTAAAAAGTGGTCCAGTTTAGTCCCAAGTAGTATTGAAATAGTACACTTACAAGTATACTACTAGTGCACTGATATTAGTATACTTACCACATAAAGTATACTTAAAAATATACTTGAACTTATGTACACTTCATAAAATGAGCTTGAAGTATACTTCTTTTTCATAAGGATAGGAGACATCTTTGTTGACAATCAAACACGTTCAAAACTAATGTTTTCATTTTGTTTCTTAATATGTCATTTTCTGAAGATCAGGCAACAAAAAAGTCTTTATGGATTAAAGGCTTAGATATCAAATATCCCACATCAAACTTTGAATGTAACGCTGCATAAAAACCCTACAGAGTTTTACTGCATTAAGAAGAAAAGGCTTGAACACAATTGTCTAGGGGTTGATAGAGTCTTTTTGGGGTGATGTTGCTGTCTTATTAAGATATTACCTGCCTAAAACAATATAAATGTCTGAGCGGGATGCTCTGATCATTAGCGTGCCGCTGACAGTGAGGTTGATGCAGTTTGTAGTATGACAGCACAAAAAAATCTCCCCAGTTGGGAAAAACATGATTGACAAGTGGTGGAATTGCACACAAACTCACAACACTAACAGCTGTCGTCAATAATTTGCCTGAACTAACACAGACTAATCATCAACGTGGGGAATAAGGCA
This sequence comes from Rhinogobio ventralis, assembly GCA_039654625.1. NCBI lineage: Eukaryota > Metazoa > Chordata > Actinopteri > Cypriniformes > Gobionidae > Rhinogobio > Rhinogobio ventralis. Next base: position 27,971,305 of record CM077198.1, on the reverse strand, counting down.
CATCCACTGTTCGCTTGATTGCTGGATGGGTCTGAATGACAAATTGGCTGCAGACTCCATTGCCGAATCATTGCTGAGGGTAAAGTAAAAGAAAAAAGAGGAATGGCTTGCAAGGTTGTTTCCATGCAATATTAATTCACATCTGAGAATACAGCAGCTTCAAGTTGTTTTAGATCAAAAGCTTTTTTCTTCAGCATCAGGGGAGAGTGTGTTTGAGTGTGGAGGAGGACTGCGCAGGCAGCTGTCTGTCTTTGATATTTCGGCACATATCAGATGCCAGACTGTGCTTTGCATATACTCTTATGCATGATCTGTCTCCTACTCAGAGAAATCTGCCTCTGTCAGCTACCTGGGGGTGTAGTACAGTATTACAGTGAGTTACAGTATCAGTATTACAAATATCAAAATTCCAATTTTCATGTCACCCAAAGTGCCTTGTGTATTTTACACATGCTTTACACATAGCCTCTGTCATTCTTCCCTTTGTTTTCCTCATTTTCACACTTACATAATCACTTAAGGTTTACGCTGTCTCAAATCCCTATTTTAACTCAATTTATAATTAAATAATCTCTAAGCAATCTTTTGTCTTCTACGGTTCAGATAAAATGCTGTTTGCTTACGTTCTCGTACCGACAAGCGTCAAAATAATGCTGGGAGTAGATTGTTTTCCTTCTAATTTTTAAAGCTCATTCATGTAGGGTGAGCACCTACTGAAGTGAAATATTCACAACAGCCGACACATTAATTTTCCAACTGTGCATGAGACAGGCAATGCGAATGGCACATCCTCTGCATACTGAGACAATTATGAGACAGACACAATGGCATTGACGTACATTTATACTCCAATTGTCCCTGAATACATCATGACTTTACATGGAAAACTTTAACACCATGTCTACACCGGACACAACCGTTGTCACTCGTGTCGTGCTGCAACAAAGTACCTGTTGCAAAGCATTTGTCCTTCATGTCAGCATGTCATAAATAGAACGAGGCATCAGTTTACTGTCAGAGATGTGTCGCTCACGTCACGCCACATTCAGTGTAGACAGAATCACGGTTTATAATAAGTTTTATTGTTTTTAGTCACATAGCGTTGTGCGTGTCCAGTGTAGACAAGGTGTAATTCCAAACCTAACGCACCACTGTAAGAAATAAACTGTTTCATTACAGGCCAAAATTTCCCCCCAGAAATTAATTTTCAGGGGTATTTTTTTTTTAATTGAAGTACTGTATGTAGAATTTTTTTACATGACGCGCCAAATTGAGGCTTTCTACACTAGACACATCACAGTAAAGCAAAGTCTTTCTGAAAGGGTGCATGATGATGCTGTAATGTACTGAAGTGCACATTACAACTGGTTTAATCTTTGAAGGTAAGTTCTGTAATCATGTCTTTTCCCATGTAACATGTCAGACATGGTCCCATGGCTAAACACCATCTGGCTCCACCTGCTACAGTAGCCACGCCCTGAACTCACACTATAGGCTAAACAAGAATGAGATTGACAGATCTGAGCGGACCACTGGCAATGTTTAGATGGTGCTGGGAGACTCAATGTTTACATTTTTGCAGGAGATAAGAGGATAGAGGCATACTAATAGTAGTCAATGAACAATGAACTGGGTTAAGAGAATGTATTTTAACATTAAAAAATTATATATTTGCCTTTAATTTTTATGAGGGAATAGAAATTGAATCCATTTATTAAAAACATCAGATTTAGAAATTATTACCAACTTTGTTAATTAATAATCAACTTTTAAAAGTACAACTGAAAAATTGTTGCTTGCCTGTGTATAAGGGGTGTGAGTGGTTGCTAAGCCATTGCTATGTGGTTCCTAGGTTGTTTGTGTGCTTCTGCGCCCACCACTCATTAACCCTAAATAGAACGTTAAGAATTAAAGTTTAACAAAAAAAATTAGAGAAACTCAGGCATTTTTAAGGTCCCCCAATTTCTGACCCTATAGGACTCAAAGACATAAATGTGTCAAATCTTCACTGTGCCTAGTAATGCATTTGTAGATAAAAAGGTAACCCCTTTAAAAGTCCTCATCTTCTCTCTTCACATAGTATTTTACTAAAATTTCCTTTTCTGATATTCCAAATCATGATTTATTTTTAATGTTTTCATAACAGACGTGCAAAAGCAGCCGTAACCCCTTGTGTGGTGTCATTTTTAATTAAAGTGTTGTGAGACTTGTTGAAATAATTTCAGGCGAAGAAGTGTTGAAGAAAACACCCAAGATGTAAGATCATATTTCTGCAGGGTTACATACTTAATTAAGCTATTTTAACTCTTACTGAATGTTTCAAGCATGCTTTAGCCAATATCCTATGGTGTTTTTGTAAACACTGCATTTCATATTTGATTTATGCATCCCACTTGGAGTTAATTTCCTGCTTCAAAGGAAAAAGGTTTTTTTTCTTCTTCTGGGTGGTAAATGCAAATATTATACTTCTATGTACATAGAAGTATAATATTTGCGGGTCCTACACCCATTTCTCCTGTCCTCGCACATAATTATCATAATGTCCTCATGATCAAGTGCAGGCAAACTTTAGCATTCTGGTAAACACTTTAAGAAACCAACTTTCATAGTGTGAATATGGTGTATTCTACATAAATCTACTTTGCATCAAAATCCTGGAAATCATTTATCCATCACACAGATATCAAATAACATATTTCCCATAATCGAAGTAGAAGGTAACGAAGATCTAGTTGTGATACATGTCTACATACAGAAAAATGACACATGTTATATAAAACACACATAATACATCATATTTATACACTCACCTAAAGGATTATTAGGAACACCTGTTCAATTTCTCATTAATGCAATTATCTAATCAACCAATCACATGGCAGTTGCTTCAATGCATTTAGGGGTGTGGTCCTGAATGTCAGAATGGGAAAGAAAGGTGATTTAAGCAATTTTGAGCGTGGCATGGTTGTTGGTGCCAGACGGGCCGGTCTGAGTATTTCACAATCTGCTCAGTTACTGGGATTTTCACGCACATCCATTTCTAGAGTTTACAAAGAATGGTGTGAAAAGGGAAAAACATCCAGTATGCGGCAGTCCTGTGGGCGAAAATGCCTTGTTGATGCTAGAGGTCAGAGGAGAATGGGCCGACTGATTCAAGCTGATAGAAGAGCAACTTTGACTGAAATAACCACTCGTTACAACCGAGGTATGCAGCAAAGCATTTGTGAAGCCACAACACGCACAACCTTGAGGCGGATGGGCTACAACAGCAGAAGACCCCACCGGGTACCACTCATCTCCACTACAAATAGGAAAAAGAGGCTACAATTTGCACGAGCTCACCAAAATTGGACAGTTGAAGACTGGAAAAATGTTGCCTGGTCTGATGAGTCTCGATTTCTGTTGAGACATTCAGATGGTAGAGTCAGAATTTGGCGTAAACAGAATGAGAACATGGATCCATCATGCCTTGTTACCACTGTGCAGGCTGGTGGTGATGGTGTAATGACGTGGGGGATGTTTTCTTGGCACACTTTAGGCCTCTTAGTGCCAATTGGGCATCGTTTAAATGCCACGGCCTACCTGAGCATTGTTTCTGACCATGTCCGTCCCTTTATGGCCACCATGTACCCATCCTCTGATGGCTACTTCCAGCAGGATAATGCACCATGTCACAAAGCTCGAATCATTTCAAATTGGTTTCTTGAACATGACAATGAGTTCACTGTACTAAAATGGCCCCCACAGTCACCAGATCTCAACCCAATAGAGCATCTTTGGGATGTGGTGGAACAAATCTCCATCAACTGCAAGATGCTATCCTATCAATATGGGCCAACATTTCTAAAGAAGGCTTTCAGCACCTTGTTGAATCAATGCCACGTAGAATTAAGGCAGTTCTGAAGGCGAAAGGGGGTCAAACACAGTATTAGTATGGTGTTCCTAATAATCCTTTAGGTGAGTGTATATATATATATATATATATATATATATACATCATATATATAATTGAATTAAGGCAACGAGTTTGCACAATTGAATTAAGTAAACTGAACAAATTTGTTTTTACGGTGAGTCTACTAATACTCTAAAGAGAGTTAGTTGACATTAAGTTGCAAAGTTATTTATAGTTATTAGAATGTCTAAAGTGGACCATCGAAATAAAGTTACCGCAGTATGTCATTATGACATTTTGATTAAGAACTATAAGGTAAAAAAAAAAAACATGCACAGATGAATTCTTCACAGAAAGATTATTATAGACATGTTGAATTTTAAATTCATGCCGACTTTAAGAAACCCAAAGCAGCTGTTTCAAAAAGTGATAATCATGCAGTGATGATGAGCGATGTCTATCATTTAACCGTGTTTATGCTTGTACAGGTGGTGTCTGGCTGAGAATAAAGATGTTTTGCTGCTTCCCTTTCTGAGTAATCATGTTCTCATAATGGAGTTTTTTAAAACTACATGATAGCACCTAACCTTACTAATGTATTATTTTAAATTGTATCGCCCTCCTTCTCACTCAGTTCCACTGTTTCTCTTGGGTGCTGCTTCCCGATCCCAGCAGCCCTTATCTGACCCACCACTACAGTGAAAAGTTAATTCCAGCCTTTTCACACGCAATCCATCCTCTTGTGGCAAATTCTCATCTCCCCTGAGTGCTATTAAAGTCTCCTATCTGCACCTACATTTTTAAAGTATCTTAGCCAAGGTTTGCGCAGTTGTCAACATTTGACCCATCCTAGTGAGCTCATGTTCCTGCCCAAGAGTAATGCGGTTCCCGTGCTATAAAGGAAAGATAAACTGGAATTGAAGCCATGATTTAAATGAAATCTCAATCAAACTGTGGTAATACACAGACACATACATGCATGCATGCATACATACATGCATACATACATACATACATACATACATAAAATTGAGCTCAGCAGGTTAGTTTTTCAGTCCACAGATCTTTAAGGTTTACAGGAGTCATTTGCAATCATACTTTGTTCAATACCAATAATTTCCTTTTCAAGACATTCCAATGACTTTTTTAATACAAAATAAAGAATGTGATAAATATTGTTGACAAAAGTTCTTCCCTATTTCCCACCATTGAATGCAATTTTCGTAGCAATTATTCTCACTCTCCCAAGACTCCCAAAATAACTTAAAAATCTCACAAAAATATTTATCTTCTAATAATTTAGCATTAAAAGGCCAAATAAAGGCCATTCTTTTTAGTAAGGTACACTCAAATTTATGATCAGACATTGAGGTGGGAAAAATAGTTGAATTTAGAACTCTAATACTCATATTACAAGACGTATAGAGTCTATCCAACCATTCAGCAGAAACCTTCTCATTACTAATCTTCACCCATGTATACTGATGTGTAAACATATTGTGTTCCCTCCATACATCAGACAGGTTCAGATTTTTAATCACATTAGCTAAGCACAAGGCAGACTCTGTGCATGAGGTTCTTCACCATTCTTGTCTTTTGTAAAGTCCAAGGTACAATTGAAATCTCCCCCTAATATAATAAGATTTTCTTTGTGTTGTTGTCTTAAAAAATCCTCTAATTTAGTGAACAAACATATTCTCTCTGCACCTATATTTGGAGCATATATATTCACAAAAAGAAAAATAAGATGACTAATTTCTGCCCTCACAATCAGGAACCTCCCTGGATCAACTTCATTTTTTGACAAAATTTTCACTTCAACAATAGGGGAAAAAAGTACTGCAACCCCAGCACTCACATTGGACCCATGACTAAGGACCTTTTCTCCCTCCCACCATAGGCCCCATTCAGCCTCATTGCTTTGATCACTGTGAGTCTCTTGTAACAAAACCACACCTATATCTTTTAAATCTATAATCTCTGAAAGCAACCTATTCTTTCTCCCATCTCTTATCCCATTAACATTTAGGGATCCCTACCGCAAGACTTCCATGAGAAAGAGGGAAAGAAAAAGTACAGAGAAAAACAGAATTAGCAGTCATCATGATTATGCCGTTTTTTTCTTTTTGTTTTTCCCCTTGTTATCCTTTTCCCTGTTTGTTTTCCTTGTCTAATAACAGTCATGTGCTTTTTTAACCGAAATCTCTTCTGCTGCGAGAGCTCATCATAACTACTTGTTTTCTTAGCTCATACAACAGATGCAATAAACTTTTCAAGATCCGGGAAAAAAATCACTGACTTCTACACCTGCTTTTCCTTTTGTTTCATCTAAAAAAGTATTGTCAACAATTGTCTCACAGTCAACTGTGTAGCGACTGAGACAAATCAGACACCCTTATTTATCCAATTTAACAAATAATCTTTAAAACTCACTCTGAGGTCTATGGACCCATCCCCCAAAAGACCCATAAGAGCAAGAAGAGGTCTCTGGTTACAGGACACATGGGAACTGATAAGGTTTACGACCAGAAGGAATTTGCAGAGAGCTGTGACTCCCACTTAATTATTTTTGAAAAGGACAAAAAAAACATCTTAAACCCATATAGCCTATATATAACCACTTGAGAAATATATAAACATATATCCATCTCATGATTCAATCTCTCTTGGATTTATGTTTCAGAATTGCATACTATGGTTAACGAAAATCAGGTGTATGGCATGTTTGGTGTCTACGAAGTTGTAATTTAAAGATCTGAATGATTGTGTATATGATGTGTTGTTACCTGTGCAACATATTAGTATTAGAAGAATCTTTAATAGTTCCTTCATCAGCAACCAATCCAGTTTTCCCTCCGAAAGCCTGAATACGATTGGCCCACTGACCCTAAAAGGTGTGACCTTCTCGCAGACCTTAAAGAGAGACGCACAGATCCGCCTCTCTCGCTCTCTTGCTGGACCGACGACCGACACGTCACCTAGCTGCTATCTCTCAGCTGGCCAAGCAGGCCAGGCTGGCAGGCCTACACACACATCAAGCCATGTGTGTGTGAGACCGGAAACCCGATCGGAGCACACGGTCGTAGGCCGGCAGGCCCAACACCTCAAGCCAACTATGTGCAACTTCCTCAACTTCGATGGAGTCGAAATAACTGCAAGTGCATCGTACTTTCTTCAGTCAATGCAAAAAAAATTGATTGCAACTTCAACACCATCGGACCGAACTATTAAGCCTTTCTCCTGTGATTTCACATCGGATGCTCTTCAACAGCTCAGGCTAAATGCAAGTAATCTACGATATACAAATCACTGTGTAGTCAGTAAAAGCTACAAACCCCTTTGTTCAGACAAAGAAGCTTGTAGTCACTGATGGCTCTCCCACTTTAACTTTGCATCTTACCTATGTTTTTGTTTTGTGTGTATGCATTCCTGTTTAGTTTAGTCGTGTTTGTGATTGTCAAACAAATTGTCACTTAAATATGAGAGAGAGAGAGAGAGAGAGAGAGAGAGAAAGAGAAATTTTAAATTCACAAAGCTTTTATTTACAAAAATTCATCGTTGCAATTGCATAACATTGAAAGAAAACAAAAAAACCTTCAGATCATCAATATATTTATAGTAATAACAATTAAAAAACAATATGACAATGTTTTGTACTGTATCCTGTTCTATTTTCTTTCTCCTGCTCAAATAAATCGCCATTTTTGCTTGTCCCACCACAAAATTAAGCAGCTGGCATACAAACTTTTTCTTTAAAAAATATATTTGCATCCTAAAATAAAAATCTCTTGTGTGAATACTTCATTGCAATTTTTACAAACATCATTTAAAACAGAAAACAATGGTTCAAGTCTCTATCATCACAAAAAGGACACTTATCAGTGCTTCCAGGATTTAAAATAGAAGTAAAAGCATTCACTGCAATAACACCATGAACTATTCTCCATTGTAAATCTCCTGTTTGGTCAATGGTGGTTTGTAAAAAACTCTCCATTCTGGTTTTTGGTCTTCATTTAAACTGGAAACCTCTTGTACCAGTAGATTCTGCCAATTCTTGAAGTTTTAGAATATCAGCCTCCAAAATACTCATTCTAAACTTAGTCTCTGTAGTGATGTTTCGAGTAAACTGTAAACAAAGCTGCTTAATTTGGCCTTTACCTACATCCCACCATTGCTCTAGCGGATTTTAAAAACCTTTCTTGATTTTAAAATCCTCCCAAAAAAAAAAGAACTTAATAATGCAGTATTAAGCTGCCAATAAGCACTTTGGTGTTTTAAAAGATTAATAAAAACAGAACATTTGACCATACAATGATCAGAAAAACTCAGGTATAATGTGACAGGTCCTTATGATATTGTAATGGTGTTTAAAAACGTAAAATCTGTCCAATCTTGCCATAGAAATGGGGGCTTCCTGTCGTGAGACTAGCACGGACGAAGGACTCCACTTAACACAGGAATACAAGGTACACTGGGAAGCATATCCCACATGGAGAATGCAATACAATGCCGGCCCGAAGGGAGGACTTAGGAATACACATAACATAGCCTAACACGAGGCCTGACCATCCGGGTATGCACTCTGGTGTCGGCATCAACAGTGCTGGAGGAACTCAGGGCTTCAGGGAAGCTCACCTGAGGAATATCGCACGTATCCAGTCCGTGGAGTGGAATGACGAGCAAGCGAAGACACCTGAGCCTGTCCAGTTACCGGCCACTACTTGAGGCGAGTATATGAGAGGACACTGGCTCCACTCGGAGATTATAAAACCTGGCGAATGTGTTGGGTGTCGCCCAGCCTGCAGCTCTGCAGATGTCTGTTAGCGAGGCGCCATCGCTACGACAACCTTTGCTTGGAAAGAGCCTTTCGTTCAGCTTCCCACCATAACAGACAAAGAGCTGGTCTGAGGTCCTGAACACTGCGTTCTGTCTACGTAAGCACGAAGGGCGCGTACTGGACAGAGCAGTGCCAAGGCTGGGTCTGCCTCCTCCTAAGGCAGCGCTTGCAGGTTCACCACCTGGTCCCTGAACGGAATGGTGGGAACCTTGGGCACGTATCCAGGCCGGGGTCTCAGGATCATGTGAGAATAGGCCGGCCTGAATTCCAGGCACGCTTCGTCAACCGAAAATGCCTGCAGGACCCCTACTCTCTTGATGGAGGCCAAAGCGATCAGAAGCGCTGTCTTCATAGACAGGAACTTAAGCTCGACTGATCGCAAAGGCTCAAAGGGAGCTCTCTGCAGGGCAGATAAGACTACTGCGAGGTCCCAAGAGGGTTCAAGGGGAGAGCGAGGAGGATTCAGTCTCCTAGCCCCCCTCAGGAACCTGATGACCAGGTCGTGCTGACTTACCTTTTTCGTCTCTCTTCAGGGTGGAAGGAGACAGCCTTCGTTCCAACCCTTCTTGGAGAAACGAGACCAAGGACCCGATCAAGCATTTTCAGGGGTCTTATCGGCGAGAAGAGCCCCAATTGACGAAGAGGTTGCACTTCAACGCATAGGCGTGTCTGGTAGACAAGGCCCTAGCGGAAGTGATGATAGCCACCACCTGAGGTGGTAGGGTACTCAAACCTGCTGTGTCCCGTCCAGGACCCACGCGTGCAGGTGCCAGAGATCGGGACGCGGGTGCCAGAGGGTGCCCCGTCTCTGATAAAGGAGGTGCTTCCTCAGAGGAATCAGCCAGGGAGGGGCTGTCACAAGGAGTATGAGTTCGGAGAACCAAGTCCGGCCGTGCCAATATGGGGCAACCAAAAGGACCTGCTCCTTGTCCTCCCTGACCTTGCAACCAATCGCCCAACCGCAAACACTCGTGACAGGGCGGAGGGTTCGACACCAGCCAGAGGCTTGTTGCTGCCCGAGATAACATGGCTGTCAGCTCTGGGTTGGACTCGGGCAATGGTGGCACACCCGAAGGCACAGCCGAATCTTCATCCCCAGAGGACTCTAGCCCACCCTGAGATCTCGTCGCCATCTGGAGCGGCAAACAAAACGTGGGGCGTCAACAGACGGTCCCGCTGCTTAAGTCCGACCACTCGCGGGTAGCGGTGTGCCAAGGGGGGTGTGGCCCGAGGAATGATCGTCGGGGTTTATTCCACACCGTAACCCTCAGGTCACCCTGGCCACCAGCCAAAGTACCATCTCTCTCGGAGACGGTAGATTGGGGTGTGGCAGAGGGGACTCTCTCTCCTTTACGGAGGTCATTGAGGCTCGACCGCAACATCGCGACGGTCATGTTCCCGCAGTGAGAACATGACTCATCCACAAACGCTGCTTAAGCGTGCTGAAGTCTAAACACGTCAAGCAGTGATTGTGCCCATCAGATGGCAACAGAGATCGACCGCACCCAGAAGTGCCAACAATAAATCCAACAAAAACAATAAACCAAAAAAAAAGAAAAAAGAAAAAATAGATAGAACTCACTCAGAGTATCGCACTCCACGCTCACACTGGAAATGAGAGAGAGAGAGAGAGAGAGAGAGAGAGAGAGAGAGACTTTTTTATTCAACATTTACTAACCCACTAAAATATAATATATTCTATCCATACAGACACAATGCTACAATATGCGTATGCAAAACAAATCTCAAAATCATGGGGGAAAAAAATTGCCCATCAAACATCACCAGTTGAACACTGTAGTCTTATCTTCACATATTGACAATAAAGCACCATTCACACACCATTTAAATTCAAATTCAAGTAAATTCTTTGTCATTTGATAAAATTTTTGTTCCACTCTGATTCTCTATTCAACCAAAGCAGTAAAAATTTGCAGTGCACTTGTTTTTCCCATCAGCAGCTATTCTACAGGTCTTCCAAACAGCTAATTAAACGTGTCCAACTATAAAATTGGCCAAAGTACATTGTTCTTTGTGTGTTTACCTGCATCCATAAACAAAAAGCGTCTTGTTAAAACAAAAACCTGAATTTCCAAATATTCTTTCCAATACAGTAAACAGTGGTACTAGCCTGGAACATTCTGCAAAAACATGAAACACAGTCTTTGGTTTGGTACAAAAATTACAGGATGGTAAAACAGTCGTGTTGAACTTAGAAACAAACTTATTTGTAGACAACACACAGTGCAATATTCTCCACTGCAAATCTCCCGAAAGTTTTGGGAGGGGACCTTTGTACAAGAGCCTCCAAGAACGAGCAAGATCATCAGAAACCATAAGATATTCTTTCCATTTTGTATCACACCTGTGATTAATATCTTCAAAATAATCAGTCTTGACACATATCTGATAAAACTCTCTTTTTCCAACTGCTTGAAAAACAAGGTTCTGTAGCCCCTTGAATTTCAACAACTTCCCTTCTTGGTCATCCTCTGAAAAAACCCTTGGAGACACAATTAACTTTGAAAAGAACATTGCATCAAGTCACCAGACAGGAAACAAATTTACAAAATGTAGGAACTGAGAAGGAAAAGCAGCTTTCAGATGGTTTATGAAATGTCCCACCATTTCTTAACGATCTAAATCCCACCTGTTCACAAATTTCAACTGCTGGTCTCCATTTTCTGGAAACAATATCAATCAGATGTGAAACTTTGGTCAAGCCCTTCTCTATTAATGTTTTCACAACAATATTAGATGGGTAGGTGCCACCAAGAAAGGAATTATAAAACAGTGGTTCATTCAGGCCAAAATGGTAATTTTTCCAGTCTAAATTCCTTAAAAACAGTCCAGGAATTTAAAACTGAAACATAGAATTTTACATCAGATATAAAATTTCTATTATACAATGACATCAAGAACAATTGCTTGTCAAGGGTCAAACCACCAAAAGTTCTGAGCAAAGCCAGGCCAAATGACACCCATGGTATAGTATGCTCCTTAACATATAGTAAGGTCTGAGCAACTTTTAGCCTCATAGCTTTAATTTTGGCTGCCAAATCAATTAACCCTTGACCTCCTTCATTAACTGGCAAGTAAAGAATTGCAGGGGGAAGCCAGTGAAAAAAATCTACAAAAATCTTCTGTAGACGTTGCAATAGAATCTTTGGTGGATCAAGTGCATTTAAACGATGCCATAACATACACTCACCTAAAGGATTATTAGGAACACCTGTTCAATTTCTCATTAATGCAATTATCTAATCAACCAATCACATGGCAGTTGCTTCAATGCATTTAGGGGTGTGGTCCTGGTCAAGACAATCTCCTGAATTCCAAACTGAATGTCAGAATGGGAAAGAAAGGTGATTTAAGCAATTTTGAGCGTGGCATGGTTGTTGGTCCCAGACGGGCAGGTCTGAGTATTTCACAATCTGCTCAGTTACTGGGATTTTCACGCACAACCATTTCTAGAGTTTACAAAGAATGGTGTGAAAAGGGAAAAACATCCAGTGTGCGGCAGTCCTGTGGGTGAAAATGCCTTGTTGATGCTAGAGGTCTGAGGAGAATGGGCCGACTGATTCAAGCTGATAGAAGAGCAACTTTGACTGAAATAACCACTCGTTACAACCGAGGTATGCAGCAAAGCATTTGTGAAGCCACAACACGCACAACCTTGAGGCGGATGGGCTACAACAGCAGAAGACCCCACCGGGTACCACTCATCTCCACTACAAATAGGAAAAAGAGGCTACAATTTGCACGAGCTCACCAAAATTGGACAGTTGAAGACTGGAAAAATGTTGCCTGGTCTGATGAGTCTCGATTTCTGTTGAGACATTCAGATGGTAGAGTCAGAATTTGGCGTAAACAGAATGAGAACATGGATCCATCATGCCTTGTTACCACTGTGCAGGCTGGTGGTGGTGGTGTAATGGTGTGGGGGATGTTTTCTTGGCACACTTTAGGCCCCTTAGTGCCAATTGGGCATCGTTTAAATGTTACGGCCTACCTGAGCATTGTTTCTGACCATGTCCATCCCTTTATGACCATCATGTACCCATCCTCTGATGGCTACTTCCAGCAGGATAATGCACCATGTCACAAAGCTCGAATCATTTCAAATTGGTTTCTTGAACATGACAATGAGTTCACTGTACTAAATTGGCCCCCACAGTCACCAGATCTCAACCCAATAGAGCATCTTTGGGATGTGGTGGAACGGGAGCTTCGTGCCCTGGATGTGCATCCCACAAATCTCCATCAACTGCAAGATGCTATCCTATCAATATGGGCCAACATTTCTAAAGAATGCTTTCAGCACCTTGTTGAATCAATGCCACGTAGAATTAAGGCAGTTCTGAAGGCGAAAGGGGGTCAAACACAGTATTAGTATGGTGTTCCTAATAATCCTTTAGGTGAGTGTAGATGCAGCCAAGTTATTAATAATAAGCACTCTACCCCTATATGACAATTGGGGGAGAATCCACCTCCACTTCTGTAAACGGCCAGACACTTTATCAAATAGACCTTCCCAATTTTTTCCATATATTGATCTTCCCCCATAAAAACCCCAAGCACTTTAAATCCTTCCAAACTCCAGGAGCAGTGCTGAGGAAGTACTGGAGGACCTCCATTCTCCCATTTGCCCAGCAAAAAAGATACACTCTTCTGCCAAATTATTCTTGAGGAAGAGGCTTTCTGATAGACATCAAGAGAATCTAACATTTTCCTAACATCTTCATCTGACCTTATTACCACAGTAACATCATCAGCCTATGTGCTTAGTTTAACTGTTACCAAATCTTTACTAAAAGAACACACTGTCGAGATCCCACTTAATTGACGTCTCAGATCTGCCAAGAGTTGTTCAATAGCAATAGCATATAAAATACCTGAGAGACCGCACCCTTGTCGTATACCTCTGACAACTAAAAATCTCAAAAGGGTGCCATTTATTTTTTAAAAACTATATACATCTGTGTACAACAGCTTGACATAGGAAATACATGATGGACCAAAACCAAAAGCATTAAAAAAGCCATGATCAATTCGATCAAAGGCTTTCTCCTGGTTCAACAAAACAAAACCAACATCAAGTTTATACACCTTGGCAAAGGAAATCAAATCTCGAACCAGAAAAAGATTGTCAAAAATGGATCGATTTGAAATACAGTAAGATTGATCTGCATGAATCACTGAAGATATACAAAGCTTAAGTCTATTAGTTAAAGCTTTGGAAAAAATTTTGTAGTCAACTCCAAGCAATGACACAGGGCGCCAGTTTTTGATGTCTCTCAGGTCACCCTTCTTAGGCAGTAAAGTTATCACGGCCCTCCGAAGGCTCACAGGCAATGTTCCTCTTTCTAGACACTCCAAGAAGACAGAAAACAAGTCCTTTCCAATCACCGACCAAAACTGTTTATAGAATTCAGCATTCAGTCCATCCAATCCTGGCACCTGAAGAGAGTTCCTGAACAGCTACAGTCAGCTCATCAAAAGTCAAAGGTTGATCAAGTTTAGATCTCTACTCTTTCGCGAGTTGAGGTAAATCTTGAAGAAGAATGTCAGCCATTTCATCATCACAGGGTTCAGCCTTGTAAAGATCTTCATAAAAGGATAAAGCATAGGACATTATTCCACAATCATCCGTCACTTCTCCTCCTCCTGGAAGTTTCAAATGTTTCAAAATCTTCCTATTTACAGTCTTTTTCTCCAGACTAAAAAAGGAAGATGTCGGAGCATCCATGTTGTTAAAGGAAGTAAACCTTGCACGGATAAGTGTCTCTTGGGCTCTTTCTTCTAGAAGATTCTGCATAAGAAATCTATTTTTCTCAAGGGTTTCGGCAGTGTCCATTTTATCATCAATGTAAAGGATATCTTGCTCAAGCTGTTTCAATGTACTTTCCAAGATGCTTTTATTATAGGCAATATAAAGTTTGATTTGTGTTTTGCCAATATCCCACCATTGACTTAAGGACTTATATAGCACTTTTCTCTCTCTCCAATTCTCCCAAAAAAGGGTGAAAGAGTGCACAAAATTGTGATCTTGCAACAACCTACTATTACATTTCCAAAGTGAGTGCTTAAATGGTCTCTGTGCAATAGAAACTTCAACAGACATATAATGATGATAATTGATATTTAAAGTGCCAAGTCTCAAGGATGCCATGAAAAAAAGAAAAAAGTTACAAAAATGTATCTAAGCCATCTCACTTTTTGCCTTGCAAATGCAAAGTACTTCTTACATTAGAGAGAAGCTTCTTAAGGCGGTACCGTTTAGGTCTATCAAGCTCATCAAAGGTTGCCTTCCGCATAGCCACAGTACAAGATATCAAGAATAATTTTAAATCTGGAAAGTACAACTAGATACTGGGCTTACGAAATCCATTTGTATTGTCAAGAAAAGTATTCATCTGTTGTACGGAGAAAAGTTTAGTCCTACCTTCAGAAGTATTCTCAGAGTCCATCCCGTCATTTGCATCATATATTTCCTCGTCATCCTTATCGAAATCCTTCGTCTGTAGTTTTAAATCCATCGCCTCTTGCAAAACATCTCCTTGACTCTGATCAATCAATTCATCAGTACTTATTTTAATATCACTTACTTCAGTTTGTGTTTGTTTTTCCTTCCCAGGTGAGTCGGCCTCATGCATGTCTTTTGCATGCACCTGCTCCGAACTCAACTCTGGTTGTGACTGGCATGGCCTCAACTCATCTCCACGGCACTATTGCTGGAATTAGCCAGCAGGGATCTTTCCCTCGTGCGGCTCATGCAAGCTATCAGTGTTGATTCCACTTCGGCCTGTTGAAGTTGTAACGGTGCAGCGTCCACAATAATATTAAACCTCGCGCCCTACCATCAGTCAAATCTCCATTAGCGCCATTATTTCCATTGCGATTCGGTGTTTTTTTGCATCCGAGTGTAATCATCTTAATGGGACTCACTAATTTACCATATCGCTGCAGTCTTTCCTCTAGTTTCTCGTTTTTCACAAATGGAGGTACATTTGACAAGACAATCTTCTTTGATGGGCTCAAACATTTCATTGATCATTAATCTGCTCTCTATTAAATAATTTACCATTTGGCTTTGACTCAGGAAAATAACTATCGCCTTGTTCATACGAGAGGCAGATCTGATATTAACGCCGGCGACTGCAGCACTCACGGCCACCAGGCAATCCTCTACTGACACAGATGCATCAGGCATACATTTGCAGCCATGTCTAATAGTTAATTGGGAGAAATCACCCGCATTTGTCCCCATTTTCCCCGCTCGCTGACCAAAGTCAGCCCAAAAAATCCTACCACTTTACAAAACACAATTCAAGAAAGGGAAAATAAATAAATTCCAACACAACTCTCACCCACGCCAAACTCCGTTTACTCGCTCCCAGCATTCAACACACACACACACACAGAGAGAGAGAGAGAGAGAGAGAGATAGAGAGATAGAGAGAGAGAGAAATGTCAAACTTTATGAAGATTAAATATTGATAGGATGTCTTAGTCTTCAACAAGAACTCAGTCTATTTGAATCGGACACACAGTCATACTTTTAGATAAACTCTTCTGATAAACCTAGAACTCAGGGTTCAATAGACTTGACCGACTGACATCTGGATAAACCTTGGTACATAATTTATTTGTTTATTTTATTTATCTCACCCTGCATGAGTGTTCATTTATGAGGGTGTTAAAATGAAAACTCTGACATTCAAAACTAGCCAGTGCAGCATGGTAAATGTCCAAAGTTTTATAGCCTCTTTGTGGAATCAATTTGTATTATTCATGGAGGGTTCACGTGCCAGCAGGGTCTACAGTTTGCAAAATTAATTCTACTAAAGGGTGAAGTAAGACTAGTGTTTCTTCAAAGAACAAAATGAGGATGTCTGAAGGGTGCTTTGATCAGGCTACTAAGGAATATTTAAAAGATTGTCTAACCTAAAAATGATAACACTGTCATTCCAAACCTGCACTTTCTCTACTTTCATTGAACATAGAAGATTAAAGCTCCGAAAGCTTGAAAACGCTGTAGGCAAAGCAGAGGTTTGGACAATATCAGCATAAATCTTTATTATATACTAATGTAATGCATTAAAGGAACTTTTTGCAGTTTTCAGTAAACACCAGAAATAATGATTTACTTTTTGATTATTATAAAATGTGTAAATGTACACAAACACTCTGATTATTGGCTTACAGACCAAATAAAACAGATGTTTTAAAAAGTTTTCAATGCTCATTTTATATTTTGTCTTATCAATATAAAATCGTCTTAGAATAATTTATGCTGACATTGTCTAAAACCCTGCACTTTGCCAACATATTTTATAAAACAACCGGGCTGCTGTATCTGCATCCAAAAACTGGAAGCGATGGTGACTTTTACTGCCAAGCTCAAAATGCACCATAAATCACCATAAATGATTATTTTAATTCATCACAGCTCTCAAATCTCATTTGCAGTCATATGCTTAAATGCACAACCTGATTTCACCAATGCTCCTGGATCAACATCTTTGTTGATCCTGGAACAACATTCCAATCAACCAATCAGATTTGAGGGACAAGTTTACAGTTTAAAGCCCTGTTCGGATGGGATTAGTTTAACATGGAGGTGGGTTAAAGTAATTATTACCAGAGCTTCTCAGTAATTTTAGTCCTGTCCGAATGTGCCATCTCAGTAATCATTATGGACAATGTCAGTAAAGATTACGGCTTGAGATTTATGACTTAGCCTACCTTCTGTAAAAAGGTCCGGAAAAATTACCTCAGGTAATAAATCTCGTTTGAATAGACCCACTGTAAATATTCAATTAAATTAAATTAAATTCACATTTATTTAGATAGCGCTTTTCACAATACATATAGTTTCAAAGCAGCTTCACAGAAAATGCATGCGTCTACATTATAATTTAAAGTGGTTTGTTATCAGAGGAGCAAAGCACACAGTTAGTTAACAATGTATTATTAATCAATATAAAATAAATTAAGGCACAGACAATGGGCTATGTGAAATAAGAATACATGTTGTTAACAATGATTAGGGTATGGAATTGAGCATGGGTGCGTGTTGATGCAGAGCTGCGTCATCTGAAGTCCTCGCAGGAGTTGGAGTCGGATGGGTATCCCGAGATAAAACAGAACAGGAAAATAATTAGCGTAGCTGCTGTTCAAAGCATTAAGCAAAGACAATCATGTGCACTGATATAACTGGAGTACAAGGTTATGAGATGCATTATAAGAATGCTTGGCTAAAGAGATGCGTCTTTAATCTAGACTTAAACTGGGAGAGTGAGTCTGAGCCCCGAACATTATCAGGAAGGCTGTTCCAGAGTTTAGGTGCCAAATAGGAAAACGTTCTCCCTCCTTTAGTGGACTTAGATATCCTAGGTACTACTAGAAGCCCAGAGTTTTGTGATCTTAAAGAGCGAGATGGATTATAGGGCGATAAAAGATCAGTTAAATACACAGGAGCTAAACCATTTAGGGCCTTATAGGTCAGTAGCAATACTTTATAATCGATACGGAACTTAATAGGTAACCAGTGTAGAGATGATAAAATTGGTGTTATATGATCATATTTTCTTGACCTATAAGAACTCTAGTAGCTGCATTTTGTACTAATTGTAGCTTGTTTATTGAGGATGCAGGACAGCCAGCTAGTAATGCATTACAATAATCTAGTCTAGAGGTCATGAATGCATTAACTAACTTTTCTGCATCAGAGACAGATAGCATGTTCCGTAG
Source organism: Rhinogobio ventralis (assembly GCA_039654625.1). Classification (NCBI taxonomy): domain Eukaryota; kingdom Metazoa; phylum Chordata; class Actinopteri; order Cypriniformes; family Gobionidae; genus Rhinogobio; species Rhinogobio ventralis. The sequence goes on along the minus strand of CM077198.1, from coordinate 27,952,817 downwards.
TTTAGCAATATTTCTGAGGTGGAAGAAGGCTGTTTTTGTAACATTTGAAATATGATTTTCGAAAGACAAGTTGCTGTCTAATATAACACCCAGGTCTTTAACTGTAGAGGATGAAGTAACAGTACATCCTTCTAAATGAAAATTATATTCTAAGAGATTCTGTGTACAGGTTTTTGGTCCAATATGTACGTGAATATTCAGTCATTTCCTTAAGTAGTTTTCCACATTTTTCAAAATATGGAGGCGCTTGGAAAAGCATTCATTTGTGTTCTAGGCGCAAAGTCTGTGGCAAACCTCAAGTGTTTTCTGTTTACCATTCAGATCAAAAAAAAGGTCGAAAGCACTTGTCAGAGGCACAAAACTTCTTTTAGCTTTAGGTAAGTGACTATTACCAACAATATTCAATCATCAGAACTTAATTAATTTATTTAATAAATCATTTGACTGGACCTAACTGTTATATAGGTTATATACAACGATCAGGCATAACATTATGAAAACTGACAGGTGACATGAATAACACTGATTATCTCTTCATCACGGCACCTGTTAGTGGGTGGGATATATTAGGCAGCAAGTGAACATTTTGTCCTCAAAGTTGATGTGTTAGAAGCAGAAGAAATGGACAAGCGTAAGGATTTGAACGAGTTTGACAAGGGCCAAATTGTGATGGCTAGACGACTGGATCAGAGCATCTCCAAAACTGCAGCTCTTGTGGGGTGTTCCCGGTCTGCAGTGGTCAGTATCTATCAAAAGTGGTCAAAGGAAGGAACAGTGATGAACCGATGACAGGGTCATGGATGGCCAAGGCTCAGTGATGCATGTGGGGAGCGAAGGCTGGCCCGTGTGGTCCGATCAAACAGACGAGCTACTGTAGCTCAAATTGCTCAAGAAGTTAATGCTGTCCACCGCTGAAAGCACCAACAGTTGGCATGTGAGCATCAGAACTGGACCACGGAGCAATGGAAGAAGGTGGTCTGGTCTGATGAATCACGTTTTATTTTACATCACGTGGATGGCCGGGTGCATTTGCGTCACTTACCTGGGGAACACATGGCACCAGGATGCACTATGGGAAGAAGGCAAGCAGTGTGATGCTTTGGGCAATGTTCTGCTGGGAAACCTTGGGTCTTGCCATCCATGTGGATGTTAGTTTGACATGTACCACCTACCTAAGCATTGTTTCAGACCATTTACACCTTTTCATGGAAACGGTATTCCCCAGTGGCTGTGGCTTCTTTCAGCAGGATAATGCACCCTACCACAAAGCAAAAATGGTTCCGGAATGGTTTGAGGAGCACAACAACGCGTTTGAGGTGTTGACTTGGCCTCCAAATTACCCAGATCTCAATCCAATCGAGCACCTGTGGGATGTGCTGAACAAACAAGTCCGATCCATAGAGGCCCCACCTCGCAACTTACAGGACTTAAAGGATCTGCTGCTAACATCTTGGTGCCAGATAACATAATACCACCAGGGGTCTAGTAGAGTCCATGCCATGACGGGTCAGGGTTGTTTTGGCTGCAAATGGGGACCAACACAACATTAGGAAGGTTGTCATAATGATCGATGATGCCTGTTCGGTGTATATATTATATGTGTTTGCACACGTGATATCAGGAAGCAACACGCACATGACAACAGGGGGGTGATGGCGGTGCGTAAATTGAGTTACCCCTCCCATTTCTGCTAGTTTTACTGAGATTTCTTATCCCATGCAAATTGGCCATTAATATTACAGACGTCCTGTGGTAAAATTGCATTACTCCATCTACCCTTGTAAAACTAATCCCCTCAAATTGGGCTTAAGTTTAGGTTTACAACCAGGGTTAGGTGCTTCTACATCAGTGTTATTAATCTATCACTTCCCTCTAATTTTAGGGATAACTTACTGTATGGGTAGGGTTAGGTTTAGGTTTAGGGGTAGGGGTAGGGATAGGGATAGGGTTAGGACAACATTTTCGGACCAGAATGTTGTTCCAGGATCAACAAAATTTGGAACACGTCTAACTCCGCGAAATCAGGATGTGCATGCTTAAATATCACAACTTATTTGATGTCAGTTATGCCAAATGTCATTGTTTTTTATGTCATATGCTCAACCCTGTTGATCAGAAGTGTGTTGTGTTCAGAAAATAAGGATTACATTTTGGTCTGTCCATCACACAATGCTTATTTCTTCAAAAGACTATAGTCATTTACACTACTTTACTTTGGTACTTTTTTAAAAACCTTTTTGGAGCTTGATAGTGACTGTTGACTCACTGTATGGAAAAAGCAACTTAGAAATTCTGCAAAACATTTGTGTTAATTCATTAGCGGGTTTAGAATGGCAGATTTTTTTTTTGGGGGCATTTTTGGCTGAACTACCTTTAACATGATAACCCAACACCCAAATATGCCAACACACAAATATGCCATTATACCAGTTCCACCAATTTTGCATTTAACTACGGCAAATTGTCACATTAAATTGCATTAGCTTACATGTGTCCTCACAGGCTTTGTACAGGGCATTAGGGGGGAAAAAGTGGAACACAGAGAGAGAGAAAAAGACAAAAATGCCATCAGCAGGAGGCCTAAATGTTTCTTTCCACAGCCTCACAATGACCTGGAAATGTATGACATACATGTATGTATGACAGCGCCTGCCTGACAGAACATTTCCTTTGCTTAATTTGTTTGATTTTAGCCGTTGGATGTTGTCGGCAGAGCTTCTAATAAGCTATATAGGCATTTATGACAAGCTTCTGTTCTTTATTTACTGTAGGCTGTTAAGTGGAGTGAGAGACACAGCTTTTGACAGGCCTTTATTTTAAAATTGACCGCACCGCAGCATGCTGCCATGGCCCTGTAAATGTGGAAATAAAAAATTCAATCATACACACATACTTTGACACAGATGTCATTGTGAACTGTGAAGTGACATGAAATACTCTGGGAAAGTTGACATGCTGTCATCAAATACTTTTTCTAATTGTTTTAAAATTATTATAAATGCACCTTTTATGACCTCTTATGAATAGGTTAGGTTTTACAATTCGTACTTTTTGAGAATTGATTGTCACACAGCTGGACAATTTAAAAGTGAGTGAAGGAAATATGGTGATTTATAAATGGTGAAAAAAAAAATGTCATAGAAAAAGTGACCTGTTACAGCACCTAAGATATACACTTCCTCTTAATTCAGTAAGTTTTACCTAAAATCCTGATACTGAATAAAAAACAAGACATGTTATGTGTCAAATAACCCACAGCTCCATGACACGATTTCGCCCATGAGTGAGAATATCTTTTCTTTCTTGTCCTTTCTGAACTTATGGCAGAATAATGATCTTCCACTGCAGCACATTTGTTAGAATTCAAAGCTTTTTTGCTTATGCCAAGCACATAGACTTGACGCCTTGCACACAGACCCACAGTTTCTTGTTTTCTGTCATGTTGGTGCTCGCTTTACACAACCAATCATAAGATTATGCTCTTATCCGACTGTACCTACAATAGGCTATCAAAAATTGAATAATTAAATATGGATTTTTAAAAACATTTTACAGACATTGCACTCACAAAGAGCCATTTCTAGCCAGTTAAATATTTAGTTAACACTTTACAATAAGTTCTATTTTGCTAACATTAGTAAATGCATTAACTTAAATTAACTAAGAATGAGCAATATTATTATTTTTTTGCAGCATTTATTAACCTTTGTTAATGTTAGTTAAAGGGATAGTTCACCCAAAAATGAAAATTACCCCAACATTTGAAGCTTAGAAAAGTGCATCCATCCATTATAAAAGTAATCTATACGACTCCATGGGTTAATAAAGGCCTTCTGAAGCAAAGTGATGTGTTTGTGTAAGAAAAATATCCATATTTAAAACTTTATAAAGTAAAATATCTAGCTTCCACAGACCACCTTCCGTATTCACCTCCGATTGTATTAATCTGAAAGAAGAATACTTTAGTTAATGCACTGTGGACTAAAATGAACAAGAGAATTTTTATTAAAGTTAAGAAACTAATACACTTTTGATCTTAAGAATTTATTAGTAAATGGTGAAATTAACATTAACAAATGCTGTAGAGGTATTGTTCATTGTTAGTTGGTTTTACTATTGTAGTTAACTAATGTTCACAAATGAAATCTTATTGTAAAGTGTAACCAATATTTAACAGCGAAGCATAACTGCATAACATATTTGTAATACAGTTCCCTTTCGTTCAGTCACTCCGAGTAACGTCAGTGACTGACGAATGGGGGTTTCGCCTAGAAGCCTATCATATTCGAGATCTTAGAAAACGACCAATGGCAGGCCAATGCCATGGGCATGTGGAATTTGCATAGCATAGCTCCGCCCCACAGCGTGGGTATATAAGGAAGTACGCTGGCAACATCGCATTATGTTTCTGCTTCGGATCCAAGAGTATCTCTCTCTTCACTCCTCAAGCCTTCTGAGTATCGTCAGCTTCTTCGACGAGTAGCTTTCTAGTTGGTGTTGGTGTTACGGCGCGTTCCAGCGATCGTTTACTGTCTGCCTGCTGATCTGCGCAGTGGTCTGCATTCAGCTGGTATTCGGTCCCTGGGCGCTTCGGCATCACTGCGAAGCTTTCCTCTCACAAAAGAGCTCACACGTGGCACGTCTTTTTAAAGATGTCTCGCCCGTGTGCTTCTGGGTGCGGTCGGTCTCTGCCGCACTCTGATGGGCATGAACACTGTCTGACGTGTTTGGGCTTACAGCACGCTCAGGCGGCGTTCATAGATGAGTCATGTTCCCACTGCGGGAACATGACCATCTCGGTGCTGCGGTTGAGACTCAATGAGCTCCGTTCCGGAGCGAGAGTCCCCTCTGCCACACCCCAATCTGCTGTCTCCTCGCGAGGCAACACTTTGTCTGGTGGCCAGGGTGACCTGAGGGTGACGGTGTGGAACAAAGCCCCGACGCTCATGCCTCGGGCCACACCCCACTCTAGCGCATCGCTCCCCCCGTGCGCTCAAACTGTAGCAACGGAGCCGGCCCCTGCTGTTCCGTCTGTTGCGTTTGGGCCCGCAGAGGACGAGGAGATGTCGATCGCCGCATCACAAGGTGGGCTAGAGTCCTCTGAGGATGATGATTCGGCTATGCTGCCGCCTTCCGGTGTGCCAGCATTGCCTGAGTCGGACCCAGAGCTGACAGCCATGCTTTCCCGGGCAGCCGCGAGTCTCGGGTTGGAGTGGAACCCTCCGCCACGACCTGAGCGCTCGCGGTTGGACGATTGGTTTTTGGGGGCGCCGCGTTCTGACATCCGTCAGGCCACGCCCCCAATACCTTTTTTCCCGGAGGTGCATGAGGAGGTCACGCGGTCCTGGAAGGCCCCATTGTCTTCCCGCGACCATTCGGCGACCTCCTCCGCCTTCTCTGCCCTCGATGGGGCCGTGGCCAAAGGGTACACTGGGGTTCCCCCGGGTTGAACGCTCTGTTGCGATCCAACTGTGTCCTCAGAGTGCATCAACCTGGCGTGGCGACCCTAAGCACCCCTCCAAAGCCTGTAGATTCACATCAACCTTGGTGTCGAAGACCTACAGAGCTGCGGGGCAGGCTGCCGCCTCTTTGCATGCCATTGCTATCTTGCAGGCCTACCAGGCCCGGATGCTATGCGACATGCACAAGGGTAAGGCTGACCTGCCTGCTCGCCGCCGATGACGCCCTCCCGCGGCTCCCACCCCTCCCGCCTGGCCCCAGCAGCAGCCTTCACCTGGGCCGCGCCGTGGAGGACGCCGCAGGAAGGCGTCCCAGTCCACGTCAGCCCCGCAGCCCGCCAAGCGCTAGACTAAGCGGCGCTCCTGACGCGGACAGCTCAGGGATGGGCAGTTCTTTCCAGGAGATGGTAGCAGGACCACTCCTTCCCCCTGTGGAGGGCTGGGGGAGAATCCTTTGTTCCGCTGCTGGCCCCCGGGTCAGCAGCACCCTATTTTGGTCAAAGAAAGAACTAACTTGCCCATCCCTGAGCACCCAGAGACCGATGGCAGTGTGCGCCGCCCCCGGGTCACGCCACTCTCATCCCTCTCTGACGCCAGTCTCCTCTCAGAGCAGACCCCATTGGAACGCACGTCCTTTCCTGGTCTCCTCTGTCAGGACGCGGCTGCTGACCGTGCCCCCACACCGGGAAGCTACGCCTCCTACGTCCGGGCCGGTCACACCGCCTCGCTGCCCCACCTGGGGTACGCCTGTGGTTCGCATGTCCCTGCTGGTGCAGTTCTTGGGAGCCTGTCTAGAGCTTCCGGGACTGTCCCGCTGGGTCGCGAAGACCATCAGGTTCGGCTATGCGATTCAGTTTGCTCAGGCTCCTCCCCACTTCCGGGGAGTCCGCTATACCGTGGTGGGGCCCAATGCCCCAGTCATGCGTGCCACGGGGTTCGCATCCTGAACTACCTCGACGACTGGCTCATACTGAGTCACTCTCGAGAGCAGGTGTGCGAACACAGAGACCTAGTGCTCCAGCACTTAGCCAGTCTGGGCCTTCAGGTCAACTGGGAGAAGAGCAAACTCTGCCCCGTGCAGAGGATCTCTTTTCTCGGTATGGATATATATTTTTTTTCTGACAACATGCGAGCAATCAACATGGAAGATATTTTTGCATTGATTTGCACAGAAAAGAATGTAAAAATGAGAACAAGGTTTTAAAATACAGATCGGACATGTTTGAAATTTATTATAGCATCTGCAACTATTACAATCATCAGAGACACAAACATTTGTCACAAACTGTTCACGCATATCAAACCTTAAAGTGTGACATGCTTCAGTCTTGTAGTGTTTACTTGGCTTCAAGACTTTTATTCAAAAACCTCATTCTGTGTCATTCTGCCACAAGTGATTGTAAACATGCAAGCCTCCATATTGGTCATAAATCAAGCTACATGTAGACTCTATATATTCTTTACAGCCCTGTCAGAGATGAGAGGTGCATAAGAAGTAAACCAAAGACCTTGGTCTTGACCGTAGCACATGGGCTGTACGGCCTTCAGTTGAGGGTGATGCAGGGAGTCAAAAGGTGAACCGGGAGGCAGATCTCAAGATTAAACAACACTCCAGCGAGACCCTCAAGAAATACCTGAGCAGTTTACAAAAGACTATACTTTCCCTGTCAGCCCTGTTTATCTTCAGAGCATATGTGTTGCATAAATCTGATTTTGGCATCCTGCTCTAAAGCTCAATTAGACAGCTCAAGTGTTTGCACAAAGCTCTGCTGCAAATGATAACGGACAGATGGGGAGAATTTTTAACTTATGTAAAAATGTCCCATTATTCTTCTTCCTGATGCACTTTTTGTGTAATTACTTTGATTAATAAAGCAAGATTGACAATAGAATAATGTATATAAATACTGGCAGTGAGAATGGAGGTATAAATAAATTTAAATGCACCAAGTTGCACCTCACCACCTGAATGAATTAGCAGTGGTTAGCCATGGAAAAGAACCATAATTGTAACGTGTGAGAAATGAAATTCATCTCATTATTATGGAAATTTTTTAATCTAAATTAGCAGAGTTCAACGGAACATGTTCTCTCGGCTCCCCACCCTGACTTGTTTAGCTTCTTCAATACGCTGCATCTCTTTCTTTTATTTTTTCCCCCTCTCTCTCACTCTCCTTTTCTGATTTCCCTACAGGAAACCTGGCCTGGCAGCCTTGGCCTTCTTAAAAGCATCATTTCTTTAGAGAGGTATCCTTCTGTGTTGACCTCTGAGATACTGGCTGACTGCCATTTCCTCTCAATGAGCTCATCAATCCATCTCGGCTCTTGAACAGCCTTGATTTTATTGTCTTATGCAACCTACAGTCATCCGTTCATTCGTCATCTTTAATGTCATTTTTTTTTCCTTCCTAAATTTAGTCTTAAGCCTGGTGCATGCGGTACGGTTTTGGCCTCGATTTTGCTGTATGAGAAAAATTTTAGTGATTGTAAATGATTTATCTTGTCATAGTTTGATTAGTCTGATTGCTTAGTCTGCCTTTGTAATGAATCTTAGCCTTTGAAAAGCCAGCGATTTATACAATGTACCAGGAGTTGATATGTGTTACAAAATTAATAGACTTATACTTTTTTTATTTGAAGGTCACATTAAAACATTGTTGGAAACATTTTATCATGCTTTCGTCATTGCTACTTTTCAAATGCATTTTATATACAGACTTTGTTTAAATCTATACATAAAATGCATTTGTGAAAATTAGACATTGAAAAAACAGGTCCAAAGCACGCACATCAACGGCAAAAACTATTTTTTGCTCAACAAGAAAAACCATAAAAGACAGGAAAAATTCGGCACACCACAGCTCCAAAACATGTAAAAATGTAATGCTAGACTCCCTCACAGATGGTAACGTTTCAAGCACGTAGACTCTTCGTCAGACATGAAAAATTAGACATGAACATTAGACTACACGAAGACATGGTAAAAAGTTTCAAATTTTAAGCTATATATATATATATATATATATATATATATATATAATCTCAACATGTCAGCTGCTTTATGTAAATAAAACTTTTGTTATCCTACTGGTATGACTGGTGTCTTACATGACCATAGACATATTTTTTTCAAAAGGACTATTCATTTTTTTGTGTAAAACTTTTTAATAAAGAAAAGAAAAATGAATGAATGCACTTTAATCTTCATGCACTGGTTGCTGTCATGCACAATGCCAGCAAGTGATGGTGAAAATGAATGTAATTCTCTTGACAAAAACAACAAACACACACTCTGCCCATATATTGCCCATATATATTCCATCTGCATTCATCGTTGACATGGAGAGCAAAGCAAACAGATATTAGCAATAACATTCTGGTAGTATTTTTATTTGGTCCAATAATTCCAGCAGCCATCATATATTAAGAGAGAGTCCCGGAGCTGTTTGCATTGGGTTATCTGCATTCCATGTGGACATTAACAGTGATTTTCATTGCTTATGAGCAGGATTGTCATACGTATGAATAAATGTATGCGTTTAGACTTCACCTCTTCTTCTCAAGGAAACGCATTTACTAGGCAATAGCTGATCATTAAATAGCCTCCCCTAACGCCAATTACTTCATTATAGGGTTTAGAAATAGAGTTTCAAAGCACATCTTGAGGTTTCTGATTATATGGTCAATTTAAAATGTCAGTCATTCCTTCAAAGCCATGTAAAGCCATTACCCACAACTCATACTGTGTGTGTATGGAAGCCCTGTGCATATTTAGAACACATGACACATGACCTTCCTTAACTGAACTTCACTTTTAGATGAATTGATTTCTTTTAGTTTAGGTCTGCCATTAGATACAAGGTTATTGAACTGGGAGGGTTTATCTCTATGATATATGACCCCTCTTTTGAAGGTATACACACACATACAGTGTTGCTTACCTTGCAGAAGATGAAAAAAAGGTCTGCTTCACACCCCACCCCACCCTCTCATGTTCACACCACTCAATCCCCTGCCAGACTGAGATCCAGACAAGAGTGCTTGCTTTTGCATTCCTTCAAAAGAAAAAAAATTCTTGAGACCATCCTCCAAGGAATCCCTGTTGTGTTTCGTCTCTGCATGAGGTCGAGACCACAAAGAATAATTGTGTTTGTACCTCAGCGTGTACGGCTGAATGTCTCAGCCCATCCATATGAAAGACAGCTTGGATTTGTATGTCGAGCGACAGCGTGACTCTGCACCAACTTAGCTAAACAAATGCCATGTTTTAATGGACGGGAAATGGGCAATATGAGTTGAAACAAATGTCAGGGAACGCTCGCGGCAGGAACTTCTGGTCTGAAACATGTTTGGGAATTATTCATTGTGCATCTAATCTCTTCTGCCTGTATCAAACAAGTCTTTTTTTAGAATATTGCATTATCAACATGTTGGCAACAGATGTATGTCAAAAGTGTTGCAGCCCACAGGAAGTCCAAATGTCACATTAGTCTACATTGTATCTAGGGAGCGCAGCTGTAAACCTGTGGAATATTCCCAATAGGTTTCACTAAAGGATGGCCATATATTCACACTGACAGAGCTTCATCTAACTGATCTCAATTTCTTCCTATCCATATGGAAAATGTGAGTTGAGGTGCCGGTGGAACAGCTGATGTTGAAGGAACGTTTAGGGTTCAGTGCATCAAGCATTTTTGACATGATGTTGTTTACCACAGAAAATAATTTTGACTCATACTTCAGTAACAAAATAAATAAATAATACATTTATATATTGTAATATACAAAAATAAAATTAAGGACATTAAGGCCTGTTCACACCAAGGATGATAATTATAACGATAAAGTTTTAAAAATCGTTTTTTTGTAAAAGAATAGTAAAGTCCACCGCAACAAATTATAACGGCAAAGAGAAACAATATCATTAGAATCACTTTCACAACAATTTTTTTTCAGATGATAAAAACATCAGCAGCCAATCAGAATCCATTGTGCTTTAAGGATGCTTTAAGCATTTTGAAGCAGCAGACGGCAACGCTGCAGCGTGTGCTTATAATAAACCAAATTCTATTGTGCGTTGATGTGGATGCTAATATATTTATTGTTATAGTTATTGTTATTGGTGTAAACGGGTCTTTAACCGTGTTGGCATGTGAATAAAAGCCTAAATTAAATCTGTTTATAAACATACATATAAAGCGATTGAGTGTCTCCAGAAAATTTTGACTGCTCAATTTATATGGATTAGTTTTACAATCTCTTTATAGACTTTTTTGAAGCATCAAAAGCCGTGTTTCCACCACAGGAACTTTCTCCAGCAACTAGGGACTTTGGGGTGGTACTCTGTGTGTTTCGACCACAGGGGCCAGGGTCTAAAAGAAGTCCCTGCCCGCAAAGTATTTTTTAAAAGTTCAGGAACTTTTGGGGGTGGGATTTGGGCACTGAAACATGTTGATTGGTTGACTCAATGGAGCATTTTATTAGTCTGTAGCGGTGCGTGCAGTAAGAGTTGTTTGCCATTCGAATCAACAATGGAGTTAAAAAATTACGACCGATTGGCCGACGACGAGGTTCAGGCTTTATTAAAAACGTATATATGGAGGAAGAAATCCAGCGGGAACTGGAAAGTCGTGTGCAGTCCTACGTCACTAGACTAATCTTCACGGTACTTTAGATCGTGATGGAAACGCAGACAGCAACAGGTCTGGGGGGAAAAAAATTCCTTTGCGTAGCTGTCAATGGAGGGACAAAAATAGCTGATTTCATAAAAAATATCTTCATTTGTGTTCCGGAGATGAATGAAAGTCTTACGGGTCTGGAACGACATGAGTGTGAGTATTTAATGACAGAATATTAATTTTTTGGGTGAACTGTCCCATTAATGAACATACAGTTCTTAAAACATGAATTTAATATATCAATACTCTCAGTTTGTGTTAATAAAAAAGTTTTAAAAACAAGAAGCTTTTTTGTAATTGCAGCAGAAATACATATAATACCTTAGCCTTTACATATAAAAGTATAATGTATCTACAAATACATATAAACCTTAGTTGAGAAAGGTTGAGAATAAAATTTGAACTGAACTGGGCCGAATAATGACACTATTGTCTATTCTGTAGAACTGCTTAGAGAAATTGAATTTGCTTCATAATTGATTAATTTTACAATATTAATATTGTTATTGTCCTGTTTGTGTGTGAATCTGCTTTGTATTATATAAAGCGCAATATAAATAAATGTGACTTGACATAACTTCCACATAATGTGTACAAGTATATCATGGGGATATACTTTTTTTTAAAAAGCATATTAGCAGTGTTAGCAAACGTAACCAAATGGAATTATGCCAGTAACGCATAAACTCAAGTTCATCCACCTAGAAATGTGGTCCCACCTCAAACAAGGATGTTTTAGACCACTTTACAGCTTAAATGTGAATAAAATGACTAGTTTCAGATTTTTGCTTTTAAACCCTCTGAAACACTGACCTGGTTTACTTTCATTGTAAATGTGTTACTGGTGTAAATGCAATGTTTTTTAATCTAAAAAAGGTCAACGTCAAAAATGCTGTTGAACCTGCATCGTTCCTCTAAATTCTAAAATGTGGGACGCAACAAATTTTTTTCTTCAATATTTCAGAAAAACAAATAATGTTTAAATTAAGAGTCAACAATATGAAATAATGTTTCTTATACATGACTATTCAATCACTATAATGTTATCCCTGTATACAATTAACAACGCAAATAACTTTTAAATCCAGTTTCTAACAAAATAGTGAGTGAAAAACAAGACGAGTTTTGGACATTAAGGCCTCTGTCTGAAAACCACCACAGAGACAGAGAAGCCATGCTTTGAAAGTGATACCAGCCGAGAATCTTTGTTTTGAACAGAAGAAAGGCTGGAAGGCTCAACCGAGAAGTGGGCCCATTGTTAGCATCTGAATGAAAACACATTTACATTTTGTTTTCTTGGCAGAATCTTTCATATGAAAATGACTTGCAACAACATCCATATTGTGAGGTGTTGTGCTGATTACTTTAGCAGGTAGTGAAAGATACAAATTGAGCAATGAGGCCAAAACTGCCAATAAAAACAGATGCAAAATGTGGAGCATGCTTAAGGTTAGAGCTTCTGTGTAGATGTATTCGTGCTGAGGTTTAGTGATATTTTAGGTAGTTTAAAGTAATTTGCTACGTCTTTACATTCAAGTGAACTCAGCGTGAGAGCAATAGTTCTACCAACATCATTGCACCATATCATTGCAAAAAAATAAAATAAGAATAATATATATATATATATATATATATATATATATATATATATATATATATACACACTCACCTAAAGGATTATTAGGAACACCATACTAATACTGTGTTTGACCCCCTTTCGCCTTCAGAACTGCCTTAATTCTACGTGGCATTGATTCAACAAGGTGCTGAAAGCATTCTTTAGAAATGTTGGCCCATATTGATAGGATAGCATCTTGCAGTTGATGGAGATTTGTGGGATGCACATCCAGGGCACGAAGCTCCCGTTCCACCACATCCCAAAGATGCTCTATTGGGTTGAGATCTGGTGACTGTGGGGGCCATTTTAGTACAGTGAACTCATTGTCATGTTCAAGAAACCAATTTGAAATGATTCGAGCTTTGTGACATGGTGCATTATCCTGCTGGAAGTAGCCATCAGAGGATGGGTACATGGTGGTCATAAAGGGATGGACATGGTCAGAAACAATGCTCAGGTAGGCCGTGGCATTTAAACGATGCCCAATTGGCACTAAGGGGCCTAAAGTGTGCCAAGAAAACATCCCCCACACCATTACACCACCACCACCAGCCTGCACAGTGGTAACAAGGCATGATGGATCCATGTTCTCATTCTGTTTACGCCAAATTCTGACTCTACCATCTGAATGTCTCAACAGAAATCGAGACTCATCAGACCAGGCAACATTTTTCCAGTCTTCAACTGTCCAATTTTGTTGAGCTTGTGCAAATTGTAGCCTCTTTTTCCTATTTGTAGTGGAGATGAGTGGTACCCGGTGGGGTCTTCTGCTGTTGTGCGTGTTGTGGCTTCACAAATGCTTTGCTGTATACCTCGGTTGTAACGAGTGGTTATTTCAGTCAAAGTTGCTCTTCTATCAGCTTGAATCAGTCGGCCCATTCTCCTCTGACCTCTAGCATCAACAAGGCATTTTCGCCCACAGGACTGCCGCATACTGGATGTTTTTCCCTTTTCACACCATTCTTTGTAAACTCTAGAAATGGTTGTGCGTGAAAATCCCAGTAACTGAGCAGATTGTGAAATACTCAGACCGGCCCGTCTGGCACCAACAACCATGCCACGCTCAAAATTGCTTAAATCACCTTTCTTTCCCATTCTGACATTCAGTTTAGAGTTCAGGAGATTATCTTGACCAGGACCACACCCCTAAATGCATTGAAGCAACTGCCATGTGATTGGTTGATTAGATAATTGCATTAATGAGAAATTGAACAGGTGTTCCTAATAATCCTTTAGGTGAGTGTATATATAAACTTATTTTTACTAGAAAACAAGTTTAAATATATATATCTAAGATAATTTTTATTTGGAGCAAAATTGCATACAATATTAACACTTAATATTTTTCAGAAAGTACAACTTGAATGAAAATATTTTTTCCTACTCAATTAGTAAACTGTTTTGTATTTTAATGTTTGAATCCAAATTTTATCTATGCTTAAAACAAAGACAAAAACCTATTTTATTTCTCAACGGATAAGAGAAATAAGCTAAATTAACTGTATCTTGTCTGTCTTAAGGATAATTGGATGTTTTTACTGGAAAGCAAGGAAAAAATACAGGTAATGAAAATGACTGTGCAGTGTGAAGGACAGATAGAGAAGTTCCTAGTCCACGTCCAGTTTTTTGTCATCATTTGTCATGATTTACCTCTCGGATGCGCTATATTTCTGCTTTGCTGTCTGCCTTCTCTCTTGATAGATATGTTTGGAGTGTGTGGGTGCTTCAAAGTAAAAGATGTAAATGATCTGATTTTGAGATAACATGTAAACACAAGGAACGTGTTTAATCCATCACACACCTCCTTAATTTACTATACACAAACTGTATTATAGACAAAGAACAATAAAAGTCTTCATAAGATGCTTGCAAACAGAGCAAGATTTGTAGAAGTCCCAAGTATTGTAAACTACTACAACAACAACAAATGTAAATGTATAGTGTGTCATTTTTAAGGGGTACCGAATTGCAAAAACAATGACTATTGCAATGACTCTTTCCAAAACACTTCCCTAGCTGTCTTCCATTTGTCAGCCAAATAGGAAGGCCTGCTTTATACTTGGATTGGTGAGCAAATCAATATTTTTTTTTCAAGCAACATATATATTTATGCAAAATGATATAATGAAATAAAATAAATGTTAGATAGACAGACAGAGAGAATTCTCACTCATATCAATGGAAGTTGGTACAGGATATATTCCGTATACCAACTTCTATTGATATGAATGAGAATGCTAACAGATTCTCCTAGATCTCCTTCGGCTCAAACAGAGCTTGTTTTGATAGTGCTACTTATGGTGGTATATATACACAAGCTTGGATGAATGACAGTATTCTTACATGATAAAAACGAGACAAACCTAACATCTGAAAAAAGACACATTTCACCTTTTAACAAGATTAAAGCCATCGCTACCAGGAAGCATCACAACAATCTCTTCCTTATGAATTGGAAATAGATACAGTTTTGAGCTGGATTTTGCTCGGTTGTTTGATATTATTAATGCATGGAAAACTTCAGGAAAGAGCTCAGAAGAACCTTTGCTCTGTGACATTCTGTTTGCATTGTGAAAGCTCCATACTGCAGGTACAGAGTGGAAAAGGTCAAGCATTACCAGAGACTGATGCAACCCTCCTTTACATTGTCAGCATTAACAAATGCCTTGTTAAAAGAATGTAGAAGGAACAAGGTGGCGTGTGCTTCATGCTACAGTATTTGAAATGAGCCGACCAGCCAGCAATCGATGCGTTGATGGATTTTGAAAGTGTTGTACTTCAACGGCATACCTTGCTAGCACACCCCCGCGTGTTACAGGTTCAGTTAGCAGCTTCTGCCTCGCGCCACATCTATAGTGAAAGAGGATAAATCTTTACAGCAGTGCTTTCCTGATTAGATCCAGTTAGCTGGGAAAAAGGCATGAAGGCTCCATACATGAATAATCAGATCAATAGACTGCAATGTGGCAGTCGGCCTTCGGGTGGCACTGTAGCACTTTTGCGCAGTCTATCCTGTCTCTATTTGCTTTCACTCTCTGGTTTTCTTTCACCTGGTCTCTCCATTTTGTTTTTTTTCTTATCGCTTCTCTCCTCTTTCTTTCCTCAACTTTCTGCCTCTGTCTCTCTCACTCCCCTTTTCAGCCTTTCTTTCTTATATACAGACTCTGTCTGCAGAAAAAAAAAACCCAGAGGACAAAACACCAATAGACTGACCTGTTTACTGGCAACATTTTTAATATGCATTTTTTTCCTTGAGCATTCAGATTTACAATCCACATAGCCTTGCCCGCATCTACAGGAATAAGAACATGTGGGTGTTCAGCCAAACATAGTAGCGATCCTGCCAATCGGGTGGGCAGGCTCTAATGTGTTACAGCTCTAGACCATTTCATCATCCTCTTTGCATTCAAAAGCTTTGGCCCTGGTGCTGAATCCATGGTGCACAGCACTGCAATCCAGATACTCGCTCACATATTACCCCGTTATTTTCATAAGAGCTATTTGCACTGAGAGCCATTATTCTGCCACTTGATATTTTTTGTTTTGTGTATACAGGGAAAAACAACAACTGACAACAACAAACACCTGTGTACAAGTGGGTCTACATGCCTTGAGCTCATGTCTGTGGGTGTTGCGAATCCTTTCCCTCATTCAGACTTGCCACAAGAAGTGAAATATTAATTAACCCAAGAATTTTCAAAGGCTGCAGAAATTACACACTTTTAATAACCAGCGACCGCTTGTGCCAGTCAACAATTAATGCTGAAAATCTTTAATCCCAGAATAGTCAATTGAAATTTATTGGAGAGAGTTGTTTTCCCCAATTCTCCTCCTCAGATTCAACACTCACACAGGTTGCCAGATTGAAGA
The DNA here is from genome assembly GCA_039654625.1 of Rhinogobio ventralis. Lineage (NCBI taxonomy): Eukaryota > Metazoa > Chordata > Actinopteri > Cypriniformes > Gobionidae > Rhinogobio > Rhinogobio ventralis. The sequence goes on along the minus strand of CM077198.1, from coordinate 27,936,192 downwards.
CATGCAACAAGAAAGAGCGCACTCGACAATGGAAAGAGACGAGTCATGCTCGTCATAATGTGTACGTTTGCATTTTTATTACCACAGATTTTTATGTTGGGTAGAATCGGCGATCTCTGTCAAATTAGAATAACTGGCTAAGTATTTTAACTTAGCATGTTTCCTAGATCTCTGGAAACATATGGTATTTTTATGCTTTAGTTTTCACATGTTTTGTCTGCATCTTCAGATATTACTAACAATTCCAAAAATTTCGCACATATAGTAGATTAGCCAATATTTACTAAAATATTTGATATGATATGCATGGTATTTGATATGCTGACATGCAGAAGCAGCGGGAGATTGCACCAAAAGCTCTACAAAATGTTGTACCTGTACTAGAGAATTAAGCCATGTTTCCACCCAAATTACCCGGAACAATTTGTCCCATGAACTTTTTTCCCCCCAAGACCTGTTGCTGTCTGCATTTCCTTCGCGGTCCAAAGTACCCAGAAGATTAGGCAAAATAGTCAGTTGACGTAGGACTGTGCACGACTTTCCAGTTCCCGCTGGATTTCGTCCTCCACATATAAGCTTAATAAAGCCTGAACCTCGTTGTCGGTCCATTGGTGGTATTTTTGGTTGTAAACTCCACTGTTGATTCAAATGGCAAACAACTCTTACGGCACACACCGCAACACCAAAAAATGGTGGTTGAAATAAAATGCTGTGTGAACTCAACCAATCAATGAGTTACTACCTCACAAGCAGGGACTTTCTGAGGGGGATATTTTTACCCAGAACTTTATTTAGACCCTGGTCCTTGCGGTCAAAACACACAGAGTACCACCCAAAAGTCCCTAGTTCCTGGGGAAAGTTCCTGCGGTGGATCAATTATTAATACTGAAACTAATATGGCTAATTGGACCTACTTATAATAACAAGGAGAACAACACTAACATACTAAAACCCACGATCACAGAATATAAGATTGGATCATTGCATTTATGTATGTTTCAAGAATGTTACTTGATAAATAAGAAAGAAGTAATAAGCCCTCTGGACACTGGAGCACTTTGTAAGAATGACATGATTTCTGTGTCTCTGTGGCTTGTAAAGGACTCAGATCCTTATTCCCCTAATCTAATATTTCCTTGAAACCGTTTGCACACCCAGGAACATTAAAACACAGATAATCTCTTCTAGCCCTGTGGCTCAAAACTGTCTCTCTCTATGAACAGATATTTATCTCAGAAATGTTGCAGTGCTAAGAGTACTCACTCACGGTGTGAGCTGTAATCGAGTTGAAAACATCCGCACTCTAGGGATTAAGTGTAAGAACACAGAAATATGCCAAAACAAATCAAATTCAATCACCTTGTCAGGTGGAAAAATGAAACCACTTAAAAGTTTGGATGAGGATTTCCTTTTGTATAAAAGCACACTGCCAGCTTTAGGGTAAGATGAGGTAAGAAATCCTCTAGGGTAAGATGTCTCCCCACCTGTAATTTTGCACTTAACCATAGATGGCAGTCAATCTCATTTCAGCATGTTTATTATATGCTCTAAAGTTATAACTTTAGGGCAGGATGAAGGAGAAAAAAAATCATGACGGAAAATAACCTATGGTGCAATCAGAATATTATTAGCATAATCATGAGTGCAAATTGGACAGTTGTTGGCGCTAGAGGGATTGAGTTAGAGTCTCCAAATTTGTTTGGTTAATGATGAGACTGTCCTCTATATGTGTGCCAAATTCCATAATTCTCCCACAAGCGGTTCTATGGGCTGCCATTGACTCAAGGGCGAAGAAGAAAGAATAATAATAAGAAGAACACTAACAATAACAAAAGATGCCTGCACATTTTTGGTGCTTGGCCACTAATAATAATAATAATAATAATAAATATTAATTTTAAATAGAATACCTTATTTAGCATCCTGCATTTAGGCAATTACCTAAAAAAAATCATGTGTGATTTATTTAATTACAATAATATTGATTCCCTCTTTGTAATAAATTACAATGTACAAGGTCTCATGTCAGGTGATATTAATTAATGATTAAATGCCATATATATTAATTAGTCATGCTAGGGGGTGATAGACACGTTGATGGCTGTCATTGTTAACCTTGGCAATAAGACAGCATGCAATAAAGAGGGAAGTATGTTTGGTCCCTTTCAATACTGTATCCCTTTGGCTAAACTGGCATGATGCAGACAGGAGTGTTAGTTAATACCTTCTCATCTCTCATTGTAGATTATGAGTTTGTTTATTCATAAAGTTCCATTAAAACACACAGAGCTTTTCATAAACTGCAAAATTATTTTTGCATGCAGTTGCTATTTCAATAATGCTGTTGGGATGTTTAATCTTTTTAAGAGAAAACTAATATATCCATGGTAAATAAAGTGGAACTCTTTTGCATACACAGACTGTCACTTTAATGGATTTGAATCCCAATGAGTTAGTAAATTGGGAATTTCATACTTGACCACCTAAGACAATTATCATGTCGTTACTTCATAAATAGATGCTGCGGTTAGGGCTGAGAAATGAATTGCATAACACAATGACCCAGACACCTAAAAGGTGCTCAGCATACAGGTGAGATGGAGAAGGACAGAGGAAGATAAAAAGAGAGAGGAACATGGATCAAGTTTGTCCCCCTGTGATTTTCATAATTAAGGGCACAGTATTTTCTGTGTATGGTCTCCATCACCGCCAGAGGCCAGGCTCCAGAGAAGAGTTCGAGTAGGGAGCTGAAGTCCAGTCTATTCTCTAGTGATCTGGCCTATACTTGAGCGAAAAAATGTTCTGTGAAGGTCTGGCCAGAGATCACCGTCTGCAGGGGGACCCTCAGGCCTGTACCAGAGTGCAGATATAATGGAATGGAGCAGCACCGATTTGTCCATTGGTACTGCTGTGTGTTCTGCTTAACATTTCTGTCTCTCACTCTCTTTCCTCTCCGTCTCTCAATCTAACCACCCACCTATATCACCATCCACAAAGTGCACCAAAACATTTCATGCATGCATCAAGCCACTTCATCTCGCCCCCTCTCTGATTCAAAACTCACTACTAATGAAATTAATGATTAGTAAACAAATCTACTCTGCAGGGTAATATCCAGCTTCTTTTAAGCAGCATTTGATTTAAACAGTAGATTTCAATAAAACATGTAGTACTGGGCTAAAATAATAATAATAATAATAATAATAATGATAATATGTATACATGTGTACACTACGGTTCAAAATGTGTGGTCTGTAAGATTTTGGTTTCTTATGCTCACCAAGGCTGCATGTCTGTATACTATTTTAGTTTTTAATATTTTTAAATGTAATTTATCCCTGTACTGAATTTTTAGAAGTCATTACTCCAGTTTCCACTGTCACATGATCCTTAAGAAAATTACTTTTGATCAATTCAATGCATCCTTGCTGAATAAAAGTATTCATTAAAAATATTAATTTAAAAAACCTTACTGACCAATATATATAGGGCATATCTATAGGGCTCTATATTCTCTCAACATATATTCTCTATAAGGCAAAGCTGTATAGAATAGTTGGTCAGAATTAGCTGTTTTCTTCTACACAATTCTTACCATTCTTACCATTCTTATGCTTCACCTATCATTTCTCTCTGATTTTAGGGATAAGTTAACTTATGGGTAGGGATAGGGTAAAGGTTACATTTTCAGACAGGAATGTTGTTCCAGATTCAAAAAATATGTTGATCCAGGAGCATGTCTTACATGGTAAAAATCCCAGTGACTGAAGAAGTCACTATGTGGACACACACACACCTGGCCATCCATGTGATGTAAAAGAAAACGTGATTCATCAGACCAGGCCACCTTCCTCCATTGCTCCGTGGTTCAGTTCTGATGCTCACGTGCCCACTGTTGCCACTTTAGGCAGTGGACAGGGTTCAGCATGGGCACCCTGACTGGTCTGTGGCTATGCAGCCCCATATGCAACAAATTGTGATGCACTGTGTATTCTGACACCTTTCTATCAGAACCAGCATTCACTTCTTGAGCAATTTGAGCTGCAGTAGCTCGTCTGTTTGATGGGACCACACGGGCCAGTTTTGGAGATGCTCCAACCCAGTCGTCTAGCCATCACAATTTTGCCTATGTCAAACTCACTCAAATCCTTACTCTTGCCCATTTTTTCTGCTTCTAACACATCAACTTTGATGACAAAATGTTCAGTTGCTGCCTAATTAATCCCACCCACTAACAGGAGCCATGATGAAGAGATAATCAGTGTTATTCACTTCACCTGTCAGTGGTCATAATGTTATGCCTGATCGGTATATATATATATATATATATATATTATATATTATAAAAATTATATATATATATATATATATATATATAATTCTTGATGATGAAACACTGACAGTGGTGCATATTTTGTGATATATATATATATATATATATATATATATATATATATATCACAAAATATGCACCACTGTCAGTGTTTCATCATCAAGAATTATATATATATATATATATATATATATATATATATATATATATATATATATATATATATATATATACACTCACCTAAAGGATTATTAGGAACACCATACTAATACTGTGTTTGACCCCCTTTCGCCTTCAGAACTGCCTTAATTCTACGTGGCATTGATTCAACAAGGTGCTGAAAGCATTCTTTAGAAATGTTGGCCCATATTGATAGGATAGCATCTTGCAGTTGATGGAGATTTGTGGGATGCACATCCAGGGCACGAAGCTCCCGTTCCACCACATCCCAAAGATGCTCTATTGGGTTGAGATCTGGTGACTGTGGGGGCCATTTTAGTACAGTGAACTCACTGTCATGTTCAAGAAACCAATTTGAAATGATTCGAGCTTTGTGACATGGTGCATTATCCTGCTGGAAGTAGCCATCAGAGGATGGGTACATGGTGGTCATAAAGGGATGGACATGGTCAGAAACAATGCTCAGGTAGGCCGTGGCATTTAAACGATGCCCAATTGGCACTAAGGGGCCTAAAGTGTGCCAAGAAAACATCCCCCACACCATTACACCACCACCAGCCTGCACAGTGGTAACAAGGCATGATGGATCCATGTTCTCATTCTGTTTACGCCAAATTCTGACTCTACCATCTGAATGTCTCAACAGAAATCGAGACTCATCAGACCAGGCAACATTTTTCCAGTCTTCAACTGTCCAATTTTGGTGAGCTCGTGCAAATTGTAGCCTCTTTTTCCTATTTGTAGTGGAGATGAGTGGTACCCGGGGGGGTCTTCTGCTGTTGTAGCCCATCCGCCTCAAGGTTGTGCGTGTTGTGGCTTCACAAATGCTTTGCTGCATACCTCGGTTGTAACGAGTGGTTATTTCAGTCAAAGTTGCTCTTCTATCAGCTTGAATCAGTCGTCCCATTCTCCTCTGACCTCTAGCATCAACAAGGCATTTTCGCCCACAGGACTGCCGCATACTGGATGTTTTTCCCTTTTCACACCATTCTTTGTAAACTCTAGAAATGGTTGTGCGTGAAAATCCCAGTAACTGAGCAGATTGTGAAATACTCAGACCGGCTCGTCTGGCACCAACAACCATGCCACGCTCAAAATTGCTTAAATCACCTTTCTTTCCCATTCTGACATTCAGTTTGGAGTTCAGGAGATTGTCTTGACCAGGACCACACCCCTAAATGCATTGAAGCAACTGCCATGTGATTGGTTGATTAGATAATTGCATTAATGAGAAATTGAACAGGTGTTCCTAATAATCCTTTAGGTGAGTGTATATATATATATATATATATATATATATATATATATATATATATATATCACACAAAATATGCACCACTGTCAGTGTTTCATCATCAAGAATTTTTTGGAACATATTGCTTGCTTCATCATTAACCTGTGTGGGGATTTTTGCAGTACAACAGTCAGTGTTTTGCTGATGTCCACACCGGTGAGCTGAAACGGGGCAAGATACACAAGCTTTTGCTGCTGTGCAGTGAGCACGTCCCTGAAAGGCATCAGTTACACCATGTGTTCAGGCTACGTGACAGTCATTCAGTAGTTATATTTGTTAAACCATAGCCAGAGTGTTTTACTTACCCGCATTGGAAACAAATGTTGATGCAGAGCCCCTAAAAAACTGTGCATTTCTCAGCTCGGAAATGTTTTATTTTACAAGTATCTGATGGCAGCCTTCTCTGTGCGTGTTAAACACGGTGTATTTTCATCCTGAGCTGTCCTGAATATTCTGCTTCTGTCACAGACAGACCGTGATGGCAAACCAACCCACATCAGCGGCCTCCGCAGTCTCAGAACTCTTTAAAACAAGAGTAAACAGCAAATTGTAGCACCTCTCTTGGGCTCAAGGATCATCCACAAATATCAAGTCTTGCTGTTTCACTGTAACATGGTTTTGTCAACTAGTATAGAGAGTGGTCTTCCATTTTGGTTCCACGTGTAAAGGAAACAAGGGTTTGCAACTTAAAATCAACAGCTTATAAAAGAAAAATTACAAATGAGATCTCTTTAATATCTCAATTCTCTCTCCTGTATACAGAACTTGAATTAAAAAGAGATCAAATGAACACTTAATTCTTTTCAGATTTGTTTTCTCTTGAGAAAAAGTCCACTCAAAAAACTGACCTCTCCCCTAGAGTTTTAGAGATCTCAACAATGTCTTAAACTGTAATCCCAAAGTCTGCCATCAAAACTTAGATTTCAATATTATTTCAAAATGAACTCAAACATTTCTCATTCAATTCCCCCAAGACCAAATTATCTGAGCTGTTTTTCAAAGGCAGCGAACTCTGCTGCTGAATAGTCCCACAGCAAAATAAGTCATATTTTATCTAAGTTTGAATTGAATGTATTGAGATAAAAGGGGTGTATGTTGTAAAATAATGGCAAATAAGCCCTTAGGGCTGCACATAACATGCACAAGGATGATGTGTAGTACAATTAATGAACTAATGACTCTTATAAGCAGGTTTCATTCAAAAAGACTAAAGAGATAAAAACTCTAATGCATAAAGTACTGTATGAACTCACCAAATTGGTTAAAGCAGTTACTGAATCAACATCAAGTTATCATTACATCCAGTGTATGATGTGTACTGTTAAAAAGTTTGGGGTTGGTATTTTTTATGTTTTTGAAAAAAATGCTCATGTATTTGTTCAAAAATCCAGTAAAAGCAGCAAAACAGAAATATTGTTGCAATTTAAAATAATTCAATATAATAATTTATTTTAAAAATATAAAATATTACTGACATCAAACTTTTGAACAGTAGTGCACAGTGTATCTGCATCAACAGCCTTATCTATTTTTTTTCCCCATACCTAAGGACTTTTAGGATAAGCATCTAAGATAAAGTTAAAACTTAAAATATAAGATCTCCAATAACTCGTTGAAAGAGACATTTCTGAGCAATAACATTTCCCTCTAGAATCTTTTATATTACAGACATGACATGCTCAAAGACATGCCATCAACCTTTGCCATGTGTTTTTTGTGACTTAGTCATTTAGCCCTCGGTCTGTTGCAAACTCCATAGTGCACAAAGAGAATCCGTCTAATCAAATTCTCTGCCATATCTACACTTAAATAAACAGTAGTGGGAAATAACCTGGCTGAAGTGTAAGAATGTGCCACACACACACAAAAAGAGTGTTTGCTTTGTGACTATCCATGCTCTTGGGGAATAATAGCTGTTGCCATATGACAGAGAAGATATGTCATTGTGACCTGTAGTACTTGAGGTATAATCTCTAGGGGTGTATTTGTAATGCTCTGACATCCTTTCTTTGAGTTACTAAACAAAGCCTTTATATCCAAGTGATGGTTTTTGTTTTGTTTGTTTTTTGTTGCTGGTGACTTATGCTTAAAAAAGGTTGGTAAGAGAAGATCTGGCACTCACACTTAGATCTGGCTCTGCATTGGATTTTCAGCAGAAGAACAATCTGAGTATTTGAGATCCAGCTTTTCCCTTTTCTTTTAATTATAATCGAACAGGCTTCAGAGTCCAAGTGAATTCCAGCAGGGGTTTTCCCAAGGTTTAATATTGGTGAATTGGGGAGGGGGAGGGGTGAGTCATCAGTTTAATCTGAGTAAATGTTGGGACCGGTATGGGGGCAGGGCGGGTCGGGTATTTGTGTTGGCGGATCGGGGTCACTATAGGCTGCGGGGTCCTCCGTTGAAAGTGACCCTCTCCGGCAGATGGACAGGTATCTAACACCTGCTCCTAATGAGCTCATTAGCTAAACTCACCTCTTTAGTGGGAGCCAAGTTGACGAGCCGGTGCCAAGCAGCTTAGAGAAATTATGCAATGGCATTTGGCTGGCATGGGGCATCAGTGAGCCTCTTTTTTTTTCGTTAACTGTGATAAGGGAAGACTGTGACAGGGTCTTTGTGTCTAATCACCAGCCTGTGAACTTAATCTTGAATGGACAAAGCAGAGAGATATTTAGTATAATATGTTCCTGAACAGAGCTTAGACTGAACGTTAGCTGATTATCTGGTTATTGTGTCAGAATCTTCCTCGGGGACTTGTGGACAGTGGTTAAGTGTTATTTTAATTCAAGTAATTCTCAAGCAACACATCTTTTGTGTTTCATTCAATAAAGTATGAAGCCTGGTCAAGTATTAAAGACAGTTCTAATGTTTTAAGCATAGCGATTACATTTGCAATGTGTAAAAAAAGCAACAAAACATTTCTAAAGACATTATACATACTGTATGTCTGTTTCTGTAGCTCAGTTAATGCCAAGCTAAAACACTCAATGGGAACATACAAACTGAACACATAAAGACAACGTCGCTTAAATGAAAACATTTGGCAAGTGAGAAAACACACATATTCTGACGAAATTTTGATAGCTAAAAGTCACTGCTACAACACTAGAAAATTGTGGGTGGTTGCAGTAGTAGCTATGGTGTTCTAGACGTTTTTAAGGAGTTATAAGTTAAAATCATAAAAGTCAGTTCAATGAGACAAGCCACATAATTCAAGGAAGTTACATGCAGACAATTAATACTTACAGTAACGGGTTTGTTTCAAATAGAAAACAAGAGTAACAGTGATGTTTACCTTCCAGAAAGTATAAATTTTGTGTTTAAAGTTGACATTAAAGGGAAATTGTGATGATCTTTTCTTCCCTATTGTAACAGCTTTTCAAAAAAGAAAAAATGTGAGGCTGGACTTGATTTTGTCCATTGGGAATTGATTGAATCATTGGATCATTGTCGTTTGCTAACTGCTGCGATCGTTTCATGTGAGTGACCGGCTGCTGCAGGGGAAGGATTAAAATTTGTCTGGCTACTGGACAACATCATCAGAGAAGAGACGTTTTTGTGAGGAGCACTTTACCTGCTATCAAGTTTACAAAATTTGCTCGATAAAGGGATAGCTCAATCAAAAAAGAACATTCTGTCATCATGTACTCCGCCCTCATGTCATTCCAAAAACCTGTATGGCTTTCTTTTTTCTGTGAAACTTCAAAGATGAAGATTTCTTTTTTTTGTGCATGTTCCACAGAAGAAAGTAAGTAATACAGGTTTGGAATGACACAAAGGCTAGTAAATGATGACAGAATTTTCAACTATCCTTTTAAGCTGGCTCATCATGTGTTCCCTTGACCACAAACAGGTTTATTCTACAGTATCTCTTTTGTCTAGGATGTACTTTCAGAGCAGTTAAAACACAGTACTTTTTGGTTGTTTTTAGGCTGCTGGAATAATGAATAATCAGCAGCCTAATTTGCCTTGACCCATAATGTTATACAAATGAGTTTCATGCGTAAGCTAAGAGTCGGCATGTTCACTATAATGAACATCAACAGACAATCAACAATGGAGACATTCATGTTTGTTTCTAGTGTATCTGATTAATTAAATAACATCAGAGGTAAATGGAAACGTGTACTTCAATAAAAACTGGATAACAGAACATCTCTGATCTACAAAGACAACTACACATTTGATCAAAATTGATCAGAATTCAGAGAAAATCTAATTTCAAAAGTCCAGTGTTGTCATAGAGTAGTTACTGCTGTTTGCTATTGTATGGCAGTCTTATTAGGGAGGTCATTTGTTAAGCAGTCAGATATCTTCTATATTTAGCATTTATATTATTCTCTTTATAGTCTAAACTGTGTTGCACTGAAGGGCAGAAGATCTATGGAAAATATGTTTGTGTTCAGCTGACTGATGGGTTATATGTTTCCCGCTGCAGTCTCATTAAATGAGTGCGGCCCAACTGTGTTTGACACTTCTCTGACTAATTTCCGCACTCTGAAACATTCTCGAGCTAGAGCTGTCCAATCTGCAGCAACACCAGACCTGTAACAAGAACTGATGTGCTGTACTGTGAGAGAATTATCACAGAAACCCGCATGCCCTGAATGTCATTATCAAATTGGATCCACTTCCTCATTCCCCAACGTAACGGAATGAGAATGTTAGAATTCTCTATGCGCTTCCAGCGTGTCAGCAGACTTTGGATTAACTGTGAGCTTTCTCAGGCATATGCTGGTTCTGGAAGGGTCTCCAATCTCTAATGTGGGCTGCCAGTGGGCTGAATAGACCGTCCCATTTCATTCGCAGGACAAAAGGCACAGCACATACCTGAAGAGAAGCATCCAAGCCTCATAGCAACAGAGGTTCCAAAGGCCTGAGTCTGTCTCATCACCCACCTGTCCATGCCAGACAGGGTCATAGCTGTTTAAGCAGGGTGAGATTGGTGACTCTTGGCGGATATGCCTGGTTAACACAACGTACTGTGCTCTGCTCCTGCCAGGGAAAAAACAGATTGAGAAATAAAGCAAACAAAAAACATCTTTTTTTTACGAACATGTCAAAATTGGCCATTTCAGAATAATTCATTCCAGTGCAGCAAGGAAAGGTTGCCAGTGCGGCAACATTGAGTAGAGAAAATGAGCGAACATAGGTTTGTTTTACAGTCAGACAGCAGATACTAAGCGAAAATGCCTGCCAAGATAGTGCCTTCTGGCTTCACCCTGTGCACATAAAGTCTTACACTTAACCTTACCCTTTACCCTTAGGTATAATACATAATGATGTATGCATAAAATATTTACAGACAAATAAAACAATTTTCCACAATTTGCAACTTGCCATATAGTACTAGGTACAAGGAGCAATACAGATGTGGAATTTTATATCAGATGCTGCACCGGTGTGAAAATGATATGATATCCAGTCTAGTAGGCCTATATGCCAAATAAGCTATGTAAAACAGATATACTGTATGTTTGAGATAAATGTGTAAATAAAATAATAGTTGTCTTCATGATAAATTTGTCAGTTTATACAAACATAAATATATGTATGTAGCCTACTATGTATTATATTTAGGGCTGTCAAAGTAAACGCGATTATTCAAATTTTTTATTGTTTTATCTAATAATTTAATGCAAATAAATTACTGAAGCATGTTTAATTGTGTCATTAACATAATTTAATCACGCAGTTAGATGATCTTAGAAGCCGGAAGTTTTTATCGAAATGAGCATCTACAATGGCGCCAGCACCTGTAACCCTGGTAGGCTTTGCTGTTGCACTGTACACAGCCTACCAGCCTGAATTCACAGTGTGAATTTTTTTTTTATGCATGCTTTGGTGTGCATAATGTATGAATTACACTCACCTAAAGGATTATTAGGAACACCATACTAATACTGTGTTTGACCCCCTTTCGCCTTCAGAACTGCCTTAATTCTACGTGGCATTGATTCAACAAGGTGCTGAAAGCATTCTTTAGAAATGTTGGCCCATATTGATAGGATAGCATCTTGCAGTTGATGGAGATTTGTGGGATGCACATCCAGGGCACGAAGCTCCCGTTCCACCACATCCCAAAGATGCTCTATTGGGTTGAGATCTGGTGACTGTGGGGGCCATTTTAGTACAGTGAACTCATTGTCATGTTCAAGAAACCAATTTGAAATGATTCGAGCTTTGTGACATGGTGCATTATCCTGCTGGAAGTAGCCATCAGAGGATGGGTACATGGTGGTCATAAAGGGATGGACATGGTCAGAAACAATGCTCAGGTAGGCCGTGGCATTTAAACGATGCCCAATTGGCACTAAGGGGCCTAAAGTGTGCCAAGAAAACATCCCCCACACCATTACACCACCACCACCAGCCTGCACAGTGGTAACAAGGCATGATGGATCCATGTTCTCATTCTGTTTACGCCAAATTCTGACTCTACCATCTGAATGTCTCAACAGAAATCGAGACTCATCAGACCAGGCAACATTTTTCCAATCTTCAACTGTCCAATTTTGGTGAGCTCGTGCAAATTGTAGCCTCTTTTTCCTATTTGTAGTGGAGATGAGTGGTACCCGGTGGGGTCTTCTGCTGTTGTAGCCCATCCGCCTCAAGGTTGTGCGTGTTGTGGCTTCACAAATGCTTTGCTGCATACCTCGGTTGTAACGAGTGGTTATTTCAGTCAAAGTTGCTCTTCTATCAGCTTGAATCAGTCGGCCCATTCTCCTCTGACCTCTAGCATCAACAAGGCATTTTCGCCCACAGGACTGCCGCATACTGGATGTTTTTCCCTTTTCACACCATTATTTGTAAACTCTAGAAATGGTTGTGCGTGAAAATCCCAGTAACTGAGCAGATTTTGAAATACTCAGACCGGCCCGTCTGGCACCAACAACCATGCCACGCTCAAAATTGCTTAAATCACCTTTCTTTCCCATTCTGACATTCAGTTTGGAGTTCAGGAGATTGTCTTGACCAGGACCACACCCCTAAATGCATTGAAGCAACTGCCATGTGATTGGTTGATTAGATAATTGCATTAATGAGAAATTGAACAGGTGTTCCTAATAATCCTTTAGGTGAGTGTATATGGACACCTTATATCATTTGGTTATTTTGTGTACTTTTGGAGTCTCCAAGTAACCTTTTTTGGAAAGACACTGTGGCAAGCAGGGCAGGACTGAGAGCTGTGAGAACTGTGCAAGGCCACACCGGTCTCAACTATCTCACGGAGGAGCTCCAAATTGATAAAAGGAGCGACGACAGTGAAGGACGAGAGAGGACCAGGCCTGTGATTTTATGTTGTGGAAGGTGTCCATGATGGGCTTCCGCTTTACTTTCGTTTGTGTATTTCATATGATTAAAGTGGTTGAACGTTCGCCGGTTACCGTCTTCTTCTCCCCTGAACACTAACCTTGCTATAGACAGACATTGAAAAAGTTTGCAGAGAATACAGTTTTGTGAGAATCACTTTCAATCTGATGTTTTACTCTGCTGGATATTGAAAATGATGACAAAATGAACGTGTGTAAAAAAGATAAATGGTGTATGCTTAATTTCACGATAAGTATGCAATTAATCACAATTAATTGCACAAAAGTGTGCAAATAATCGCAATTAAAAAATTCTTTATCTATTGAGCCCTAAATTATATTATACATTTTCAATGCATAAGGCACCAAGGCTAGTTGTCAAACATTTAACTCTAATAAACATATCTCAGATTAGGTTTATTACATGTTGTTTTATGACACATCCCCTATGTGTAGTCTTGTCTACAGAAAAAATAATAAACTATGTCACAATGCCATTAAATGAGACTAACATACTTAACTATCAGAACATTGTTTTGGCCAAACAATACTGCAATTACATTTAAAATTCATGACATCCTTCTTTGACATGACATTTATGAAAAATACTCGTTTTAACCTTTCAGTTAAAATCTGACTTCATTATGTAAATAACTCTTGCCTGAATGTACCACATCCCAATGTGGTTTCCCAGTGTTCATTTGTTTACTCAACTACTGAAAAAAATGTTGCACAATGTTTGAAACCAACATAAAAACTGCTGTAGAGAAAACATTATTTTGTGTTACTGGACTTTTGACTCAAAATCTTGCTTCTGTTACAGAGTTATGCCTTGGTCACCTCTATATTGTCAGTAGATACAAAATGTAATATGTATATTTAGCATAGCCTTGAGGTTGAAATTATTTCTGTATTCACATTTCATAACATGCCATCTTTCAAACAGAAGCCGAAACGCCAATCAATATTAGGAGGTTTTAGCCCAAGATCTCATTTTGTAATGACTTACTTTTATTGACTAAATGTAATTATGGTCTGGTGGTCTGAAGTAGATTCAGAACGTAGCGGGACTGCATTAGCCAGGAAGCTGAAAGGTTTGAGTGGAAAAAAAGAGAAATGGAGTGAAAGAAAAAAGGAAGCGGGAGAGAAATAGATGGAGTGAGTGAAGGAGCAATGCAGATGGAATGTTTGTAGACTGAGAGGTGATTTATGGCCCGTAGGAACAAAATCAACAAGTTGAACTTTAATTGTATTCGTTGTGATTGGGGGGGAGGGGGTAGTTAATACTGCCTCATGATCGATGGCACGGGGCAACCGCTTTGGCTGCGCACTTTGTCTTTTCAGCTCTGGCACGGATATAAAATCGCTGATAAAAGCAATTAATTGCTTTGAAAGTTCTGTGCTAATGCTAGAAATGAATTCTTGGCTCAGATTTAGTCAAATTTTTACTGATGAAAATATGTCCATGAATCCAAGGCTGTATGTTTAAATAAGCTATTAGGATTTCCATGATAAGCCCTATCTGGCCTTATTTCATCTAATCGGGTGACAAATGAGTCACGTCCTAATAGATTAGACATTTCGGTGAGTAAAAAAATAATGAATGTAGCTGGACAGAATATAAAGTACCCTGAACTCAGCAGCATAATGATCTCTCCTATAATCCTGTTCAATTTAACAACAAAATATATTGCCATTGACTTTACATTAAAGTAGTATACATGTAAAAATGACTCATATAATGTGAAATGTTGTGGAGATTTCTATAGAAACAAGCATTTCATGCTTAATTAGCTTCTTTTTATTTTTTTGGTTATTGATTTAATTTAATAACAACTAATCAATGGGAAAGATGCATGAAACCCGGTGAAGCTTTTTTTACTCAGAGGCTGCAGACTCATTCACAACTTTAAGGAGTGTAGCTTTTTATTTTTAGTGTCACCAATTCATTTGTTTTTACAAATGGTGCACACATTGCATTTTGCAGTGTGCATAAAGCATAACATAAGGCATATTGTTATGCTCTATAGACCCTTTTCACATTTCCGGGTTTCTCAGAAGCAGAAGTCGTCATAGTTGGGTTAATTATAGCGATTAATGAGAGGATACATTAAATATATTTTTTGTGTCCCCATTTGCTCAAATAGCAAAGGAAAAACTCCACAATAGTGATATCACAACTTTCAAAAAGAGGGGAAAAATAGAGTGAGATTGATAACGGCAGTCAAAAGAGAGAAAGATGTTAATTTTACCGTCACTCCCATATACGCGTATTAGAAACACCCTTACAGCAACAGTAACTTGTTTTTTGCAAAAGTAATATAATACAAGGTATTAGTGTTATAAATGTACATACATTTTATTAAATGAAAATACAAAAAACTTTTTTGTATTTTATAAGGATTTACGATATTGATGACCGTTAAAACGCATCATCACAGTCTGTGAAAAGGGTCTATGGGTTCCTGTAAAGTGGAGATGATTTACTTCCATCAATTGTTGAATCCTACTGTATGTCAACGCAGACCCAAAAACGGGTCTATCCTGAGTTGATTTATTAAAATGACCTTCATTTTGAATTGCCGTAATGAAAATGGAAAGGGAGGGTGGGTTTACATCGGTGGCGTGGGCCATAGAGGTATAAAGGGAGAATTTCATGGTGCCGTCTGCTATTAAATTCTATTTCAGTTCAGTCTTTATTGCTTTCCTTGAAGAACAAAATATAGTATATGTAGAAGGTTCTAGCCTTTTTGAACAAGGTCAATTTATTGACATGCCATTATTAAATATTACACTGACAACCAATCACAATTAACGATGATCAATGGTAATAATTACACTGAAAGATCAAACGACTGCACCATGAAAACAGCACTCTATACACTCTATTACACTATTATTTTTTACCACTGAGTCAGTGGTTCGTGAGAGAATAAAATGTGTTTCTAGACGTTCTAGACAGTTTAAAGCTCTGTATAAGTGCTACACCAATCAACAAATCATCTCTGAGAAAAAAATCACAAGCAACAAAACAAAAAAAGTGCAGTTCAGGATTAATAAATTGCAGCTTGTGAAAAGGTGGGGCGGGGGTGACCCAACAGTACACAATCAAAGGTGCGTGTGATTCACATAGTGCGACTGTTTGACTGTCAGATTGGTACTAAGTTAGGAAGGGAAAAGTCTGCTATATCTGGCCATCAAATCACTGTTAAGAGATACTATTATGTAATATTCACTTTTAAAATGATGATGAGAACCGAACTGAGCAATGACATTACTGTTTTCTACAGAGCTGCTTTACAGCTGAATTGAACTTATTTCACGTTTGATGATCTTTACACAGTTATTGAACTAAATTGAATCAACACTGAACTGACTACAGCTGAACAATGACACTTTTTTCCTTTTAGAACTGAATGGTTCTTTTCAATGGGTCAGACAAACAATTCTGAGTACGTGATTCATTAGGAGTCATTACTGACTTCAATAATTTATTACAGTATTCTATAATAAAGGTCACACTTTAAATAAGGGTCAAGTTCTCACTATTAACTAACTTAACTACTTCAACTTTTATTTATTTATATAGGCTAGCGCATTTAAACACAACTTTGTTACCTAAAGTGCTTCACAAATTAAGAATATAAAAATGATACACACACACACATTTAGTTAGTAAGGTGTTAAGTTTAGGTATTGGGTAGGATTAAGGGATGTAGAATATGGTCATGCAGAATAAGGCATTAATATGTCCTTTATAAGTTCTAATAAACAGACAATATCCTAATAATATGCATACTAATAAGCAACCAGTTTGTCAGAATTGGACCCTAAAATAAAGTGTTACCATAATAAATTACTAATAGTATTCTAAAATATTATTGGTTAGGCTTCAAAATATCCCAAAAAAGCATTTGTAAGCTTCTGTCAAGGAAACTATGGGGGTATGCTGGAAAAACAACTGAGTAGAAGTAAAATTAAAATTAAGATATACACACACACACACACACACACATAAATATTCATAGTCGAAATACTAAAATTGTAAAGACAAATTATAACTGCGCACTCAGTGTGCATTTCTGTCTTTATGAAGTTCATTTCTTTAACTTACAACTCAAAAGGTGTGCATTTTCTTCTGCTCTACTTGAGGAGTAAAATACTAAAATGTCTATTTGGCACACAGCAAGAAACTCATTCGCATCCTCTACAACCTAGCACTTTAAACTCGACCTGCAAGATTGTGCCATGCAAATTGCATTCTGGACAGATTTTGTGTGCACATTTACACTGTTACCTGATTTGCATTATTCCCTTTGTGAATCGGACGCAAAAACAACACAGACCGCGTGTGCAAACAAACAGCGCTATCACCGGCCGCAATTAATTCCCAGAGCATTCCCCTTGAGTCTGAACTAAGTTATTTTACAATCAGCAAATGAAGTAGTGGGGATTTGCAGCAGGAATGAACTGGACTCATTCTGTGGCTAAAACCACATAGATTGTAGTCTATGAAATATGCAGGGAATTCGCTGCTGCACGCATTTAATATGCATAGCTTGGTTTTTTGTGGCAACCACAACACAGCGTTAGTCAATCACAGATTCACACGTACAGAACCTTGGTGTTAAAAACAAACTTTTCAAGAAGTTGATTACTGTAACAGCATATAAAAATTACAAGTCAAACTGGGCAACATTTTCCGGTACATGACTCTCCTGCTTTCCCTTTCATTTTTTCTTTTCGTAAAAATGTTTTGAGAGTGTTTGATGATAAGAACACCTGCAGGGCCCGCAGTTAATAAAGAGCACTCATGGATATTAGCGATATACTGTATCCTGCAGAGCAGGAAACACCCCTTTTCTTCACCTTCCCACATTTCTGATACTGAGAAAATTTATACATAAAACCTACACATGAGGAGAAACCAATTACGCCAGCCTAGAACCCATCCCTCTACACAACAAACTCTTTTATTGATCAGGTAATAATTACCACAGTCACATCATAAAGTACCTGGAACAGATTGGTCGTTCAGGTTATCGATTCTCCCGGGCTCCCCTTCACTTCTCATTGTATGACTGCTGTACAGAGCTTGATGAGATGGGCTCTGCTCCGCACTCCTTTCGGGGTTGTGTTGGCATGCCGGTACGGGGTTTATTCATTTTGGTTCTTTTTTTTAGCTTGTGTCAAAGTGATTTTCACCAAGTATATTCAAAGTAATTGTTTTCTGCGAGTGCACTTTTGGCCTGTGCGATGCATACTTGACCCCATTCTCTTTCGCTCCTGTTATGAACGGCAAAATCCATCTTTATTATCCTCTAAAATGCAGTTATTTTACTTTTCCTGCCCCTCTTTTTGTCAGATTAATTTCCTCAAAGCAGAACCATCGTTTCTCGCTCTTAGATTTTCCGCCTCTACTGCTCTCTCTTGCTCTTTTCCCTTTCTAACGCTGACCTTTCCTCTTTCAATGGTGTAACTCCAGGGATGCCTGAGAATGCACCAGCTGTGTGGAACGCTTCATTACCCAGCTATCTGCAGGCCTGTGACCCTAACTTCTGCTGCCCACAGCAACTCTCACCACAGCGAACCCACCCTGACCCCACCAAACCCTGCACAAACTCATTTGCCCTGCTCCAATTGAACCTGCCAATCTCTAATTTTTACAAGCATAAAAAAGTCCTGCATGGCTGGGTGAGTTTCCAAATTCATCCCAAACTAAGTGACGGCAGAACGGCATAATTGAGAACCAAAAACAAAATAGTTTTGCTTCTGCTGGAGATGTCAGGGGTGAGCAATTCTTTCGCTTTGGGAAAATAAGTCACTTGCATTTGAATAAAACTTCAGGGAAATTACTACACAATTAGTGCATGCTGGAAATAAAGCCAAGTAAAAAAAAGTTTGTTAATGTTATGGGTCACACTAGGTTGTAAAACTGAATCTGAAACATGACGTTTTAATGCTTCTCTTACATAGAGTACAAATTGTTCCACCTTCATTGTGTAGATTCCAAGAAAATATTAAATATATACAATATACTGTATGTGTTTCATTGCAGGTTTTAAGGATACAAATGAATCTTTGTTCGGTGTCTGCAGGAGGGTGTGATTGCTAATCAGAGTCTATATAGAAACGTGTTATTTCACAAGTACTTGAATACTGTGCACAGACAAATCGCACACAAAAGCGAGCAGGGACACAGTGTGACTGGCCACGCAGTCGTGTTTGTTAAGACGCCTAAAGAAAGACCCAAGCTCCATAATGATCAGTAAGGATGAGTGATTTCTACTGTTGGATGCAGAGTGTGTTAATTGAACGCTGTGAAATAAACATCTTGCAATTAGCACTGTATTAATGTTCATGGATAATCATGCTAATTAAAGTGTTGAGTGTGGAAAACATCATGGGATGGAAAACTTCACACCCAAGCACGACACTTTCCCTGCCTCTTCCTCCTCCGTTTGCCTTATGGAGCATATAATGTTACAAGACAAGAAGTATATGGCATTTGAAATGAAAGAAGATCATAGAAAACCAAATTAATTTGCAATCATAAGTGCATGAACAGTGGATATATTGTTATATTACATGCATGAACACACAACGCAGATATTGGCTGAGTTCATCTAATATCCTGTTGATATTCTGAGTATTAGAATAAGGTCTGAATGAGATCTGAATATATTTCATTATGACATCCAGTAGCAACCCTATTAAAACACAACACTGCTTCTAGACATGGCAGGTGGAAATGGCATGGCCATGTTTGGAATGAATACAATTACTTGTATGATAATATTCTAACTTTAGGAAAATAAATGGGTTATGAAGAAAATGTTTTTTAAAAAACCCTTTCCGTTCACTCATCACTCTGGGAATGGAAGGTTAAGTCAATTGCGTTGCATTGTGGGATATGGTATTCCACACAATGTGCTCTATTTTACACATTTTTTGGCAAATGTTGTAGGCCATCTTGGTATTCCAAGAATAGAAATACATTTGCATACTGCACATGGTATGCATATTGCAATAGCCAGAATATAACTAGATTATGCCATTCTGAATATAGCAGTAGAGATTGAGAGAGATGGAGTGAGAAAAAGATTTAGACTGAAAGACAAAAGATTCACCTCAGCCATCTGCAGTGAACCTGATGGGGCAGGTGTTCAGGTGTCAAACAGGCAGGTGGGAACCAGCTGAGACTTTGTTCATATCTGCCTACTTTTGACTTTTTTTTTCTTCTATATTTTGCAGTAATGGGGAATCTTCCTTTGTAACTCCTTTGAAAATTGCTCAACTGCACCGAAAAAAAGTACTTTGCTACAAGATTCTAACAAAAAGGGCACGAAGCTCCCGTTCCACCACATCCCAAAGATGCTCTATTGGGTTGAAATCTGGTGACTGTGGGGGCCATTTTAGTACAGTGAACTCATTGTCATGTTCAAGAAACCAATTTGAAATGATTTCGAGCTTTGTGACATGGTGCATTATCCTGCTGGAAGTAGCCATCAAATGATGGGTACATGGTGGTCATAAAGGGATGGACATGGTCAGAAACAATGCTTAGGTAGGCCGTAGCATTTAAACGATGCCCAATTGGCACTAAGGGGCCTAAAGTGTGCCAAGAAAACATCCCCCACACCATTACACCACCACCACCAGCCTGCACAGTGGTAACAAGGCATGATGGATCCATGTTCTCATTCTGTTTACGCCAAATTCTGACTCTACCATCTGAATGTCTCAACAGAAATCGAGACTCATCAGACCAGGCAACATTTTTCCAGTCTTCAACTGTCCAATTTTGGTGAGCTCGTGCAAATTGTAGCCTTTTTTTCCTATTTGTAGTGGAGATGAGTGGTACCCGGTGGGGTCTTCTGCTGTTGTAGCCCATCCGCCTCAAGGTTGTGCGTGTTGTGGCTTCACAAATGCTTTGCTGCATACCTCGGTTGTAACGAGTGGTTATTTCAGTCAAAGTTGCTCTTCTATCAGCTTGAATCAGTCGGCCCATTCTCCTCTGACCTCTAGCATCAACAAGGCATTTTCGCCCACAGGACTGCCGCATACTGGATGTTTTTCCCTTTTCACACCATTATTTGTAAACTCTAGAAATGGTTGTACGTGAAAATCCCAGTAACTGAGCAGATTGTGAAATACTCAGACCGGCCCGTCAACCAACAACCATGCCACGCTCAAAATTGCTTAAATCACCTTTCTTTCCCATTCTGACATTCAGTTTGGAGTTCAGGAGATTGTCTTGACCAGGACCACACCCCTAAATGCATTGAAGCAACTGCCATGTGATTGGTTGATTAGATAATTGCATTAATGAGAAATTGAACAGGTGTTCCTAATAATCCTTTAGGTCAGTGTATATATATATATATATACGTTTTGTGCAGAATCTTTTATTCTTTATAACCTCCAATAAATGCTGCCTGTATGTGGTTTTCATGTTACCACTGCTTTCTTCAAATTCCACCAAATATTTTCAATGAGATTTAGATCTGAAGACTGTGCAGGCCACTCAAGAACGTTCTACGACTGATCCCTGAACCAAGCTTCAGTAGATTTGGATGTATAATTTGAGATGGCAAGTCCATTGATCATCAAGCTTCAGTTCCTGCACCGAAGGCATCACCATCTTTGCCAAAATAGCTAAATACTTAAAAGAATTCATGATGTCCTTCATACAGTCAAGATTTTCACTTCCTGCAACAGCAAAGCACTCCCATAACACGACTGGACCACCTTTGTGTTCAACCATGGAGATTCTTCTGCTCATAAGCTTTGCCTTTTTTGCACCAGACATACCGCTGATCCATGGGTCCAAATAGTTCCATTGTGGTCATCACTCCATAAAACATTCTTCCAGAGTTCCACAGGTCTATCCAAATGAATTTTAGCATATTCAAGTCGGTCTTTTATGTTTTTCTTGGTCAAGAGTGGCATTCAGCAAGATGTCCCAACTGAAGGCCATGCTTGTCTAGTGTTCTTTTTATACTCTGCATTGAAATGTTTTTTTCCTCCTTTCATCAGGTCATCTTGCAAGCCTTTGGCAGTATATTGAGGGTTTTTCTCAGTTGCTCTGATCAAACATTTTATTCCACTTAATGATATTGTGCATTTTCTTCAAAACCATCAATGATTTTCTGGTACAATACATTTTAAACTTATGAATAAGGCTGCCAGCTGTGTCTCTAGGAACTTTTAGTGTTTTGGAAATCTTCTTGTAGCCATAGACTTTCTATTGTAATAAAACAATTTGATCTCTATAGCTTTTGTGAGAGCTCTTTTGATTTGTCCGTATTTGCTACTCAGCTTTAGCACATGCATGAGCTAAATGTATGTATGTGTAACAGCACAAGCTAATTCAGTTTTGTCATAGTATCCAAAGGCTTAATTGTGTTTTAACACAATTTTGTACCATACAAATGAATGACTTAAAAACAGCAGCGTTGAAGGGTTGAATGGTTGAATGGTTATGACATAGCTGTATTACAAAAAAATCACGTAACTCAAAAGCATTACATTATATATTGACGTTATCACTTTTAATTTGCCACTAAACTGTTATAGATTAAAGATTTTTTTTAAAAACTACATTTGTACATTATTACAGTCTCTGTGGGGTTGAATAATTTTGATTGCAACTATATATATATATAAAATCAACTATATAAACTGATTTCACAACTTTCACTTGCACTGATTGCCAGATATTTTCTTTATTTTGATTATCTTCTATTTTTATTATCTTTCTTTCTTTTTATTATCTTTCTTTTTATTATATTTCTTTATTAACTTCTGTGTAAATGCATTTAAATTCTTTATATACTTTAATCTCTTAACCTTCGGCAAAAGAGTTTTGAATCACGTTGGCTCTCTCGCGAGAAGTGAATCACACGTTCTCTGTGCTGAAAGGCATGCGATTGGCTGTTCACTGCTGATGTCACACTTTCATGTGCACAAGCTCAACAAACTCAGGATCAAAGTCTGAGTTGACAGAGAAAACTGATGATCAGCATCATGGTACCAACAAAGCCAGATTAGATTGGTTTGGTTTTGTCAACTCAAAACTAATCCTGTAAGCCTGAGTTTGTTCAGCTACCATCATGATACAGGCCCCTGTTTTGTACAGTTTCTTTGTTAATCTTCTAGTCTGTTATTCAGTTCTCCTCCGTTCTCTTCCTGTTTGTTTCTATGGTTTCTAATTGACTATTATTTCAGGTCAGGTGTGTTTCATTAATTATATCATCAGCTCCTGTGTTTGCCATTCTATTTAAGCCCTCAGTTTCTGTCTGTTGATTGTTTAGCTTTGTTCTACGTCAGTGTGTTTGTGGTATGTTTTCTCCTCATTTGATACTTGTGTTTATAGTTTGGATTATTATATTAAAAGTCTCCTTGAATATATCTCCTTCATTGTGCGCTTCAATACTGCAACCACATTGTGACACTCACATGATTTGTTTCATGTTTCAGAACTTCTTTTAAGGGGACATAGTGAGCATCAATTCTCCCTGGTTTTCATGGTGCATTGAGCGACTTTTAGGGAGCGATCGTTTCAGTGCACTGAAAGGATTTTGTGATTGAGACAGCCCTTTAAATGGTTGACTCCCTAAACAGTGCCATGAATACTGAACTAGGGAGCTGATTGAGATGCACCCTAGGTCATTATGTAATAAAAAATAGAGCACATAATAAGGATGTCAGTTATGGTAACAAGACAAGAAATCTAATACATATTTACACAAAAGTAATGAACATAAACACTACTTTATGTAACCATATTAAAGAGTAATAAACAGCAGTTTTGAGCTAAATATTTCACTACATAAAAAAATGGCATTCCAGGAACATGATTCAAATCAATCAACAAATAATTTGGATGAATTCAAATGAATCATTGAACCTGAATGAAATGACTTGCAAAAGTGAATCATACTCCCAACCTCATTTGAAATGAGAGATGCTCTACTAGAATGTAACATAAAAACAGCGATATAAAATGTTACTGAAAAGACATTACTTTGATACAGATGAGCTAGTAGCATGAGTAACACTACTGAAATATACAGTTATTGCTGAAACGTTTAGTTAGTTTAGTTCTGGCACACTGTTTGGTCACTGCACACAGCATTTGTTCATTCAGGACTGTTGCTAGACATGAGTAACTTTGGAGGCAGAGTTTCATTTCATTCAATTTAGGCAATTAAAGGAAAAGGTCAGGTGGAGAAACAGATGGTTTGCTTACAGCACCGCACCCAGCCCAAAGACACAAAAATACAGTTGACATTTATCCACAGTCTCCAGTGGACCCCGTTAAGTGTGTCAGGCGACGAGAGAGAAATTAGACGACTGATAAAAAGCTACACTTGGAAACGTGTCTTATACTGTGCCGCCGTGTTAGATGTCTATCATGTTCAGTCAAGGAGGAAACGGTGAGATTCAAAGTAATCATTTTTCACAGGGTAGGCAGAAATTACTTTGGGTTAACGATAATACGGTTCGGAGAAAAAGCAACAGATCATGAACAAGCTTTTTAAAAAAAGTAAGGGAAGAAAATTCGAAAATTACGATTATGCAAATGCCGAATTTAAATTTCAAATCTAAATGTTAAGGCAGAGTTCCTGCAGTAAGGGCAGCAGGTAATGATGCCATTGGCAGGAGAAAGTGTGAGCCCGGGGGGGGAAAGGGGAGCACTGGAATTAGAAGAGGCATACATTTCTCCTCGTTAGGCGATGGATAATTAAAACAAAAGGGAAGCTGCTCCGAGGCAGAGGCAGGACAGAAAGGCTCCCCTGAGGCGGGGAGGACGGAGTATGTCTTAGCATAGGCTAGACAGCAAGCAGAATGTTGTCTCCGCAGAGCAGCAGGAAAAAGACATAGAGCTGTTAGTCAGAATGCTGCCTGAGGGCTCACGGCTGTTCTTTTTTCCTCCCGCCTTTCCTCTCTCTCTCTCGCTCTCTGTGTCCTTCCTTTTCTCTATTTCACCTGCTCTCGTTTCCTTTGCTTGTGCGTCGCTTTATATAGCTGGTCCTGATAAGCTAATTTAGCATAGTGAGGACATGTGATAATTCTTTTCCTGTGAACAGGTACCTTTGTGTGCTTCGGCATCCAGGGGCTCTGAATATGCAGTGGGAGTTGTGCCACCTCCTCTCTCCATGGTAACCCCAGCCTGGTTCAGCCAGCCAGATGAGGACAGACTCTGTGTGTGTGTGGGTCCCTGGCTTTCATCCATTAATTTTAGCACTGCAGTGACTACATCCTTTTTAAAAGTGAAGCATATTACATGCCTGAGAGAGCTGATGCGTGTGAAAATAGCCAGTTATTTATATAGAGCTTTACAATACAGATTGTTTCAAAGCAGCTTCACAGTAAATGCTTGATTCTGAATGGTTGGTCACAACATACCGAGGAGACTTATTCCTGTATAATGCTAAAACTGTATAATGACCACTCATTCGGGTGTTTGAGGCTGTCAATCCCTTCATGTCTCTCGTACCACACAGTGGACGCTCACATTTATTTATATAGCGTTTTATACAATATAAATTATTTCAAGCAGCTTAACAGTAATAAACTGGAAAATAACAGTATGAAGAATTTCAGTTGTACACTTCAAAGAATGATTTTCCTTCTTCAGTATTTTTGTCTTGTTTTCCATTACAAATATCTAAAGAGTCTTAAAGACCCCCTGTAGTGAAAATCAAGATAGTATTGTTGTTTATATGTCTATGTGGTGTTTTAATATGCTTTAAGACAAACCATGTGCAAATTCATAAAAACAAGCTGAGTATGCTGAGTATTTTCTCCTTAAAACTGCAGTGGAAAAACAAGACAGTCTCAAAATCGCTGGTGTTTCTGACGTCACAAATTACCTTGTAACCAATCACGTCAACGTGCCGGCAGGCTTTAGCATATCATTACTATGCTGTGAAGCAAAGGAGTCTCAAGAGAAGCCAGGTTATCCCGGTATATTTTTCTTATGACATGAAAAATCGGGTACATTGACAGCGGGTGAATTATGCATATGTATATTACAATGTTATGATGAACTATATGCCTTTCTCCACTGACGTGGAGCGTTTCTAGGATACAGATTTTTAGAAGGCAGCTTTCTGACTCTGAAATGTCGAACGGGAACATGGTTTGTGTAACATTAGCAACACATTATTAGCTGTGTGATAACGTAGTCAAGCAGAAGGCTAATCATATTAATTACTGTTATGTGTCTGATGTTTTAGAGAGCGATATATAAACGCATTACCATTCTGTAGTTTGTAGGCAATATTGAGTGGAGGCGGGTGTCATTTGCATATTCATAGTTCTGCGTATACTAAATGAAGCAAGGGTGTAGAGTTACATTTTTTTTACATTTTACATTTATTTTTTACAAGTAATTTTGCTTCAAGTAAATGTATCTTGATTTAAGAATGCTTACATATATACTGAAAAACAAGACAAAATACCTCTTTAGAATTTTTTTTGCAGTGTAGAGCACCTCTAAAGAGACAATCGTGTCATTGTTCAGCTAAATTTAGTTCAATGTTGATTTATTGTACTTTTAATAACAGTGTCAACATTGCAAAATAAATCAGTTATGAAACAAACCCGGTAACACTTTATTTTGATGGTCCCTTTCGGACATTCTGTCGACTATAAGTAACTTTGCAAGTACATTAATACTTATTTTATCCCTAACCCAGTCTACTAATACTCTACTAACACCAGAGGTGGGAGTAAGTCACACATGTGCAGCTCCCAAGTAAGTCTAAAGTCTTAACCTTTAAGTCTCAAGCAAGTCCAAGTCAATTTTTGTGAGAATCAAGCAAGTCAAGTCACTGCTTTATGTCAAGCAATTCAAGTCGTAGCTTGGGTCAAGTCACTGGCAAGTCATACAAATGTTTGATGATTTAACTGAATTTATATATTAAAATAAGTTAAAACTACAGTAGTTTTATTTGCAACAAAAAAATTGCAATATGCATTTCTACTCAAAAGGTGTCCAAATACAACTGAGTTGTTAATACAATAAAATCTAAAAAATACAAAAAAATAATACAAATTAAACGACATAAAATGTAAATGTAACTGAAATTAGGCCAATATATTGGATGAGATACGTTCTCTTTGTATTATTTGAATTTTCTCTCTCCTGTTTGTCCTGTACAGCGTGACCAGGTGATTGGTATTATGACTAATTAACTTAAGAGAACTCAGATTGTGGCTGAATCCGAAATCGCCCCCTAAACCCTCATTCACTATTCCCTACGTTAGTCCTCTAATACAGTTCACTTGAAGGAGTGAATGAAAACGAGTGAGTGAATTCGGGCAGCCGCTGTGTGTACATCGGCTGTACACTCGTTATTGCGGTGCAACGTGGGATTGAATGAGTGCACTCAATAACGTCCACTATGGTTTCGGACACCACTACAAATGGCTGTCCCCTCAAATAATACCCTGTTTAAGGGTATAGGGGGCAATTTTAGATTCAGCCTGTGTTTGTTGCTCACACCCTGATGAAGGTTCATTAGCTGCAACACGTAGGTGTGCAGTAATTGTCACCTGTTTCTAAAATATTAAAGCCATGATGAAATAAAGGCTTTTTATATTTTTTCAATAATATATTCGAGTGCCTTGGATTATTGATTTTTATCAACTCTTAACATGTCCAAACAGGGGCATAGCCATCATTTCAAAAGTGAGGGGGACAGAATGTCAAGTGTTATACTGAATGTCAGTTTTTTTTGGACCTTTATCTAATTGATGGTTTTATTTTTATATCTTTTTGCTTAATTGGCTTATATATAATTTATGTGAGCTATCTGTGTCTTTTTGACCCCAAAAAATTAATACAAAAATTTAAATAAAAAAATAATCTAAAATGGCATGAGACTTGATGTGGTGGTTGACATTTGCTAGCTCTACAAACAAAAAAAAATATTGGAATGATACTGGATGTTAGCATGAGAAAAAGTCTGTAACATAATATGTAATTTTTTTTAACAAATGTAATATTACTCACTTTAATAATGTTTTTGTGCAGTGTTGGGGGGATTTTTATTTATTTATATAAATTCAATCAATGGGAGACTATAAAAATTACTTTTTGTTACATAATTTGTCAAAAATCAGCTCCAATGCAGAACACACACAGAAATGATGGGGTGACTTTTATCCCAGCCGCCCAATCATAGTGGAGAAGGGGACACTAACCAACCACCACATTTTACTTGTACAATGTAAACAGATGACAATAACAAGCATAAAAACTGAGCAAAATGATTGAAAACAAGAGCCAGAACAAATACTTTACATTGTTTCTACATTTTTATATAGAAACGATACAGAAACAAACTATCTGTTAAATTAGATACTAGTAACACTTCCGCGGATATTCCGTATATCACACACAAAACGCTACGCTGCCGAAATGTTCACAGCTAGGCGTCTTGCTCAATTAAATTATTCAACAAGAGAAATAGGCCGAGTTATTCATCATTGTGCAACACAATTCGGATACCACGTCAACTTACAGTGCTTGACGTTTTCATAGTGAAGAGGGTTTTTTTTACCGCTTTAAACTCATCGCGACCTCTATGTATGAAAATGATGGCTACAGCGCGGGTGCGAGCATGGGCATGCCATGACCCGTGAGTGACTGACTACCATTGAAACTTGAAATTCACATAATCCTGGTACCCGAACTTAATTATTCTTGGTGTAGCGCCTTTCATGTTCAGTCACGACTCTCTCTGCTTGTCACGTGGTTAGGTTGCGGTGCGTTCAAAAACATATGAAACAAAAGTTATTTCGAGTCATTTAACTCAAGTCAGAGTCAAGTCTCAACTCAAGTCTCAAGTCTTTTATTAATATTTGTCAAGCAAGTCTTAACTTGAGACTTGAGTATGGAGACAGATCAGTCTCATTAATAATAGCTGTCTGAGGGGCTCTGTACCTGCAGCTAAAATACAACAAAACAAGCATCATGTCCTCTTTATATGGGACATCTGATTACCAAAGCAGTTGCTTACATCTGTTAATATTAAATAAACTATCGCTACAACTGATCTCTAACTTCTTCGTTTCAGTAAACACAGAAATGAACTGATCAAACTGCACATACCTCTGCTCAGCCATGACTTGAACTGTAGTCGAAAGCTGATGACGCAACACCAGGTAGGCCAGCCCTCAAGCGATTATGATTGGCCAATGGTTTTTGTGCACAGTTGTAAATCTACAAATTGTGTTTTGCATTTGTGAAATGTATTTTGCGCACGTGAATTTGGTTTCATGCATGTGAAATTGGCTACACATGTGTGCATCATGTTTTTTGCGTGAATTATCAATTAAACTGATCTGTCTCCATACTTGAGACTCTCAAGTCCTAAAATTCATGTGACTCGAGTCCCCCACCTCTGACTAACACTAATAACCGTTAGTAGACATGTAGGTGTAACATTACTTGTTACAAAGGCACGTGTCTATTTTTACGTAAAGTGTGGTTCTACAACACATACATTTACTTACGTTTTCATACACACTATAACGTATAATACTGACATATTGACAGCATTAAAACATAAATTATTTACGTATCTGTGTGAATATGTAGCAGTTCCCATGTATAAATATTAAAATAGTGAAAATAATGTTTTGATTGTATTGTATTTTAATATCAATGACATGTTTTCAGTCACATTTATTAAATGCAGTTTACTCGTCTACTTACTGTAATATTTCTCCTATGCAGCGACAATAAAATCATAAAATACACCAAAACACAACATAAATTCACTAAAGACATACATTTTATTTGTTTGGTGTAATCCAAATGTTTAGAATCCATATGTTTGCGAGGAACAGATCCAAATTTAGCCCTTTATCCAGCGATCTTCATTTCCATTCTAAGCAGCGACTGTAACTTCAAATCCCACACTTGACTTGTTATGAATTCAAAATTTTAAAAATCGTGCACTCAAGAAGCGTTACGTCATTTTTTTACGGCAATGGTATCGAATGCTCATTGGCTCTCTCCTGCTTCTTCACAGATTGCAACATGTCGGAAATGTTAATTAACAGATTAACATTTTTATGGATTAGTAATTTAAATTCTGCTCTGTACCTCATACAAAACTATACCACCAGAGAGAAACGGGACTGCAACACATCGTCAGGTAGCTACTTTTGGTAGCTTTTGACATTTTTGCACAAAATAAATAAATACATTATTGTGATTACACTTGTCTGTCCGTTATGCTTTTATTTATAACAGTACATAGTTTTGAGAAATGGTTATGGGTAGGTTTAAGGGTAGGTGTAGGATTAGCGGCTCAAAATATCATTTTATGCTATATTGTTACTAAAAATTTATAAATATTGACTAAAAACATTTTCCTACACATTTCTGTCCATTACATTTTATCCTTTTTATATTTTGCATAAAATGGGTATGTTTAGGTTAGGGGATCTTACATTTATCTGTAAAATGGTAATGTATGAAATATGAAATGAAATATTCGTAAATATTTAAAGTTTTTTAGCTGTAAAAACATAATAATGCTACATTTAAATGTTGCCAATACGTCCATATTGTTTCAGCACCTATCCAAACATACGAAAACTTACGTTTTGTGTCTTTGAAAGTTACATATTAATACCTAGGTATTGACGATGAGATCAGGCTAATAAAACAACTACCATGCTTGTTTTTTAAAGCACATCCCAACATTTCAGAACAGTTGTCTCAGTGAATTCCAGCTCTGAGTTGTGGGGGCTGAGGTAACATAGCCGCATGATTTCCAGAGCTTTCACCACACAAACAGAGTCTGTCGTATTCGTTCCCTGTTTAGAAGTCATCAGGGAGACAGGTGGCCTCCAGGTTCACTGAAATACAGAAACTTGAGCTTTGAGCCACCGTAACCTGGACCGGGCTGGATATAAACCAAGACAGTGAGGGCTGTAAATAATATTTTGGT
Organism: Rhinogobio ventralis; assembly: GCA_039654625.1. Taxonomy (NCBI): domain Eukaryota; kingdom Metazoa; phylum Chordata; class Actinopteri; order Cypriniformes; family Gobionidae; genus Rhinogobio; species Rhinogobio ventralis. The sequence goes on along the minus strand of CM077198.1, from coordinate 27,905,094 downwards.
AATGTGTGAACATTACTTTTATTACTTGAAAAAGCCATTTGGGAAGACATTTTATTAACCAATTGCCCCTAAATCCAGAAATGACCTTGACAATCCCTGAGACCAAAGAACCAGCTGCACTCCATATGTCACTCAACACCTTCTGGGCTAATTCAGCTCAGACCTAAATGCGCACACACTCATACACACAAACATGTGCATGGCCACTTCATGTCTGGAAGCCAAATACTCCCTCTCAAATCATATGCACCATAACATTTTATGGCATACAGTCAGATAGAAAGTACACAGCTGTCTAAAGTATTGTGCTTGTCTATATAAAATTATGAGCTAAATAGTATTTTAGAGGGAGGTGCAACTCTGTTAGGAGCAATACAAACTACACAATTAGCTAAAACAGTGCTAGCCAATGTGGAACATCAATATCTGTACAGTAATTAATTGAAAGACTGCTTGGTTCAGCTGGAGTAAGAAAATAAATGTCTGTATACATGCAGAATAGTACTTAGTCATCATAAAATAGGATTTTACCATTTTACTTCCATAATGTGATTTCAGAGTGAAAAAGGTAATTCTCTGTGAAAAAAAAAATGGTAACATCAATAAGTTTTATTAAATAGTTAATTTATTAATCTAGGTTAAAGTTAATTTATAAATATACAATTGTTTATGGTTAATTGATGTTCGTTCATAATACATTGTTAATTTATACAACTTGAAATGTTTAAAAATATATATTAACATTAACATTAAAAATTTAATATTATTCGTAGTTCATGTTTGTTATTGCATTAAAGGCACAATATGTACGTTTTTTTCATTAAAATATCCAATAACCACTAGAACAATGTTATATATTTTGATGACTTGTGTACTTATCCCAAATGTTTAAATCCAGAAAAATAAGCAATTTTAACCAGGACACAGACCGTGCCCATGCGTCGCCTATCAATGACATCATACCCACGTTACCATCGATTTCTGGTTGTATTTTATAGAAACCATGGAAACATCAAAGACACTTTAATATATTATGTGTGTTTTATTAGATAGGTGAGCAACTGTTTGGATACATTCTTCGACAGGAAGCGAATCATAGCTCAACACAGTTAGTCTTATTGTTTAAATCTCGTTTTCATTTACTGCGAGTACCATGTTTTACCATGCCTAATATCGATCTATCTTACTGTAGTGTTCAACAAGTGTCTCATAGTAGCCGCCGAGCGAGCGCACAGAGTAGCATTATAACATAACTTTCAACACACTCAAATGTATCTAATAAAACAGTGCTGCGTTACCTCACATACGCATGATCAGAAGAAGCAGAAGTGATCATCTGCAGCATAATAAAAGCTCTGCGAAATCAAGGCGTCATCAGTCTACGCCTTTGTTTTGAATAAGCGACCTCTAGCGGCGAAAATTACATATTGTGGCTTAAACTGTTTTTGTAAATTTGTAATTTTGTTACCCAAAAAACTTGAGAGGGTCTTGATTTTATCTATATGGAACTGTTCATCAAACAAGCAAGTTATATCAGTTTAATGAAAGACCAACATGTTTTTTTGTGCACAGATGAATCTTGCAAGAAAAAGACAATTTATCTGTAGTCCATTTTAAATTAATGTTGACTTTTGCTTTTGATTAAGTTGTGATGTTCAGATACAGATACAAGATTTTATTTATGACCTCATTCTCACACCTACAGGTCAAAGCTTGAACTTCAGAACTTCAGTAACCACTCTTAGCCATGCACCGAGGTCTCAGCTGTTATTCTGCATCTTGAACTCTGGATGGCCAAACTGTGTCCTCCCTAATCCATTTTTATTCTTCCTCACAGAACGAGATGCACCATCTATCACAGAGGGATCACAGGCTTTGTGTGATGCCCTTATTTCATCCTTATTTCATGGTCGTGCTCTCAAATTTCCCATCATGCCCTCCATCTGGCCTGTACCCCCAGCAGGTGGCATGGGCAGGCAAATGTGTTTATTCCGCCACCAATTCAGGCTGAGGAGGTGCTCTGTTTTTGGAACAGGTTTTTTTAACATCAACACACACCTGTGAAAGCATGGGAAAGGTTGGTTTTTCTGGCATATCTTTTAACATAACCTGTATTAAACTTACGGCGACAATTTCTTATTTTCTAGATTTCTAGGTCTAATTATTAAATTTAGATAAGCAGATCAGAATGTATTGGTTTCTGTGATAAAGGAAATATTAAGTCAATATTCATGAGGTTGAGTAGAAGGGTCTAAATATAGACCGCGTTCCCACTCTTACCACAGTATCTTATGCTCTTGCTTTAGTGCATAAGCAAAGGGAAGTTGTGTTAACCAAAGCGGATTTATCTGTCATTAAATGACACAGAATAACTGGCATTATTCAGAAGTTCCATTCATTAGAGGCACTAATCACAGAGAATAATTAAGCAGATAATGACACCGCAATCTGCAAAATGAAAATGGGCTCTTATCTTTGAACCCAGGAAGCATTTTAATGAAACTATGTATTAATTTTATATCAAACCTAGACTGTAGTATATACAAATGCTACATCAATGTCTAGATGTATTACCGCGATATCAGTTATAATGACTGCAGTCTTTAAAACAACACCCATGCCTTTAACAAGCCCCATTGACTTCCCTGGGGGAGTCAATGGGGTCTATCAACGGTTCGGTTACTGACATTCTTCAAAATATCTTCTTTTGTGTTCAGCAGAAGAAAGAAATTCATACAGGTTTGGAAGAACTTGAGGGTGAGTAAATGATGACAGAATTCTATCCCTTACACAAATTGCACATGCACAACTCATGCAAGTAAGATAGATCAGTTCATATCAACATAAAAATGGTTAACTGTAGGGCTTTCAATTTAATACATTTAGTACAATTCACTATATGAAAAAAAAACATGTTGAAAAATGTATGCGTTTAATATTGCCCCCTAACCCATGCGTAAATTCCATAAGTGATTTTTCAAGTAATTTAAGCTCGAAGTGCACTCAAGTCACAAATCCATGGACAGCCCAGTCTCAGCTGCTGCTACAGGTATATAAAAAAAGAATTCTCAGAGGAAGCATTCTTGCAATCAAACACAGCATAGTGGATAGAATGCAGGTGTCTTTAAAGGCATTTTATAGCTCATAGTGCAAGATGCTGAAAATCAGTGTGAGGAATATCAGTATCCATCTGCATAGACCAACAATTTGTAAATAGACAAAATACAAGATCACATCCTTTGTGAATAGCAAAATCTACCACAGACAGCTTGACAAACTCAAGTGCAAAATGGATTGCTGTGGAGTGGGCAAAAGATAGGACTGATATGGAAATACACAATGTTGATAACTGAAGCTACTTTTTGTAATGTCTATTCAATGTCTTGGCAATGTTAGATTAGGGATAGGCATATCAATACTGCAGTATCGATACTCACAAGCTATTTATTTGGTACTGATTCTTTTTAAAAAATCGATTTTAAAATTGTATTGATACAAAACGTCGGTTTCTGCTTCACTTTCAAATGTTTTCAGTACTTTTTTAATGTTTGTGGCAAAACACCTCTGACATTTTTAGCTGGCCTGTGTCACATGACTGTGAGAAGTGAGCTTCACATGCAAAGACACTCACTTCCACATTAAAATGCAGAGATAAAAAGAATGGCAGAAAGCAACATAGCATGGTGTGGTGCTACTTTTCAACTGTAGAAAAAATACAGAAAGATGCCATGATATATATTTTAGTTTTTTTTTTTTTTTGTTACAATAAATTAGTTTTTTATTATTATTAATCACAATATTTCTGTAAAAAATCGATGGCCAAAATGTGTCATGTAGATGTGATTGATTGGTTATAAGTGTAATGATCTCTCTTTTTTTCATAAAAATTAACATTAATTTGAAAAACTACATATTCAAAAAATAATCAGTATAGTATTGATATTGTTAAAATTGTAACAAAAAGTATCAGTATCGTATCAAATTAAAAAGTTTGGTAGCCCATCCCAACGAACGAACAATAGATAGATAGATGGATAGATTCTCATTCTTCAGATTATATTTAGTTATCCTGTCATTCTTTGTAACTTTCACTGGCTGGATTTATATGGTAATGATTTAAAATAATCATATTGCACTGCGGCAAGAATTGTGCACTGACCATGACAAGCTAAACAAAATCCAAAAGAGATGACATAAAATAAGAGTTGTTTTTCACATTGACTCACATTTTGAGTCAGGCACTTCTTGCTGCTTTCGACCTTAATTTGATGCCTTTTCTAGGAAAAGATGCAATCAAAGGCTCATGTATTAAATGTTTAGATACATTGAAACACTGAAAGACATCCTTTGTTGTATAGCATGTCTCATTTGCTTGAGACTCATGGTTGCTGGCTCCCTGTTGTCAGTCTTAACTCTCCTGACTTCAATATTGACTTCCACAAAGACCATTTGCCCCTTTTGTGTGGCCATCACATCCTAGCTGGCTGCTAAACTCCCATGACACATCTATCATGGTATACAGCTGTATGAGTGCACATTAATTATCTCATCACTCTCTGTAGTGGAGGAAATTATGACGGCATCCAATGAAAAGTGGTTGAGTGATGCACAGATGGAGGCCTGATACTCCCACCAACGTCTTGAAAGGTTTCTTTAATTAACAGTCAGCTCATGATGAAGAGATTCTGCTCTGGCAAAAACTGTAGCCCACAGCTGCCCAAAACTAATTTTACAGTGTAGTTGCTTCCCAGAAATAATTAATTTCTCTACATGAATCCAATTGGAAAGCAACAGTAACCTTTCAGCATGACTAGAAGGCCATGCATGGGCAGTGATGATCCTCTGTGCCGAAGTATGAGAAGAAGTGTGTCCAAATTTGGCTAATTTACATGTCATCCACATGCACAAAGTACTCTGGGGTACAAAAATGTATTTATGCAAATAAAATGGATTAAATTGTGCTTGCTCCAAAAAAAAAAAAAAAAGCTTATAGCTGTTGCCACAATATCAACACTGAAAAGTTAACTTATGCGTCTCACGTCTGAGATGTATTCAGATGCTTTTGTATTGTTATTCAGAATGAGTCAGCTTGACAGGTAAGGGGGGGAAATGTACAGTTTGGCCATGCTAATTTAAATTTAGAGCTGGCTAATATTCACTTTTATTCCTCAGAGCAGGAAAATGATTACCGTCAGCAGAAATTTTAAACCAGAGCTACCCACTTTTTCCTCATGTATATGCCTGCTACCTTTTGTACATTTATAATGTATAATAACAACGTCCAAAAAAAACAACAATGGCTGCGTTTAAGTCTATTTTTTTATGTCCTTCCCTCCCTCCGTCTCGTTCACTCGGATGTATGTCACGAGTGCCCACTACTGGCAGAAACCTTGCAATAGGTTAAAATGTTGATCACTTGAAATCCGCAATTGAACATATGCAATTTTTTTGTCCTTATGAATTTGTTTTACATACCATTCTACAGGCCTGTATGTATGCTTGGGCTGTTGGAGAAAATAGAAAATAAAAACACAAGTTTTGTGTGGTTAAATGTGGTCAAAATAACTCCAATATCATACACAACAGTTGTGTAGGATGGGGTTAAATTAAGCGCAATCTGCTGTGACCTAACAATTGTGTTGCACTGGTCTATAGATCTGTCTGAAGTGTACATATTGAGTAGACCCGCTCCCTCAGTCAAAATCGAGGGGTCAAGGGTCTGTCCAAATAAACTTCCCTCGCCCACTGAAGTTGAATGCACTTCAAAATGTTGGCGGGAAGTGTACGTGTAAAAGTGGAGTTAAACGCAGCCTGTGTGATGTTCCTGGCATTTTTTAAACACGCATTTACCCTGCTGGTAGATGTTGTAACTACACCATCTGGCTGAAAAGAGCATCTTTCTCTATTAACAGCCAAGTATATTGGAAAATAGTGTTACAATCCTTGTCTGGTCATCCATGATATTTCTAGACTTTTATTTATTTTATTTATTTTTAATGTAGGTGAAAGGCTTGTGTGGGTTACATAATTAAACAGGAAAACCTTCTTAAATCATTTAGGAATAATGCAAAAATAAATTAATAATTGAATGTACTTTATTATTTGTACTTTAATATACTTAATATATTTAATTATAGTATAGAAATTATACTATCATTTATTATAAATGACACTTTCTTGGAGTTTGATTGATTATTTTCTAAAGCATGCTTTTTGTGTTCTTTATTAACATAAATAAAAATAAGCAGCTACCAACTTGTTGGTTGTTACTGTGTTAATGTGTTGTTACTGTCATTTGTTTAAATGTAAGGGAAAATCTTCTGTAGAACATACGTGGAATGCTGGGTGGGGTCAAGAGCCATGGGAACAGAGCCACACCGGCCTTGAGTCTCACAGAGAGGAGCTTAGGGGGAATAAAAGGAGGAGCGACGACAGTGCAAGACGAGAGAGGACCAGGCCTGGGGCCCGTTTCAATAAGGAGGCTCAACCAACTCCAAGTTTAAACTTGAACTCTGAGTTGACTTACCCTGAGATGGGAAGCTCTGAGTTTTGGGTTTCAGAACAGCTGAATTGAGTTAGTTCAATCAACTCTGAGTAGACTGACTCCGAGAAGCGTGTGCACCATGACTATGAAAAGCCACGATCAATGGATCTCCGAAATTATGATTCACCATGACAACAGCACCCAACAAAAGACATCTGCATACTTCCGTGTCAATATGTAAGTTTAATTCTTAATTAGTTTAATTAAGTTTAATTTTCATGGTATCCCACAGCCAAAAAAAGAATGTGGTAGCAGCTAAAAATGAAGTATAAAAACATAATTCAATCAGGTAAAGCTTTAAGCATAAAAGGTTCATGGGTGTAGGCTACATGACTTTACAAACATTTGACATATTAAATACATATCATTCAGTGTCTATTTCAATGTGCAGCAGCTTTTCCCACATAGTCTAATGCTCTTTTCACATAATTAAGTTATCTGATCCCACCTGTTACATTTATTAATTAGGGTAATGAAATTAACATTTGACTTCTACTCAGCCAACAGCAAGAAAGCAGAGGCTCGCAAAACACCAGCACTGACAGATGAAGAGGAGATGAGTAAGAATATTAACATCCAACAGGAAAAAAAATTAAGTATTTGTAGGAAATAAAGATGACCATATAAATTGTGAATGATGTGTGTTTATTTAACAGCTGTGGTGGTGGTGGTTACGGCATATATCTCGGACTACCCATCCATCTGACATCTTTCCATTCCATACAGTAATCCGTTTTAGGAAAGTACGATGATGGGAATATATACGTGTCATCAATGCATCCAACCACTGGAAATCCTAAAGGAAATTCTAATTATTAGGGTTACTTCTAGAGGTTTATCAAGTGAACGTCAGGGTATAGAAGGACATGCAATTTTTGTCACTTTGACGGTGTCCTCATGATGAAATATGTGCAATGAATGAATGTACCTGCACTGCAAAAATGCTTTTCTTACTTTGTATTTTTGTCTTGTTGTTTCCAATCAAAATATCTAAAGATTCTTAAATCAAGATGCATTTTCTACATAAGAAAAATGATATAAGGTATTTAATCTTGTTTCCTGGGGGGGAAAAAAACTAATTTAAGTGCATATTTCTTATTTTGCAAATTATCTGTGGGTAAGAAAAATAATCTTGTTTCTGTTTGCATTAGGATTATTTTTCCTACCCCACTGGCAGATCATTTTAATTGTTTTAAGTAAAATGTACTTACTGTAGATTTTAGATTTAATTTATAATTTTAGATATTTGTACTTGAAATAAGGCGAAAATACTAAGATAAGTATTTAAACACTACTGACGCTTTAAAAAGAGGGAGGAGACCGAAAGAAACTCTGGGTTTACAGAAGAAAACCTGCTCCCGACCAGGTTAGGTTCACAGAGTAAGTTACCATGGTAACTGACTCTGAGTATAAGTTACCTCTCTTTCAGAAACAGGCTTGACTTACCCTGCTTTCTCAGGTTTAACATACCTTCTATTCTGAAACAGAAAACCCAGCGTTTCCCTCATTTCAGGGTTAACATACTCAGAGTTTTCACTTAACCTCCTTTCTGAAACGAGTCCCTGGACTTTACATTTTGTTTTTGTTTTAGTTTAAGCGGCAGTCGTCCGTCAAGGGCTGCCACTTTACTTTTGTTTTGTTGTTTGTTTATTTTATGATTAAAGTTTCGTGATCGTTCCCGCCTCTTCCTTCCCTGAGCTTTAACTTTGCTATATTATCTAATTCAGATGAGACCAGTTCTGCCATTTAATATGATGGGAAATAAACCCAGACATGAAATTACTTTCTTACCACAAAATAGTTTTTTTTGTCCTGTTAATCATGGATATATTTACACAGCAACTTACAACTTCTACTTTTACCTCAGGAGGTTGGTGTTCATGTTTAAAGATGATTTCATCCCTGGAGTTCATTAATAATTGGCTGAACTGATGGTGTTACAACTTGGTGTTACCTACAGTCTCCTCTACCAATATTATGTTCAGTCACATGCATTGGCTAGGAATTATTCACCGTCTCTTTCTTCACTTTAGTAGGGTCTCTACCACACATACTGTACCTGAATATACACCTATGCTTCTATCTTCCCTTTCTCCCAAATTGTTCTTCCTTCTAAAACAGAATAGATATAGCATCTGCCATTTTTCTGTCATGTGCAAGGCGTGATGTTCTATTGGCTAATTATGTAAAGTCATCAGCAAGGGGAAGGAGAACTGAGCTTGGCTTGCAGACAGCTGAGCCAAATGGTTCTTTGTCAAGGCCGGCTGGGAGGTGTGGAGAAAAAAAAAACAAAAGAGGAGGCTGTCAGATTGGTATGTGACTCACCGGATGTCTTTTCAGTCTGAGGCTGGAGCATGACCTTTCGAGAGCCCTGTCCACCCACAACAATCCAGCAATACTTTCCTCAGATAATAATTTCTCACTGTGTCTGCCTGTCGTTCACACACAGAAACACAGGATCATAAATAAGTTAACCCGGGAAGGACGCCCATAGGGAGAGAGAGTGTGAGGGAAAGAAGCAAAAGGGAGAAAAAACAAACATCTGAATTTCTGTGAAGAGCATTCCATCTTGTTCATTATAATATCTGGGGAGGAATCCGTGCAATGCTCCTCAGAAGTCTAATTTCTAAAAAATCTGTAAAAATTGTAAATCAGAATGTGCACTACAGCAAAAGTTGGCAAAACAGTATAATCAAGCATTTACATAATAATATTTAAAGGGATAGTTCACCCAAAAATGAAAATTACCCCATGATTTACTCACCCTCAAGCCATCCTAGGTGTACACTCACCTAAAGGATTATTAGGAACACCTGTTCAATTTCTCATTAATGCAATTATCTAATCAACCAATCACATGGCAGTTGCTTCAATGCATTTAGGGGTGTGGTCCTGGTCAAGACAATCTCCTGAACTCCAAACTGAATGTCAGAATGGGAAAGAAAGGTGATTTAAGCAATTTTGAGCGTGGCATGGTTGTTGGTGCCAGACGGGCCGGTCTGAGTATTTCACAATCTGCTCAGTTACTGGGATTTTCACGCACAACCATTTCTAGAGTTTACAAAGAATGGTGTGAAAAGGGAAAAACATCCAGTATGCAGCAGTCCTGTGGGCGAAAATGCCTTGTTGATGCTAGAGGTCAGAGGAGAATGGGCCGACTGATTCAAGCTGATAGAAGAGCAACTTTGACTGAAATAACCACTCGTTACAACCGAGGTATGCAGCAAAGCATTTGTAAAGCCACAACACGCACAACCTTGAGGCGGATGGGCTACAACAGCAGAAGACCCCACCTGGTACCACTCATCTCCACTACAAATAGGAAAAAGAGGCTACAATTTGCACGAGCTCACCAAAATTGGACAGTTGAAGACTGGAAAAATGTTGCCTGGTCTGATGAGTCTCGATTTCTGTTGAGACATTCAGATGGTAGAGTCAGAATTTGGCGTAAACAGAATGAGAACATGGATCCATCATGCCTTGTTACCACTGTGCAGGCTGGTGGTGGTGATGTAATGGTGTGGGGGATGTTTTCTTGGCACACTTTAGGCCCCTTAGTGCCAATTGGGCATCGTTTAAATGCCACAGCCTACCTGAGCATTGTTTCTGACCATGTCCATCCCTTTATGACCACCATGTACCCATCCTCTGATGGCTACTTCCAGCAGGATAATGCACCATGTCACAAAGCTCCAATCATTTCAAATTGGTTTCTTGAACATGACAATGAGTTCACTGTACTAAAATGGCCCCCACAGTCACCAGATCTCAACCCAATAGAGCATCTTTGGGATGTGGTGGAACGGGAGCTTCGTGCCCTGGATGTGCATCCCACAAATCTCCATCAACTGCAAGATGCTATCCTATCAATATGGGCCAACATTTCTAAAGAATGCTTTCAGCACCTTGTTGAATCAATGCCACGTAGAATTAAGGCAGTTCTGAAGGCGAAAGGGGGTCAAACACAGTATTAGTATGGTGTTCCTAATAATCCTTTAGGTGAGTGTATATGACATTCTTCTTTCAGACGAATACAATTGATAAAAGTAATCCACACGGCTCCAGGGGGTTAATAAAGGCCAAAAATATCCATTCAACTTGCGAAGAAAGTGTAACGCCTCTCGCAGTTCAAAACGCTTACGCTGCATCCCACATCATACGTCGCGTCAGTAACGTTTTTTTGCAAGTTGAATATGGAAGGTGGTCTGATGGAAGCTAGATATTTTACTTTATAACGTGTTAAATGTGGATATTTTTCTTACACAAACACATCACTTTGCTTCAGAAGGCCTTTATTAACCCCCCAGAGCCATGTGGATTACTTTTATAATGGATGGATGCATTTTATTTGGGGTTCAAAATTTGGGCTCCCATTCACTGCCATTATAAAGCTTGGAAGAGCCAGGACATTTAATATAACTCAGATTGTATTCGTCTGAAAGAAGAATGTCATATACACCTAGGATGACTTGAGGGTAAGTAAATCATGGGGTAATTGAATTTTGGGTGAACTATCCCTTTAAGTTGTATGATTTTTGTTGGAAAAAAAAGCCTATGATAATCCTCCCTTTTTCGTGGTCATATGCTCTCTGTCATATGAAGAATTACAAAAACTTTTTTTTTTTTTTTACTATACGCTACTATTTGGACAAAGCATCATTAGACCGCATTGACTTTCATTGTGCAGACAAAAACAGACAAAAAACAGAGAAAAATAACATAATAACATACATTTACATACAACAAACATAATATAAGACAAACAAACAAACCAGGAGGAATACCGTCTCGGTTACGACTGTAACCTTAGTTCCCTGAGTAGGGAACGAGACGCTGCGTCACCGCTTTGGGAACGCCTCTGCGTGATTGCGTCGTGAAGCACATGTGTAATCAGTCCAATGGAGAGACGGAACGTCATAGGCGGGTGACGTCATCGACCCGGAAGGTATAAAGCATACCGGCAAACAAACGCCGCTAGCTTCTGTGGTAGAGTGAAGCAAGACGCTTTTGCGGGCATGCGGGGAGTATGGCAGGGTGACGCAGCGTCTCGTTCCCTACTCAGGGAACTAAGGTTACAGTCGTAACCGAGACGTTCCCTTTCGAGGGAACTCGAGCTGCGTCACCGCTTTGGGAACGAGAATACCCACGTCCCCATAGGAGCCGGATGCCCGCCTGTGCATTGTCTAAAAGGCGAGCACCCGAGCCCCTGGAGTAATGTCAAGTTCGTAGAACCTCACGAAAGTGAGCGGCGAGGACCACCCCGCCGCGTCACAAATGTCTTGCAGGGAGGCCCCTGCTAGGAATGCCCGAGAGGCAGCCATACCCCTAGTCGAGTGTGCCCGGACAGCCAAAGGGAAAGGCTGCCCGACCACCTCATAAGCAAGTGAAATAGCCTCAACTATCCACTTGCTCATCCTCTGCTTAGAAACCGGACCCCCTCTCGAGGGTGGACCGTAACACACAAACAACTGTTCCGATTTTCTCCACAGGGCAGCTCTGTGGACATAAGCGTCTAGTGCGCGAACAGGGCAAAGCAGATTGGATCTTTCCTGGTCAGACGTCAGAAAGGGAGGTGGACAAAAGGCCATAAGTACTATGGGTCTCACAGTATTAGTGGGAACCTTAGGAACGTACCCCGGTCTGGGGTGCAGAAAAGCTTTAGCCATACCGGGAGCAAATTCCAAGCACGAGGGTGCCACAGAGAGGGCTTGTAAGTCCCCTATTCTTTTTAAAGAAGAGATAGCCAGCAGAAAGATGGTCTTTAAGGTGAGGAGTTTCTCAGAAATTTCTTCAATGGGCTCGAAGGGAGCCTGAGAAAGGCCCTGAAGGACAATAGCTAAGTCCCAGGCCGGCACCCTGGTGCGTACTGCGGGCCTCAGTCTGATAGTGCCACGGAGGAAACGAGTAACTAGGGGGTGTCGCCCGAGGGTAACACCATCGAAAGGAGAGTGGTAAGCTGCTAAGGCCGCCACGTACACCTTCAAAGTGGAGGGAGCTAACCCAGCGGAGAATTTCTCCTGCAGGAACTCCAGCACCGCGCTCGCAGGGCAGTTTACTGGATCCCACAGGCGATCTCTACACCATAAGGTGAAGAGTCTCCATTTCAATGCGTACAGTTTCCTCGTGGAGGGAGCTCTAGAGTGTAGGATGGTCTCCACAACCTCGGTTGAGAGACCGGAGCTTAGGAGCTGGGCCCCCTCAGAGGCCAAGCCCACAGATTCCACAGCTCTGGGCGTGGGTGCAGGAAGGCACCGCCCGACTGAGAGAGCAGGTCCCTCCTGCACGGAATCTCCAGGGGAGAGCCGTTGAGGAGCGACACAATGTCCGAGAACCAAACCCGGGCTGGCCAGAACGGAGCCACTAGGAGCAGATGGGCACCGTCCCGACGAACTCTCTCTAGAACTCCCGGAAGCAGAGCGATCGGGGGGAAAGCGTACAGGGGCAGCCTCGGCCACTCCTGTACCATGGCGTCCAGTCCCAAGGGAGCTGGAGGAGTTAGAGCAAACCATAGACGACAATGAGTGTTGTCTTGAGTGGCGAACAGGTCTACTTCTGCTCTGCCAAATTCTTGCCAGAGGAGCTCCACCACCTCGGTGTGGAGTCTCCACTCCCCGGGCCTCGGCCCCTGCCTCGACAGGATGTCTGCTTCCGTATTCAGGCGCCCTGGGATGTAGATTGCCCTGATTGAGAGCAATTTCCCCAGGGCCCACAGGAGGATTTGATGAGTCAGCTTGTACAAAGGGCGAGACCTCAAACCCCCCTGGTGATTTATATAGGAGACCACCGATGTGTTGTCTGTGCGAACTAGAACATGATGGCCCCTGAGATACGGCAGGAAATGTCTCAGAGCCTGGAACACAGCGAGCATTTCCAGGCAATTTATGTGCAACGCACGATGAGCGTCCTGCCATAGGCCCTGGGCCGAGCGACCACTCATGGTCGCCCCCCAACCCGTAAGGGAGGCATCCGTGGTCAGAGTGACCCGCTGGCACGGTACCCCCAGTAACGGGCCTTGGGCTAGAAACCGAGGGTCCTTCCACATGACTAAGGCGCGGAGGCATCGCCGCGTTACCTTGATCACGCGAAAGGGATTTCCCCTCGGGGAAAAACCCTTGGTCTTGAGCCACCACTGTAAAGGTCTCATGTACAACAGGCCACGAGGAATGACGTTGGACGCTGCTGCCATCAGGCCTAACAGTCTCTGATACTGTTTGACAGTGAGTGGCTGGTCTAGTTTCACCCCTTTCACAGCTGAGAGAATCGATCCTACGCGAGGCTCTGATAGACGGGCCTGCATCAGGATCGAATTCCAACACACACCCAGATACGTTATTTTCTGTACTGGAGAAAGAACGCTCTTCTTGAGGTTGAGCCTCAGCCCTAACCTCTTCATGTGCGCGAGAACAACATCTCGATGTTGAACCGCCAGACGTGCTGACTGAGCCAAAATCAGCCAGTCGTCGATATAATTGAGAATGCGGATCCCCTGCATACGCAAGGGGGCTAATGCCGCGTCTACACACTTGGTGAAGGTGCGGGGTGATAGGGCTAGACCGAAGGGAAGCACCCGATATTGGTACGCTTGTCCCCCAAAAGCGAACCTCAGGTACTTCCTGTGCTGCGGAAGGATGGAGATGTGGAAGTAAGCATCTTTGAGATCTATCGTGACAAACCAGTCCTCGGACCTGATCTGGGACACGATATGTTTGAGTGTAAGCATCTTGAACCTGAACTTTGCCACTGCGCGATTCAGCGAGCGCAGGTCCAAAATGGGGCGCAACCCCCCATCCTTCTTTGGCACTATAAAATAGCGACTGTAGAAACCTGACTCCCTGTCGGAGAGAGGAACCTTCTCTATGGCCCCCTTCCGTAGGAGGGTCTGGACTTCTTGAGTCATAACCAGAGCCTGCTCGGGGCCCACCAAGGTAGGTAGGACCCCCTTGAAACTGGGTGGACGACACCTGAACTGGATGGCGTACCCTGATCTTATTATCTGCAGGACCCAACGAGATATATTTGGCAGTTTTTCCCATTCTGGCAAAAAATCTACTAGGGGTACCAGTCCCTCGAGACTGGCCTCTGGTATACTGAGTGCTGGGAGCACAGCGCCCTGAAACGGATGACCGGCAGGGAACGGCTGACTCGACAGCGCCACCTCCTTGTCTGGAGGACGCGGGCCATCCTCGGATGACTCGCGAGGGCCTTCCACGCCCCGGCACTCGGGCGGGGTTAGTGGAGAGACCCTGTGAGGGTACCGGAACAGGACGGGCACCGTATGCTGAGGTGAACACCGCCTGTTCCCGAAGGGGGAAACCCTCACTGCCCTGGGCCCACTGGCGTCAGGGCCTCTTAGACGCAGCCTTTCTAGAGATAAGAACAGTCCGCAGATCTGCTCTACCCCTAGAGGGCTGCGTCTGGGGGTGTCGCCCACCGCCCCACCCTTTCTGAGGGGGAGTACGAGTGGCCACACTTTGTTTCTGTTGCGCCCGGTGTACGGAGCTCGTACTCGGTGTCTGCTGCTCCCGCACAGCAGCAGACGAGGCCTGGGGTTTTCTCGGGAGGAGCTGCTTCAGCGCCGCAGATTGTTTCTTTGCCTCCTGAAACCTGTCGGTGACGGTTGTGACAGCGTCACCGAACAGGCCGTCAGGAGACAGCGGCGCATCAAGCAGAAAGCTCTTATCTCTCTCCCGAATCTCGGTCAGATTCAGCCACAGATGCCTCTCCGTAGCCACCAGGGCTGCC
Organism: Rhinogobio ventralis; assembly: GCA_039654625.1. Classification (NCBI taxonomy): domain Eukaryota; kingdom Metazoa; phylum Chordata; class Actinopteri; order Cypriniformes; family Gobionidae; genus Rhinogobio; species Rhinogobio ventralis. The sequence continues at coordinate 27,889,808 of CM077198.1, read as the reverse complement.
ATAGAACGGCCTATAGATTTGGCCGTCTCCTTGGTGGCTCGGAGAGCTAAATCTGCTGAAGATCGGAGCTCATTAACTAAGTCTGCTCCGATCTCCTGGCTGGACCCCAGGTCTCTTAGCAGGTCGGCCTGGTATGCCTGCACGATGGCCATAGTGTGCAGACACGCGGCGGCCTGACCCGCTGCCGAGTACGCCTTGCCCACCAAAGAGGATGTGGTTCTTAATGGTTTGGTGGGCAAGGTCGGAGTTTTAATGGCCGATGCCGACTGAGGAGAGAGATGGCTCGCAAGCGTCTCCTCCACCTTCGGCATCGGACCATACCCATGCTTCTTCAGCCCCTGTATGTTGCTATACACTGACGTTTGGGGGCTGAAGACACGAGAGGACATGGGCCGCTTCCACGTTCTCGACACCTCAGTGTGGAGATCCGTGAAAAACGGTAAACTCCGACGTGGAGGCTGGGCAGAGCGGGAGGGGAGAAAGCGCTCGTCCAAACGGCTCTTGGACGAGACGCTCTCTTGATTTTCTTGTGGCCAGTCAATGTTTAGTTTGGCCACCGCTCTGCACAGAACCTCCAAAAGCTCCTCACCAGCAGGGGATTGAAGTGGCGAGTCTTCAACCCCCGCGTCAACGCTGCAAATATCGATCTCATCAGAGCTTGATAAAAGCAGCGCTGAGGCTGCCCCCTGGGTGGGAGAAACCGCAGGGCGGGCTCCCGAACCCAGAGAGGCAGCACTGGATCTGCCAGGTGAGGGCAGAGAAAGGGCTGGGCCCGTCTCTAACCCCTCTGACAGATCCATTTGCGAACCCCACGACATAAGCTGCCGCTGTGCCTCAGCAACAGCGGGGCCTGTGCCGCGGGGAACGCGAACCGGGACACCCTCCTCAAAAAGTGCCCGGCGGGATCGCAGCACTCTCATAGGCAAAGCCTCACAATGCTCACAGCCGGCCCCCTCGAGAGCCGACTGAGCGTGCTGTTCACCCAAACAAACAACGCACATCAAGTGTGTATCCCCGCTCGTGATGTGACGAGAGCAGGGAGGAACACACTTTCTGTAACGCTGTTCGCTCGCCATAGTGTCTCTTTAAATGTCAGTGTGTATGCAACTTGTAATAGAAACGAGAGAAGTCTGAACTCAGACACAAAACACAAATCTGACAATGACAATACACAGAGCGCTTGCTGAAAGCAACAGAAGCTAGCGGCGTTTGTTTGCCGGTATGCTTTATACCTTCCGGGTCGATGACGTCACCCGCCTATGACGTTCCGTCTCTCCATTGGACTGATTACACATGTGCTTCACGACGCAATCACGCAGAGGCGTTCCCAAAGCGGTGACGCAGCTCGAGTTCCCTCGAAAGGGAACTTGTATCACTTAATGTTGGATCGTTTATGACCATTATGATTGCACTTCTTGAGTCACTTAATATTATACATATAATTCCCTAACACAGCGTGCAAAGTAGGAACATAATTGAAAACAAACAATTGGCTTGCACTTGTCTACCTTGGGAGCTTAAGAAAAATCCTTAATGCATCATTAAATTCTACCTGAAGCTTTAATTTTAGCTTTACTATATCTACACCACAGATGTGAAGTACAGAAGTACAGTACGCTCTAAAGAATTCTATTTTAACATCATCTGTGCACATCTAAAATTTACGAGCCAACATATTTGCCTGCCCATACGGCGCTGATCAACATCATCATTTAAATCATTTCTAATAATGTGACCCAAGTATTTTATTTTATTCACCACATTTAATACTTGGTCACCTACACTGATCAAAATTATAAACACAACACTTTTGTTTTTGCCCCCATTTTCATGAGCTGAAGACTTTTTCTATGTACACAAAAGGCCTATTGCTCTCAAATATTGTTCACAAATCTGTCTAAATCTGTGTTAGTGAGCACTTCTCCTTTGCCGAGATAATCCATCCACCTCACAGGTGAGTTTGGTTTTTCAAGCTCGCAAACCAACGGAGAGTTGCTAAACGACATTTGCTGCTGCTAGGGTGCGTCTAGATTTCTAGGCTAGCTGACTGCAGGAATGTCCACCAAAGCTGTTGCCCGTGAATTGAATGTTCATTTCTCTACCATAAGCCGTCTCCAAAGGCGTTTTAGAGAATTTGGCCTCATCCAACCGGCCTCACAACCTCAGACCATGTGTAACCACGCCAGCCCAGGACCTCCACATCCAGCATCTTTACCTCTAAGATCATCTGTTACCCCTTTTCCACCAGAATGAACCAGGTGCTAGTTCAGAGCCAGTGCTAGTGCCAGTTCTGACTGCAGTTCGTCGTCATAACTGACTTGAGTGGGCAAATGCTCACATTCAATTCTCTTCATGGATGAATCCCGGTTTACACTGTACAGGACAGATGGCAGACAGCATGTATGGCGTTGTGTGGGTGAGCGGTTTGCTGATGTCAACGTTGTGGATCGAGTGGCCCATGGTGGTGGTGGGTTTATGGTATGGGCAGGCGTATGTTATGGACAACGAACACAGGCGCATTTTATTGATGGCATTTTGAATGCACAGAGATACCGACGAGATCCTGAGGCCCATTGTTGTGCCATTCATCCACGACCATCACCTCATGTTGCAGCATGATAATGCACTGCCCCATGTTGCAAGGATCTGTACACAATTCCTGGAAGCTGAAAACATCCCAGTTCTTGCATGGCCAGCATACTCACCGGACATGTCACCTATTGAGCATGTTTGGGATGCTCTGGATCAGCTATTTTTTGTTCAGTGTTTCTTTAGTTTTAACAATCATAATCGCACTCTTTTAAGTATTAAATTTAATATTATACTGCACACCATAGCTTGAACATATACGAAGCAACTGTTGTAATCCAGCGCTATAAGGGGACAGAATAAAAAGATCATCAGCATACATCAAATGGTTGAAAAGACTATCACTTATTACCGGTCTTACATTCATTTAACTCAATAGAAAGATCATCCATATACAAATTAAAAGAGATTAAAGAGATGACAATATTCCCCCTTGCCGAACATACATTCCCACCCCATCAAACTTGTATGGATTGATGTATATACCAGTAATGTAAAATCCTAATCAAATATGGGGGAACCTCTCTTTCTTGTAGCTTTAAAAATAGCTTAGCATGATTAATTCGATCAAATGCCTTAGAAGCATCTAAAAAAACACACAAATACTGTAGAATTGTGGCTTTTATACTAACCACTTCCTTCAATGAATATATGCATAAATCAGTGCCATACTTCCTTTTAAAACCAAACTGATTATCCATAGTTGTCAAATATTCTTTGAGCCTATTCATAAGGATACGCTCAAATACTTTTGAAATTATACTTGCCAAAGCAATTGGCCTATAGTTTTCTATACTATCTTACCAGTTTTATCTTTAATTACTGGCACTAATATAACTGTTAACATAGATTCAGGTAGTACACCATGTTTTAAAAATCCTGTAAAACACAAAGCAAGTAACACTAAATTTTTGGCTAGCATGCTTAGATGTTCTGCTGCTAATAGATCAGGACCACATGCTTTATTTACTGCCAATTTCTCAATAGTGTAACTGACCTCAACAGGTCTAATAATCATACCATTGTCATTCAGAACATAACTGACTTCGAATTCCTGTTTCTCAATATCCCCATAATATTTTCTCCACAATTTAACAATATTCTCAGCCCCAACAACCATATCTATACTAGTTTGGCAATGGTACTTTACTATTATTAATAACCTTAACTTCCTTCCAAAATTTATATGCATTATTTTGCTGAAATTTCTTGGCCATTGAGTTTGCTCTCATAATTGCCTCATTTCTTTTGATAAACTGTACAGCATATTTAAATTTAGCATTTGCCAAATTTCTTCTTCTCATATTCTGGGCCATATCTAGCTTTAACTGTTAAGACCCAGTCTAGCCTCCAGATGCAGTTCAGATACATATTCATTCCATCCAGCTCTAAAAAAGGTCACTTTTTTTAGCTACTTTATGACTGAATGGTCTACTGGCATTATTTAAACAATACACTATTTCATCATACATCAGATGTAAATCATTAATGTTTAGGATTCTTACAATTAACATTATCAGAATAAACCAGCCGGATGCTCTCAAGTCAGACAAAATTTCTAACCGTCATGCACTGCTTCAAGTCAGCCGCCGATTGGTCTGTACTGCGCTGTATGAAATCGAACAAGCCTATTGTGATGAAAGTCGACAGCACACATGGGTGGAGTGACATTGAACTAACAGTGATTTGTAGTTGATGAGCACAAGACCATGCAGGTGTGTATCTCTGTAGAACACTAGTGGGTGTTTCCCAATCAGTGGGGTGTTTTCAAACCATAATGTGCATTTTCAACCGCGTTACCCGATTTGCTCTAATCCACTGGGGGCTTGGTTTAGGGGTGGGCCTTCATGATTTTAGCAAGTCTGTTGAAAAGTGGTTGAAAAACATCAGGTTTGTTCGACTTCATACAGTGCTGCACAGACCAATCAACAGCTGACTTAAAGCAGTGCATGACGGTTAGAAATGTTGCCCTGCTGACGCCACCAAAGTACCACGAGAGCGTTTCGAGAGCAGCCAGCTGGTTCATTCTGCACAGCTTCTACAGACCGGCTGCACGAGCTCTGATGACGACACAGCTGTTCTACGATTGGCCGGATTCACCGCAGGACAGCGGTCACGTGTTTTCGTGCTTATTCTAAAACCTTCAGTTCCACTAATGCTCACAAATCAGTTTTCTTTAACAGTAAAACTTGTTTTCATGTAGTCGCAATGTTATATTGTGTCATGTTTATCAAAATAAAACTGATAAAAAACATAGACCCCATTTCATTGATAGTATAGGCTTGTGTTGAACTTTATTCTTGTATAAACAGATGCTGTATTAAGCAGTGCATAAAGTATTGAATGGAAATGTCTCTGAAACATCTGTGTATGGACAAATATTGCATTATTTTATTATTTAACTTCAGCTGTGATAAAGTATACAAACACAGCGTGAGCGTCACTACGGGAAGCAGAAAGTGTCTGACTTCACGTCTCCTTTTGCAGCTCCTCCCCACCTGCACACGGCAACTCTCGCCGATCGGTTACATCCAGCCGCAGCCGATGTCGAACACACCTATCCATTGTAGTTTGAAATTGGCCACTGATTGGTAAACAACCATTTTGGTTTTGCATGTGCATTTCTCAGTAGTTTAATTAATGCTTCATCATTAGAGAAAAAAACACAGGTGTATCCTAGAAGTCTTGTGTGTTTAACCACCTGACATTCTTGCATGACTTCTTTAGCACAGTTTCAAAAAAATATTATTTCTTATTATTATTTCCTTTGTATTGAGTGCTTGTTATTTGCATTCGATTTGTTACTGATTGTAATTAGAAACATTAAAAAGTTATTAAAGTGTTTGAATAAAGCATCCATTTTTCTACATTCTTAACGGTATCTTGCTTTAGTAATGTTTATTGAGAAATTCCTGAATAAAGTTCGACAAATCATTTAACATATTTCTTGAAGTGCAAGAGACATGAACATGAACAAGAATGTCACATTGCACACAGAGCCCATGTCTTCATCCATCAGTGCTTGCAGAGCACATTTCTCCTTTAGTAGGAGTGAAGGCAGATGAAGATGGACAATTAAAAAAATGAGAAGCACCCTCCTGATAATATTGACAGTGATTATGCATTGAGTTGTTGTCGACAGCATAATCACCTGGGACTTGATGCTATCCTGTGCCTTAACTCCTGCTCCCTGATTACTGCTTAATCAGGTAATCATTCATATTCCTGAATCTGTATTAAATTTGGGGAATGTAACTTATCTCCTTTCAGTTTAGCCTGTTTCCACTGAAACACAATCACAAAAAAACTACATCTTGTGTTTATTATGAAAGCGACTGGCATGGCTATGTTGTGATATTTAAAGAGATTAAGGTCTGCATAAGATGAATCTGCAGCTTTAAGGGACTTTTCATCATTTATTCACCCTCAAATTGTTCCAAACCTGTATTAATTTCTTTCTTCTGCTGAACACAAAAGAATATTGAAGAAGAAGATGAAGAATGTTGGTTACCAACATTCTTTAAAATATTTTCTTTTGTGTTCAACAGAAGAAAGACACTCTTACAGGTTTGGAAGAACTTGAGGGTAAATAAATGATGACAGAAATTTCATTACGGGGTGAACTATCCCTTTGAAGAAATTTTATTCTTCAAGATAAACTTGTTATTTGAATGCCATGTAGTTTCACGGAAAATGAACTGAGATTTATGTAATAGCCATAGCTCAGAGGTGTTTATTCCTCTTCATGAAGAGTTTAGCTCCTACACACCTGTCTGGAAGTTTTCATTGATCCTAATGACCTTGATCAGCTGCTCCAGGTGTGTTTAATTAGGGCTGGAGATAAACTTTGTGGGAAAAATCAGACACACTTTCTTTTGATATTGAAATATGAATAATTTTTAGAAAAAATAGAATAACTATACAGAATTTAACAATACTAATATTTTGTGTTGAGCAACTTTTATTTTTTATTTTTTAAGTGAATCATATTGTTTAGTATATTAACATTCTTTAATGTGACTGTATGACAACTGAATTGACTTGTTCTTAAGTAGCATTATGCTTTCTTTTTCAGATTTCAGAGAACCCAAAGAAAAAGAGGCAGTAGTCTGTCAGTAAACCTGAACCGTTGGACCACCTGTAGTTATAATGACATCAGACTTCTGAAGCTAATTTTATTTTTAAAGGTTGTAATGCTTTTGTCCTATTACTCCCCCTTTCTTTTTTTTAAAAGAATGTTCTCTTTTATATCTTTTATTTTTGTCATTGTGTTAACCTGTTAAATAATTTTGTTGATGAACCATTGAAGTATATAATGTTGTTTCTACATTCACTTGGTACCATTGTTTTATGTTGTCATTACATTTCAGTTGTATTTTCAGTTTCAACAAAAGTGACTTAGAATCAACATCACATTGTAACATTGATCAAACAATATTACCAAAGATTATTTTTGGTAATTTCAGTGTTGATTCAACATGAGTGATGTAGAATCCATCATAATGTAATGTTGATTCAACAATATTACCATTGATTATTTTTGTTATTTTCAATATTGATCCAGCATCCGTGATGTAGAATCAATTATAGTGTAACACTGATTCAACAATATTGCCATTTATTATTTTTGTTAATTTCTATATTTATTCAACATCAGTGATGTAGAATCCATCATAGTGTAATGTTGATTCAACAGCATTACCATTGTTTTTTTGTGTTGTTTTTTTTCACCATTGTTTCAACATTAAATGTGGGTGCGAACATGATATTGAACTAACATCAGTTCATAATGTTGATTCAATTATATTATCATAGATTTTTTGTTGAAATATTAACATTGTTTCAACAGTAACTGAGGGTGCAAAAGTGATGTTGAAAAAATATCACTTTGTAATATTGAATCAGTGATATTACCATTCATTTTTGTGGTTGAAATCTCAACATTGCTTCAACATTAACTGAGGGCGCAAGAGTGATACGGAAGCAACATCACTTTGTAACATTAATTCAATGCAATTAGCGTTGACTCATCAAGATTACATGCTATCTGGGAAATCAAATGTTGTATTTGCTAACGTTAGTTAATGCACTGTGAACTAACATGAACAAACAATGAATGAGACCTTGTTGTAAAGTGTTACTAATCATTCTAATATGCTGATTTGGTGCTAAAGAAACATTTTTTATTGTTTAAAACAGTTGCTGTTTAATATTTGTTTCCAGAATAGAAAATACAATCTTTTGTAAAATTAGAAATGTCTTCACTGATACTTTTGATCAAGTTAATGTGCTATTGCTGAATAAAAGCATTAAATCGTACTGATCCCAAACTTTTGAACTGTAGTATATGCTTAATGGATCAGCAAAGGCTTAATGGTACTAGCTAGCAAAGCTTTTTTTAGAGAACAAGAGCCTAGAACATAGCAGGAATCTGTGTAACTAGGTGGTTGCTGAGATGTGCTGGACATTTAATACAACACCAAGTTTCCTGGCTAGCTGTATTGTTGTTGAGCATGTACATCACAAAAGCAGCAGCTCTGTACGGTGACTCAGTATGAATTACAACTCATTTGCTTCCTCTTTCACTATTCCAAAGAAACAGCGTTGGCAATGGATGTTAAACCTACAACTATGTCAATATAAAGAGTCACTTGTCTTACGAAACAAACTGCAATACAAAATTATTTTAATAATACCAGATATCAACAAATCCCCCAGCAATATAAGCTTGAAAAAAGGCTGTCTAATGAAAAGAGCTGCCCTGGGCAGGCTAAGCAGTGTATTACCACCGAAGAGTAACAACATAGAATGATTACAATTATCAACGTTACTTTCCATTTCGCCAAAGAAAAAGAAAAAAAGACTTCCTTTGTTAGCTTTGAAACCCTTTGTAAGCCTATAAATTGGACTAAGAGGATTGTCAACATTGACATCAATGGGGCAGAGTGAATCTGGGTTTCAGCTTTATGCGTGTCCCGCACACACATAGTACTGACTTTAAAGGCGAGCTGTCATGCATGTTTTATCAGAAGCAAAAAACATGCACACAAAAACCAGGATATATCCACAGCCTGGCATGCTTTGTCAGGGAGCGGCCCTCCATCAAAATGGAGCTTTGAAGCAGTCGGCATGTTTTGGGTGTTGAATGTGAGCAGCTTGGATGTGTCTAATGACCGGCTAATGAACGAATCGGTATTTTGATTGTGGGGTCCGAATATGTCTGACATTTTGTCTCCCCTGTCTACAAACTGGCGGTCAACTTTATGGCTGAATCGGAGTGTGGTCCGCGGTAAATTTCTGCCGTCATACTCTTACAGGAGCAAATGAGTTTTTCCCATTTGTAAGAATATGGAGGTCCAATCTTAAGGAACAAAGACTGCAGACCGAATGGCTGGAACTCGTAAAAAAGCACTATGTATGTAAATCTATTTTATTGCACCACTCTTAAACTTATCTTTGAATATAAATAAGAGGGGGTGAAGTGTATATACATGCATAACATATACGTCTATACATCTGGATCTGCATTCATAGGGGATACCGATCTGAGAGGAAGCCTTGGACTGAAATTTACATCTTAACTGAACATCCCTGAACTTCAGAGGACCCAATGACACACTCATTGTTTACCCGTGTTCACTATTCTTTATAATGTGGCCCCAAACACATATTTCTTACAGCACATCACTTGTGGGCATTCAAGCCCAGACCAGATGAACAGTGAAATCTAATGTAATACCAGCTCAGTGACAGCAGTAATGGGTCATAAATCCCAAGTTCAGGTAGGGTTTGATTGTAAATCAAAGCCCCAGACTACCAGACTGATTTAAATCTATCAAGGCCCAGTGCAAGGTTTTAAAGGTTTTTAAAGAGAGGCAGGATACTTTATTGCCTGGGAAATGGTATGTCCTTAGTTCAGCACCTCAGCAAAATGTGGGAAGAGCATATGGCACAGAGCAGACATGTAAAGCTTTTAAATCATGTATGCTAATCTGATAGCGTTGGGGTCGGGTTTTGAATGGCATTTTTTCGTTCAGGCCGATCTCTGTGACCACTTGTTGAGAGATGGCATTTGAAAATGAATACTCACTGTCAATGACAGTCCGGCTTAGCGCTTTGAGGTGAGGTCCTCACTACCGTGGCATTTGACGGTTCGCTTCTTTTCACAGCAAGGTCACGATAAAGATAAAAATAATCTCCTGTGACAAATTTGTTTTCTAAAGGCCTCACTCTACTGCTCTATCATCTTTTTAGAAAAATTGTTACAGATAATGCTGACTCAAAGGGAATTCTTTGATCGGTCTGATTAATTGTGTTGTCTCTGTAATTTAAATGGCTATAACGTGTATTTTAAAGTCACCATGAAATCAAAATTGAGGTTTTTGGGATTTTAGTATGAATATGTTAGTCTTACTGTTATTTATAAGTTAGTATGCTATAAAACAATGACAAAATCTGTATTGAGAAGATATGAGAATTCAAAACTTAGTCTCTCACTTCTGCCAATATGGATCAATGATTTTGATGATATCACGCTGCACTTCAGCTTCTCATCAGATTTGCTGTCCAAAGAAATGCTCTCTAGAATCTGAAGCCTCCTGCCCCTAGATTATAAATAGACACTAAAACCGTTCACTTGTTCCTTCTGCCACAATTTGACAGTTTAACACAGGGCTCTCAAACTCAACTTACCTGGGGGCCATTGGAGGTACAGTCTAGGTCAGGCTGGGCCACATCAAGTATTCCAAAAAAAGGAGCACAACTGATCCAATCTTCTCAATCTTTATTATTAACAGTTCTTCAACAATGTTTCTTCTGAACATGAACTGTTCCTCTGAATTTGAACATTCCTTTCTGAACATGAACAGTTTTACACTATTAGGTAAACGTCAGGATCTGCTTGCATATCTGAAGAGCCGACTCTATTTTTGAAAATATAGCCTATAGAAATTAAATCATTACGTAATAATGAAATTTGGGGGACCAATTTATAAAGCATAAACAAACAAAACAGTGAACGAAATTCTAGGTCTAATTCTAGTTGGGAAATAATCCTTTTGGAACTATTTGCAAACAATATTTGCATTCTTTTGCGTAAAATATATTGCTAGTCCCGCAATTCTTCGCATCAGTGAATAAATACATAGATCCGCTGATAACACTCGAATTCCTTAATGGTCTTGTGGTAGAATTTTTGTAACGGTTCTGGGTTCTAATCCGCCCTCTCGTATCGTTTTTTTTTTTCTTCTTCATTAAAATCAAAGATGTTCATCAATGATTGTATATTAAGAGCATGGACACGTTTGTGTGATTTCACCGGAAAGTCTCTCTCTGCAACAGCATTAAGCGATAGATTGACGTGCTCGTCTGTGTGTGAAGACTGTGCATGAGCCAAAAGAGAACGTAAACCCCACCTACTTTGATTTTGACATTGACGAGTGCTGTTAGACCACATTTGTTTCGACTGTCTGATCAGCCCATGGATCAGCCTCACATTCTGTTCCCGTCAATCACGCGGACTCAACCAATTATACTGCATGAGGGAGGGCCGAGACAACTCACACACACACACAAAGTGAGGAAGCTTGCATTTCTGAAAATAAAAGCGTGGCAATTGCGGCACACACAACGACTCAGCAAAAAGGTGCGTTTCAGAACAACGCGCGGTACTAAACACTAAACTTTGATGTCAAGTAGGGGGCCACAAAATATCATCCCGCGGGCCGCAAGTTTGAGACCCATGTTTAACAGTCAACTCAAGTACTGGGCTTGCCGTCGGATGCCTCCGCCGCGTCTGACTGCTGAAAAATCCAGGGCTTGCCAAGTGGGGAACTCACCTGGGGAGCAAAGAAGGTGCTCGTAGAGGGGAATGGCAGCCTCCAATGCAGAAAAAGAGCTGCTCAGAGCTTCTAAAGCTCTGCGTGCGGTCCACATAGACACTAAGAGTGCGAATGGGACACAGCAACTCAAGGGCTGGGTTTGCCTCCTCCGGGGGCAGCATTTGCAAGTTCACCACCTGGTCCCTAAAAGGAGTGGTGGGAACTTAGGGCACATATCCGGGCTCAAGGCATGATTCACTGACTGAAAATGCCTGTAAAACGCTGTCTTTAAGTACAGAGCTGATCGGGCATTTCCGTGGGTCTTCCCAACGGGAAGAGAACCACTCAGCTAACAGACTCCACTACAAAGCATAAGCTCACCTAGTAGACTGACATGGTAGGTCACTTAAGTCCTCCGTGTCCCATCCAGAAGTCACACGTAGAGGTTCCAGAGATCCAGACACGGGTGCCAAATGGTGCCCCATCCCTGAGAAAGAAGGTCCTGCCTCAGGGGAATCCTCCACGGAGGGGCTGTTGCGAGGAGCATCAGGTCCTTCAGGTTGCAGCAATCAACCTTCAGGTTGATTGCTGCAAACCAATCTTGGGGGCAAACGCACGTGAGGTGCTTCAGGGAGTAAAAGATGCCTTCCACAATTTCTGCACCTCCTCATACACTTTCGGGAAGAAACGCACTCGGGCGGAACGTGGCTGTGAACCACGCACAGCACCCAGGAACCAGTCGTCCAACCGCTAGCATTCAGAACAAGGTGGAGGGTTCCACTCGAATCTGATGCCTGCGGCGGCGCAGGCAAGCATGACCGTCAACTCTGAATCTGATTCAGTGCGAACAACCACCCCAGTGGGGGTAAGATCAGCTCTTCCTCTCCAGTGGACAACAGCCCACTCTCCAATGCAGCTATCGACATCTGATCCTCATCCAGAGTGCCGAATGACACTCTGAGTCCCTTACGAGAAGGATCTGTGCCATCATGGCAGCTCGACGGCACACAGCATGTTAGAGGAGTGGGAAGTCCATTGAGACTGGGCCAGTGGAAGCACTCCTACTTTAACCCTCAGGTCTCTTAGAGTGTTAACTAGATTCATTACTCTTCTTCAGCAGCCACACTCAGGAACTCTGGAACTTCCTGGATCTCTGGAATGTGTTTTGCTATTTCCATTGGCTGTGCTTACTCTTTTAAGGATATTTGCTTTTGCGCCAAAGTGCTCAGGGGGGAATTGCTGCACTTAACTGTGCATATGCTTTTTTATGAATGGCAAAAGACAGCTGAATGCACCCTTTTACCAGCAAGAGAGATGTCCTCTGTTGCACACTCTAAGAACACTCTTCTTCACAGGTGACTGGAAAGAGTGATCACTGCACGCAACCACTAGGCTCCGAAGCAAAAATCTGAATGAATGGATGCGTGCCGCCATCTTATATACCCAGGAATGGCTTGGCATGCAAATTCCACTCGCCAATTCCATTGGCCATTTTTCTACAATTCAGAGGTGATTGCGGCTCCCAACTGAGACCCCATTTGTCAGTCCAGAGAGTGTTTCTAAAGGTGATATCACCTGGAGGTAATAACCTATGAACTGACAGTATGTAATCAGACAGGTACAGTTATGGTGTTGTGTGGAATACCCTGTGATCACTCCATCTGGCTTGTAAAATATTATTTTACATTTAACACCTGAGGCATCTCAGTATAATATCTCAGTACCATTTCAACCAGTCATCATACAAGGTCTACATGAATTTGTAAAGACAGTGCAGTTGTTGGAATTTATTAGATAGATAGATAGATAGATAGATAGATAGATAGATAGATAGATAGACAGAACAAAAGAATGATAGATAAAACAGTAGACACAACAGAAAGATAGATGGAACGATAGAATGACAGGTAGAATGACAGATAGAATGATAAAATGATAGACAGACAGATAGATAGATAGATAGATAGATAGATAGATAGATAGATAGATAGATAGATAGATACTAGACCTAGACCTATCATGCTATGCATTATCCACAACAATATGTGTGGTAACACTTTATTTTACAGTGTCCTTGTTACTTATGTTATATGTACTTACCATAGTAACAACAGTAAATTATGCATAATTACATGCAACTAACCCTCAACTAAACCCTAATACTCAACAAACCCTATAGTAAGCATGTTGTTAATTAATATTACTGAATACTTAAATATATAATTACAGTGTAACAATGACACCTTAAAATAAAGTGTAACCATCTGTGTCATATTATCATATATCTCTTGTCGGTTTATATCAGAAAGAGTATTATGCCATGATCCTAGTTATTCATCAAAAATGTCACTTAGTATGCTGCCTTTCATAATTTATACTTCACAGCACTTAAGGTAATTATGTATCTGTAAGCATCAGACAAAATATATAATCATTTGGATAAGGAGTTTTAGTTCTAACAAGACACTGTCCTTTGAAAGAACAATATTTTTTTTTACATACAATAAGTATAATTTTGTTAGGTATCATTGAGGAGAATTCATGTGGTCTAAACTAGGAAAACAGCTTCACAAGGATTTTACATCTTATTTCAGATGTAAAAGTGCAGAAAGATGTATGGTTAATTTAAGATCAATGGGAAGTCCATATACCTTTATTTGTCCCTGTGTTTCTTTGTCCTTTTGGGGACATGCATATCAGAAAAACTTTCGTATAGCAGGGAGGAATACAGCCTGATGGAGTGATGTAATACACTTCAATATAATGCTCAATTCAGACAGGTATTGGGGGAAATTTGCCTCTGCATGGGCTCAAAATGTTCAAATCTATCATTACTATCACACTGGAAAAAAAGCTTAAAAACTTGTACTTAACGACAATTTAATTTCTGTAATCCTGTTTGTGCACTAGAAAAAAATGGGCTCCTTCCCATAGTAAAGATGTGAGGACATAATCAATGTAGACTCCAGCCCAAAATATTACTCAAAGTTAACTTTAAGGGGCATGCCTATTCCCAACACAGACTTATTGTAAGATGCTTTTGGCATTATAGCATTTAGTTTTAATGATAGGAACTGTGAGTGTACTGTAATCTCTTTAGAGGTTTTATTCTCTCTAAAGAATCTGCCAAAGGCAGAATTGAGAGATGGTGAGGTGTATCAGGCCCCTAGACCTTCTTTATTTGCCAATGTCTGTGGCATCTTGCAGTCTGAATTTTAATCTGAATTTTAGATGCCATGTCATGTCCTATAAAGACGCCTCATGATTCCTCTGTGTAGGTAAACTGCTGGAATTGGAGTCGTAACATGCTCTGGGGGCAGTACACATTGAGAAGAGTGTTTTTCCCTGCATTTGTAACTCACTTTTTCTGAAGTAAGAAAACAAACATGAACATCCCACCGAAATCTGCCATTGGTTGGTGGCAGCTGTACTTTCTAGGCAACAATATTCTTTGGCAGGCCTCCTTTGGAAAAAAAAACAAAAAACCATACACACACACGGTGCATGGCAAAGCTTATCTCTCCAGCGCCTCTTCATCACAAAACAATCCCTCCGTCACAGGAACAAATTATGTGTGGGACTAATTCAGCTTTTCTAGACGGCCAACACCAGTCAGATTTGCTGGATCTCAGACGGCTACATGACTCAAGTGGAAATAGCACAATATTAATGAAAACAGATTTGGAATATTCATTAAAGTGGTATTCTTGGTATTTGGTCAATATTTGCCCTCTCTAGAAGATCACAAATTTACCTTAGAGTCAAATTACATGGGGACATGTCCAGTGCTAAACAGTAAGAATTTCTTTTGCTGTCCAGTGGTTCAAATATTTACTTGCTCGGCCAACATTTTCACTGGTTCGACCACAAAAAAATGATCAATGTTAGGTCAGATACACACAGAAACTCAAATGTCTTCACTGCAACCCACCAAAATAAACATTCGGTTTTGGTAAACTGTATTATTTATGAAAATAACTACGAATATATTACTATTGTACAGTATACTTCTCAAAGTAAATAAAATCAATAATAATAATAATAATAATAATAATAGCTAATTTTTGTTGTGCAATACTTTGTTTGCCAAAAAATCTAAGGAATTGTTATTACATTTTAAAAGATTAATTAAATTGTTAAAGATTTATGCATTGATAACCATCATTTTTTATAATACATTTGAATTAAATCATAAAACACAGAATCCAGAAAAAAAATAAAACTAAATAAACTAAATAAAAAATAAATAAATACAAATAAAACATTCCATAGGGCAATACTATTGTTAATTTCAATTAAAACGTTTTATGTATTTCATTTCTTTTTTATTAATAAAATGTAACTTTAAAGTAGAAGACAGAATTTGGGAAAAACAGATTTCATGGGGCCCAGTGGTTGAGCCCTCGAAATAAACATAGTCTTCCAGCCTGTCCAGGTAGCAACATGAGAGTAGGAAGGTGACCGAAATAAACCAAACTACAGGCACACCGTAATTGGCTAGCTGAGTCACTGGTGAAAAGAGTCTTAAACAAAGGTGTTGTGACATTTAGAGGAGACCTTTGCATACATCCAGCGCATCATTTTCAGCTGGAAAATGGACTCTGTGAAGTGGGAACAACAGAAGGAAAATTGAAATCCAGACTGTAATGTGATGCCTCATTCGTGAGAGGCCTTTTACATAGTGGGGAACACGAGTAATGCCGGCACGCCACACAACACTGATTAAAGTCAAAGTGTCCATCGATGACTTCAAAGACACAGAGAGGGACAAGAACGAGTAATACAGAGTAATAGGAGCTGTACTATTGTACGTCTACCATGCCACTGATGGCTCTAAGATTCCTAGTCATTTGGCAGCATAAAAACGGCATCAACATTTTTCACAATTAATGCAGGACAGATCTTAATATAGAAGGTAAATGGCGACAGCATGGCTGAGTTCAAGCCAGACAGAGTGAAATATGCAGGGGGAGTGAAATGGAAAGCCTGTTGAAAGCCTCTCATGCTGGGGTGAATAAACACTATCCCGCGTGCTCAGAGCCCTAAAGAGTCTGGTCCTATGAATAACCCATCTTGCTTCTTAGCTGCTCTAAAATTGCCTGAGATGAGCTAGTAGCATGTCTGTTTTTCTCAGGTCGGGTTTTCTATTTCGTCTTCTCCCAAAGGCACCTCGATGATCACGGCCGAAGAAACACATCAAAAATTCCACCAACTCACACAGGGCAGGAGAGGAGATTCTTTTTCTTCAGAAATCCCTCGACCAGCAGCACACACTTAAGTGCAGGATATGAAATTAAACAACCCACCACAGAAACATTGTGCAGACCATTTCAACACAATATTCACAACTCTACAAGCCTGCTGTGAAAACCTAAAACCTATAGCACCATGGCCTCTAATGAAGAGGATGTGGACAGCCATTTTGATATTTTTCCATCAACTGCAACTTCTGACCTCTCTCATTCATCAATCTTGATCACCCATTTTTATACCTTGCAAATTGAAAAATATATTTTTTAACAAAAAGAAAAATTATAATTTTAGAGAACAAAAAAAGTTATATTTAATGAAATCAAATTTTTCTAGTAAATATAAAATACTATAAAAACTAAAATTAGATATTTGTTTGAAGAAACACCATCTACATCTAGATGGTGCAGCTTGGACACATCCTCAGTGATGAACCCAGGTTCATTGGGTGTTTTGGGTCTTTGATCATCAGACACCCTCACCTGGGCAACCCAACCAGGGGTGATCAGTCCATGATTTGTGTCCAAGCAGCGCGCTACACCATGGGTCTTTCCTTTTGACCCACAGTCACCGTAAGGGCCTTTTCAGCGGCTTCACTGATGTTCCTGGTGGCTTTTCTCAGTTGCACACCTCTAATACCAAGGAGCCTGAGTGCCCGGTGAAGAGACTGACCTGGAAATCCCCTGCATCCCACCTCAATAGGTTCACGACGGGCCCTCCATCCGTTTCCTCTGCAAGCCTCGACCAGCTCGAGGTACTTAGCCCTCTTCTGCTCGTGGGCCTCCTCTGTCCACTCCTCCCAGGGAATTGTCAAATCCAGCACCACTGCTGTCAGGCCTGAGTGACTTACTTGCAATCTGCTCTGGAAACTTGAGCTGCCTCCCAAGGTCCACTCTCAACTGCCAGTCAAGAGCCTTGGCTAGAAGTCCTGTCCTGACCTAGTGTCCTGACTGAGGTGTCTCCCCTGCCCTGACGAAGGCTATGTTATGACTTGCAGAGTACTGGTGTTTACTCTGCTGGATTCCTGAGCTGATGGTGTCAGCTACTGCCTTCAGCACCTGGTCATGGCGCTACCTATACCTCCCCTCTCTCAGGGCATTATGGCAGCAGCTCAAGATACGCTCCAAGGACCCTCTAGCCAGGCACAGCGGACATGCTGGAGTCTCTGCCAGTCCCCAGCTATGCAGGTTGGACGGACTTGGGAGAGCATCGTACACTGACTGGATCAAGAACTTGAATCTTGCTGGTTCTGACTTCCAAAGATCTCTCCAAGTGATCTTCCAGGCCGATGCATTCTCCCAATTTGTCCAAGCTCTCTGTTGGCACATGGCCACTGTCCTTCTGCAGCGTTCCTCCTCCACCTCTGCACAGATCTCTCCCTGGATCAGCTGACGTCTTTCTCTGCCCTGAGCCTTGTCGTAGCGAGGTGTTGGGTGGCTACCGAGTCCAGCTCATCCAACTGCGACAGAGCCTACCAAATTATTATGCCTCAACCTTGCTTCTGCCTGTTCGACAGCCTCCCGTGCCCGCCACTTCCTTCCCGTTCTGACTGTGATGCCTGCGGGGGAGACTCACAGAGGAGTCTCTATACAGCAGCACCTCCCTGGATCTTGTGACCTTAGACTCCTCAGTCAGGCTGGTGAAGGGAAGTTGCAGCTTATTGGTGTGCCCATAAAGGGCAATGCTACTCAGGCTTTTGGACAGGCCTAATTTTACTGGTTTATTGGATGCAAGACAGGTGTTCAATCCTGCTTCTGGGGATTTCTATACAGTTTAGATCCAACCTCAAAACAACACACCTAAATCATAATCAGGGCTTTGGGGGTCATTAAAAAATTGCAGAGCACAATTACAGAAATTGTCAGAGCATGTTGGAACTAAATTCAGCAGATATACAGAAGCACTGAGAAACTAAGATGTCCTGATAACAGAATATAGATGAATATATTGTATGTGGCGGAAGACAGAAGTTCCTCAGATTTTAAAACTGTTGTGTGTTCTTTCTTTTTTTTTGTTTGTTACCGAAGTCAAACCTCTATCAGAGAGGTACAGGCAATTACAACAAAAGCTTTCATGCATGAAATCCTAGCTGGCTCTTATTGATAAATTTTCGAACACTTCCAAAGACTTTTCAAATTACCTCTCCCCTTATTAAAACTTCTCTCATACATTTTAATTTCAGTCAGAGTTCACTGGACGGAAGCCTACATGCACTTGAGAGGATAGCAGATGCCCACATGCACAGACAGGTTTCATTTATCTCTCACAGAAGAGATGGAAGGTGCTTCATTATACAGAGAGAGAGAGAGAGAGAGAGAGAGAGAGAGAGAGAGAGAGAGATGCTAACACTCACATTTTAAAAGACTGAATCCGTTCTCCCCTCTCACAAGCCATTTCTCCCAGCATGGATGAGTGCCATTCTCTTTCAACCCTATGAAGGTCAGATAAAAACAGTTTTTGAAGAGTGTGAGACTGCAGAAATATTCCTCAGAACATCCTCTAAGGGATAGGTTTCATTCCTAATCAAGCCGTAATGAAATCATCTGTCTGAGGGAATAAATATTTTCCTCAAAACTAGGCCATTGCCCTCAGAACACATTTAATAAAGACATGGATGATCTCAGAATGAGTGACATGCACAGCCAGATTTGGGGATTTGGGCCACATGAACCACATGATTCCAATTTAACAGGTGGTTCTCAAACATTTCAGGCCAAGTATACCTTCGATCCAATCAAAGCACCCAAGTGCCACCTAGTCACCAAGCCACGTCTAAAACAGCATTATTTATTTGTATTCGGTACATTTCACTGTGGATTCGTTGGTAAATCAGTCGGCATTTCGGCACAAGCTTTGCAAACAGACTTTTACCATATGGATGCGACAGTAATGTCACAAGTGTCACAACATGCAAGTAACTGTGTTCCTTCTAATGCCTGATCTGTGACCAGTAATTTCAGATATAATGATTCATGTACAGTAAGATGTTCTTTACCTATGTGTCAGTAAATCAAACCAGTGACTAAAGGGTCAACATTGTCAACAAAATAATCTGTTATTTAAACTGTGAATAAATTATATATAGAAAGCAATCAAAGAACACTCCCTTTACAATCGCTGGAGCTGTTAATCAAACAGTGTGAGTTTATTAGTGACTGAGTTCTGGAATCTTGCCAAAACTCCCATTATAATAAACAAATCTCTTATTTACATTGTGTTTGCACTGTTAGTTATGATGAAAGCATTCATTAGTGTGCATAAATCGAGTTACAATGACGGGATCGCTGCATTCATGCGCTCAACATGTCTGTGATAGGCTACAGTGCTCATCACTGCAACCTTTCATGCCACGATCTGAATATAATGCTATAGATCTAAATATATTGTGTAGCAAGGTATGCTGTTCAGGGAAGGAGGCAGGAACCAGAGAACACGAAACTTTAACACTTTTAGAACATCTTAAGAGCTGTAATAGTAAAAATGTGCTAAACGTTTTCGAGAGAGTTCCACTAGCTATATATGCATGAATGCATGTTAAAACGCACCAAAGATTGATTTAAAAAAAAAAATCTGCAGATTAACTGCAATTATATGAGGCTGTTTATATAAATAGTGCTGAAACACTGCATAGAGGATTCTTCGAAACTCTACAGAGTAGCGTGTATCATTATTGTACTGCATCATTATTGTGACAAATTAAGTCCAGAAATTACAAGTAAACATTTTTTTTCTTCAACCAAGACTTCTAAAAATGCTTGTGTGTGTGTGTGTGTGTGAAAAGAATGGGCAGGGAGTCATGAATTAAAAATGGCCCCTGTGAAATCTCAAACTAAATAAATATATAAACTAATGCATCTCACAGAGTTCCTTCCCGTCAGCACTCGAGGCCAGCGGTGGTCCCGAGTCTTCCAACACGGGATGGGTTAAGTGATTCTAGCACCGTGCGGGTGCAAGTCGAGAGCACACCACTTCCTACACAGCAGAGAGAGGCAAAGCTCTGCGATAAGGGGGGGATAATAACTTGTGTGCATTGAGTCTAGGAGACAGACTGCCTCTTGTGCATTTGGGCAGGCAAAACAGGGATGAAAAGAGCAAACAAAAGAAGCTTTACCTTGATGTTGTCTCAGCATTCGGGCAAAATAAGTAACGTGTCACAGGAAGGCTAGTGTTTACCTGTGTGTTGGGACTCGTGTCACAGGTAATAAAGGAGATAATAAGAGATGCGTAAGCTTCCAGAACAAATACAGCAGATGTGTTTTAGAAAGTAGCACCTGCTCGCAAAACAGCGTTGTACAAGTATGGTATACTATGAACCACAGAGTGAATGACAACTGAATCTGATATTATGAATCCATCAAATGATTTACTTCTCAAAGGACACGTTCACACCTCTGCGGCAGATGTTTTGTAACTACACCGCTGTGTTTAAAAGAAAACATAGCATGACTAACTAGAGACATTTTCAGTCGAACACAGGACCCCAACCAGATTGTGATTTGTTTTGCACAGATCATTTGCAATTGAGGCTTATTACCCTGCGAGCACTGAAGCGTTTATCTACTTAAGAGAGTTGCTCCCAATTTATGCTGCTTTAACCTTGAAAGACTGTTTGATGCATCACACAGTTATTGGTAAAAACTAATTAAACATCCGTGTTGGTGGCCTTGCACACATTCTAGATGTGGCAGCTGTTTCAGAGGCATTACCTACGTGGGAACGGTTATATTCTGTGGCAGGAACAATGTACACAGCTAAGAATACAGTACACATGCATATACAGAACCTACATATTCATATACTCACAACACAATACACATTT
Organism: Rhinogobio ventralis; assembly: GCA_039654625.1. Taxonomy (NCBI): domain Eukaryota; kingdom Metazoa; phylum Chordata; class Actinopteri; order Cypriniformes; family Gobionidae; genus Rhinogobio; species Rhinogobio ventralis. The sequence continues at coordinate 27,868,331 of CM077198.1, read as the reverse complement.
TCCAGACTCATTAGCATTTAGAGGACAAAAGTGCCTGGTTTTAATGCAGAAGTGGATTTTGTGTGGATAAGTGTGGCTAATGTTAAAGGTGCAAGAAGTTCAATAAACAGATAATGACTGCATGTTCTGGATTCAAAAGACAACTTGAAAATTAACCTTTATTTATGCATGCCAAACTCTGGTGTTTGTCCACGACATTTCTCCCTTGGTTACTTTGCTAAGGAAATAATTATTAGAGTGAAACATTGCCCATCTACTGGTTCCAGTAGTATTGGCTTTGGTTCCAGAAGTATTTTGCCATTCATTTTGTCAGGATTTTTTGTCTTAGTTAATGAGACCAACCAGCTACAAGGTGGATCACAGTATTACAAAATTTGATTTGAAGCAAAAAAGAAAAAAGTGTTTGAAAATCAGACAGCCACCCTATAATGGTAAAAATCCACCCACTCCTTTTTTTAAATCCCCATAAATCATAAGCTGTGTTTCAGAACAAGCCATTTGCAGATTCCTGACAAAGTGACGCCACATTTTACAGGCCCCGCCCACAAGAGCTGTACAAAGTCCGCCATGTTTATCTCCTCCCCAGAGCATTTAACAGCAGCATTAAAGAAATGTGTTCTTAATAAAGCTACTAAAGTTAAGTCAAGAGCAGTGAGTGATTTTCTGTTTATCTTTTGTTGATTCATATTAACAGCATAGCAGTAGGTACTGTATACACTGCTTTCACTTTAATACACAGATCTAATATACCCACAGGATTTCTGTACTTGCTGCATATGTGCACAGACATAATCAACTGTTTTCATGTGAACTCTGTGTTTCTGACATAACCTTGTGTGCATTGACAGTTTAATCGCAATAACACATGAAAGAGAACTAGTCTAGTAGTTTAATACTCACAAACGCCGACACCCAGCACTCTGTGCGCATGCGTTGGGTGTGTGTGCTCAAGTTGAGAGTGATAAGGCTTTAAAACACATGCAGATGATAGTATTTCATGATGATGAAGAACTGCAATGTCACGTGAGCGTGTCCGCGATAGAGATGATCATAACCAAACAGATGTATGATGTTTTAGTTTTCATTCGTGCTGTGAAGGCTCCGCCCTCTGGGGCGGGGAGCAGAAGCTCTTTTGCATTTAAAGGAGACACACAAAAAACTTTTTTTCAAACCCAAAAAATGGTGTATTAAATTATCTGTTAGGAATTTTATATTGAAAAATAATAATATTGTGTGTGTGTGTGAAAAAAACCACAAAAAACCACTAGGCCAGTTTACTTACAATATCCCAAATGTTTCCAACTATTTGTAAATCATGATAAAATTGCTATTTTAACCAAGGAACCGGGACGTGTGAGGGAGTCGCCTGTCAATTGCGTCATATCTGCGTTACCCTCGGTTTCTGGTTTTATTTAGCAGAAACGCTTTACTCTGACTGCAGTGTGCAACAAGTATCATAGCAGCTGCCGAGAGAACGCACAGAGTAACGTTATAACATCATTTTAAACACTCAGATGTATCTAATATGATAAACAGCTGCGTTACCTCATACTCATGACCAGAAAAGCAGAAATGGCGCAGGCGACTGTGGCATAATAAAAGTCCTGCTGCTTGCGAGGCATGTGTTGCGCAATCACTCCAGCGGCCTTGCTCAGCTCCCACAACACTCGGTCCAGTACTACAGTAACGTTAATAATCGCATCCACGAACATGATTTCTGCCCGAGTCCTATCCTGATTCTTTTCCACCGGCTGTGAGGTGAAGACCACATATCCCAAAATTCTGCACTCAAACTTGGCGTCATCAAGCTACACCTTTGAATAGGCTACCTCTAGTGGACGGAAAAGTTACATAGTGCACCTTTAAGCAAATATTTCTTCACTTTAATACAAGTTACAGCAAACTAAAGCCTGAATGTACATCAGAGGGCATGTTGAAAAATACAGTACAACTTACAATCATGTACAGTGGTTTTGTGATGTAAGAAAGTAAGGCAGAAAGATAAATAAAATCAGAAATGTTTGCACCTTTAATCTACTACTATTAGTAGTAGTAGTAGTAGTAGTAGTAGTAGTAATAGATTTAGATATTTAAGATGTACTGTAAAGGAATACCAATGCTTTGTTTAATACAAATATAATTATAATATTAATATTAATAATTGCATGAATATTTAAATCTGTTGGATTTTACAGGTAGTTTAAGACTGGATTTATATTTTTAATGTACTGTAAGGGAATACTAAGATTTTTTATTTTTATTTATTACAATTATAACAATATGACAAAGATTTTATCATAATTAGGTGGGTCACATAATTCGACACAACATCGGTATTATGACCGTTTAATAATTGATCATTGTCTCAGGTAACCTATTTCCTACACAGCTGTGGAGAGAAAAAGTTCAATAGTTCACCCAAAAATACATTAAAAAAACATTTATATAATTTTTACTTACCTTCATGTTGTTCTGACCCAGCATGACTTTCTCCCTATTGTGAAACAAAAGATGTCAGTCAGAATGTCAGTTAACTTGGTAATCACGTACAGTGTAGGCTGTTAAAAAGCCAAGACCTTATGTAGCCCCTTTCGGTCTTCGGGTTTTATTTCCACCTCAGCATGAAGGTAGATCTTACGGATTTATGAATGAACCGCTTGTTTTAAAATCTTCCCGATCTACTGATATGTTATGACATCCACTTCAAACATTACAATGCTCATGCTAACCTTCGTTAACTCTACAATAAGTAAATCCACTTCTTACGAACTTCCGCAATACAATATAAGCAGCTGGCTTATAATACAATATAAACCAGCTGGAAAACTTCTGGTGAAATGACACTTGTTCTTGTGTCCTTATCTTCAATGTCCTGAGGTAGCTTTAACAGCATCAATAGTGTAATTCTTAGTTTATGATCAGAATATAGTATAGAATATAGAATAGAATATAGGTTTCCTATATCTTGACAAATCCTACAAATCGGTTTTACAAAACAATCTCAGAAGGATATACAGCTAATGTTTGAATTGCTGGAAAAATATTGCGTGTGCGACTGTGCGTGTCCAATTACATACACCGTGTTTCTTATTCCAATGTTCCCATTAGCTTCCAGTCTTTATTGTAATCAATAAAACTGGTTTATAGGCAAATTAGGTAAGTGTGATAACTCCATTGAAATATAAATACAACATTAAAAAGTCAACCATTGATGGTTTTGTGGCGACGTACAGCGAGTACAGAATGACAGCTACAGTTCACTGGCTTATCGAAAACCAGGAAGTAACCATGCAACTTAATTCAAACACAAAAATTCTAAAGATGGCTGCGTGCTTGTTTCTCTGCCGCATAAGGCCGTCGTAAAAGTATAAATGTAATCCATATACCTGGTGAGCAACATTCCAAGTCGCCAGAAGCCATACAATTTTTCAGGAACAGACTGAAACATGTGAAAATAATAATTCGCGCTCAATTTAAAAATGGCACCTATATGGACGCCACAACACTATCGGTTCTCCCATAGTCCCATTGGTTTCCCATAGTTTTAATATTTGCTCAAAAATCCCTAAGATACAGGGCACGGTTTAAACTTATGTTGTGGCTTCAACCATTCTGATCACAGCCTTATGCCCATGTAGCAAATCTTTCAGACAGAGGGAGGTGTGCGATCAGAGCCCTGTTTGTTCGCCTTGCACCTCAAACCGTGCAGGCTCTCCCATCTCAGCTGGATGTTTTCTCTTTTTGTCTGACTCTGATTCTGACCCTGACACCGGCAATCTTTTTCAGCTGGGACCCTCTGCTGTGCTTCCTAGGAGAGTGAGGTGTCTGTTTGTTGTGGGCCTGCTAAATTGTCGTCAGCATTCAGGGCTTTGGAGACTTGCTTTGCTGGTTCAAACACGGCTAGACACTTGGACACCACTGATCAGAAGAAATGTTATGGTGGTTTTGAAGGTTAGTGTTCTTGTGGCTTTTGAATGTATGAACTTGCCCCAGTCTCCACCATCATCAAAGAACGGAGCTACAGTAGTGTTGCCCAGGCCTCTTAGTCTAATTGCACAAAAATTGTATAAGCAAAAATGTGTAAAAGCAATTTTTTTACATTTTATATTTCAATGCAACTAAAATGAATGTATAAAGTGCATGTTGCTATGTCATTGTCATCATAAAAAATTGTTCATTTAGATGAGATAGCAGAAAATATTTTAACTAGTGCTGTCAATCGATTAAAAAAATGAACTAATTAATCACACATTTTTTGTAATATAATGAAATAATTTCACAGTTACTCTCCAAATTAAAACAACTTAAAAGACGTTTTTGTTTGTTTGTTGTAATGGCATCTTTTTATGAATGAAGGCTAGTATCACTGGTACTGATGTCTCTATGAAATTGGGTCTAATACTATTTCATGCATTCTGACTTATTTACACTGTTAACACTAGAACCGCCAGGGATCGTTGTATACCTAAAACCACCAGTGGGTAAAATTTACCCATGCATGCACATGATTACTGTTTTGATACGGCTAAAAAACAAATTATGTCACTGTATTATACCACTGACTTCAAAAAGTAATGTCTAGAGTCATGAAATGATTATTTTTAGTCATCAACTATGTTTTTTCCCTGTTGTTTTATGCTATTTTAAGCAGACTACTCACTTTTTGGCTAAAGCAGCCTGCAATGACAACAATAATTAGAAGGAAATAAATACATATTTGGATGGTATAATGTAATGTAATATTTATAATATAAATATGTACATTTGAAAAACAGCCATGGGTAACTTTTACCCCGTGGCGGTTCTAGTGTTAAAGAGTTGGATTCTCATGCTAAACATGGCCAAAAAAAATGTAAAAAATGAGTTGGACGTATGACAGAGTATTTCTGTGCCAAATACACTCCTTCAGGATTCGAACAAGTTTTGGAACGTTTTTTCTGAGTATGGCCCTGTATGATGTCATAAAGGGCGGAATTCCTTGTATGGGCACTTTTCCCATGAGTGTGTGCGCACATCAACTTGTTCAGCTTAGAATCCAGCATTAAGGAAACAGTTCAGTTTTTTCAGGAGCAGCAATGGAGTTGTGCAAGTGTGTTTGTTTGTTCCCGGTCATGAGTCCAAACCGCAGACGGTGAGTGAAACAGCATCAAATGTCTGTGTTTTGTTGGCAATCGGCGCATAAGTGCATATAATGTAAACAACACGAACGTATAGTGAATCAAAAGTTATCCAGGGATAATGCTATGATGTATTGTGTGTGTGTGTGTGTGTGTGTGTGTGTTCGTTTCTCTTTAGCTCCGCCCACTGCACGCCTGCACAAGCTCGGCTGTTTTCAGGAAAGAATCAATACAGCGTATTTGTCATTTTATAAATCTAAAGACTCTTCGCCGATATGAAGGATGCAATACTACTCTATAGGTACTCATATGTTATGTACCCTTTGAAACATTACTGATAGACATTCAAATTCATAATTAAAAGGTATCAATTTCAACATTTATTAGACCTTTAAAAAAATAATTTTAATTTAAGTGAATTTAAAACAATATACACATTAACCCATTATAATAAATGTGATATTTACCTGTGGCCTTCCTACCTGTCTGACAGGTAGGAAATATACAGAAATTGAATAAAGTTATCAAACAGTCTGCACTGCATAAATAATGAAATAAATATAGATTAATCCTTCTTAAAGCTACGGTTTTCTCTGTTACGTTAGTTCTTTAATTAACATTAATGACAGACATCACAGCAACTGGTTTATTAGGCTGCCGTGACTTTAAGATCTGCTGCTGCTGAACATGCAGCGGTCACGTGCATCTCATTTTCTCACAACTCTTTATGATCATATGAAGTTATTTAATCATTTAAGTCTGCTCTTATGAGAATGCTCAACAAAATGGACATTTTGGCATAATTCTCTGTGCTCTGTTCATTCAAGTGCGAAAGAGAACTCTATTCTGGCGCGCGTCTATGCGTCGTGTGTCACACAGACAGGACATTCACAGACAGTGCGTTCTCTTTTGTCTTGTCGCGCTTGAATGGTTTAAAAGCATTTGCATGAATAAGAGCGTGATCATATAATGTAACACTAGCCAAATGATGATAGAAAAAACAGATGCTGCGTTAAATATTAAACTGAAATTCGTTAATGCGCTGATTTTAACAGCACTAATTTTAGCATAAAATTGCACACATCTTTAACAAAGGGGGAAAAAAATTAGGATTTCCCTCTGTCTAATGTGTTCAGTCTGTGACTCCCAAAACTTCATGACAGGACATTAGCAATGCCCACCCACAATGCCCTGTGGAATGAGATTTCCTGATCAGCTTTTAGGACAATCAAATGAGACTAATTAACAGTACCAATCTTGAGCTTCAAGTATTTAATTAGATCATTCAACGTCCCCTACAAAATGAGCAAATATAATCACTTATGTGATATAAATGTCAAGGACATGAAGGACAGAGTGGACTTTTAGTGGACTTTGATGTGCGTTGTGTGAAGAGGACAGCATATACCTAGCTCCGGTAATCGTGCATTCACTGCCGCCGCTTGGGAAACTGGCAAGCCTCTCCTCTGTGAATGCTCCCTGGGGTATCCTCTCGGCATGATGAAAGGGAAGCTGTCCAGAAGCAGACAGATGTCCGACCGAGTTTCTCAGCAAGAAATTGTTAGATAGCACTCTCCATTTAACATATACATGGATCAAACGCAATCCAAAATGGTTTTCCAAAGTTCTGCTCCGCATACCTTTGATGACTTCTTGTGGCACACATCCAGTGAAAAACATCCAGGCATAAAAGTTCAAGGCTGAAACAGTGAGTTGTCCCGGTCTAGAAGTCAGCTTTTTCATGCATTCTGACTTATTTACACTGTTAAAGAGTCTCATGCTAAACATGGCCAAAATGTAAAAAAATAAGTTGGACGTATGACGGAGTATTTCTGTGTCAAATACACTCCTTCAGGATTCGAATATGTTTTGGAAAGTTTTTTCCGAGTATGGCCCTGTATGACGTCATAAAGGGCAGAATTGCCTGTATCGGCACTTCTCCCAGATGAGCAGTGCGCACATCAACCAGAGCGAGAGTACGCCGATCAACAAGTTACGTTCGGGTTACGGAAGCCGTCGGCAGCGCTGTCATTTTGTTTTTAGACCACAAAATCAACAATGTCACTAAAGAAGTGTGTTTTTAGTTGTGAGGGAAAGATAACCTTGTTCAGCTTCCCAAATAACCCAGCGTTAAGGAAACAGTGGATGCAGAACGGAGTTCTGCAAGTGTGTTTGTTTGTTCCTGGTCACGAGTCGAAACCGCAGGCGGTGAGTGAAACTGCATCAAATGTCTGTATTTTGTTGGCAATCGGTGTGAAAGTGCATATAATGTCAAAAACACTAACGTATAGTGAATCGAAAGTTATCCAGGGATAATGTCCTGATGTGTGTGTGTGTGTGTGTGACTCTTTAGCTCCGCCCACTGCACGCCTGCACAAGCTTGGGTGTTTTCAGAACAGATCTTTCATAAATATGATAAAACTAAAAACTCTTCGGAGACATGAAGGATGCAATACTACTCTATAGGTACTCAAGATTAACATGAGATTGGCAGAAACTGTGTGTGTTATGTACCCTTTAGGTTTATGTAATTCAGTGGATCTCAACTGGTTTTGTTTCAGGACTCAACTTTAAGTTAGACATCAAGTGGCAACCCAGCATAGTACAAGAGTTTTCAAACATTGAAATGTATTAAAATTATAATGAAGTGCATAGGTCCAGACATATGCAAAAATGTTTGGTTTTTAAATATCATTTCATGCTCTTGGCAGCCTATAATTCACTGCACAAAAGTGAAAGATGTATTTATGATGAATGATTAATAACAAAGGATATGGGAAATGTTTTCTATAAAGTTGATAAGCTTATTTATTTTGCTATCATAACTATGCACAGTTATATATATGATAGCTACGTTTTATTATTTTCATTTAGTACATTTTCCTGCTCCTCATGACAGAACAGACCTGTAGCCTGTTTTTGGGTCTTGACCCACCAGTTGACAACCACTGTTCTGTTTTTCTAACAATAGAAGGACAATCCATGTCCTCGGCCATTTAACAGCATTCTCAGTTCCTACAAGGAAGATTATTTTCACACAGACACCATGATACTCACATATACACAGTGGCAACAAAGGCATCAGGTCTCCTCTTTGAGGATTATGATTTTCTAGTCTGTTTCAGAGCATGCACCCAGAGGAAAAGAAAGGTTAAAGGAGGCTACGGGTTTCTGGTAAACTGTGGTTGTTAAGAGGATCTGAGAACTTGTGTTTTGTCTGAAGGTTATGTGAGGAGATACACAATCCAAACGCACATTTGAAATTCTTTTTGAGCTTACGGGGTCTTTAATCATTCATTGGTTTTTAGCAAAGGAAATTAATTCAACATCATTGTGCAAGTATGAGCTTGTCAAAAGTAAACATTTTCCCTGAATATCCCACCAATGCTAAAAACCCTTTGGTAACCCACGAAAACCGATCTCCTCTGTGACAACTGGGATAAATGGTTCAGGATTCCAAGGGGTTTTCTTTTATTTCCTCTGCTCTCAGGTGCCAAGGGACTAGGAAATTGGGGTCAACATGTATTACCACCCCTCAAGCAACTACTTTAAGAAAAGTGTATTATTTAGGAACACTACAAAAGGGCTCTGAACCAGTTTTCTTAATCTCTAGCTCCGAGGTTACCAGTTCATTAGTCTCTCGAGATTTGAACAGCAGCATTTTCAGCCCTTTAGCTTCGATTCTAAATTGGTAGTTAAGATAATTCACTAACCCTTACGTAAGGGGTAAGTACTCTCTGATTACCCTCCTCTTTTGGCCTGACTTCCCACTATGGTCTCTTGAAGTATATCTTTGTCTTTATTGCAGCGTACATGATTAGCTGAACAGACTGTACCGAGCCGACAGCAAACTTTTGCCCTGCAGATAATGTGCTATATGTGTACTGCACACTTACTGTAGCATACAAATAATTAAAGCAGTTGGCAAAACTGATGCAGGCATAGGATGTGTAAACTATACAGGATAATTAGAATACTGGTGCTTTGGGCAAATATAGCCACACTAATTAAATGCAATGTTATCAGTTGGAAAAGGAAGGGGGGTCCCTTTAGGGACAATTAAGAAAATGAATGGAAACTGGCTGTGAAATGTCACAGATATTGAACAATCATAAAAAAAATATATTATAAAATGACCAGCCTTATTGCAGGATTATGATTGAGAAGAGGTAGGGGGAAAATGGGGTAGAGAATGTGTTTTGTACTTAATTATGTGCCTGTGTCTCATTAAATTGCTCTTCTTTGTCTTTCCTGATATTCTAAATCCCAAGGCCTTTCCAGACTTCAGATCAGAGAAGCTGGAGAAATTAACCTCACTTTCCCAAAGGTAAGTATCCTCGGGGATTTCATCTGTTCAGTAAGTACTAAAAGCAAACAGCCGCACAGAGGCATATACATAAACACACACACATACATATTCCTAGGAGGCAAACTGCATAGGTTAAGGAACTCTCGTCACTAAGATACACACTATTATGTAACATAAAAGCTCATTTCAAGATGGGAAGGAGAGCAGCCGCTTGTCTTTGCTGATGAAAATTATCATAAATGTACATTTTTGATTAGCAGAGAAAATATATGTTTGAGGTTGAGTAGCTGATGCCAGTGAATTGAAATGTAAAATAGATTTTATGATGATGTTTAGTTCTTAGTACAAGCTATTTCTGTTTGACAATTGAACAAAATGATTTGAGCCAGTAATTGGCAGGTTACAGTGCTCTTTAAAATGAACTATGCCTGAAATTGTTGCATAGATGTCTACTGTATTATCTTTGACTTGAGGTTTTAAGGTTTATCTGTCTCTCTGACTGAACAACTTGTTCTCTCAGCAAAGTGTTTGTTTCCAACACCACTAATGCTTCCCAAAAATTCTTTTTTTGCCATGGATTGTAAAACTGTCAAATGAAATTGAAAACTTAATTGACTAGGCATTCCTCAGGCTTCCTAGTGAAATTCATCTTTGTGCACGGCAGATGTATTTGAAGTGAAAATTGCTGTGACCTCTGTGCATACTAATGGCGTGCGTGCTTTGTCTTTCACACGGTGAGAGTGCCAGATGGGATGATGCTGGGATAGCATGTTTAAGCTCATTATTTTGATGTGCTATCAGCTAAAGTGCCCAGTCAATCTATCTTTTCTTGGCTTCTGTAGATATGGATACTTGCGCTAAATTATGATGTTATTGTATTATGTTAATATTATGTTGCGTATTGTTGTAATTATAAACACACTGGTTTGTAGCACATATAGTTTTACCATTTACTGCATATTCTTCTTGTTATTTCCCTATAGCAGCTAATGAATCAGAAGTCTCGCACATTCACAAAACATATAGCTTACTTACGCATTAATAAGGTGATAAAGTGATCATGTCTCTTCAGAATACTTATGCTTAAACGGCTCTGTTTATATAGATTTATTTTACGAATGTTTTGAAGCATCAGAGTTTTGGGTGAATAGACTTTCAATAGAGAGACAGAAATTTCTTAGATTTCATTAAAAATATCTTAATTTGTGTTCCGAAGATGAACGAAAGTCTTATGGATTTGAAACGACATGAGAGTGTGTAAATTGATGAAAAAAAAACATTTTTGTCATCATTTTACTCACCTTCATGTCATTCCAAACCTGTATGTTCTGTGATCCTCTACAGAACACAGATATTTTGGTCTCAGGAGTTTTTTTTCTTCTCTCTTTGCAATGAAAGTCAATACTATTTAGAGCCCAATGTTCTTCAAAACATATTTTTTTGTGTGTGTTCTACAGAAGAAATAATGTCATAATTCCATTCATTCCAAACCTTTTTTATGTTTGGGTGAGCTCTCCCTATAACACCAATCTATCATCTATGTTTACTGATAAATGCATCAAAAGCAGTGATTTTATATCAGTGTTACTGCTACCTACTACATTAGCTGCCTCTCTCCAAATCTTGCATTAAAGTTTTATTTCCTAAATAAAGTATCTGATTTCTAATCTAATGTAAAGAACAGAAGGAGTGGGCATATTGACTTAAGCACAGGTGTGGGAGGTACACTATTCATTACAGGATAATGTGTCTACTGTGAATTCAAGAGTTTGATCCAGATCCATTTGAAAGTTTCCCAGGAAACAAACATGCCATTCCTTGTGCTACATAGGCTACTGCATCACTGAGCAAGCATCCCCATGGTAACAGGCATGCTATAGCTCTCTTCTCTTCTCTTCTCTTCTCTTCTCTTCTCTTCTCTTCATAGGGGGGTATAGGGAGGCGAGGAAAAAAAAACAAAATGCTCTTAAACCTGTTGCTAAGGGCAACTGCTCATGACTGCAGAGCTGACAAAGCAGGATGCAGAAATGTCTCGTTTAAATCTGTCTGAGCACATATTCCACGGATTACAATGCATCAGTCAGAAATTAATGGCATTAATTGCCTCCAGAATTGATTGTCAAGGACATTTATAAGTGGTATAGTTCACCCAGAAATGGGTAAATTATCATTTACTCACCCTCATGTGACCTTTTGTGTTCTGCAGAAGAACAAACTGTATGTTGTGTGGAACAACATGAGGATAAATGACAGAAATTTTATTTTAGTAAACTACTCCTCTAAGGAAAAGTGGGTTTTCTTAATTAAACATCATGAGTTCATGAAATAGCATAGATTTTTAGCCTGACGTCGTCATACTCAATTCTAGTCAGAATATGAGTCTGATACTGTTTCACTGGGTTCTGATTATGGGGCGTGTTTCAACCGAACCAGGAAAGAAAATGCCTCTGCACTCAATTGGATAGACCTACAACCAATCAGAGCAACGGAGTAAGTGACATATGCTGAGCGAATTAAAATGTACCATGTTAAATTCCCCAAAACATCTAGTTCTTATGCAAACGTTGATCACATTTGGAATAAAAAATAAATTATAAGCTAATGCAGCCAAGGCCAAACTTTAAGAAAGAAATGATTCATTAACTGCTTAGCTGGGTCTTCAAGCTATGCAGTCTGTTAGTTAACCTCACCTCCGAATCCCAGTTGTTCTTTCTTTTGTCACTTCACATTTAATCACGCCTGTTCCTTGAAAAGATTAGTACATCTCTCGTGTCTTCGGGTTCGAGTCGTTAGTTCCGTCATCAGTGTCTGATCCGGGCCGTGACAGCCCCATATGCATTGCGTGCAGTCCCGAAAACAGAATTGATTAGTTCACCTCTCGAGTCTTCGGGTTCGAGTCATTCGTTCACCAACTCACAGCCCCATAGGCTGAATGCAGAAGATTCTGTATAGAACCGATGGCATGTAGCGCATGCACGGTCAACACAAAATGAACAAATCGCTTTCTGAGACAACTCGTTGTTCCCGAATCATATAAAAATAGAGTACAGGTAATTGACTACTGTTCCTAAATTTTTAATATCTAGAGCATTTTTCTCCCAAGCCCAGTTTAATTTCTGCCCCTGAGTGTATCTTAAAGAACGATGTGAATGTTGACATGCCTGTAATATTCTGTTAACCTCTCTGTCTATGTTGTCATTAAAGCTGTTCTTACTCTGAGGACTCATAATAACAGAGAGAGCTGAGGTTGAAGTGAACGGTCAACCTTGACAATGACCCCTTTCTCCAGCACTGTCTGTAGTCCTGTAAAAAAAAAAAAAAAAACTCATTCTCTATCTCTGTGAGGAAGCATCTCTTCTCTAAACCATTACAGGAAAAAGCCATATAAACTTCTGGAGGATCTCCACTTCTTCATTTTACGTATTTATGTAGCGACAAGCACTTTATTTATGCATTTCCTCTGTATAATATATATGCAGAAATACACAATAATGTTCATAAGCTTGATCAGAAAGAAAAAATTGAGGGCACATCTAGATAAATCATAAAGCTGAGCTGTGCTCTTACAGCATAAACAATTGATTGGCACATAAAACATTAAGTGAAATGTGCACAATCCAGAAACTTGTAGATCATCACAGAGCGACTCCACAATGGGGTTTTGATATTCTCTGAACGTTACAATGTGACATTAGGGTATAAAGTTCTCACTGAGGTATAAAGAGCTCATGAGTGCTCTGTCGAAGTAAAAAGCCGTCTCATTTGATAAACTCTTCCAGCTGAAACAATTAACTATTGTCTGTATATTGCCTGTGTGGGTTCAGCCGAGAGTCTTATGACAGTCACAACAGTCGGATATCGGCAATAAAAATCGTTTCCCTGAGCAGTCCGTGATTAAAGATGCCCTTTCTACAGCACAAAGGATGAAGCAATCTAACCTAAACAATTTTTCTGTCATGTTTTGTTCTCTTTATGTTGTCTAGTCACATTCTAATTAATTTTATAAGCAAAAAGGGCCATTTTCCTTTGGCTGTCATGAACAGTGACTAACACAGCCATGGACTGGCCTAAATTAAATGCATCACGTCTGAGACGTGGTCATGTGACCATGCACTCACTACAGTCTTAAATGTCTCTGTCTCATCATATAATTCACATATGTATACATTTAAAGGGGATGTTAAACATGATGTCCTTGAGAAGGGTCACGTTCCTCAGTGTATATATTGTACATTCCCACTAGCATCTCTGTGATTTAGTGTGAAAGGCGCTTCTTGTATAGACTCTTTGGAAGAACAAGGTGATAAAAGGGAGGTTCCTTTAACAGTGATTAGCAGCAGGGCTAGATTGCTTCAATTAGCATGTAATCGTCTCTGACATTAGAGGTGAATGGCCTGACGCCTGAACGATTCTCAAATACCATCACCCTCCGTCCCCTTCTGAATATCAATGATTATCATCATGGTCATGGTCCTCACTCCTCCAGTGTTTTCCTTCAGGATGTTTCTGTCCTTTTTGATGGCAGGATCATATCTTTGCATGTCACTTACATCATTTCACTTGTGTCATTTGCAGAGTCATTTCAATGCTGCCCTTCAAGAAACACTTCTGATTCATCAAAGACGGATGTCAGCTTTTTGACAATTTAAAGGTCAACAAACTGCACATGGCTCCTAGATTCTACAGCAAAATGGACAGTAATATGGGACATAGGGTGGAAAAAAGTTATATTTGAATCACCCTGATATTTTAAGTAATGATAAGTCAGTGTGATATTCATTTCATTTTCAATACGGTGGGATCGAAACATCTGATAAGTGTAAATTTTTACAATTTAATGCAACATTTTTCATTACAAAGTATACTATTGGCATGACAATTTGAGTGAAAGATATATGTATACACTCACCTAAATGATTTTTAGGAACACCATACTAATACTGTGTTTGACCCCCTTTCGCCTTCAGAACTGCCTTAATTCTACGTGGCATTGATTCAACAAGGTGCTGAAAGCATTCTTTAGAAATGTTGGCCCATATTGATAGGATAGCATCTTGCAGTTGATGGAGATTTGTGGGATGCACATCCAGGGCACGAAGCTCCCGTTCCACCACATCCCAAAGATGCTCTATTGGGTTGAGATCTGGTGACTGTGGGGGCCATTTTAGTACAGTGAACTCATTGTCATGTTCAAGAAACCAATTTGAAATGATTCGAGCTTTGTGACATGGTGCATTATCCTGCTGGAAGTAGCCATCAGAGGATGGGTACATGGTGGTCATAAAGGGATGGACATGGTCAGAAACAATGCTCAGGTAGGCCGTGGCATTTAAACGATGCCCAATTGGCACTAAGGGGCCTAAAGTGTGCCAAGAAAACATCCCCCACACCATTACACCACCACCACCAGCCTGCACAGTGGTAACAAGGCATGATGGATCCATGTTCTCATTCTGTTTACGCCAAATTCTGACTCTACCATCTGAATGTCTCAACAGAAATTGAGACTCATAAGACCAGGCAACATTTTTCCAGTCTTCAACTGTCCAATTTTGGTGAGCTCGTGCAAATTGTAGCCTCTTTTTCCTATTTGTAGTGGAGATGAGTGGTACCCGGTGGGGTCTTCTGCTGTTGTAGCCCATCCGCCTCAAGGTTGTGCGTGTTGTGGCTTCACAAATGCTTTGCTGCGTACCTCGGTTGTAACGAGTGGTTATTTCAGTCAAAGTTGCTCTTCTATCAGCTTGAATCAGTCGGCCCATTCTCCTCTGACCTCTAGCATCAACAAGGCATTTTCGCCCACAGGACTGTCGCATACTGAATGTTTTTCCCTTTTCACACCATTCTTTGTAAACTCTAGAGATGGTTGTGCGTGAAAATCCCAGTAACTGAGCAGATTGTGAAATACTCAGACCGGCCCGTCTGGCACTAACAACCATGCCACGCTCAAAATTGCTTAAATCACCTTTCTTTCCCATTCTGACATTCAGTTTGGAGTTCAGGAGATTGTCTTGACCAGGACCACACCCCTAAATGCATTGACGCAACTGCCATGTGATTGGTTGATTAGATAATTGCATTAATGAGAAATTGAACAAGTGTTCCTAATAATCCTTTAGGTGAGTGTGTATATATATATATATATATATATATATATGTATATGTAAACATCTTTAAGATGATATTACATTTAATTTAGCATTGACATTTATATAATTATCTCATTCATTTCAGGAGATCCTGCTCTGATACACAATTACCTCTGATTCAATTGGAGATCTTTGATGGAGCCATAAGGCAATAGATAAAAACACTCTCAAGTAATTTATCCCAGCATAATCTGAATTAATAAACTAATAAACTTCTTTAAGAGGAGCTATATATGTACATTATATACACAGAGGGTTTCTTTGTGAACATGATTTGGATTCAGTGTGTCAGATTGGCCCTAATCTAAATTAGAATTACCTACTCAGAGTCAGATCCGTCAGCGTCTCTGATGGTTGAAACTTGCCTCTTTGGTCTTCCTCCAGGCTTTTTAATCGCACTCTCTCTCCTCATTTGACCCCTCATCTTCCTCTCCAAAATCTTTCCATTGTTGTTCTATTTTGCCAAAGCCAAGACTCTAATTTTGCTTAACCCTTAAATGCATGAATGTTTCGCCAATCATTATTACATATTCGCATCTTTTGTGACCTGAATCTATATCTAACACGGATGGATCTCTACCTGTTGCGATAATATAAAACTCTCCTGATATTAGAGTAACAATTACAAAAGAATAGAATTATGCATATTTTGTTAGCTTTTGAAGCTTAGAAGGGTTCAGTTTTAGCAGATGTTTTATAGCATCATCACTGTCCTCGTCAGAGCTCATGTCCCAACATTCTGCATCTGGCTCATATTTGCAATCTCAAACATATTCTCAAAACTATAATTGTAAATATCTTCAAAAATCAATATTTTGATTGATGACAGTTTCTTTACCAGATCCACGAAGTGACAGTAACACTAATAATTGATTGCGCTCAGCACTTGCCCTGCAGTAAATCACTGAGCCATTTCAAGTTTTGCTGATGATTCTTCCTGTTCTTTTGTTTTCTGCCTGCAGTAACTTTGAGTGAAACAACACATCGTCATTGTGTATTGCCACTTTATGGAATAAAGGTGAATTGCACTTATTCAGTCATCAAAGATTCATTTATTGTTGTGCAGAAAAATTATACTTACACTGTTACACACCTCGGGTCGGGTCCACCCTATACAATTTTAAAAAAAATTTTTTATGGAAAACAGGCACTCTTTTATATATTTTTATATAATTAATTGATTGAGGGATTCTAAAAAGGTTGATGTCTAACTTTAAAAATTATGTCCCAGGTCACTAATGTCAGGTCTATTTAGCTCAAATTAATTTATGAATTAATTCATAGGGAATTTTGAAAGAGTTTATTTTATGGCCGAGCAAATGACTCGTCCAGCTTTCATTTGAATGGGCCGTAACTATCAACTCTGCAGCGGATATTAATATCCAAACAATAGTGAAACACTATATGTTAGCCAGGGAACATAGATCAGCAGTTTAAGACATTAAATTCGTAAGCACAGAACACAAGAACACTTATCTTTAAATACAAACAAAACTTTATTGATTACTCTAACACATAAAACTAATATCTAACACAAACACACACACACATTCACACACGTTGCAGAAATGAAGAAAGTGAGGAAAGAATGGAGAGAGAAATGATGAAATCCCAAGTTTCTAGCCATATTTGCAATTAAAACACATGACCTGAACAAACCACCAATCATTAATTTAACCCTACGATCGTTTCTTAGGCGGGCTTATTAAATTTTATATCAATGCACCAGTTCAGTTTAGAATCTGGAGGTTACTTGCGTTTGTGTCTAGTGTAGTCTTTGAATGGGGGAATTCCCTTTTCCTTGGTCCTGGCAGCAGGGGTTTCCCAGGTTCTGTGATTCGCTGGCGGCCTTGTCGTGTCTTTGATGGACATCTTGGGAAGCCAATAACGTGGTGTGTTGGCGGCCGGATGGAAAGTCTTGTGGGTGTTGCTTGAAGCTGAAGTGCGCTAGCTGTAGATTCGTCGAGAGAAACTTTGCGGCGAAACTTAACTTAGAACATGAGACTCAACAGAAAGAAAATAAACTTAAGGAAAAGAAAGGAAAGTGAGAGGAGAGTATTCAGATGGCTTGAATGAAATCGTTAATAAAAAATTTCTATGATCTTGGTTTGCCACGATCGTCTGATCGTCTATCTCTCTTTTAGACTGACTTCAACACTGTTTCTTTTAGTAGACTCATTTCAACTGATTTCTATTTTCGTGTTCTGAGATTAATACTCAAACATTGGCCCATCCTCCTGGATGGATTCTAGTGAATTAGGGATCATCTTGGTTCAGGGTTGACTGTATCCCCACCCTCACCATAAATGACCTGTTATCTCTGGTCTCTCCTTGGCTTTTGACAACAGTTTCTGTGGGTTTTTCCTGTGGATTGTAACCGTGTCACTGAAACAGGTCATTGAAACAGCAGGGATCTGGTTTGACTCTTTGTCGTGGAGATCAAACAAAGTCTGTTGTTATCTTTGGTGTTGCTCAGAGTTGCCAAAGTTTGCAAGGCAATAAAGCACTTAGCTTGGGTTTTTGTGGCTTGACACAGACTGACCGGCACCTGGTCTTTCCCGGTGATCGATGGTTGATTTTGAGGGTCTGGAGTGTTGAGTTGGGTTTTGTGTGGAATTATGTTTGAACGAATCATCTGGAAGATTAATTTGTGTCTGATGCGTCCTCAATTCCTACACTAAAGACTTGAGGTATGCGAACTAAAGACCTGAGAACCGCCACGGGGTTAAATTTACCCATGGCGCTTTTTCAAATGTACATAACAGATTTTAAAATATTCAAGTCTCCCAGTCATTGACTTTTCCTAAAAGTGTGTTATTTTCAATCCCCTTTGTTAAAAATTGTTTACATAAAACCAGATAAAAAAAACCCGGGGCATTTATACCTAAAACCGCCAGCAGGTCAAATTTACCCCTATATAATTCCTTTATATTCACGCTGTGTTTGAGCAACGTGTAGGCTTACTATAGACAGTCACACAACGCACGTTGAAATGAAGATGTTTTAGCCTATTCATAAATGTTCAAGCTTTGGATTAATTATACATTTTTGTTTTGCACTTTTTATTGTGTATTGCTACTATTCAAGTCTGCCTGTTTCCTGAAAAAGAATATTTCAGATCTATGATGTAATGAATAAAATAATTTTCATGATTACCCCAAGTTTATTGTTGTTGTTCTTTTATTCAAATTATAAATGATATAACTAAGCAAATTAATAATTAATTAGGTGAAACTGTGCTATTGAATTTGTTGTTGCACAAGTGATAAATTCTAAGTCATCCTTTGTCATACATCTTATGCAAGTGCGGTGGATTATTATTGCTCTTTATTGTCTATTTAGGGAATTTTAGTCATTTAAATAACATGGGTTATCTTAATATGTGATTAATGACATTTTATTATAATATTACACCACCCAAATATGTATTTATATTATTCTAATTCTCGTTGTCATTGCAGGCTGATTTAGTCTATTCATCATGTTTAAAATAGCATAAAACAACAGGAAAAAAACGTAGCTGATGACTAAAAATAATAATTTCATGACTCTAGACATTACTTTTTGAAGACAGTGGTATAATACAGTGAAATAATATGTTTTTTAGCCGTATCAAAACAGTAATCATGCGCAGGGGTAAATTTTACCCGCTGGTGGTTTTAGGTATACAATGATCCCTGGCGGTTCTAGTGTTTTAAGGGTTAATAATAACGTTAAAATAATGCAATAAAGTACCTCTTTAAAGTTGCCACTCTTTGTCTAGTTTACAAATAAATACAAATACAAATACAGAATTTATTTATTTTTACAAAATGAACGTTATTTTTTAAGATCATAATTTTTATAAGGTTATGGTTAGGGTTAGGGTATTTTTTAAGATCATATTTTTTAAGATCATAAGAAAAGTAAATTCAGTCAAGTGTGTCCAGACTGGTGCTCAAGCATTAGCTGAAAACATAATAATGTGATGCTATGTTAATAAGATAGCTAGACAATAACATCTGTGAGCTCTTTAATTTTCAAAAGTAGACAGCAAGTCTTTAGAGACAGAACGCGTCTTAGTTTAATTGCTTGTTCGCTGTCAGAGTACTTCTGTTCTGTTGTGCAGCAAGCACTTGTGGGTTCATTGTAATGTGGTGCTGGGTCCATCTTTATCTTTATATGTTTAATCTCTGCACTCCAAGCGTCTTAGAACCATGATTAAATCTCAGCACAGATTAAGATGCACACTGCGACGATAACTGTAAATTATTATTTTACTTCCCAGTTATTAAAACCCAGCTGTGAGGCCCATGTATTACTCAGGGAGTCAGTGTGTTTTTTGATTAGAGTCTGGTGAGTGATGGATGACTTCCACACTGATGAGGTCTATTACTTTCACATGACTTTGTATCTCCCCGTGGTCAGTTGCTGGGTGGTAAAGTTGTTCTGATATATATATCTCTGCTTTTATGAGGATGAACACAGGCGAATGGAACCCAACTAGAGCCTCTGAAGTACCAAGAAAAATCTGAAATAAAACCAGCAGTTTCACTCAGAGCTGTATGGCAGTGAAAAGCCTTCATTTTCTCTGTCTTATACTTTTCTTGTTTACTTTTCACAGAATCTTCTCTTGCATTACCTTGACCTTTTGTAGTTATTTTCTGTTTGTCATGTTGATTGTAGACATTGGGATTATTGGTGTGTGTACTCACAGGTCTTTGTCCCTGCTGAGCTTAACATTAGTCTAGCATCTTCAAATTCATGTATTATATCTTCCCACGCAAACTTGAGATAATCCTATAATCCCTGTTCATTGAATACACTCACCTCATCACATCTACTGTGTGAAGTATAGTAGATGCCCACACTTGTTTGCTTGTATCTTTTGTGTCTCCTACAGAGTCACTTCAAATGGCTGGAAATCCAAGACATGTATTTCGTATCAACCTTTAAACTGTATATAATTGCTTTTTTTTCTTGTATATTAATGGCAAAGAGCGCAGATTATTGTCAGTCACAGCATTGTTTGCAAAATAAGGCTGTATCCAACTCTAAGTGAAACCTGAAATCTTGATTGTTCAGTATTTTCATTTTGGTAACTTAATGTGAGGAACGTTCCACAGTCTGTGGAGAAAGAAAATAAATCGTTTCCTGCTTTTGGCACTTGACAGTTTCTTTTGCCACCCTGGCTGTTAATGTGAGCCATACTGATCCATTAACTTTTTTTTGTTTTTTGAGAATGCACAACTATAGTGTGGACCATCTATATGGACATAATGTAAATTGGTTTGGAGGCTTAACGTGTCCATTTCTGCCAAGGATTGTGGGTTAAGCACAAATAATAAGGTGTTGTAATATACTGTGCTATTCATTTACATTGCCACTAAAAGACATTAATGGCAGTAAAATTGTAACTGAATACATTGCTTTAAATTTAAATAGCTAACTGGTAAATTATCTTATTATGATGTAAAATTTACATGTTTTTCGCTACACTAGAAGAAAAGGTTCCATATAGAACATTTTAGGGGTTCACGTCATGGGATCATTGTATAGATTGAGTTTTAATTAATTACTTTTGCTTCAGTTCATTTTTTTTTTTTTTATTCATGTTAACTGCAACATAACAGAAACCCTATAAATCCCAACATAACAGAAGATTATACACTAACACATCTCTCCCTATATTAATATTGTGCAAAAACCCACAAAATAACACTTCATTTCAACTTAATTTATTCTCTTTATGCAGTCTGACCTAAAGCATGCTGGGAACTAGAACTCTAATGCACTCATTCAATTTAAGTTCAGCTTAATATAATCAGTTATTGAGTGAACTTTACTTTTTCCTTTTAAGTACTGTGAACTTTCAATAATATTTGGGTGAAATAAATGCATTTCATTTGGTTAATTTCACTGTTTGGGTTTACAGTGTATGAAGTAAAAACCACAAAAACTCCTATTCTGATATCATAGGCTCTCTAACTATGACCTGACATTAACCTTTTCAAACAATAGCATATTGCAAAAAGTGCCTAAAAACATAATGTAGGAAATGCGTAAATAAATAAATTAATAATGTCTCTTAATTTAAATTCAAGTGTTGTAATAAGTGGATAAAATAGCAATGAATCATGAGAAGCACTTCAAATAATTTTGAAATGTAGCCCTCTCTAAAAGCTAGGGAGAGATGAAAATTACAATTCATCATCAGTGCCCGAATCTCGCCTTCGATTAATTGTGTCCTTGTACGGCACCGCCAAAACATACACCTCCGCCTTGGCCCCACCACCCAACCTCCTGATTTGTCAGAGAGGAAGAGAAGAAAAGGTGAAATAAATATGTTCTACGTAATACAAATAAATGTAAATAACAATCAAGCGTAAATTTTTGTTCCTTTTCCACTTCATTTACTCTGAAGGGAAATGATGAATATTAAATGTGTTTACTTTGTCTCTCCTCTATTAGGAAGAGCCCTGTCATAATGACACTGCCCAGATTGGGTGGCGTTATTAATTCCACACACAAAAGCAATCCATCAATGTTCTTCCAATCTCTTGAAGCCACGATCCAGAGAGTGTTAATTGTGAAACACGCAGGGGAAGGACGGGAAATGGATTCAACAAATTCTGGATTGGTTTTGACACAGTACGTTTTTATTCCTCGGATCACTAGGGGGAATGATACAGATGTTAATGATCCAATTAATCATCGTATAATCATTGCAAACTGATTGAATGTATAGCATTTGAAAATTAAACGAACGTTTATCTGAGATCTGTTTACAGTTGAAACCATCTGTAAACGCTTTTGTCAGGTTAATTCACCAGGTATGTACAAAAGGTTGTAAAATGCATCTTTAAAGGGATAGTTCACCCAAAAATGAAAATTTGCTGTTAATTTACTTACTGTCAGGCCATCCGAGATGGTGACTTTTTTTCTTCAGTAGAACAGTAAAGAAGATTTTGTGATCCTCTGTGATTCATAAAGGCTAATGGAAGTCAATGGGCACCGTCAATTTTGAGATTCAAAAATATATTTGCAGACAAAACAAAATGAATACCCACGGCTCCTGGCCATACAGTCTTAAGAAGCGAAATGATCGGTCTATGCAAGAAATTGAACATTATTTACAAAATGTTTACCTCTAATCCACAGCCTTGGCAAACGTTCCTGAGCGTGAGCTTTCTGACACATAATGACGTATACGCGGGAGCGACCTCAGACACGAGCTGACACTACAGAGAGGGAGGACGCGTTTTGTATATCGTTCATTAAAATGGTACTTGCCTGTGTTTATCCTGATTGTTGCAACTGATTTTAAAGTCCCCCTGAAATCAAAATTTAAGTTTTTTAGCTTTTAGTATGAATATGTTAGCCTTAAGGTTATGAATAAGCTGGTGTGTTCCAAAACAATGACAAAATTCGCATTTAGGAGATATAAGCATTTAAAACTTAATCTGTCACTTCCGCTAAAATAGATCACAGATTTGTATGACATCACCGTGAACTTCACCTTCTCATCACATCTTCTGTCCAATCAAACACTCTCTAGAATCTGAAGCGTCCTGCCCCCTAAATAGATGCTGAAGCTGCAGCTGAAATCAGTCACTTGTTCACACGTTTACCATTTTCTACATGGTGAATGGCGCATACAGGACTATACAGGGGATAGGGAACGATTCAGACAATGTAAATATGCTTTCAGTTGAGGCGAAAGAAGTCTGGTTTCACGTTAGTTTCAGGCGCACCGCCGCAGCGCACACACACAGTCTGCTCCGGTCTAGAGACACGAGACCCCAGAGTGGATCACATGCGCGAGTCAGCGCAGACAACAAAACATATCGGACCCATCTGAATTCTGCACAGAATGCTATTTCAAAGCTATATGTAGGAGATTATGATAAGAAACGGTTACACCGTTAGAGATTAGGTGGAAACTGTGAAATTAAGTCAACACATTGAATAATGCTGCGCGTTTCAAGGCACTTCAGTGGGCCATTAAAAAAAAAATTACATTCACTTGCGCAACATCACTCGTGATGATTTACTTTTCACCGATTCCCATTGTTTGTGCCAGATTTACTGAAGTTATGCTTGCTTGCGCTTCGTATGAATGTCAGCACACCCAAGAGGTTACTCAAAGTGCGGAGGGTCTGCAGTGAACATTTTTCCCCTCATGATTTTAAAGACACCCAAGGGAATCAAGTAGGCCTACTACTGAAATCGTCGACTGTGCCTAAGGTATGTGAACGAGATTTGTGTGTGTGTGTGTATATGTGTACTCCTTTCATTTGTAATGCGGATGTTAAACACTAATAGGGCTAACTTCTGTATTGTTGAATGGGATATAACAGTAAATATATCAGCCATTGTGATGACCTGTACCGGCCTTTCTCCACTGATATTCTATGATGTTCAAAGCGTTTCTAAGGATACTGATTTTTAGAAGGCAGCTGAGAACATGGTTTGTATAACATTAGTCAAGTCAAGTCACCTTCATTTATATAGCACTTTTTACAACACAGATTGCTTTACAGTGATAATAGGAAATTAATTAAGTTTTAGATGAAAAGCTAAAGTAAGTTTTTGATTGATTAATTTCTGTTGTAAAAACTGATTAGTTATTTAATTTGGCACCATTTAAACAACACCATCCCTAACTAAAACAGAAAACCCCCAATACGTTCCGGACCCCATCCGCACGGCAACAGCACTTGGTGGCCCGAGAACGCAAACCATGAAATAGGTTTGAAATAGTTACTATACTAAACTATACCATCATTATCCCCGCGCAAACCCCAAAAAAGGCGAGTCAGTGAAAATGGCGACGGCATGTACGCAAGCATTACGTGTTCAGCCTATAGGCAAGCGCGTTTGAATACGTATGTGTGCATATGTGTTTTTATCTGTACAGAGGGGAAGGGAAGGAGGCCTTCACAGGAGAGAGTCTACTTGACACGGTCTCTGCTGACATTTCAGTGCTGCGTTGTGGTCATGTTTATGCACAGGTCCACCATCTGATCTGGATCTGGCAGACTATATGACAATTCACCATGATGTCACAACAATAATAACTGTTCTTCCGGGTGGCAAAAGCCGAAGTGTTCCTATGGCAACGCTAGTAAATTGCTTGGAAGGGAGACCCACCGTCGGCACTCGGCAGTAGCCTAATCTACATTTCAACAAAAACAGACGTGGTGGAAATTCAGACATAGTTAACATGATCATTGAGGGACTGATTAACTAATTCAAGAGATAGCAATAAGCCTTAGCCTACCATTGAGTAGTTATTTTAATGACTGTTGCTGTTTGACTTACAATATGTTAGGCTATGGTAGATGGTCTATTTCCCTGTTATCTAACTAAAAAGGCTATGATCGTTTTCTGTTGCTCGGATCGGATGGCACAGACCTGAGCTTTTGACGGTGAAAAGGATAGCGCGCTGTAGACTAGCGCTACTCAGCTAGGCATTCACTCAAACTAAACTCACGGTGATGATGAAACCAATGTGGTACACGCATCAATCATCCATCAGCAGTAGCCTACAACTATGTTTTGCTTTTCCTATTTCTTCCATTGACATTTGATCAGTAGCCTACATGACACTACAAGTTCTGTCTCTTCCTTGTATAATACTTTTACTTCAGGCAGTGACTGGCAATGAGTTTGATCTTCAAAAGAGACCTTAAGTTTACTAATATTAGTCTCGAATTTCCCCAGCTGAAGATAATTATGCTCTGCTATGATTTTGTAGATGGACAGTTTTGAAGACGTCCACTCGCTTTAACCTCCTCACCCACAGGTTCCGCTGGATATATTTACTTTTTTCTTAAGGAAATCGATAAAATCCTACACCTTTTGCTGTATATCTGGCGGCGCAACCCCAAACCAACACGTTTTCGTCATAGTTTCAACTTTGATCAACAACGTTTTTAACTATGTAACTGTTTACAGTAGCCGGCTGGATCTCTTTAGTTGGTCAGTAGAAGCCACTTGCGTTCTGCCACCCGGAAGTATCGTGGTGCCTTTTGTTTACAAACATTCTGAAATGCCGTATAGTAAACCTTGGGATAAACAGAGAGACTAACATTAGCATAGATACCATTCTTTTTATGATGTAACGAGTACATCAGGTGTTATGGGAAGTTTTCCCGGTTCCAGCAGACCAGCTAGTAATGCAGCCTAACTGATTTAAATAATAGAAATTTATAATGTTCTATGTATATGCCATAGTAAAGAGATGTGTTTTTAGTCTTGATTTAAACTGACAGAGTGTGCCTCACTTCTGCTTCCCGAACAATGCTAGGGAGACTGTTCCAAAGTTTAGGTTCTAAAGAAAAGGATTGACCGCCAGAAGTTGATTTTGATATTTTATGTATTATCAACTGGCCAGAATTTTGAGGCCGCAATAGACGTGAAGTATAATGCGTTAAGAGCTCGTTCAAGTACTGGGGAGCTAAGCCATTTAGTGCTTTGTAAGTAAAAAGCGAAATTTTTACATTTATACAATGTTTATTAAGGAGCCAATGCAGTGTTGACAGAACTGGGCTAATATGGTCATACTTCCTGGTTCTAGTAAGAATTCTAGCTGCTGCGTTTTGGACCATCTGCAGTTTATTTATTAAGCGAGCAGGGCAATAATCTAGTCTTGAGTGTTACTCGTTCAGCATTTTGCATTGAAAGCATGTGCCGTAATTAAGATATATTTTTAAAAAGGAAAAATGCAGTTTTACAGAGGCTAGAAACATGGCTTTCAAAAGAAAGATTGGTATCAAAGAGCACACCCAGGTTCCTAACTGACGACGAGGACTTGACAGAGCAGCCATCAAGTGTTAGACAGTATTCTAGGTTACTACGTGCAGAGGTTTTTTGTCCAATAATTAAAAATTCAGTTTTTAAGTAGTCATCCAATTTTTTATATCAGCTATGCATTCCGTCAATCTTGTAAATTGGTAAGTTTCGTCAGGGCACAAAGAAATATAGAGCTGAGTGTCGTCAGCATAACAATGAAAACTAATGCTATGCTTCCTAATGATATCTCCCAAGGGTAGCATGTACAGGGTAAAAAAGCAACGGTCCTAGCACTGAGCCTTGCGGTACTCCATACTGAACTTGCCAATGCAATTCCACTAATGCCAACATAATTTTCGAGTCTATTCAAAAGAATGTTTTGGTCGATAGTATCAAATGCAGCGCTAAGATCGAGTAACACTAATAGTGAGATACAACCACGATCGGATGACAAGAGCAAATCATTTGTAACTCTAATGAGAGCAGCCTCAGTACTATGATACGGTCTAACGGTCTAACTATGTTACGGCTCCTCACAGATATAAATTCTTTCTAAAAAAGGAGCATAATTGTGAGGATACTGCCTTTTCTAGTATTTTTGACAGAAAGGGTAGATTTGAGATTGGCCTGTAATTGACTAATTCTGTAGGATGAAGTTTTTTTTAATAAGTGGTTTAATAATAGCCAGCTTAAAAGTTTTCGGTACATATCCTAATGACAAAGATGAATTAATGATATTAAGAAGTGGATCTATGACCTCTGGCAGCATCTCTTTCAGTAGCTTAGTCGGTATAGGGTCGAGCATACATGTTGTTGATGATTTAATGAGTTTAGCCAATTCTTCCTCTCCTATAGCAGTGAATGAATGGAATTTTTTCTCAGTGACACTACAATGCACTGTCTGAAGCGATACTGTAGTAGATGGTTGTATAGTTATAATTTTCTTCCTAATATTATCAATCTTGCACGTAAAGTTCATAAAGTCATTACAGCTGTGCTGTTTGCAAATATCAGAAGTTGAAGCTTTATTTCTTGTTAATTTAGCCACTGTATCAAATAAATACCTAGGGTTGTGTTTGTTTTCTTCTAAGAGAGTCGAAAAATAAGCAGATCAAGCAGTTTTTACGACCTGTCTGTATGCAATCATGCTCTCTTTCGACGAAATGCGAAAAACCTCTAGTTTTGTTTTCTTCCAGCTGCGCTCCATTTTTCTGGCTGCTGTTTTAAGGGCCCGGGTATGCTCATTGTACCACGGCGTTGGACTGTTTTCTTTAATCTTCTTTAACCCTTTAAAACCTGAAGCTAAAAAAGGGCGTTTTCACATATTTAGTTTTTTTGACTGTAGAATTATAACACAATGTGCTATCCTCAAGTGCAAGGTGTCATTTTTTTCAGAAAACAACTGGCTTTCAATAAATGACAGTTATTGACCCTTACTGTGTATGATGAGTTTGAAAATAGAATTTAAATAGACAAATAAAAAAAAAACGGAAATATATTTTATTTAGAAAAAAATTTGAAAACCCCTGAATGAAAGAATCGAACACTTTAAACTTGAAGAATAAACTATAATACATACAGGTGCTGGTCATATAATTAGAATATCATCAAAAAGTTGATTTATTTCACTAATTCCATTCAAAAAGTGAAACTTGTATATTATATTCATTCATTACACACAGACTGATATATTTCAAATGTTTATTTATTTTAATCTTGATGATTATAACTGACAACTAAGGAAAATCCCAAATTCAGTATCTCAGAAAATTAGAATATTATGAGAAGGTTCAATATTGAAGACACCTGGTGCCACACTCTAATCAGCTAATTAACTCAAAACACCTGCAAAGGCCTTTAAATGGTCTCTCAGTCTAGTTCTGTAGGCTACACAATCATGGGGAAGACTGCTGACTTGACAGTTGTCCAAAAGACGACCATTGACACCTTGCACAAGGAGGGCAAGACACAAAAGGTCATTGCAAAAGAGGCTGGCTGTTCACAGAGCTCTGTGTCCAAGCACATTAATAGAGAGGCGAAGGGAAGGAAAAGATGTGGTAGAAAAAAGTGTACAAGCAATAGGGATAACCGCACCCTGGAGAGGATTGTGAAACAAAACCCATTCAAAAATTCACAAAGAGTGGACTGCAGCTGGAGTCAGTGCTTCAAGAACCACTACGCACAGACGCATGCAAGACATGGGTTTCAGATGTCGCATTCCTTGTGTCAAGCCACTCTTGAACAACAGACAGCGTCAGAAGCGTCTTGTCTGGGCTAAAGACAAAAAGGACTGGACTGCTGCTGAGTGGTCCAAAGTTATGTTCTCTGATGAAAGTAAATTTTGCATTTCCTTTGGAAATTAGGGTCCCAGAGTCTGGAGGAAGAGAGGAGAGGCACACAATCCACGTTGCTTGAGGTCCAGTGTAAAGTTTCCACAGTCAGTGATGGTTTGGGGTGCCATGTCATCTGCTGGTGTTGGTCCACTGTGTTTTCTGGTCAATGCAGCCATATACCAGGAAGTTTTAGAGCACTTCATGCTTCCTGGTGCTGACCAACTTTATGGAGATGCAATTTCATTTTCCAACAGGACTTGGCACCTGCACACAGTGCCAAAGCAACCAGTACCTGGTTTAAGGACCATGGTATCCCTGTTCTTAATTGGCCAGCAAACTCGCCTGAAAATCTATGGGGTATTGTGAAGAGGAAGATGCGATATGCCAGACCCAACAATGCAGAAGAGCTGAAGGCCACTATCAGAGCAACCTGGGCTCTCATAACACCTGAGCAATGCCACAGACTGATCGACTCCATGCCACGCCGCATTGCTGCAGTAATTCAGGCAAAAGGAGCCCCAACTAAGTATTGAGTGCTGTACATGCTCATACTTTTCATGTTCATACTTTTCAGTTGGCCAAGATTTCTAAAAATCCTTTCTTTGCATTGGTCTTAAGTAATATTCAAATTTTCTGAGATACTGAATTTGGGATTTTCCTTAGTTGTTAGTTATAATCATTAAAATTAAAAGAAATAAACATTTGAAATATATCAGTCTGTGTGTAATGAATTAATATAATATACAAGTTTCACTTTTTAAATGGAATTAGTGAAATAAATCAACTTTTTGATGATATTCTAATTATATGACCAGCACCTGTATATACAAGTCTTTTTTGTGACACTGGGTTGCAGAGTTTTCACTCAGGAGCCTTTCTTTACCCCAGTTCTCCAGGCGTTTTTGATCATTCACTCTAGTCATTCACATGTGGTACTCTCTAAAGCAGTTCCTATCAAGTTGCAAGCATAGGCCCACATCACACTCCTGGCACTTCCATGGGGTGCTCCTTCTGCATCATATGCAACGACACTGGCCCTCTGTGACCGGTCCTGAACGTCACAGGAACGGGCAGATGATCGCATCTCTCTTTGGGGCTGCCATCCAGAGGAACGCCTGTGAGCTGAGCAGCCAGAAGCTCCTGTAAGTTTTGCAGTGTCAAGAGCTTGTCCTGGCATATAGCATACAGCTCTTTGTGTGAAAATGAAGCTGTTGGTTACTGCAATATTCAGGAAGTGCTGAAAACAGTCATGTACCACTTCTGTGTTTTACGTGCACCGACTTTGTTCCCAGCATCTGGTCAGAGGTGTCAACTCCCCCCATGTACTTATTGTACTGTTGAACTGCTGTTGGCCTGGGAACAGGGACCCTCTGTTTTTGCCCATCCTCTGTTGTCTGCCACCTCTGTACACTGTGTGGACAGCTGTGCACATGGAGACTTTCCTTGTGTCCATCCACTTCACCAACAAAAGGTCATCATCTCTGATCCAGCGAATGGAGCCTTTTGGTGACCTTCTGTTCAAGGCATTTTGTTTGGCTATGACTGTGCCCACGGCCACTCTGAGGTGGTGTTGTGGATGGCCCATTTGCTTCTGTAGTAGCCACACTGAGAAAAAAAAATACAAGCTTGTGTTACAAACTCACTGTATATTTATAAATGTATTTTACATTACAAAACAAATACATTAGTAAAAGCAAAATTGTAAAAAAGTTATAAATACAACACAATAACTAAATAATAATAATAATAAATATATTAATAAAAAAAAATAATAAAAATAAAGCCTGCAGTTACTTACACACACGCCAACATATTTATGTACACACATCCATGCACGCACACACATCCATGCACACACGCACACACACACACGCATGCAAACCCATGAAGGCACACACACACGCACATGCAAACACATGAAGGCACACACACGCATGCAAACACATGAAGGCACACACACACACACGCATGCAAACACATGAAGGCACACACACTCACACACACGCATGAACAACATATGAAGGCACACACACACACACACACACATTCAAACACATAAACGGGCATGCAAACACATGAACACACACACGCAACGCAAACATATGCACGCACGCACACATATACACACGCACATACCGCACACATTCTAAGATGCGTGAAACATTGGTATTTCGAACTGAAACACTGAATCTATGCCTATTTTACTGACATTTCGCACAGCTTCATCAGAAAAAAGACAAGCCTTATTTACCAATCCATGCCTGGATCAACACCAGCAGCAAACGCATCCTCAACATCTGAATATGCAGACTCCGGGTCTGAAGAGTCCCACTCAGCCTCCTTCCAAGTGTCAAAAATAAACTCAGTTACCTCTTCTCTTGTATATACCTGTCTTCGCCATGTTTTGTCCGTTTTTAATTGTTTTGAAATCTAGAAATCCTCTAAAACTCTAACCTGCCGTGATCCATATCTGCGTTCAAATCCCTCCTTCCCGCCCCCCTCGAAAGCCGCGGTGATTTGCTGATAGAAAAATCATGACATTACCATAATAAGCCATATATTGGCGAAAAGCTCACAATGTTTACTGTCAGGAGCAACAGTGGACTTATTCAATTATTTTGATAGTGCAAATGGTTGAATAGTTACGGTAACATGAGTACAGCTTGGTTGGATGTGTCGCCGACGACACGTTTGGTTTAAAAGGGTTAAGCGCAGAGGAGCAACTGTGTGCTGGAAAAGAGAGTCAATAGTTTCTGTTGCAACATTGAGTTCCTCTAGGCTATCTGGGATGCTGAGGAGATGGAATTGATGAGGAAGATTATTTACAAAGCAATCTTTAGTGGTAGTGGTGAAAGTCCTGCCATATCTGAAATGAGGGGACGGCTTTGCAGCCTTTGCTAAATTAAGTATACACAATACTAGATAATGATCTGAGATGTCATTGCTCTGCTGCAGAATTTCAACGGTATCAACATTTATTCCATGTGACAACATTAGGTCTAAAGTCTGATTACGACAATGAGTGGGTCCTGACACGTGTTGCCTAACTTCAATAGAGTTTAGAATGTCTCTAAATGCCAATCTCAATGCATCTTTTTTATTGTCTACATGGATACTAAAATCACCAACAATTAGGACTTTATCTGCAGCCAGTACTAACTCTGATAGAAAATCAGCAAATTCTTTGGTAAAGTCTGTATGGTGCCCTGGTGGCCTGTATACAGTAGCCAGCACAAATGTCAAACAGGATTTATCATTTACACTACATAACATTATGTAAAGCATCGAAACTTCAAAAGAATTATATTTGAAACTAGACTTCTGAGTAATACTGAAGATATTATTATAAATTACAGCAACACCTCCCCATTTTCCTTTCTGACGCGGCTCATGTTTCTAACAATAATCTTGGGGGGTGGACTCAAAGTAATGTAATTGTCAGGTTTTAGCCAGGTTTGTCAAACACATCACATCTAGGTTATGATCTGTAATCATATCATTAACAATAAGCGCTTTTGAGAGAAGGGATCGAATATTCAGCAACCCGAGCTTTATCATTTGTTCATCTGTATTATATGTTTTTTATTTGTTGAACATCAATTAAATTTTTACCCTTAAATGGGTTTGAGAGGTTTTTGTATTTACTAATTTGGGGAACAGACATTAGCAACACATTATTAGCTGTTTGAGAACATAGTCAAGCAAAAGGCTAATCATGTTAATTACCGTAAATTTTTCACAGGAATGTCATTTTGGTGATCAAAGATGAGTTTTAAGGGATAAAATTATTGACTACAGGGGGACTTTGACCTCAATGTATCGTCAGGAGCCGCGAGTATTCATTTTGTTTTGTCTGCATATGTTTTTTTTAATCTTGAACATCTTGGATGCCCTGAAGGTAAGTCAACAACAAATTTTCATTTTTGGGTGAACTGAGACGGTCAATATAAACTGCTGTTGTATGAAAGGAACAAGTGAAGATTATTCAAAATTATTCAAAAGCCTATTATATTGAATGTAATCAAAATGAAAATAAATTGAATTTAAAATAAATTTAACTGTCATTAACTACAACCCCAAATCCAGAAAAATTTCAGACTGAGAATCCAATGTCCGTTTTTCCCAAAAACTGAAACATGGACTCATCTGACCAAAGCTCACATGTCCACTGTTTTGGATCCTCTGAGATGAAGTCGGCCCAGAGAACTCAACACCCTCTCTGCATAAAACTGATGTATAGCTTTCTCCTTGGGTAAGAGGTTTAAGTGGCATTCCTTGATGCAGCGGTAGACTGTGACAACGGTGTAACTTTTCCAAAGTACTCCCGAGTACATGTGGCTATATATAAGAGAGTATCATGATGGTTTCTCATGCAATGCCGTCTGAGGGTTCAAAGGTCACACACATTCAACAGGTTTCCTGCCATGCCCTACATGTACTAAGATTTCTCTGGATTCCCTAAATCTTTTCACAATATTATTTAGGTAAATGGTGAGAGACCTAAATTCTTTGCAATCTCGCATTGAGAAATGCGATTTTTTGAATTGTTTGACAATTATCTTGTGATATTTGGCTCCAAGTGATGAGCAATGACCTTGAAGATGCTTCCTTTACACTCAACCACGATCCCCTCACCTATTACCAAATCACCTACTTATTGTAGACTGTCTGAAAAGAGTGTAACTTGGATATTCTATAAACTTTTCACCTTTGTGTGTAGCAGCCATCAAAATCAAAATTTGTTTATACTTACAAAATACAATTAACTTGTTTGATCCCACTTTATATTAGGTGGCCTTAACTACTATGTACTTATATCAAAAAATAAGTACAATGTACTTATTGTGTTCATATTGTATTGCAAAACACTTGCTGTTATTGAGGTGGGATACGGGTAAAGTTAGGGACAGGTGTGGTGGTATGGGTAAGTTTAAGGGTAGGGTTAGATGTAAGGGAAGTGTCAACAGTGTAATTATAAATTTAACTACAGAAATTAATTACAGATGTAATTACATGCAGGTAATTTAAAAATGTAAGTACAATGTAAAAACATTATGTACACAATAAGTGCATTGTAACAAATTAATTTAAATGTTAGTACATGGTAGTTAAGGCCAACTAATACAAAGTGGGTCCAGTTGTTTTAGTGAAAACATTTTTAACGCATGGTGGATAGCACTCGTCTCAGTAGAGGTCTACACGGGTCAAAAAATTTGTACCCGAACCCGAAGAGAGCCGTAATGTGCTACACGGAACCGACCCGGACCCGTTTATTATTTCAAAAGCTGGACCCGGACCCGTGCAGATCCAAGAATTGCCAAAAATATAGTACCCGGAACTGACCTGGACCCGTCTATTATTTGAAAGCTGGAACCGGACCCGGCGGGAAAACACAGACCCGACTGGACCCGATTGTCACATATTCCACAATAAACTGCTATTAATAAGTCAATAAACAAGCTGCGAAAAAATATAACTTTTTGTCTTAGCCTACCTATAGCCGTCGTCTCCCTTCCTTGTACCTGATTGTGATGCATTACAATCCTTGCCAGGAAAAAAGTTCTATCCATGTTATTCCTCTCTTGTTATTCCAAGCATGCTTAATTCACTCATCATTTCAGCTGTAAAAGTCCACTTTATGTCACAGTGACGGATGACAAATGCAACTTTGCAGATTTGTATTTTGACTCAAGTTAACTCGCATAATAACTTTGACTGTTTTGCCATGGCCGCTGACGTTAGCATTATTTATTTGCTATCATCTCTGTGAGCCGAGTCTGACCACCAAAACTTTAAGATTAAACAAGACGGTTCATTCATATTATTTTTTAAAGTCATTACAGTCACTGCAGAAGCTCCGGTTGCCAATGAAACATGACACGTGCTTGAGACTGCACATCTGCATTAGCTAGAGCAACCTGAAATATGAGCTTTACGCAATTTGAGGGTCATAGAAACATTTATGTGACAGTTCCCCTGAGATTTTGTTGCTGATTTGAAATATATTATTTAAATATGAGTACATTATTACCGTGCACTTGAGAGAGAAATAGATGGATAGATGGATAGAGATAGAGATGGAGCTAGCGCATGTTTTTTTTTATTGTTTTTTTTAACCTTATTTCCCGGCTCACACTTTTCTTATCCTAATTTTATAAGTTGCAAGTTACAAAAAACACACAAGCCATGCTGACTGACTCTGATCACGGCCAGGTATTCTCCGAGTCTGATCGACTCGGGTATTACACACAATGTTAAACAGACCCGGGTCCACGGGTCTCGGGTGCTCCATGTAAACCTCTAAGTCTCAGTTACTAGGTCACAATAGCAGCAACAACTATGGAACAACACTAACCATGGGGATCCTTGGACCAGAATCAGAAAATAAGGATCGACTCACCGAAGCATAAACTAGCAAAGATGACAGTTTTTTTCTCTTTTGAATAAATTGTATCTTTTGAAGTTGAAATACAAGAAAATAAACAAAACCCAAACAACTGGGGTCGAAACCCAGCCAAGGAGAAATATAAATAAAGTTGTTTCTCCAAGGAAAATCTCTTCTGTTTCTTGTCGTCACGTATTATTCAGATTTGTTAAACACTCTCAAAGCGTGAGCGTTTAAGAATTAATATCACACAAATCTACTTCTCAACTTGTTAATGGATTATTAAACTGTTTGTTCTCACTCAAACCACTCAATGACATCTGCTTTCACTCGTGTCATTCGCAATCTCTCTCTCCAATTTTCTGCTTGTATACAATCTTCTGGAACTTTTCCAGCAGGGGGCAGGGCTAACCTTTCACCTTACCAATCAGAAATCACATCAGAAACTTTTCCAGCGTGTTAATTATTTATAATAATATGAATAAATTTTACTTTGTTCCGTTAAGTCTATTAGTTTTACAGCGATATAAATAAAATAATAGTACCTATAAATATTAGTGGTGGGTTACATATTGGAAATATTTTCTTTATACTTTTGTTAGTTAAATAAAATTAAAAGAGAATTAACAAACCACAGATTCTTGATTTTATTGCATCTTACAAAATGATTTGATTTGGGGTTGTAGAAGAGCAAAGTTTGTTGAGACAGCTAAAAGTTTGAAAGTGAGATAGATAGATAGATAGATATTCTAATTGACTGCCATTTAGATATATATCATACTGTACATGTTTACCTTTGACATTCTTTTAAGAGTGCTATAATCATTTCCTGCTTGAGAAAATGGTCATTGTATGAATATTAATGCATTATCTCTCTGCCAGCTCATTTAAAATGAATGAACGCAAGCCTTGGGCAGAGATGGGCCTGTACAAACACCAGGAGCTCATTAAAACTCAATTGTTTTGTAATGTGCACCTGTCTAAAAGAGTAAAGAGGTGCAGATGTGGAGATGGACCGATCTAGGATCATAGGTTACTGGCGTAATGTTCTTTAGATTTGAATAATTTACCATGAACCACTTCAGCAGTGAATGCCCTTTCCATTAGGCCGATTTTGTGGAAATTGAATGAAACCTGGAATACAGTCTAGGAAATGGACAAATAGCACGGGTGTGGGCTATTACGTGAACCAGTTATACATATATTTGCATTGCATTATGAATTACAAAGCTTGTATAAGCATGGCCTGAAATCAGCAGGGTTGGCAGTTTTTTTTTCTTGTATTTTCAACAAAGGAAAAACATGCACATTTAAATCACACACATATGTGTATCTATAAAAAATGTTTTAAGTCTCAACGTTTCTAATCCATATGTTATGGCATAACATTATCCAAATGTCTCTTCACCCACACTTATTTACACTAAATCAACATGTCATTTTTCCAGCCAGAGTCAGGGTACAGCTCAAAATTACTCATGCACAGAGACAAAAAAAATACTTATGTATCTTGTTCCATGTCAAATGACTAACAGCCAGCAGAGCAAAGGATGAGCTCATCTATGTGTCTTTCTGCAGCCTGAGCTTGACAGATACGCACATGTAAAATATATTTTTAAATCGAAACATCACTCCTACATCTACAACATGGTCCCTGTCAAATTAAATTTCACTGGCATATTCTGTATACGTTAACATGCTTGTATCCTTTTTTTAATCTTTGCAGTTTTTCAACCTCATGTGTTATTCCGTCTCTTCTGCTGAAATTCTGCTTTGGCATCAAGTGGAGTCTGCAAGTTACCATGGTAACCTATGTTTTATCAGCAGGTTAGTGTGTCGAGTCGTCAAACAGAGCCGCCCACATGGGTCTACGAGTCTGGAGATCATTGCTGTGTTACAGTCCTGTGAGTGAACTGCTGTATCCCATGATGCTAAGAAAAATTTAAGTTATTTCACGATTGTTCCATACCTGTGTGACTGACTTTATTCGGCGGAACACAAACTTCGGTTCCCACTGTTTTTCAAAATATCTTTTTGTTTTCCACAGATGAGAATCAGAAGAAGTCAGGTTTAGAACGATATAAGAGTGTAGAATATCAGAATTGTCATTTTTGGGTGAACTATCACTTAATGCATCACATTAGCTGGTATTGACCCTTTGCTCATGTTCATCTGACTGTAATGATGCAATCATGAGGTGCATCAGACATCAGACCATTATTGCACTATTTACATATTCATAAATATGTATGTTTTTTTTTCATTCACCCATTCAATACAATGAATGCAGCATGAGTGCAAATGAGTAAATCTGGACACAACTGTAGACGACATGACCACGTTTTGTGAATGGAGTTACAGAATTCAATCCATTCTGACCATTCGATATTGATCTGATTTTACCACATATGAAGGTTTGGATTGAGTTAAGTAAAAATCTGGTTTGTTTATTGCTGTTGAGACTATAAACAACTAAGCAGATTTTAGTAGGATAAACCAAAAAAAATTATTGTTTGCGGCTTGTCTGAACAAATAATTCATCTTTTGTCGAACCAATGAAAAATCTCATTTCAAACCAATTTGACTATTCTCTGTAGAACACAAAGTGAATTGAAGCTAAACTTCAAAAAAGCACAAAAGTACCCTAAACTATCATAAAAGTGGTCCGTATGTCTTCTGAAGCCATACCATAGCACTGAATAGAGATTCACTCCGTTTCACCAAGGGCCAAACAACTTGAGATTTCTAGCCTCGTTATTGAGACCTACTACAAGAACACTGCAATTATTTTGTCTTTCCTTCAGACAGTTTTATGTTCAATAAATCTTGACATAAACAGACAGTGGTATATGTAATATAAAAGGTACATCAAGGACGTATTTTCTTCAGCACGTCTCCTTGAAAAGGTTTGCTTTAAGATGTTTTTCAGCCTGCCATTGTCTGCATATATTTGGTCAGTGTATTTCTGAAAATAAAGCAGAGAATCTAATCAGAATAACTCTGCAGGTAAACATGATCAGAAACTAAAATTAAACGTTCAACTACTCAAAATGCTTCTTGGAAGATGTTCAAGGTGTGCAAGACAGTCTGAAGGGAATGACCATTTTTCAGTGGTAGTGAAGAAGGTCTATGTAATTTGTTTGATATTTTGTTTTCTTTTTCAGTTCAGTTTTCTTTTTTTCCTACAGTCAACTGTGGTTGTCCCCATACAGATCACCATAAATTCAACAACATACAACATCGTTCGCCCATGACACATCAAGGATTCATGCATCATGCAACAGCAGTCTTTTTTAGGTAAACGTTTAGTTCAAAATACTCAGAATTCCCCTGTGCGAAGTGCTAAAATCATGAAACTGTGACAGAAAAATATGGCTTTCAGCAGGTCAGTGACCCTGAGCTAGAGATTTGACAGGAAACGACTCGCCACCCTTGTCACAGTGAAGATGGCGGATGACTTTAAGAGTCTGTGACATGTTTTCTGAAGATAACTGCCCCGATGAGAACTTGCTATTTGGACAGGAACTAGAAGGTGTTTTAGGCAGCACCTTTTTATTGCGATTGGCAAGATGATTTATGCCCACTGATGTGGGATTTAATGACTCTTTGCTGCCAAGTGAGTCAAAAGGCACTTTAACCAGTATTATGGATTAAAAAGGTATGAATTGTAATGCAGTACATCTGACTTTTTATATTTCATTACTATTTCTCTCTCCAACCCAGAAACACAGAGCAGTTTATATGAGTTATCCCACCTCTTTGAAGCTCTGCTCACACAATTTAATATTCCTTTGGATGTCAAATCTAATAACAACGTCCTTTAGAGTGGCATAATTTCTCTTTACTGCCCTGGTTACCTGCCACCCATCCGATAATTGCATCAGAAAGAAAGATTTACGCAAGGAAATATATTGATGGCTTTTAGTTAAAAAGCAAGAGAAGATTAAGTCTCCAAAGATAAATTCTGGCAAGAGACAAACTAATAATTACATGTCAGCGTGGACAAACATGTTTGAGTTTGATGTGATTTATTTTAGCACTCTGGGACTCGTAGTTCGTTTACTGAGTGAGAAAGCAGACCTGTCGTTTTTCACACACCCGGCAAACACATGATTAGTACATGCATTAAACTCCACATGCGAGGGGAAGCACTTAAACCTTGGTGCCATTTACTAACGACGCTTAACCCTGGGGTTAACATCATTTTAAACCCCAGGTAAAGGCCATTTTTAATGCTGCATTAGGCAGCATTCCACACTCGTAATTTTGAAAGGGGTTTAGCTATTTTTTAAACCTTAATTAGGAAACCCCGTTTGCTTTGCTAGCCCAAACTGCGGTGTCAAAGATATTCAATGTGAATCAAGCTGGTGGTAGAATCTAACAGCAAGTTGTTAAACAACAGACGACCAAACAAACTGCTTCACTGCTTACCTTAATAAATATTTATGCACTGTCATGCTGTTAAGGTAATGGGTGAGTATTGTAGAAGTGCACTATTCACAGTCATGTGCACTTTCAAAAAGGGGGTTATTGAGATAAAGTGATTAGGATCTCAACACGTCTGCCCCCTTGAGGTGATCCTCATAAAACAAATCATTTGTGATACTTTTTAATATTACACCTTTAAGTATAGGGTACAACATGGCTAAAGGCTCCTTTGATTTTATTTTCCTCAAACACTAGATGGCACAAAAACTTGCCACAGCACTTTCCAAAACATCCTTTTCAAGACGTACATGGAAATTTGGCTGATCCTTGATGCGATCGCAGGCGGCAGCGTAAAGCTGATTCTGATCTAATATTTGATTCAGTTTGATCTAATATTTGATGTTTTTTTAAATATTGTAGACTTAAGTTGCAAATGAGATTCGCTAAAATTATTGAATATATTTTGAGACAAAAGGTCTTCTTAATTATTCATTAAAGCAACAGTGTAGTGTTCTCCTGCAGTGTGTCAAAACTCTGACTAAACACCAAGTTAAACCGTCGCCAATGAGTCGTAGTAAGGTTGATCATTTACTGTCACACTTCTTCATTAACATGTAGCGGTGAAAACTGTAAAAAAAACAATACAACAATATTCAGTGTCCATTTCTTGACTAACATTACATTGTGAATGACTGTAACATGTATACACTGCTGTTCCCACTGTAGTATACAGTTATAATGGCTGTTAGCATTGCTATACACAATAGTAAAAAACTTATTTTTTTAACAAAATAATTTCTGATATACAATCTTTAACACATCAAAAGTCACATAAATTCACTTACAGCATTGCCTCTATGATGCTTTATAGTGGATGCAAGTGGATAGATAGCGAGAGCACACCATGTCAGTCTCACTGTTTTCATGCAGATTCAGAACCGGGAAGGACTAACAGGAAGTGACATCATCACATGACACAAATATTACTTTTTACAAACTTTACTTTTTGTTAAACTGAAAAGAGTAATTAACTTTGAAAATATGCATCAACAAATATTTAAAGAAGATGTTTGAAAATGAAAATCCTTAAAGGACAACACATTTTTCGGAAGAATATGTAAAAGTATGGTATTTGGGGTAAAAAACGCCCCTGGTTTTGGGGTGAAAGGCACAATAATTAACATGATAATAAACAGCTGGCTGACTTTTCCATTTGTTGACATGACGGTTAGATTCAGATGGTAAATATCATTTATTAGTTTGGGTGTCCACCTTAGAGATAATCACCATAATTATAATGAAACCATGCATCATATTTAATCATATCATATAATAAAATATGATTTAATGTTACTACTGTAAATCTATATTAAATTATTATGGGATCTCATTCAATGCTTTTAGAATCTTTACTTTTTAAAATAATTTGATGTGTGTATATATATATATATATATATATATATATATATATATATATATATATATATATATATATATATATATATTATATTAACATAGTGCAGACTTTGCTTAAGTGATTATTTTCCGAAATTATTAAATTAGACATAGGTTTTTAATCATTTTAGCTAAAGTATTTGTATAAATAGTGTGTGCCTTTCCCCAATGTTGGTGAGTTTATCCCGTATGTGGGGTAAAATGTCCCCCTCACAACCTCATACATTTATAAGATTTTTAAACAAAATTTTGTGATAATAACTTTTATGATTTATTTTCACACAAAATCTGTTGCTCCATAAATGTTCAGTACAAACATATATTTTTTTCTGCAATCATACACTATAGGAATAGTGAAAAGCACATTTTTCTTAAGGAGAATTTTTTCTCTTGTACCCTACCTGTAAAAAACTAGAGCGAGTCTACACAACATTTCCACAGATGGACAAAAATGTATTAAAACAGGTTATGCGCTTGTCATGAGCTGTATTTGTCTAGCCAGTATTATAATATTATGTCTGATTCATCCAAGTGAATTGGTTCATACTAAACAGTCATTTCTCTCATATCAGTTTGTTTGGACAGTTCATGGACAGTCACAGAAAGATTCACAGATTTGAACCTTTGCGTGGTATTTTAGGTCTTCTTTTTATTCCAGAATGTTTAGTTAAATGCTGTTGTTCTGACTAAATTTTGTACTGTTTTAATTAGGGTGATGGCAACAAAATTAGTGTGTTTTTGTAAGTAATAAACAGTGTATATATACATATATATATATATATACATATATATATATATATATACACTGTATACATATATATACACCCTGAAGGGGTTTATTATTACATTTAATTTTGCTGCCATCACCCTAATTTAGATTCCTGACGTATAGCTTCAATGTAGTTAGCTAATTTTTTACAGTGTAGCTATGGTTTGACTTATAGCTTTTAGCATGACAATCTAGTGTCTAAGTATCTTCCCCAACACAGGACACATTGAAACATCCTAATTAAAGTCCAGATGCCTTTAAAAATAATCTCATCAGTTACACGGCATGTAGATTTTCATCCTAATGTTTTTTGTAGTGTGTATGGCAAGACCTTGCCTCTTGGTAGGACTCTTCTCCTTAATTTTAACCACCATGGAGAAAGGCCTCAGTTTGTGTAGCATCTGTTTTGAGAGCCGCAGCAGGGAAGCATCTAAAACAAAAGGTTCACTTCATCCGAGAAAGTCGCATGGCCTTCAGAATGCGTCCTTAATATGATCACACACTGTTACCTCAGTCTCCTCTGTTTTCTCAGCAGGGCTTCTGCTTTGTCTTACCACAATTTCACTTTACACCCAACGTGCCGAGCCTAGCTTGCTTTGAATTAACTCTGCGCTTTACTGCTTGCCATCAGGAAACAATGCACCCCTTTGTGTGGGCTCTTCAGGCAGGGAGACTGAGCCTGAGATGCTGCTGTGGAAAACTGACAGAAGCCGGAATACCGCAGTGCTTTCAGTGTAAATACAGCGGAGATCATAGCATTCCAGATACTGACAAGCTTCTCCACTTAGCTGGGTCAAGTGTTGGTCAATGAGTACGGGAAAAATCTCGTTGAGGGTTCTCATGACCTGCTGTTTGAAGAATGAGACTGATGTTATGCTAATGTACATCTGGAGATCTGATTTCATTGTTTTTCCTGACTAGGGGGATGATATG
The DNA here is from genome assembly GCA_039654625.1 of Rhinogobio ventralis. NCBI lineage: Eukaryota > Metazoa > Chordata > Actinopteri > Cypriniformes > Gobionidae > Rhinogobio > Rhinogobio ventralis. The sequence continues at coordinate 27,825,680 of CM077198.1, read as the reverse complement.
TAACTCTGAAATGCCTTCGAGTTTTCGATTATTGTTGCAGCTTTAAATGATATTGCAACGTTTAAATCAAGCCAATTTTTTTCAAGTGGTGGTTGAGCTATTTTCTATTCTCAGGACATCTCCGCCTGACGGCCTGCTGTCTCGCTGTGTTAATATCCTCTGGCTCCATAGAGCAATTCACACTGCACAACAAATTCATTTTTCCCCCCTTGTTCTTCCTCTCATTATATGGTGGCAAAGCAATTAAAATGACATTTTACCAGCTGAGTAGTAAATTGTCTCTTACCTCCAAAAACATAGGCTCCATTTAGTAACAGCTCCTGAGGTTCAAAGTGTAGTCTTATCTACAAAAATGTGATTGAATTAAGATTTTGTTGTCTCTATTGGGGCCAGTGAGCCACGGTTTGGTTAGCATGGCCCCGTTAAACCCAGCTGGTGTATGTTGTAACTACAGCATTCTGCAGACAATATAATAATCTAATATAATATATAAGAGCAATATCACACTCGTAGCCATGCGAAATGGCTATATATCAGCACGGCTCTGATTTGGCCGTAGGTAATCACAGCATGCTGATATACAGCCATATCGCACAGCTATGAGTGTGATATTACGTTTATACAACAGTTTGATGGCACAAGTGTGTAAATAAATAAGAAACAACAACGGACTGTCTTTAAAACCCTCTTTTGTGCAGAACTACTTCCTTCCGCCACGGATTTAAATCTCAAGTTGACAGTTTAACAGTTTATCCCAAGCCTCCGTTACTAATTCTAAAACATCACTTTAGAACTAGTAACGAAGAAGCGTTGAGTCACTTCATTGAATCCTATTGTATTGTGTAGAGTAGAGTATTATTATGAGAGAAAGATCAAAAGTGTATTACCTACATCTGATATAGCAATTATTCTTCAGGTCGATCATATCCATTATTTTAAAAAAAATCAGTTTGAATGTCCGCTAAGGAAAGCGATATCTTTGCCTTTGTACTTTTAAAAGAATGACAGTGCTAAAACAAAGACAGTCTTTGCCTAATGGTGTAATGTACGGTCGCTGGTGAACAAAATGGAGGAGATTCGACTCAGTATCACACACAGTAAGAGATTTTTGAACTGTAACGTCTTAATATTTACTGAAACATGGTTAAACAGCGGAATACCGGACAACGCTATTGAGCTAGCGGGACGCCACACACTCCGGGCAGATAGAACATTAGATGGCTCCGGTAAGACCAGAGGTGGTGGATTGTGCATTTACATTAACAAAGCTTGGTGCACAAACTCTGCTATTGTTGGGAGACATTGTTCAGCTAACCTTGAGTTTCTCATGGTTAAATGTAGACCGTTTTATCTACCGCGGGAGTTCACTTCCACCATTATAACTGCAGCCTATATTCCCCCGGATGCTGATGCTAAGCTTGCTATGAAAGAACACGCAGCCATCAGTAAACAACAGACTGTTCACCCAGAAGCTGCGTTTATTGTTGCTGGTGATTTTAATCATTCAAACTTAAAGTCAGTGCTACCGAAATTTCACCAGCATGTTTCCTGTCACACCAGAGGAAACAAAACTTTAGACCATGTTTACACAAACATGGCTGGAGCTTACGTTGCGACACCCCTCCCTCACCTGGGACAGTCAGATCACCTTTCTTTGTTCCTCACCCCCAAATATGCACCCCTCATCAACCGTGTGAAGCCATCAGTGAAGACCATCAAGGTGTGGCCTGAGGGGGCAGATCTCATACTCCAGGAAAGGTTTCTACACACAGACTGGAGTATGTTTGCTTCCCAAGCCACCAGTGGCTCTCACACAGACATTGACTGCTACACCTCCTCTGTACTGGATTATATCAATACCACCACTGACAGTGTTACAACCCAGAAGCAGATCACCACATACCCTAATCAGAAGCCATGGATGAACAGGGAAGTACGACTCCTGTTGAAGACACGCAATGCTGCCTTCAGATCAGGAGATGCACAAGCCTACAGCACATCCAGAGCAAACCTGAAGAGGGGCATCAAAGAGGCCAAGCACTGCTACAAGCTAAAGATAGAGGGACACTTTTCCAACTTTGACCCTCGACGCATGTGGCAGGGCATTCAGGCCATCAGTGACTACAAACCCACCCACTCCACCCCCGCAGCCACTGACATCAACTTCCTGAACGAGCTAAATTACTTTTATGCTCGCTTTGAAAGAGACAACAGAGAAACTGCCACCAAGGCCAAACCCTCTGCTGACCACCCGCCAATCACACTCTCCTCCACAGACGTCTGCAATGCACTGGGTCGAATCAGCCCGCACAAGGCTGCTGGACCAGACAACATCCCTGGACGAGTACTCAGGGCATGTGCAGAACAGCTCGCTGGGGTTTTTACAGACATTTTCAACTTGTCTCTTGCCCAAGAAACCATACCAACATGCTTTAAATGCACTTCCATTGTGCCAGTACCAAAACACTCTAGCCCGAGGTGCCTTAACGACTACCGCCCTGTAGCACTCACACCCATCGTTATGAAGTGCTTTGAGCGGTTGGTCTTGGCACATCTAAAAGACTCTCTACCATCCACATTGGACTCACACCAGTTTGCCTACCGTAGCAATAGGAGCACAGAGGATGCAGTCTCCTTGGCACTGCACTCTGTGCTTACACATCTGGACAATAAGAACACGTATGCACGTATGCTGTTTGTTGACTTCAGCTCAGCATTCAACACTGTCATCCCAACCAAGTTAATAGCCAAACTTGGAGACCTGGGCATCAACACCTCAATGTGCAACTGGATATTGGACTTCCTGACTAACAGACCCCAGAATGTTCGATCAGGCTCCACCTACTCCACCTCCATCACACTCAATACTGGCGTACCACAGGGCTGTGTGCTAAGCCCATTTCTCTACTCCCTCTTCACCTCCGATTGCAAGCCTGTGTATGGATCTAATTCCATCATCAAGTTTGCGGACGACACTACGGTGATTGGACTCATCAGCAACAACGATGAGACCGCCTATAGGGAGGAGATCCAGCACCTGGCCACATGGTGCACTGAAAATAATCTGCTCCTCAACACCACCAAAACAAAAGAACTCATCGTGGACTTCAGGAAAGAGGCAAGAGGCACACACGACACCATCCACATCAATGGAACGGCTGTTGAGCGTGTCTCCAGTTTCAAGTTCCTGGGGATCCACATCTCGGCGGACATGTCCTGGACAACCAATACCTCCAGCCTGGTCAAGAAGGCTCACCAGCATCTTTTCTTCCTGAGGATACTGAGGAAGAATCAGCTATCCTCGGCTATACTGGTGAACTTCTATCGCTGCGCAATAGAAAGCATCCTGACCAACTGTGTTACAGTATGGTATGGGAGCTGCTCTGCTGCAGAGCGCAAGGCACTACAGCGGGTGGTGAAAACCGCCCAGCGCATCACAGGGACTCCACTACCTGCCATCGACCACATCCAGAGGAAACGCTGTCTGCATCGAGCTCGCAGCATCCTTAAGGACTCCTCTCACCCAGCCCACAAACTGTTTTCTCTCCTGCCCTCTGGTAGGCGTTTCAGGTGCCTCCGGACCAGACCAGCAGACTAAAGAACAGTTTTTTTCCCAGAACTGTCTCCTTATTGAACTCTAACCCTCGTTGATCCCATTCCCCCTATATACTGATAACCCTCCTCTCCCCCTCACATCTGCCTTCACTTGTTATTTGCACTACTGGATGCTCATTTGCACTATCGACTGTTTATTACAGTAACACCTGTTCATATATGCATCTTGCACTACTTACCTAACTGGAATATGCTCATTTGCACTATCGACTGTTACTACAGTAACACCTGTTCATATATGCATCTTGCACTACTTACCTAACTAGAATATGCTCATTTGCACTATATCGTCCATTGCTATACTGCCCATCTTAGCCTAACATATCATTATATACATCTATCTGTAAATTCTGCTTATAGTAATAGCCATCTGTATATATATTCAGTACATATCTACCCTGTAAATTCTGTTTACAATAATAGCCATCTGTATATATATTCAGTGCATATCTATCTGTAAATTCTGTTCAGTATATATCTATCTGCAAACAGTTTATAGCAACATCCATCTGTATATTATATTCAGTACATATCTATCTGTAAATTCTATTTATAGTAATAGCCATCTCTATATTTATTCAGTACATATTCATGTCCTGCACTTATGAAACCACTGTATATCCTGCACTTGCTGCTATTGCACTTCTGGTTAGACCCAAACTGCATTTCGTTGCCTCGTACCTGTACTTGTGTAATGACAATAAAGTTGAATCTAATCTAATCTAATCTAATGTAACTGTCACTGAAGTCGACTATTGAAATCACTGACGGACCCTTTCTCAATACCAAATACAGCATATTATTTATAATATTTATTGAACAAAAATATTTAAATGAACAACAATAGCCCTTATAAAAGACAATAGGAAATAAACACAAGCAAACAATTCAGTTAAACACACAAAAGCCGCGCTATAGTAGGCCATACAGGACTTAAAGGACTTAAATATAGCCTAAATATAAAGTTATGAAATGCCCTAAAGTTATTTTCCCCTTGACCAAAATCGATTTGCTCTGTAACATGTAATAGATTAATAAGACCAAAGACTGCCCGTTTGATTTACCCCAAATTAATTATATCTAATGTTTAACCACTATAAGAGTCACCAAATTCCCAAAGGACTGACCAAAATGAAGCTGTTCTCTGTGGGTACATGAGCGCTGAACGGCTGCTGAGAGTCTGGAGATCAATCTCTCAAAACTTGTAAACAAATTGTAAATAGGCACTTTGTTTATATATGAGTCACATATTTGAGGTCTAAAAAAACTCTTAAAACTACATTCCGTGACACAACAAAAGTAGCCTAGTATTTGTAAAAAAAAAAAAAAAAATTGGTGGATTAAATTTCTTTATTACAGTGCTTCGGTGCACAACATGGGATAGGCTACAAACTTTTAGTCCAAAAGTGTGCACATTTGGAGAAATATGTTTTTACACATTTACCTCATATTTCTTTAGATTGTATTAATCCCATACTGTCACTCTGAAATGGATTAATGGTGCCGCTAACTTTTTTTATAAACTCTGGGTTAAGGCACGTGAGAAACAGGATCACAAAACCCAGACAATCTCTAAGTGGGAGCGTTAACAGTTAAAGTCGATTTCTGATTTTATTGTTGTTTGTATTGTCATGTTGCAGTGTTTTACTTTGCGATGTTTAGATTCCTGACGTATAGCTTTAATGTAGTTAGCTAATTTTTGTTAATATTTTACAGTGTAGCTATGGTTTGACTGTAGTTTATAGCTTTTAGCATGATAATCTAGTGTCAAAGTATCTTCTCCAACACAGGACACATTGAAACATCCTAATTAAAGTCCAGATGCCTTTAAAAATAATCTCATCAGTTACACGGCATATAGATTTTCATCCTAATGTTTTTTGTTGTGTGTATGGCAAGACCTTGCCATATATATATATGTGGGGGTGGGGGATCAGGGTTTTTGGGCACCCACCGGCAGAAACAAAAATCGACACCTATGCTCTCAGCCAATCAGAATCGAGAACCAGAAACTGTTGTATAAATAAATTTATTTATATTATTTATTACCAGTGATATTATTTTTTGGGCTCAGTCACTAATGAAGGGCTTGAGACTATGCATGTTCTTTTGATTCCATCAGTGTTGTCATGATTTCCTTTTCTTTAGACTGATTGATGGATGGATGGATGGATGGATGGGATAGTCATAAAAGCCTTAAGACAGTGTATGTTCGTTCTGCAATCAGACAATAAGCGTTGTCATATCATTTACCGGTGGCTTAATTGGTATTACTTGTCACTTTGTCACTTTCTTGGCTAGGGTGGCTAAAAATGTGGTGGTGTTACAACCAGGATATTAAATAAACCAATCCAATTAAGTAATTAATGCTTTAATCCAGTTTGGTTCTAACCTCTGACTGATCAACTGTCTCCTCCATCATTGATGCTGTATTGAAGTATTGATGCTGTAATAGTGACTTCCATCCTGTCTGTCGATTAAAACCTTTTTGACAATTTTAGCCCATCTGTGTTGTAAATAAGCACATCATCAGTAAACATGAAAAGTGGAACGCTTGCCTGTGCCGTAGATAGGTAAGCATATGATAATTGTTTTGTGTGAAATTGCATACAGAGCAGCATGGTTTAATGACACCCCTCTAATGTGACACACTTCACTGAGTGTCCCAATAATGAGGCCATCACTCCCCTTCTTTAGCTAATGCTGACAGAGAGTTATAGTGTACATATGCTTGCTCACTGGCAGAATCTTTTAGAGTTAAAAATAATGTCTGACGGGTTAAATGAATGAGATGAAGTGTCTAGAAAAACCTGAAGGCAAACAACTGTTCATTAGAGGATAAATAACCCCCAGAAGCAATTGTTCCGCTTCAGTTTTCTATCTTTCAGTCAGGCAATCAGAATAGATGGACAGCAGGTTATTCTGGACAAAAACCAGAGGGGGAAAAACCAGGAGAAATGTTGAAGGCTTCAGCTTTTTTCCTGGTGAATAAAATCACCAGCCTGAACAGCAGTAAATCTAAAACTGACACAAAGTCACAGAGCGACTCCGTTATAGATCGGATAGAATGTATTAAGCTAACTGCAATATTTCATACTAAAGGTGCTGTGTAGTTTGTGTCAAGCCAGCAGATTCATCCTTTACTGAACTGAGGAAAAACTGCATATGGTTGAAGTTGCTTTTTAATATGAGGATAATAGTGACAGATAGTTTTATTTAGCATCACATGGGTTTAGCTAGCACTCATCTTTATGTGCTAATTGGATGTAAAATACTTAATTACTTAAATGTATACATTACTTCAGTATTATTTGCAAGAAGCTATATAGAACCTTTGGTTACCATCCCAAATCTTTAACCACTAGGTTACACAATTCCACCAGTGTTAACATTTATACAGTCAAAGAGCAAGATTTACATTCATATAAGACCTTTTTCAAACCAATTTTAATTACAGAATTGTACTTACACTTTGAGATGTGTGTTAAACTATACATTCCGACCTTTGCTCAATAGAGACCCTGAATAAATGTGAGCATTTGGCATTTTGTATTAAAAATCGATTATGACTATAAACTTCCAAGAACTTGCATTGCAATCTATAAAACATGATTTTGCTTAGCGTTGTGTCTCGTAGATTCCTTTTTTGTTAACTGTGATTTATATGCACTTACAGTGAGCTGTTTGATGTATAACACCACATTGATGCACATTTGCAGAGTATGAATTATAAATGTTCAATTAATCATGAAAGAAAGAAGGAATAGCTTTCTGTTTGGTAATTAAGAAACTGCTTGTGACTGGCTTAAATGAATTAACAAAAGTCTTGGTTGGCATTTTAGTGACAACAGGTGAGCAGTCACGTTGACAGGAAGTAAATTTAACAAGTTTAATATATACCAGTGCTGTCAATTGATTTAAAAAAACTAGACTAATCACACATTGTTTCTGTGATTAATATTTTATAATGCAATAATTTCACAGTTAACAACATAAATACAGTAGCGTATATTTTAAATACTTATTTAATGGCATCTCTTTATGAATCAAGGCCAGTATCACTGATACTAATACAGCTACTGATGTCTCTATGAAACTGATTTTTTTTTTTAAACATTAATTATAGTCATTCACCATTACAGTGTAATTGAAAGCTATCACATTTTTTAAAATTATTTATTAGGCATCAAAAATATAACTTTTAATTTAAGTGAACTTAAAACAGTCCTCACATAAACCCATAATAAATGTCATATTTACTTGTGCCCTGTGAAATATACAGAAATTGAATTAAGTTATTAAACAGTCTGCAGTCTGCATCAATTCTCTGACAGAGAAAATTAGTGGCTGCTGTCACTTTAAGATCTGCCGTTGCTGCACATCTCACACGCATCCCATTTTCTTTTACAAATCTTTACGTTCATCTAAGACTTAACAAATTTATGAGGATACTCGACAAAACAGACAGTTTGGCATAATTGTGTATGTTATTGTTCGGCACGAAAGAGAACTCGATTCTGGCTCACGTCTTTCTGTGCATCGTGTGTGTGTCACAGACAGGACATTCACAGACAGTGTGCTTGAATTGTTTAAACGCATTTTTATTAATAAGAGGGTGATCATATAAATGTAACGCTAGCCAAGGGATGACAGAAAAAAACGGATGTTGCGTTAATTCTGTTAACATGATTTCATTTCATAATGTTCATGAAACGTGCAGATGGTTGCTCTGACTATCAAATATCAGATGAAGTGAGTCGTACTGTTTTTATCCACTTTTCACTTTAATATTTGGTATGTCTGCCTTTTGCAGCAACTACAGCAGCACATCACTCATAGTGGCATAGTGTATATATTTCCTCTGAGATCCCATGCCTTCTGCAACTGAAGAAAAAGGCTTTCCTTTGAATGTACAATAGATCTGTCCGGTTTATTTTCCAGCTCGCCCCAAATGTGCTCGATGGGGTAGAGGTCCGGACTTTGAGGGGCCAGTCCATCCTTTTCAATGTTCCAGCAGATTCCTTCCGTCGCAGGTAGTTCTTTTCCTCTTGGAAAATAAATCTAGGCCCAATAAGATGCCAGATGCCAAGTGTTCTAATCATTTTGGCCACCACTGTATACCCATGGAAAAAAAGATAAAAAATTAAAGGGGACCTATTTTGTATAAAATATGTCAGTGAAATTTCAGCTCAAAATACCCCACAGATCATTTATTATACCAAGCTGTATTGTACCCACCCCGTTTTACAGCTTGTGCCTCAGATACAAAAATTATGTTTGTTTTTATTTATCATCTGTGTTGATCGCAGACATGTCATATCAGTTTAAACTTCTGATATGTGGTTTTCTGAGTGCACACATCCGAAGCAGGCACAGAAAGCCAGCTGTTACACAGAGCATGTTGCACATGATGTCACACAATGTATAGCATTCCTCAACAGGTCATTTTGAGACATTGGCTGTATCCTAGATCAGATGCTGCATCCTTCAAAGGCCGCAAAGTTCAGAGTGAGCGTTGGTAAACGTTCACTTTTTTGAAAGTTATATTCAACTGTCTGAAAACAAAACAGGGTTTAAAGCCTGTCTAAATATGTTCACCTTGGTTCATTTCTGTACATAATAAAAAGTATATTCTATATATATATATATATAAACTATACAAAATTGCATCTTAGTAGATTAAGATCTTTTTGAAGTCACAAACGATCTTCGAGGTGTTTCTCAGCATCAGCCAAGGTAACAAAGGTGACACAGAGGCAATTCAACACAGACTCCTTGGTGTCAGTACCTTAATTTATATGCAAATGTCAAAAGGCTAAGAGCATCTCTGATATTCATTGGAACCGATCATCGTGAGTCAGTCCAGACGCTACATCCGCGACTATGGAAAGTGAATGTGTTGCCGTCAGTGCGACTGTGGCACTTAAATGTTTACATTGTGACTCAACTGAAACCATTGTAATATCAACACTTGAACATGACAATCAGTGACTTGATTTTAAGAGGACAGATCACCTTAAGCAGACTGCCAGATGCTGCTCCGGATCGATTGGTTCCCTAATGTTTGTGGTTTGTCTCGTCAGATGCGGTGCCACTGACTGGAGGAGCTCCTCAAATTGTCCCACAGACATTCGAAAGTGCGGAACCAGTCATGATAAAGTTTTAGCTCCTGTAAAATATTAGCATACTCCTTCAGACTCTCTGTTCTTTAAGACTGGGTGCACCTAAAACCTTCTTTTCGGTCTTTTAAAGAAAATAAAAAGCTTGTCTTTACTGGATGATAAACAAAGTGTCCATGTTTTCTCAGCTGTCGCCGTGAATGTTTTGGAATTTTGGAGCTCTGAAACATCACAGACGTCGCAAATTCGTGTCGCGGCTGATGTGAATGGTTTTGACGCGAATGCTTTTTCGCTTCGCTTTTTCATTACACGTCCGGTGTGAAAGGGCCTTAATGGGGAAAAGTGGATTGATTTGTACCAAAATAGGGTGGTTGTGTAAACACGCTGAAGACATATAATGTTCAAAAATAAATGTAAAAATGAATGTTTCATAATAATTTTCAAAGATTTTAAGATCAGAGTTGAAAAAGAACAGAAATGCTGATATCAGCTACTTGGGAGATTCATGAGGAATCAATATATATACAGTGAACTCAAGTATTGGGACACTTGAGCCACAAAAAAAAAAAAAGATGAATGTCACTGGATAACAAAAGATCAAAACAAGAGGCATCAACAAACAGATAATGCAGTTTTTCTCTCAAGATTTACTTTTCTGTGCAATTTTTGAAATTACTTTTAATCAGGGCTGGATCAAAGGACTGTTGGGCCCACTTTAGGTAAGTTTATCCACCAGAAAGTCTTGTCAAATGACAATTTTAATCAATGCATTTATTGTTTTATTTAAAACCAAACAAACTTATTTTTATTTATTTTATTTTATTTTGTGCTTGTAATTTTTACACAAATTATGTCAATGAAAGTGTTCTTGTTCTATATTTAAAATAAATGCCACTTGGTCATACATTTGTAAGAGTCGTGATGACCTGAAATTCATTAGACTGAATGACGCATTTAAATCCTAGTCAATCTATGCCATCAGAGAGAAAAAGGTTATTAGTCCTGTGATTTTCAATCAGTGACACTCCTTGCAGTGCAGTATTAGACTTTGATTAGAACATGCTGTGAAGAGCTCACTGTCAGTAATGCTTTGAAATAAAGTGGGAATTTAGATCAGATTGCATCATTTTCTGAGAAGTACAGTCAAATCTGCCCTCTGTTTTAAAGACTTTGAGTACACTAAAAGCTATAAATTAATAAACATATAAATAAAACTATATAATTAACTATACAAATTTATGTATTTTCTAAAAATTTCATAATTCTACAGCTAGCTTTGGTTGAGTTGCACAAATAATTGCTTGGTGAATTTTTCACAAATATATAACCATTATATATATATATATACACACACTCACCTAAAGGATTATTAGGAACACCATACTAATACTGTGTTTGACCCCCTTTCGCCTTCAGAACTGCCTTAATTCTACGTGGCATTGATTCAACAAGGTGCTGAAAGCATTCTTTAGAAATGTTGGCCCATATTGATAGGATAGCATCTTGCAGTTGATGGAGATTTGTGGGATGCACATCCAGGGCACGAAGCTCCCGTTCCACCACATCCCAAAGATGCTCTATTGGGTTGAGATCTGGTGACTGTGGGGGCCATTTTAGTACAGTGAACTCATTGTCATGTTCAAGAAACCAATTTGAAATGATTCGAGCTTTGTGACATGGTGCATTATCCTGCTGGAAGTAGCCATCAGAGGATGGGTACATGGTGGTCATAAAGGGATGGACATGGTCAGAAACAATGCTCAGGTAGGCCGTGGCATTTAAACGATGCCCAATTGGCACTAAGGGGCCTAGAGTGTGCCAAGAAAACATCCCCCACACCATTACACCACCACCACCACCAGCCTGCACAGTGGTAACAAGGCATGATGGATCCATGTTCTCATTCTGTTTACGCCAAATTCTGACTCTACCATCTGAATGTCTCAACAGAAATCGAGACTCATCAGACCAGGCAACATTTTTCCAGTCTTCAACTGTCCAATTTTGGTGAAAATTGTAGCTTCTTTTTCCTATTGGTAGTGGAGATGAGTGGTACCCGGTGGGGTCTTCTGCTGTTGTAGCCCAGCCGCCTCAAGGTTGTGCGTGTTGTGGCTTCACAAATGCTTTGCTGCATACCTCGGTTGTAACGAGTGGTTATTTCAGTCAAAGTTGCTCTTCTATCAGCTTGAATCAGTCGGCCCATTCTCCTCTGACCTCTAGCATCAACAAGGCATTTTCACCCACAGGACTGCCGCATACTGGATGTTTTTCCCTTTTCACACCATTCTTTGTAAACTCTAGAAATGGCTGTGTGTGAAAATCCCAATAACTGAGCAGATTGTGAAATACTCAGACCGGCCCATCTGGCACCAACAACCATGCCACGCTCAAAATTGCTTAAATCACCTTTCTTTCCCATTCTGACATTCAGTTTGGAGTTCAGGAGATTGTCTTGACCAGGACCACACCCCTAAATGCATTGAAGCAACTGCCATGTGATTGGTTGATTAGATAATTGCATTAATGAGAAATTGAACAGGTGTTAATAATAATCCTTTAGGTGAGTGTATATATATATATATAAAAAGAACACTGTAAATTGTGCCCATTGATAGCTTTTTTTACTTCTATTTACAGTCTGCGTTTATTTAGTGGCTGTATCATAAGAGGAACTGTGCAATTCGGGTAATGCTGTGAACATGCCAAAAAAGAAAAAAATGTGGTGGATGCAGCAAATTACAAAGATTTGATATACTTTACCGGGGTTGAGACACTCCACGACTGCAATCCAGAACCCAAAAATGTGTTCTTGAAACATTACTAAAGTGTTCAAGTACACCACTGGCTGGATATACGCCCAGTCCTCTTCTCCATAATTTGATGAATAACTGCTGCCATAATCACAAGAAAATGAAAACAAACATTAATTGCACCAGGCAAATAGCTGGGAGCATCAGACCAACTGCATACCAAAATTGGTATCTATATTCTCGGCATGACCCAAGGAATCTATTATATTTATATTATATTATATTATTTCATTATAATAGGCTAATTTAATCAAAAGTTATTAGCATTTTTGGAAATTTCATTATAACTTTTGACCACAAGGTGGCACTGCCCTGAAACTTTTTGAGTACTGTCAGGGCATTGTGCCAAAGACACATGCCGAGTTCCGTAAAGATACACCAATGTGTTGGTAAAATATAGCATTTTACTACAAAATTAAAAATGGCCAATGCCCAAAATAGTCAATATGGGAAAATTGGGTATTGTTCGGCATGCTGCATCGAATCATAGGGTGCATTGGGATCGTCTTGTTCCAAGGAATCAGAGGGAAAAAAGAATTTTGTTACAGTTCAAAAGTTATTAGCATAAATGTGAGTGCTACTTTGGACAGTTGGTAGCGCTAGAGGGATTTAGTTAGATACTCCAAATTTGCTCTGGTGACATTTCAGACTGTCCTCTATCTGTGTGCCAAATTTCATAACTTTCCCGCATGCCGTTCTATGGGCTTCCATAGACTCAACAGTGGAAGAAGAAGAAGACCTGCGGTGCTTGGCCCCTAATAATAAAATAAAATAAAATAATGCATCTCAATATTAAACAGTGTACATTTAATTTACATTATGCTGCTCAGTTTTAGCACTATGATATTCAGTTAAACTACTCATGGGTAAAATGTGATAAAATATTCCCTGTAGCATTTTGCATTATTCTGCAATATTAAGACATTTCAAATCTATTTGTGCAAGCACGAGTGGAGGAGAGGAGATAAGACTAGAAGTTCTTAAGCTGAGGCAGAATCTGTGAAAGGTATTCTCCATGTGCAGAGAAACATTAATCAATACAAATTACTCCAGAGGTCTCTGGTGTGATTGTGTCTTCGAAAAAAAATGAAAGGGATAAAGACAATAGGAAGGAGACATTCTCCACTGATTCTGTTCAGTAGGCCTCCATTCATCCTCCTTTTCAATCTTAAACTTAATGTGCTTTTCAGAACATCACCTGCATGTTCCCTTCAAAACGGCTTAATAAACATAACAAAGCACATCCTTTTAATGTTGCTGTCCTCCAGGACAGCGGGACTGAATGGAACATGCTGTTAAATCAGAACTAAGTGGCCTCCCTGGAATGCCTTGCAGGAGGTTTGGGGCTGAAGAGAGCTTGCTGAATCGGGATCAGTCGGAAACTGTTCCCAGATCAGGCAACATGATAAACTGATGTATACCCGAAGGTTGCTATTGTACTTAGATCAGGAGATGCAGCAAACTGCTTTATACTGAAGGCTAAATGCTGTTCCTAGATCAGAGAGCTCAGTGAGCAGGTTTTATCCCAAGAGGTTAAGTCTGTTCTTAGAATGGGGAACACAATGGATGGCTTTATCTTGAAAGATTCCACTGTGAACACAGTGGTCTGTTTATCCCAAAGGAGATACTCCTGTTGTAAGATTGGGCAACATAATGAACTGCTTTACTTTAAAAAGGATTTTAAAGTTCTTAGATCAGTGAACACAGCCAACTGATTTATCTCTAGAGATAAATGCCATCATCGTATTCCTTCTTTGCTGATGCTCTAAAACCTGGAGAGTAAATCTGCTTTTGGTCCATTTGCTACATGGACATGAGGGTCCAGAGCCAAATCCACCATGAGGCATATTATCAGTCCAGACCATCTAAATTTCACAGTTTAACATATAAAACTCTCCTGGCCCTATATGTGTAAATTGGCTTCTTCGAATCCACAGCCACCCTGATGGGTCAAATTAAGCCCGATCCTTCCAGACATGTAGCCTGCTGTTTCTACATGCTCCCATGGGCAATAGTGGTCCCCATGCCAGAAACCAAATGATGAATTTAGGCCCAGACTTCCCTCTAATGGCTGGATAGAAAGGCTAAATGTGCAGGAAAGTGGTGCAGCAACGCTCTCACTCTATGTGCCAAGCTAAGAGCCGTTCCACTGCATTCCCGAAGGTCAAACTTAAACAGGGGCTGTTAAATCACCTACTTTACATAAGACACTTCTCATCCTTTCATTACCATTGGACACTTGAATATCCTGAATGGCAGAATTTACTAAATGGCTAATTATGATTGTTGGAGAGTGATGATCTTTTGCAGTTTCTTTTAGATTGAAATGAACTGTGAGATTAATTTTGAGCAGTTTTACTAGTACAGTACAATTATTGTTAGCAAGGACATCCTGGAGAGGCTATCTGTTAGCATTATCAATGATGGTTGCTAGAAATGCCATTGTAAAATATTGTAGCAGTAATATGTGTTATATATAAAGCTAGTATGTGTTTTAATGCTTAATATTTTAAATAGCACAATAAATGCATTAAATATCTTACATTTTGGGATTTAAGACAAGTGAGAAGCTATCTTTCTTTCCGGGTGTATTCACACCTGTCTTGTTTGGGTCGATTTAATCAAACTAAAGTTCGTTTCCCGCCTTGGTGCAGATCTTTTGGGCAGGTGTGAATACAGCAATTGCACTCGGGTGCGGACCAAACAACCATACCGAGAACCAGCTGAAGAGTGCCGAATGGTTAAAGTAAAAATACTTCTGCAACATTTCCTGCACTTCCTGCTTTTTCCTGCTTGAGAATTGAGAAATTCCCTGCTAATGAATAGATGGATGACCTAAGCACTCGTGTGGTTTTGTTTACAATTTTTGTTTTACTTGCAAAAAGGGCAGTGTGAAAGCAAACCACACCAAACAAAAAAAAAAATTATTTAGTCCGGACCAATGATATTTCTTATCATTCACTAATGATAAACCATGGTTTACTGGGAAACTCAAACAGCTTCGTCATGCCAAAGAGGATGCTTACAGAAGTGGGGATAAAATCTTGTATAACCAGGCCAGAAACAGACTGACAAAGGAGATCAGAGTTGCTAAAAGAAGCTACTCTGAAAAGCTGAAAAAACTGGTTGGCTGGTTTTCAGCCAACGACCCGGCATCAGTCTGGACAGGCCTGAGGAACATCACCAACTACAAGTCACCATCCCCCCGATCTGTGGAGAATCAACAACTGGCTGAGGATCTGAATGCATTCTACTGCAGGTTTGAAAAGCCCAGTCTCACACCACACACCCGCTCTGATCTGCACTTCACACATTCACCATCACCTCCTACACCCCCTCTCCTCCCCCCTCCTGCCATCCAACCTGAGCTTAAGGACTGTGTGGAGGACGTGAGCCGAGTCTTCAAAAAACAGCTTCAGGCCCAGACGGCATCTCATCTGCATGTTTGAAACCCTGCGCTGACCAACTGGCCCCAGTCTTCACGCAGATCTTCAACAGATCATTGGAGCAGTGTGAAGTTCCCTGCTGCTTCAAACGCTCCACTATCATTCTGGTCCCCAAAAAAACCCAAATCACTGGACTTAATGACTACAGACCTGTCGCTCTCACGTCTGTGGTCATGAAGTCGTTTCAAAGACTGGTGTTGGCCCACCTGAAGGACATCACTGGACCCTTGCTGGATCCTCTTCAAATTGCCTACAGAGCAAACAGGTCTGTGGATGAAGCAGTCAACATGGAACTGCATTATATACTGCAACATCTCAACAGACCTGGGACTTATGCAAGGATCTTATTTGTAGACTTCAGTTCGGCCTTCAATACCATCATGCCTGATCTTCTCGCAGCTAAACTGACCCAGCTCTCCATGCCATCCTCAATCTGTCAGTGGGTCACCAGCTTCTTGACAGACCGGCAGCAGCTAGTGAGACTGGGGAAACTCACATCCAGGACTCTCACTATCAGCACTGGCGCCCCCTATGGGTTCGTTCTCTCCCCACTGCTCTTCTTCCTGTACACCAATGACTGCATTCTAAAGACCCCTCTGTCAAGCTCCTGAAATTTGCAGACAACACCACTGTCATCGGCCTCATCCAAAATGGTGACGAGTCTGCTTACAGACTGGAGGTTGAACTACCATCTCTCAGGACCTGAAGAGGGACAATCACATTGACTCCATTGTGAAAAAGGCCCAGCAGAGACTGCACTTCCTTCGCCAGCTGAGGAAGATCAACATGCCACAGGAGCTGCTGATTCAGTTCTACTTGACTGTCATTGCGGAGAGGATTATTGGTGCCCCCCTGCCAACCCTCCAGGACCTGTACTCTTCCAGAAATCATCACAGACTCCACTCACCCTGGACACCACCTGTTTGAACTGTTACCTTCAAGACGGCGACTCAGATCACTGGCCACTAGAACATCTAGGCACAGGAACAGTTTCATCCCACAGGCCATTTCCCTCTTGAACAGTTAAATACCCCCCAAGCCATATGCCTGTAAGTGCAATACTCCCACTGTTTAGTGCAATATCTTCTAAACTCACACTGTTAGCAATTGATGTAATTTTTACAATAAATTTTACAACAACGTATTGTATTCACGTTTTTGCTCTAAATGCAATTGTATGATGGGAAATTTGTGGGCAGTCCTGTAATTTTATTGTAACTACACTGTAGAAGTATTCAAACATTTTTGGAAGAAGGAACATCTCAGGTATGTAACATGAAATTTATTTTATAAATCTATGGATATATTAATACTGGTGATCTGAGTGAGTGCAGATTGTTTCATTTGGTATATTGCAGTGACATTAGCTTAAGTGAGTAACTTTACTAACTTTACTACTAACTAGTCCTTACTAACGTTAGCTCAACTCGCCTCGCCTCGCTCGCTCCCGGTAGAAACCTCCTGAACTGACCGCAGTGAAGTTAGTTTCAAGTAGCGTCTTCTTACTCTATATCCAACTTAAAACTAACTTCACCACAGTCCTGAACGGCCAACACCGAAGGAATCCTAAACTAACGTAAAGACAAACTGAGCAGCAGCAGCTGTAACACACCGCAGCTGGATTATTTCAGACACAGATTTGTTGTCAATTATATCTGAACCAGAGCCGTTGATCTGAACGTCATCTCATCTGCTCGCCTCTACTCGCTTGTTACTTCGACTAAGGTGATATGAAAAAAGATGCCACATGCAGGTACAAGGCACAATATTTTCACAATGGAAAAGCAAACATGGTGAATAGAGTCGAGGCGAGCTGAACTAGTAACTAATGGAAAACCACCACCATGACGATAGCTCAAAAAACGTTAGCATCATTAACGTTAACCCACTAGACTAACGTTAGCCTGTAAAAATAAGCATTAGCCCGGTCAGCTTCCTTAGCTCAGGTTATTATTGCATTGATTACACATACTACCGGACAGGCTATTGTAACGTTATTATGACTTCTGTTTTGCTGTCTTGTAATCTACAACAGGTGGGTGAAGTCTTGGATGCCTATTAAGAAAAGAATGGCAGCAAGGCCATCAGCATTATCATATGCCTACTTACCCACTTTAAGGAGAATGGCATCTTTCTTAAGGCTGATGTGAGTATAACTTGCAAGTACACACACACACTTACTCTGGCTCGTTCTCTCTTCCAACAGTTATTTTGTTAATTGTTCGTGCAATACCATTGTGTTGATCATATAGTCTCCACACAGACTATCTATTCCAAATTATTCTAATATTCCATAGACAGTCTGAACCGCTATAGGGAGTTGACAGGCTAACATCCTTTTACTGTTTTAGATGGCGTAGCATACATACAGTATATTAAAAACATTGGCCATTTTTTTCTTCTGTGTTGAGTGGACCATTTTCTTTGTCTCAAATTGTATATGGCTGTCTGGCTTACTGTATGGAATATTAAAATAATAATTTGTAATTGGAATTTGTTGTGTAATTTGTAATACCTTTTGTAATGTTTACATTTTTATTCCCTAGCCCAATGCCACAGCTGCTAATATCCAGAGAGAGACCCTACCCAGTACACCTTGCTTAATTGTGCAAGGTATATTCTTCCCTTATTTTGTTAAGGTTTATTACAGGGCTTAAGGTTTTCCGGCACTGTGCCGGAATTCTGGCACATGGCCGCTGTAGATTCTAAAAATAATTATGAGGTGAAATCAAAGTATTGAGACTGTGACTATAAAACGCTAAAATATACCTGATTTAATTTTGGCCACTATCCCATTTGAAGTAGTCTCCTTGTCCAGTGATGCACAGCTCCCAGTGCTTCTGCCTCAGTTTAAACGCTCTCTGGAACATGCATTATTTAAGAGTATCTAAGCGTATCCAGCATGCTCCAACGTAACAACGTAACAACGCACACGCTCACAGCTCAAGTTTTCAAAAACAGTATTTTGACACAGTAGAGAAGAACTAAAACACATCTCAGATGGTGCTGGATAGGCTTAAATAGCAAGGCTTCCAGGGAGCGTTCCAACCGAGCCAGGAGCACTGAGAACTGTATATCGCTGCACAAGGAGACTACTTTGAAGGGAATAGCAGCCAAATTTAAATCAGGTAAATTTTTTGCCCATCATGCCAACACCGCCACTTGTGTGTGTTTATGTAGTGCAGCTTTTTAGTGCTCTTTTAGTTATCATATTGTAATGCATTTCAGGACAGACACTATGCGGACAAGTGGATGATGTCCATGGAAGGACATCAACTTGCAGTATCTTAAAGAGGCCTCAAGCACTCTTGAATTTGTCCAAAGGTATGTTTAAACTGTTAACACACTAATAAAGAAAATAGATTCATCATTCTCGTATGGAACGTCCCATGAATCACTTCCTTTTTGTCCAGTATTATTAGGCTCTATGATATACTCAATGCATTGGTGTCAACAGAAAAGTTTCCATCCAACTCATTTGCATCTTCTAAGTGCATTCGTAAGTGCTAAGTGCATTCGACAGTAAAAATCCTGTATCCTACTTGCTGTAAATTTACAGCAATTAGTTGCCAGGAATTTCCTGTAAAATTACAATAAATTTTTAACAGTTCAGGTGATATTTATATTTATTCATACTATTCAAAATACTGTAAAAATGTTCATATTCTGTAAATGTTTATTCTGACTAAACCTAACTGTGACCTTATACTTTTATACTATTTTCATATTTTATTCTTAGAATTTTAATTACTATGTCCTTGTCGTATTTGTATTGTATATGTGCACTGGAAGAAAAAATCCTTGTGTGCGCAAGCACACTTGGCAATAAAGCTCTTTCTGATTCTGATTCTGACCAAAGCAAGTGAACTAGCTGACTTTCCTGGTTTGAATACACCCTTAGAAGGATATGATTTTTAAGATTTTTCCCCGCCAAAAACAGAATTTTCCGTTATTTGTGAGAAAACGCTTCCCTGCCAAGCGCAGAATTTTCCGTGTTTTTACTGTTATACACTAGGGGGCGCTATTACGCGTCTTCTGAATGAGTACAGAATCTCCTGATCAAAACACAGGCAAGGAAGACACAAAGAAACAAGTGATCGTATGTATGCAGATGCATATGTAAAATAATGTGATCATCAACATTAAACAACTGCCTAATGTTACTGAATGAAATGTGGACCCAGGACGAGCTATAGGACTGTGCAAGCAGTAGGGGTGTTGATGGACTAGATCTACTCCATCTGTGTTTGATCATCATTCTGAATCTGATCTGAATCTAGTCTTTGACAAAAATGGGATTTTCTTAGCTTTTTGTTCAAATTGTTGCTTTTTTTATGAAACTTACCCATAAGTGTTGCATGAAGCTAGAATAATACGGGTTTTGTTTAAAAGCAGAGGGTCTGATCTTTCTTTTGATATATGCTTTTGAGATACATGCTCAGATAGTCATACAACAAAATATTCTATGGACCATTACATTTTTGTGAAAATTATCAAAAACCCTGGCGGTGGTTGGCAACTTTTTTTAAAAAACGCTGGCGGGGAAAGAGTTAAAGGTGCAGTATGTAGGATTGACAGCTAGTGGTCGAAATAGGTATTGTAGTCCAAATTCAAAATATTGGAGATCGTTGTTTCCCCGGTCTCCTCAGACTTAACTCTCACGCGGGTTGCCAACTTGAGGACACGCAACAGGAGCGAGCGCAATTGACAATGAAAGCCACACTGTAAGCATCCATGTTTTATAATCTCTCATTCATAGAGATTTTTAGATGGATGCCGAGGCTAGTCAGGTCGGGTAGGATCTGCAATATCTGACCCAGTTTGTTTGCTGGCTTCCATGGCTACAATACGGTGTTTTTCAACAACTGGCAACCTGGGGTGTCCAAATACTATTGGGTAAACTGGCAGCATACAGTTTCGCACAGACCAAAACAAAAACAGACATTCTGACACGGAATGCAGATTTCAAAGTAGAATAACTGGCTGTAGCATTGTTTTTCAGAAAGACAAGTATGTGAACATAGCATGTTTCCAAATTATCTGCAAACATATAATGGTATTTTTATGCTTTAGTAAAGTGAAAAACTTACATACAGCTCCTTTAATTAAAAAAAAGAAAATAGTAGACTGCTAAAACATCTACTATAAAATAATGAAAAATGCATGATTTATATGTTGCTTGCAAAACATTTTATTTCATCAGACATGGCTAATTTTGATTGGCCATTAATGGAGAAAGATTCTTTTTGCATCCAGATGGTGCCATGCTAACCAACTAAACCTTGACCTCTTGAATGAAAGGACACAGACAGCGATAAGCCATGCAAATTCAAATAAATAAATCGAACCTTCAGTCCCACGGGTTAATTTTGTTTGTTTACAGGTGATTTCTGTCTGGCACTGTTTTCAGCACTCTCGCTCAGACAATTATGAAAGATTAATGGCATCAGTAATGTCATTTCAACAAATCCTCAGATGAGGTATTTGGGTTGGGAAACAGCCTATTATCTAATGTAGTGGGTTCTTGTATATTTGAGCTCCAACAAAACATGATTGATAGTCAAACAGGTCTAGTAGCCATGGCCATAACAAATGGTATAAGTAGCATAATATGTTCTTTCCCCGACAATTTCTCTGCCATGTTTTATATTCCAAATGTTTTCACCTAACTTGATATGTAATATACTGTGGAAAAGGGGCATCGGCTGTTGAACCTCTTTCTATTCTGTACTCGGCTCTGTATGATTTATAGGAACACAGTGGTGGTGGGACAAACCAGTTTCTTTGCAGCATTTCCCATTCTTGTCCGAGTATCTTTTGCTTGTCAACACAGTTGCACAGAGGACACATGCATAAAACATATTACCTCCTGACCACTGTGTTGTCTATTGGATTGTAAGTTATCCCTCAAAGAAAACCATGAAATGAAAAAATACATAAACAGAAACTGTTTGCAAAATAGACGCCCTATATCTTTTGTTCTCGATCAGTAACCTCTTCCAGTCAAACTTTGTCAGTTGTCTGTTTAGTAAAGATGTCATTTTGACTGGTACTGTAGATGAATGTCAAATGTTCTCCTCTTCGCCATCAGCAAGTGTTAAGTGTAACCATCACACCTTCTCTTTCAATATGCTTTATGCCGAACGTCACATGAACAGTAAACTTAAAAATTGAATATCCAAATGCTATTCTCATCTTTGCTCGCACCTTTGAAGACATCATGAGTAAAGCAGCTCCATATTTAAAAAACCTGAACCAGAAGTGATGCAACCTGTTTTACATAAGTTTGTTGCACATAACCCGATAATATTCATCTGTTGCATTTGAATCTATCGTTCTCTTCAAACTTCAAAAGCTTTTATAAAACTTTAAAACAAGGCTTTGTCAAGTCAACATTCAAAGTCTTCCTTAACAAGATTTGCTTTTTATCTAAAAAACACAGTTATGAATTTTTTGGTTGCACTTTTTTTTACAGTATGCGCACTTACAGTGCACTTATAAGAAAGTACTGGGTAATATAAGGTAACTACATGGGTTAAAGGGTTAGTTCCCCCAAAAATGAAAATTAGCCCATGATTTACTCACCCTCAAGTCATCCTAGGTGTATATGGCATTAGTCTTTCAGACGAATAAAATCAGAGTTATATTAAAAAAGCATTATAATGGCAGTTAATTGTTGCCTCGTTTATGAAGTCCATAAAAGAGCATCTATCCATCATATAACTGCTCCACACGGCTCTGGGGGGTTAATAAAGGCCTTCTGAAGCAAAGTGGCATGTTTGTGTAAGAAAAATATCCATATTTAAAACTTTATAGACTAAAGAAGAATGTCATATACACCTAGGATGACTTGAGGGTGAGTAAATCATGGGCTAATTTTCATTTTTGGGTGAACTAACCCTTTAAGGTTATGTTTAGGGGTAGGTTCAGGGTTAGTACAGTTATTCCCAAGTTAATGTAATTACTATAATAAGCACATAGTACATGGGGAACAGGACTGTAAAATAAAGTGCTACTAATTTCTTTTTAATTCTTATTCCTTTTGTTCACATTCGAAGTGCAATTCTTCATCCAATCTGCTACATCAATTTAAATTCAGGAGAATTTGAAAGACATTATAACTTCAAATCTGAATGGCGCACTGAATATAGCAGTAACATGAGAAAGAGCATGGTAAAATGGCCTTTTCAGCAGGGTCGGGCACACAGTTTGTTCAACCCAAGGGTAATTTAGTTCATCGTAATCTCAAGAACATTACAAAAACAATATTCCCGCTAACGCCAAAAGTACTTATCTTATATAAAAAGCATGTTCATGTTTTATTTTACCAAAATGGCCCTGCAGTGTCATATTGCATAAAACATGATTTACACTTTTGAATAAGTCACATGTTGTGCTCCTGAGGGAAAGGTTGATGCACTGTGGGTGTTTTAGGTTTCCCATCTCTGACAGCTCAAGGGGCATCGAGAGCCCCGTTAGGCAGCAGTGGACTGAATAAAACATGGCTTGTGGCAGAGAGTGATTGTTTCCACTGTAATATTGATTTGATTGAGCCCGGAGATGTCATTTACTGTTGAAATTCTGAGTGAGGGTTCTGTTGCGAAATGAAAACACGACACTGAACAGCTTTGAGATGGGACGGCGAATCGCTGATGTGATTTGATAAGACTAAGATGTGATGAAGTGGAGTATCTTGTGAATCTAGAGAACCCCAGTGGCTACAAGCATCTGTGTGACTTCAGGTACCCTAGTCCCTCTGTAATTTGACAAGGACAACAGCATAAAGAATGATGAATGAAGAACTTATAATGAATACAATGCCTAAAATGCTCACCACAAGCAGCTAAATAGGTTTTAAAACAGGCAAATTATGTTTGTGCCATCATATGATAGCATATCCTGCAATCTGAATGTCATAGTTAGCAAGCATTTTGTGGCAGCTGTAGAAATTGAGGGTGCACCAGAGACAAATGAATCTTCCAGATGATTCGTTCAAACATAATTCCACACAAAAATAAAAATTCAACACTCCAGACCCCAAAATCAACCATCTATCACCGAAAAGGCGTAGGCTCCATTCTGTCTGCAGCCAAGCTGACAAAAACCCCAGCTAAGTACTTTATTGCCTTGCAAAATCTGAGCCAAACAAAGATAACAACGAGGTTGTTTGACCCACAAGACAAAGAAACCAACCAGATCACCGTTGTCTCAACGACCTTTAGATGAACTCTGAGTGACACGGTTAAAATCCACAAGAAAAACCCACAGAAACTGTTGTCACGTATTAACTGCATCAAATCATTCAAGGATAGCCGGACTTACATTCAAACAGCCTTCTACTGCATAATTCGATATCATGTCTATAACCAATACACGTGACCATTATGCATATACACTCACCTAAAGGATTATTAGGAACACCTGTTCAATTTCTCATTAATGCAATTATCTAATCAACCAATCACATGGCAGTTGCTTCAATGCATTTAGGGGTGTGGTCCTGGTCAAGACAATCTCCTGAACTCCAAACTGAATGTCAGAATGGGAAAGAAAGGTGATTTAAGCAATTTTGAGCATGGCATGGTTGTTGGTGCCAGACGAGCCGGTCTGAGTATTTCACAATCTGCTCAGTTACTGGGATTTTCACGCACAACCATTTCTAGAGCTTACAAAGAATGGTGTGAAAAGGGAAAAACATCCAGTATGCGGCAGTCCTGTGGGCGAAAATGCCTTGTTGATGCTAGAGGTCAGAGGAGAATGGGCCGACTGATTCAAGCTGATAGAAGAGCAACTTTGACTGAAATAACCACTCGTTACAACCGAGGTATGCAGCAAAGCATTTGTGAAGACACAACACGCACAACCTTGAGGCGGATGGGCTACAACAGCAGAAGACCCCACCGGGTACCACTCATCTCCACTACAAATAGGAAAAAGAGGCTACAATTTGCACACCAAAATTGGAGAGTTGAAGACTGGAAAAATGTTGCCTGGTCTGATGAGTCTCGATTTCTGTTGAGACATTCAGATGGTAGAGTCAGAATTTGGTGTAAACAGAATGAGAACATGGATCCATCATGCCTTGTTACCACTGTGCAGGCTGGTGGTGGTGGTGTAATGTTGTGGAGGATGTTTTCTTGGCACACTTTAGGCCCCTTAGTGCCAATTGGGCATCGTTTAAATGCCACGGCCTACCTGAGCATTGTTTCTGACCATGTCCATCCCTTTATGACCACCATGTACCCATCCTCTGATGGCTACTTCCAGCAGGATAATGCACCATGTCACAAAGCTCGAATCATTTCAAATTGGTTTCTTGAACATGACAATGAGTTCACTGTACTAAAATGGCCCCCACAGTCACCAGATCTCAACCCAATAGAGCATCTTTGGGATGTGGTGGAACGGGAGCTTCGTGCCCTGGATGTGCATCCCACAAATCTCCATCAACTGCAAGATGCTATCCTATCAATATGGGCCAACATTTCTAAAGAATGCTTTCAGCACCTTGTTGAATCAATACCACGTAGAATTAAGGCAGTTCTGAAGGCGAAAGGGGGTCAAACACAGTATTAGTATGGTGTTCCTAATAATCCTTTAGGTGAGTGTATATCACTCACAATTCATGTAATTGTATAAATATTGAATGATTGATTGAAAGTGTACCTTGCTTGGTATCTTTATGTTTGTATCCTTATAATTCAAAAGATGGTTTGATTGAAATTTGTGTAGAATGTATTGTGTTCTTATAATAAAAAATCATGTCTAACTGTACTCTGCTTAAGTAACATGAGAAGTTAGGAAGTTAGGAGACCAGAGATCATTTATGGTGAGGGGTGGACACTGAACTCTGAACCAAGATGATACCTAATTGGTCAGAACCCATCCAGGAGGATGGGCAAATATTTGAGTAAAATCTCAGAACACGAACAAAGAGTTAGTTCTAGTTAGTTCATAGTTCAAGTCAAGATGCCAGAGACATAAGATGACGATATGACGAGATAGACGATCATGGTAGACCAAGATCCGAGAAAATGGGTTAACAATTTCATTCAAGACATCTAAATATTCTTCTCTCACTTTCTTTTCTTTTACTTAGTTTATTTTCTTTCCGTTGAGTCTTGTGTTCTAAGTTAAGTTTTGCTGCAAAGTTTCACTCAGCGAATCTACAACTTCAAATAACATCCACAACACTTTCCATCCATCCGCCAACACGGATCGGAACCCTACAACCCAATAAACCGATATTAACAAGAATTTACAAGTATGTACAAATAAGCAACCAAAATAAAATCTCCAACACACAGCAGAATAGAAATAAACAATAATAAACAAAAACAAAAGTGCAGCTAAACCAAACATCTCAGAGTGAGCGTTCAAGTAAGCTCCCGAAGAAGGTGAATAGAAGCCTTTACAACTAGAGTCGGCAGCACCAATGGGAGGCAGTCTCCAATAAGGACAATAACCAATCCGGAGCTGCCACCTCTGCAACACAGAAAACATACATAGACAGCAAGAAAATAAAACAAAATTCAAAAACAAAAAACAACTCATGTTGTAACAAAAGTTACAAAAGTTGTTCATTCAAGAGCAGTGAGTGATTTTTTCTTTGGCTTTTGTTGTTTGATTAACATTAAAAACAAAGACAGCAGCAGGAATACTTTAACTTTAAGACAATGCACGGATGCAATACAATGATACTGTACACACGCGTTGTCTTTCTCGACTGTTTACGTTCACTTAAACCATAACCGGCAAATATCCTAGCCGGTAATGGTTTAAGTGAACGTAAACAGTCGAGAAAGACAACGCATGTGTACAGTATCATTATATTGGATCTGTGCATTAAGTCTTAAAGTGACAGTAGCCTAATATTCCTGCTGCTGTCTGTGTTTTTAATGTTAATCAAACTCAATTAGTTACCCATCCAGAAAGCCGTGTCCAGAACGCCATGTCCAGAAAGCCATGCAGACGCGCGCTTCAGAAAACTTCCCACACCGCGGATGGGTAACTAATTGAGTTCCATTTCGCATCTTCTTGCACTTGAATATTTAAAAAGACAAGGCTTAAACTTTTGTGATTATGCAGCACTGGCTGTTGTTCATGTTTGTTCATGTTTATGTTCTCACAACATTGCATTGTTAGGGTTCATAAAAATGTTACCGGCCAACTGGCGATTGACACGGTTTCATATACTCGCATTACTCTGATAATAGGAAAAAAGGTATAACAGGACACACCTGGTTGTTATCACAGCATTGTAGAATCATTGGTAATGAACCATGATTACGTTGCATGAAAGTGTATGAGGGTCACCAGGACAACAGCTTTAAGACTGACAGCTACCTAAATTGATAGCATACAATGTGACTAACGTGGCCCTGATGTGCCCGGTACATTAAATGGCTGCCAGTCATCACTAACATTAATTTGTGTATCCAAACAGTTGTAGACTTTCAGGCATCAAGGAAAAGGAGCAGCTGATGATGAGGTCAGTAAACCAACACAATGATGCCAGAGAAGCAGCAAGACCAAAGTCTCACTCATTGTGTCAGATGACAAGTCAATTAGTCATCTGAGCAAGTCTCAAGGATTTTACCCATCCACAGCACGGGTCAGAACCAGTTCAGATTTGAACAGTTCAGTCATGTATAGAGAAGCCAAAAGTGGTCAAATCCACTCTCCAGTCCCCGAGGAGCTGCCCCACTATGACCCGTGATGACTGGTCCTTCCCCAGCAGTGTTTAGTTAACAAAATGAAGGGCTTCAGAGAGCACCTCTTTCACTCTGTCTATAGATCAACTGAGTCTTCTTCCACACCCAGAATACAATCTGTCAAAGGCCCTTTGTCCCAATCAGTGGCAAATCAGTGGCAACGTGAGTGTTTCTACCATGCATAATAATGTTCCATTTATTTTGGCTGAAACAGATGTCCCGGAGAAATGCCAGCAGATTGCAGATTGTCACGGAGAACATTGTCAAGGTAATAACCTTGTTCTCCTCTAACTGAGTACGGCTCCCTTTCCCCTTTAGTTAGAAATCACACAAGTGGAACAATGTCTCATGTTCTGGCAACACTTTGATATTTTGGCCTCAGCAGAGATTGGTTCCATTAACAGCCTGCCTGAAAATAGAAAAATGTATGTCTTATTCAGTATGCAAATTATAGGATATCTTTCAGAGTGGGCTGAGTGCCTGCAATCATTTTGAAAACAAAACTTTTGCTGTATATTTCTGGTATGTAAATCAAAATGTTTATATTAATTTAGCATTCAGCTCCTTTTTAAGGAAAGTCAACTAAACAATCATGAAAATTCAATTGTGCATAATGTGGTATTCACCATCACTTGCTTTATTGATAGTTAAATTTCACCGTAACACTTTACAAAAATTTTCTGTAACTAATAACTTTAGTTAATGCATGAACTAAAATTAACTAAAAATGAGTAATTCATTTGTTACAGGATGTATTAATCTTTGTTACAATGATAAATACAACTGTATCATGTCATCTCAGGTCCATTAAATAATAGTTATACAACTTTTGTTTTTTAATAATCTATTAGTAAATGTTGAAATGTAATGAATACTTTAGAATTATTGGTTTCACTTTATTTTGATGACCCCTTCCATCCCCTTGCGCACCAGTGCACAAAGCAAGGTCCATAAAGACATGGATGAGTGAGTTTGGTGTGGAGGAACTTGACTAGCCTGCACAGAGTCCTGACCTCAACCCGACAGAACACCTTTGGGATAAATTAGAGCGGAGACTCTACTTATATTCAGGCCCTTTCGTCCAACATCAGAGCCTGACCTCACAAATGCGCTTCTAGAAGAATGGTCAAAAATTCCCATAAACACACCTAAAACTAAACCACCTAAACCTTATGGAAAGCCTTCCCAGAAGAGTTGAAGCTGTTATAGCTGCAAAGGGTGGGCCAACTCCATATTAAACCCTACGGATTAAGAATGGGATGTCATTAAAGTTCATGTGCATGTAAAGGCAGTCGTCCCAAAACGTTTGGCAATATAGTGTACGTAAAAGAAAAAATATTACAAGTATGTACAAATAGGACTCCCTCACGTTTTGTTTAGATTTACTTTGGTAGGGTTCAAATTACGGTGGTCAGACCTCCCTAAATACCCCCTTCCTATTCATTTGTACATTTTACAATCAGGTGTTTTGCCTTTGGGGCACCATTTAAAAGCAGTAGCTTGAAAGACAGTAAGAAGAATGGTAATGAATGTACAGTTCTGTGAAAGGGTATTGAAGGTCACTGGCAGGAAGAACTTGATTTGGGTAAATATTACATCTTACAGGCATTCAGGGCTCTGCTTGAAGAAAAATATGCTGCATGTCTTTCAGCTCAGTGATAAGGAGAACATTGTTTTATATTAATCAAATCCTTTTGCACTTACACTGAATTCAGACCGAAGTGAGTGCACCCACATATAATTCTCACAAGTCTTTCTTTGACCTGTGTTCCATATATAACAGAGAGTGAATGACTTACTGTCGCCATTCAGGTATTCTGTGTGGGCGTTTAACCTCCACTAGATAACTTCATCTTTTCACACAGCTGTAGGTTGGGGAAGTGCCATAATAAATTGGTGAGCTTTTTAGGTACAAAATGAAATAATACTTGGAAAAAGGTCATGTTAAGTTCATACTTAAATGCAGTCATACATAACATATTTTTTTATATTTGCACTATGTGCTACACAATTTATCCTTGGATTACTTTATAGTCTTGTTTTTACATATTTTGTTTTGCCTGTTGCATGTTTTTATCTCATCTAGACCAGAGGTTTTCATGATCCCATGAAAGCTTGTTTCCGACATGGAATAAAAAAAGATCATTCTCAGAAGAAAAAACTCGAAATAATAAAGTTGCGAAATACAAGTCTGATTTTTTTTCTTAATATTGTGAGATATAAACACACAATTGCGAGTTATAAAGTCAGAACTGCGAGATATAAACTCACAATTGTGAGACAAAAAGTCAAAATAAATCACAATTACCTTTTTACATATAGTGGCAGAAACAAGCTTCCATAGGATCCCCTTGCAAGAGACCCTTTTTTTAAAGGCAGATATGTATTCATGTATACAGATGTATTTATACTTGCTATCTTTTCTTAATCAGTAGAATACAATTTTTTTCTCATTATGCATGGTGCACACATGGTTGAATGATCTTTCTGCGAATCCCCCAACAGTCTCCTGGGGGTCTTTGGTCCCCAAGAAAACCTCTAGTTTAGGCCATAATTAGGCCCACACCACCACTGCAGCTTCGATAAATATAGGTGCACAATATGTCTGAATTTTAACCTCTGCGGCTTAGTGGAAGCATTTTGCACCATCATCTATCTCTCTCCTCACTGTGTTTCTGCATAGGAATAATTAATACATTGGGAATAGCTGTAATTCTTCCCTCTTGTCTTTCTTCCCCTTGGAGGAGGTCTGGGAATACGGAACAGCCGTATATACCTTTACACAGCAGCATGCAGGTGTGATATATGTTTCTTCTCCATAAATATGCCCAACTGTTCCCTCCTTATGTCATCAGATTTTAAAACGTCAGTTAACATCTTTTAGTCGTTCCTCTGTCTCATCACCACCGTCATAACAGACATGAAACAGATGTTGCCGTTTCTAACTCCCAAACGATTCCGTTTCCGACGCTCTCCATCAATATTGAATGGGCACATCAACCTTTCACAGATCTCAGGAGGGATCCATGTGGATGAATGATGGCTACCTTGTTTGAAAATAAAATATCATTACGCAACATCTAGTTCTCACCTTATGTTGATTCTCCTCCCTCTTTCCATAAAGTCTTCTTCTCTTTAACAGTTTGTATATAAAGATCTACTCATTTGCTCTTTCTGAATCAGTATTTTAGTCTATTTTCCCCCCAGGGAAACATCTAAACAATATTATTACAGAATCATTAAAGAATAGTATTTTCCCTAACTCATTGGCAACAGTTTCTTAGCATTAATCTATTGCAAAAATATACTTCTACTTAAAGCCACAATATGTCATTTTTCGCCGCTAGAGGTCGCTTATTCAAAACAAAGGCGTAGACTGATGACGCCTTGATTTTGCAGAGCTTTTATTTTGCCGCAGACGAACGTTTCCACTTTTTCCATTCATGCGCATGTGGGGTAACACAGCGCTATTTTATCATATTAGATACATTTGAGTGTGTTGAAAGTTGTGTTATAATGCTACTCTGTGCGTTCACTCTGTGGCTACTATGAGACACTTGTTACACACTGTAGTAAGATAGATTAGGCATGGTAAAACATGGTACTTGTGGTAAATCAAGATTTAAACAATAGGACTAACTGTGTTGCGCTATATAACATTTCCTGTCGATTAATGTCTCCAAACAGTCGCTCACCTGTCTGATAAAACACATAATATAATAAAGCGTCTTTGGTGTTTCCATGGTTTCTAGAGAAGAAGAAAAAAAAATCGATGGTAACGCGATGTCATTGATAGGCGACGCAGTCACTGTCTGTGTCCTAGTTAAAATCGCTAATTTCTCTGGATTTAAACATTCTTAGAAACATTTGGGATAACACAAGTTAACAAATATATAACATTGTTCTAGTGGTTTTTGCATATTTTAATCCAAAAATCTTATATATTGTGCCTTTAAAAGAAAATAAACTCAGTTCTACCAGAAAGACTCAGGAGGCAAGATGATGTAACAATGCATTAATTTATTAACAGACCAAATGAAAGCAAGTATTATATTATAAGGGACTATCCTGGTGGCGGTGGGGAGGATGGAGGTGAATGTTGGCGTCAGCATCTGCAAACTCAGACATGTGCAAGTACCGTTCTTTTATACTCCAAGTATTAGAACATGATTGGTTAGATCTGAAGGTAATAAGTGACGTAACATTTGAGTCTTCCTGGCAGAACTTACGCTAGAGCTTTCATTTCAAGATATGTTTATATGTCTAACACAATTTGGCATCAAATATATTTTTTGTTATGCCCATTTCTTGTAGAATAAGATCTGAGATCACAATAACAATCTGGGATTTAAAATCAAATTTAAACCTGGAAATAATCAAAGTTTTAGGATTTATAAAGTTTCTTAAAACAAAGAAAAGTTGTATGTATAATAAAAGTTAAAAGTATAATAAAAAGGAAATAGGCCTATTTAATATATTTAAAGTAAATTAACACTGAAGTAAATTTTTCAGTGCTACCTTTTAGTCAAATTGTTATGTTAATAAACAAGTTTTAATTTAGAAAAATGCAACAGAAGCATTTACACTAGTGGTGAGCTTTTGGCCGCACTGTATATGTGTCCATGGAAGAATAAATATGACAGACTGTGCTGAACATGCAAGGAGCACTGTGTGTGCGGTAATGCATTGCACAAAGTCATCAAACACGGTCGCCCTAGAGTGCTTAGCTCAATCTTTTGTGTTTGGTGCTGTGAATCAGCGCGGCTGAACCAAAATAGGCAACTAGGTCAGTGGTGTTTCTGTGCTATTCATCAAAGTCCCGCTGGCTCTGTCTATGCAACCAAAAACATAAATGAGACGCAGAGCATCCATCGCTTTCTTTCTCCATCACACTCATTAAGAAACAATGGTGCTTTTTATCCCGAATTTTCATAATTGTTCTTTTTTCCTATGAGGTCCACTTGTAATATTAGTAAATTTTTTTGGATGAAAGCAGTCATAACTTAGTTTATAATTACAATGTCCCACAGTCTTTGTAGACCTTAAGATTTTCTTTGCTACTGTACCTGTAATGGACAGCACGCCACAGACTGTATTGAAAATTTGCACTGTAAAATGGGGCTGGGCGGTTTGGGGGGGTTGGGGGGCTTGCAGCTAATGACAGACTGAAATGTCAAGGAACTGAAATTAGAGGAATATTTCTGGCTTCAATACAAGTTAAGCTTAATTGACAGCATTTGTGGCATAATGTTGATATACTATTATAAAAATAAATTTCCATTTGGGCCTCAATTTCTTTAAAAAAGCCAAAGTCTTGGTTATAGTGCGACACTTTCAACGGCATGCTTTACACCACTGCATCCGACACTTTGCATTGCACTTGGTGATGTAAGGCTTGGATGCAGTTGCTCAGGCCATGGAAACCCATTCCATGAAGCTCTCTACACACTGAAGGCCACACAAAGTTTGGAGGTCTGTAGCTATTGACTCTGCAGAAAGTTGGCGACTTCTACACACTGTGCACCTCAGCATGCGCTGACACCACTCTGTGATTTTACGTGGCCTACCACTTCGTGGCTGAGTTGCTGTTGTTCCCAATTGCTTCTACTTTGTTATAATACCACTAACAGTTGACCGTGGAATATTTAGTAGTGAGGAAATATCATGAATGGACTGGTGGCACAGATGGCAACCTATCACGGTACCACGCTTGAATTCACTGAGCTCCTGAGAGCGACCCATTCTTTCACAAATGTTTGTAGAAGCAGTCTGCATGCCTAGGTGCTTGATTTTATACACCTGTGGCCATGGAAGTGATTGGAACACCTGAATTCAATGATTTGGAGGGGTGTCCCAATACTTTTGGCAATACAATGTATATATTATATATTTATTTATTTATTTATTTTTTAAATAATGGGCAAGTTGAAATTATTATTTTGTAATCAGAATTATGTCACAAGTGCAGTTGAGCTTAAAGGTATAGTTCACCCAAAAATGAATGAATATACAGAGTTTCCTGCTGTTGCATACTAACCATCCTCCTTTTCTTTCTTTTAAAATGCAGACTTAATATTTTTCTATTTCGGGTCTTAATTAGGCAACGTCGAGCACATGAACCGTTATGCCGTGCTGCTTCTATTTATCAAACAGTAAAAACGCCTATTCCTGTCTGTGGATAAGAGTCCGAAACAAGGACTGGTGGGAAATTGCCCTGCTCCACTTCACAGACGATGAGTGGAAAGATAATTTCTGAATGACAGGACATGACACTTTATTCAACAGGAAGAATAGCTTGTTCCACGCATTATACGTCATTACGCTATTTTTAAGTCATTACACATGCGCAGTACTCTCCAGTTTCGGTTTTCAATCCGATCAAGTGTTTACATATCCTCTCAATCAGATTACAAAAGGAATAAACCACCCCTTACAATACAGATCTGGCCAATTCATTCCAATTGACGTGGTTACATGTGACTTTTTTGTTCCGATTGTGCTACTAGTTCAGTTACGATCAGATTATTAGGGTCCATGTAAACGCAGCTTTATATGGTGGATAGTTTCCTTCAGTGCTGTGCACTTTTTTTTCAGCAGCATGAACAGCAATATAGATGAGAATTACCTCTATTATCCATGGCCTCTCACACCGGGCTGCTCTACCATCTGAATGAGAATGAGAAGTCATAGCTGTCCTGTGTCTTTTTTAATTAAACCTCATTTAACTTTTCACATGAAGAGAAATTATTTCTGCAGCTCATATTACTCACCATTAGAAGCTATTACGCCTGCCAGTGATTCCAGACTTAGACAAGATGTGGGTCATTGCGAGTCTGCACATTGTCTGATGTAGGATCAAGAAAAAATTTAAGAAGCTGGTAATTTTTTTTTTGCCATACAACATCAGGGCAGACACAAAGAACAAAGTGAGAATTTTTTTATTATTTTGTTTATCCTCACAGAATGTCAGGATCGTCAAGGAAAAACTGTGGAAATACCATCGAGGCCATGGCAACCAAAACCAAATCTCAGAGAATGTTAGGCACAGATCACTTAACCTTTCCAAGCAGTGCTAGAAAAATGTTAAAATTAGCTTTCTTGTAAGTATAAACATCATTATAACTGTAACATTTCAGCCCTGGTTTAAGACAACAGAAAGCATGCAATTTTAGTTTGTTTCCCGAGTGCAGTGTTAAGGCTGTCTTCTATAGTGATGTTCATTCCGCTACATTTATTCCAGCTCAATCAAAGGAAAATACACAATGTCCTCAGCAGAACTTACGTATCCGTCACAAAGTGACAGTGAGCATGGTTTCTTTCATTACAACACGATCAATATACTCCAATCAATCATTTTCTTGCCAGTGTCAGAGACCTGCCAATACCTTTACCAGAGCCCACTGCACAGACCGAGACAAAAACGAGAAGAAGGAAGATTTCCTGGGTTTACAGCGAATGCTTTAATGCCTTAACACATGAGCGCTCTTTGAAACTGGGTGCAAAGAAGCCAATCTGTAATCTTTGTAAGAGACTTTGTGGTAGTGTCGCCACCTTTAGACCCTGTGCACATTCAAGTCATCTTCAAAAGGGACACGGTAGTCTGAGGCTGAGTGGTTAGTAATGTTAGAATGCGGTTCAAATGTGGCTTGTGACATTTCCCAGTAGTTCCTGTTCCCTGTCCGCTCTCCACTATTGTGTCTTCAAAAGGCCAAAAATTAAATAAAAAAAAAACGAATGTGACATTATTAGATGTTACCCATAAATTATACACAAAAGTCGTTTCAAATTGAGATAATTAAATGGGCCCTAAAAAGCTTGTTATTTATTATACTTTCAGTTGACGTGAAGATATTTCAAGAATGTATTAGCTTGACTCCCTCCAATGTCGTATTCTCAAGACTATTTGCAATTCCACATGATGATTAAAATTCTAATTCAGAAACAATTATCTAATGTTTTGTTATGAAATATGCATATCATAAGTTGCCTATAGTAATCAGATTTACAGATGGATCCTAGGGTCATATTAGGCTAAATCCCATAAATGAAATATTCTCAGAGGAGAGCGCTGAATTTCTCTTTTTATATGGGGGCTAGTAATCCTATAAAGTCTGGATTTGCCTTTCTTTATGAGGCTCAGTGTTGTGTTGGATCTTAGGGGCTTAAGAGCTGCCAAACAGGGACAAATTACAAATCATTGAGAAAAACCAAAGCACTGCAGCTATTGATTCAAACAAATCAAGGGTAAACAGCTTTCTACATGATCTTTCCACTCCAGTGCATTCATGTCCCTGGATACACAGCCATTGTAGCTGCCGGGCTCTACGTTGATCTCCTCTTGCGTGCTGCGTTACCTGTATTCACAGATCCCTCTGCTTATCTCCCATAGGAAGATGGTGAAATATGTGAGGAATCCATCCGTGCAGCGCTCAACTCTGACCTATCGGACACAATATCGTGAATGTGACCTTGTTGTGTAAAGGTTGCACGGCCTGTCCTGAGCAGACCTTGAGCAAATATGTGAAGCCATATGGACAATTAAAAATAAACACTGTGTTGGTCGTTAAAGTAACAATATATTATTCATTCGACATAAAACGTGTCTTCAGGTTCAGGCTTGGAGAATGTTTGCTTGTCATCCTTGGAATTTAAAATAGCTTTTTAATTAAAAACAAATAGAAATTCAAATGTACATTGCACAGGAAATGGGTTTGGAGGAGTGAATGATGGAATGATTGATTAAAGTTGATTATAAGCTTGTTTGTTTCAGGTAATGACAATACAAGTCATACAACAAAAAATAGGATGGCTGAAAGGATCCTGAAAGAAAATAAGATTGAGCAGCACTTCTCTGTAAACCTTTTCTCAAAGGTCTGTTCTGAAAGCAAGCGCAAAAAATAGAAAAATGCAAATAATATAATACAACCGTATAATTGTAAATAGTTAGGCTTATCAACTTTTAAAAAGTGGTAAAAACATGCCTCCCATATCTTTTGTTGACATCAAAGGCTGCGTTTCCAATGAAACACTATGGTATTTTGTCTACAGATTCAGTCACTTGGTAGAAGCTAGCCAAAGTAGACAGATGCCTACATGCATGACATCCTATCATCCTCAAAAAAGAAAATACAAAGCAGTTTAAACGGGTTAACTTGCAGTAAAGATAAACATGGTTTGTGTCAACCAAAATATGTTTTGTGCATTGAATTCCTGGCTTAAAGACATTGAAACGCAAGGTTCATATTCATATAGCTCATGCCATTTTAATTCATATTGCATATTGCCTATGCAGTTCATCATAATGCTAATAAAATATAATGTTTGTTTTTTATTACACTACCGTTCAGAAGTTTAGGGAAATTCATTATTTTATTCAGCAAGGATGCATTGAATTGATCAAAAGTGACAGTAAAGGCATTTATGATATATGACAGAATACAAAAGATTTATATTTCAAATAAATCATCGTCATGGAATCCTGAAAAAAAGTATCACAGTTTTCATACAAATATTAAGCAGCACCGCTGTTTTCAAAATTGATGATAATAAGAAATGTTTCTTGAGGATCAAATCAACATAATGACTTCTGAAGGATCATGTGACACTAATGACTGAAGAAATGATGCTGAAAATTCAGCTTTGCCATCATAGAATCAAATAAAAGCCTTGAGACTTCTTTCAAAACATTAAACATTAAAAATCTCTATTTTGAATGGTAGTGTAAGTAAGCTAAACAATTTTTTGCATTGTTGGGTAACCACTTTGGTGTCCAAATCTGGTTCCTGCAAAACCATTTGAGAACCAGAGAACTAGATCTGATCAAAGGATGGGCTGATTAGCACAGCACCATTAGTCCCTGCTGGTTAGATGATGTAATAACACTGTCATGTTAAAAAAATCTATACATTGACAGCCATTTAAAATGTTTCTGTGTATTCTGACAAAAATAAAACTGCTGCAATCAACACTATTTAATTCCATTATAGTAGATGTGCTTAAGGTGCCTGATTCTTTTTTAATGCATATTTCTTTCCCTATCTGCTTCCATGATGTGATTAGTCACATGGCATTTACAGCTCAAGTGATTGGACCAGCCAAGGAACTGCCATTAAGATGAATAGGAATGCTAACAGCTAGCTTTCTCCAGGTATTACAGACCTTCTTGGCTTTTCTGTTATTCTGTTAGCACCCTTTCCTCAAAGTTATCTGGGATTCAATCATGAATCAGTATTTTTCCACCCTTTTATCAGAGAATGCTTTCAGTAAAGATCTGCCTGATTTTGCCAGAGAAAGAGGCTTCAGTGTACTTTTCTGAACTATCAAATTGCACACTCTTTGCCTACATAATAAGGTATAAGACATAAAGGTCACATAGCTAACCTTTCCAAAGAGATGTCAGCCTTACAGAGAGAGAACTGTGCTCTGTGCTTCAAAGAGAAGCACAAATTTCCCTATAGCACCTTAACCTGAGTCTGATATCTGATTGTTTACCTCTTATACAATTATACCTCTTTCTCATGCAAAACACCACTTTTATGCAATGCTAAATATATTAAATAAATCATGACACATTGAGCGTTAACTAGGTGTCTCGCTCTCTTTCTCTTTGTCTGTCTGTTTCGGCCATCAGAGCAGAAAGAAATGTTTGAATGCACACTGGTTCCAGAGGTATCAATTAGTCATATGTTAGGGGAGCCTTCAAAGGGGACATTGAAATTCAAATTAATTTCAGCGCTTTCATTAAACGAGAAAGTCATGAAGGCTACTGGATCGGTGTGGTTTCTGTTCTGGTTTTATTTCAAAATAATTCTCACAAACACAAATACAAATTCATTCCGTTAAATAAAAATGTCCAATTCTCTGAAGTGATTATCTTCATTTTGTATGTGTTTCTTTAAGTTAAACTGTCCAGACACAAACCCTATTCAGTTGGGACTGGTTTTCCCTGAAGACATCAGGTAAAAATGTTTCACAGACATACTTTTTATTTTTAATCCCATCTGAATCAAACATGCCTGTTTTTTTTCTTCTTCTTCTTCCTTGTACAACCTTGGTAAAAATGATGGAGCAAATTGCTTAGTGGTTTCCAGCTAACTCAGAGGTCCTCTGAGAAATCCAATCCCATCTGAATCAGAATGTTTGTTATTGTGGCATATTATTTTTCACAACAGTTCTCCTCATTTATTTTGACCTTCACTGAATACTGTAACTAAATTTCTTATTGTGCTACCTGGTAAATTGATTTAGGCAATATATAGATCATCAGTGTTATATCTAATCACATAGTTGTTTGTTACTGTCTGCATAGCCTCGCATATAGCCAGACCTTCAGACTGACTGAAGAAAGTTTGGACTCCATAGCAGCTTTCATTGGCCAAGGACTGCCCAGAGGCCGTCTGACAGACATGTAAAGCAACCAATCGCAGTTAGTTTTGTTCCGCATCATGTTTTGGGACCCTACACTAACAGACCGGTGTGAATCTCTAAAGAGTCCATGCCGAAAACTTTACATACT
This sequence comes from Rhinogobio ventralis, assembly GCA_039654625.1. NCBI lineage: Eukaryota > Metazoa > Chordata > Actinopteri > Cypriniformes > Gobionidae > Rhinogobio > Rhinogobio ventralis. Next base: position 27,786,461 of record CM077198.1, on the reverse strand, counting down.
TTTAAAAATCCAGCATTTAGTTGATCCTGATAAGCGCTCATTGTCACAGTTGGGGTTTGGCATCATGGAATCTTTGTTTCCAGACGGACCGTTGAACATGTCAAAGAAATGAAACCAAACACCTTGTAATCACTGTTGACTTTGCTTACATGATGGAATATCATCCATCTCACTAGTTATTTTGGCAAAAACAACATGTAACCAATTTCAAGGCTAACCATTTTGGCTAGAAGTGGGTTACTCATGGGAATCGGGTCCATATAGTTAACTGAGACGGTGAAATGACGGCTATTGCTTGCTGGGCTGTAGAATTCAACCAATCAGATGACGACTTTGAAACTTCTGAAGTGTTTCCAATTTTGTGTGCCATATGGATCAGACGTTTAGCCAACGGTCCATGGCCGTGACATCTCAGGCTGAGACTACTGTCTGCATCAATAATGTAATTATGTAGCATGAATCAAGTGGTGTTAAACATTGCAATACAATTTCATTCTGATAAAATTAGCTATCACAACTACTCTCAACTCAACAACACATCTCTGAGACTTCCCACATGAGATTTACAGAGAGTGAACAGGGATGAATTCATATTTATGAAATCACTGAACATGTAGTTTTCATAAACATAAGCTGAATAATGAATGCAAGTATTTTTCATCTTCCTTTTTGTTGCAAGTAGCAGAAAAGCCAATTTAGTTCTCCAGACAGCAAAAAGTGATGCAAAAACTCATTATGTAACTAAAACTCACTGTTATTCATTTTATGGAAAGGGCATGCCACAGTCTACAATCAACACTGCTCACAAATTCTCACAGAACAATGGAAACTATGAGTATCTGTCACCTTTGATCACAAAATTGCATCTTTAATTGTGCCACCATATGACAGACTTGATTGTTGTCAACTCTGCCAAGATCATTACATGCAGTTAATGTAAGAACTGTCATCTAATCAGTGGGGTTAAACTCTGTTTTCCCCTACATTTTAAACAAGTGTCAAATGCACACAACGTCTTGCATTATTTGTTCAAAGAGGGAAGCCCATCCCAAACTTGCACCATTGATGCCAGTGTTATGATGTCAGGCCCAGTTAGGCTGCTCAAACAATCCAATTGCAATTCCGTAATGATGCTGTAAGTATATACTTCACCCTTCTCAGCTACAAATTCAATCTCCATTGCCATTCTCAGAATGAAGTCATGGATTAATGATTGCTATTTATACCTTATTTATATAAGCAAGAGGAAACTAGTAGGAGGGCTAATCATTGCATAAACAAACACCACAAATGATTATTAAATGATTGTGATTAGCTGATGTTGTTGCTGCCTATGCATAATATTCTGCTTATAAGCTTATAATACTCTTCAGATGTACATAATAAAAACACACTGCAGTAAACCAACATTAAGACTTGTGTTCCCAACCTGTGATTCTGTTTTGCACCTTTAAGCCCTTAAATGAATCAGAATTAGCATTCAAGTCAGTGTCTACGAATCACAGAACTGAATTGTCAAGAATTTAACAATATACAAATTTGATTATTTCCATCATCATTTTTCAGAGCCACAGGATATTAAATGAAACACTTAGCAAGCACCGGCATGCACTAATAATATTTTTTTCCGTCTCATTACAGTCCGCTCAGTGTAATCTATTAAGAGTGCACCACACACAGGCGGATAATTTACTAGTTTTTTTTTTTTTAAATGAAGCTTTTCATTGATGAATCTATACAATTTGATCTGATGCAATCTATGCTCTTTTATTGCCATCTTGGCAACAATTAACATCATGTACAGTACAGCATACGTCATCAGGCGTCAATTCATTGAAATGCGTAAAAAAATGATATGCTAAATTCTTTATCACAGGCACTGCGCGTACATTAGATGATTCTTGTGGAGGTTTTGTTCTGTTCCCAGGCAGCCTTCAGGTTCGGCTGAGCTGTTTGATAATGGCTGATGACTGTGTTGAGGAGAAGGGGGGAACTGGGGTGGGGTTGGCTGTGCTGCGTTGCTCAAGCTTCCTGATCCGATCTGGGCAACACATCCATGGTTGACTAGACTTCATAACAACCTCTATGTAGAATCCAGCTGGGAGTATTCTGTCAGAACTGCCGATGCCTGATTCTGAGACTGATACGCTACAATCCAACACAATCACAGTCATTCCAAGCCAACAATGAAATTCCAAATCATGGCAAATATGTCAGTAAATCGAACATCTGTGAGGAACGATGAAGAAAAAGACTATTTTAATTCCTTGTCTGTCAGAAGACTTGACACGGCTTTTTCATTTGCTTTTGGTGTGTCATAGCAGATAATAACGAAGACCGATGACTAGGTGAAGAGCACTTCAATTGTTTTGAGCATTTCAGTGCCCTATTCTACCCCTTCATAATTGTAGCTGGACTATGAATATTAGCTCTAGTCTCAATTATTCACACTGCAGTATTTCTGGCATTGATGTAATAGCATCATTCTTTGAATTCTGTAAGAATTAAATGTGCCCATGCAGCATTGTTTGTCTACAGTGTTATATGTTACACAATTTTGTTGTGTGTTTGTTTTAGTTATAACAGAGGAGCACAACATTTTTACTATGAACTGCCAAAAAGGACGAAAGTAAATTTTGCATTCAGCAATATTTTATTGAAAACATTTTTAAAACTAAATTCACTTATAATCTCTACATTTTGCTTCAAAAATAAAACAAACAAAAAAATGCTGGCAGTACAAATCTAAGATGATCACGGACCAACGTTGACCTGAATGCCCTTTTGTGTATCTCTGAGATCCTTTAAACGTAGTTAATATTTCATCATGTCGTATTAATTAATTTGAATCAAAATCATATCAAATTTAAATAGACAAAAATGCAAATATTTTAAAAATTAACTGATTGTTTTAAAATAATTTTTAAAATGATTTATTTAAACATCATCATGATGCACATTTTTCTCTCGTCTTCATTATCGTTGACGAAATGTATAAAAATGTAATTATTGTTACAAACTTTTTCATCAGTAACTTTGTCACTAAAAGAAATGACTGGATTGCTCATTAACGCTAACTTTGGCCGAACTGCATTATTTTAGCATCCGATCCATTAAAGGATCTATGCAAATCAAGTAACGACGCAAATAAACCCCCCCAAAAAATCTGTACTGAATGTAATTTGCATGCTGCAGTTCCTGATCTTGCAGGTGTCTCACAATCTGCTGTACTTTATGGGGGGCTGTACTATTTACGTAACATAAGTCTAATTAATATGTTCATAAAATCTATTTCTATTATAAGAGGGCATGTTTGCACTGAAAGTCAATTATGAAAATGACTAAAATACTTTAACATCTATTTTATAAGTTGTTTAAACAGGATTCTGGGCTGTTAGTGAATTAGATGCAAGTTTTTGCACTGAAAGAGCATGTATAAAATTGCCTCAACTGTTTAGTGAATTGGCCCCTGAGTCTCTCTCTCTCCAGCTCACAATTTGCCTATCTGTGCAAACTAGCAGTAAATAAGGACTCTGCTCAAGGCTAAAGACCTCTCTTAGTTTCTGTGTTCCATCACTGGTATTTTTGTCCTTGAAATTTAGCATGGAATGGATGTTTTTGAATGCCGTCTTTGCCAGTACCATTACTGAGCCTTGAGCACATAAGCTTGCCGCCCCCATGCTGGAGGATGGGACAGTCGTTGACCTAATTCTGTGCTCTGAGCTGGCAGAGAGGTGGAGGAGAGTCCGCCTGACAGAAAGAGTGGGTGGACATCCCAGGAAAAGGGATATCACATCTGCAATGACCCCATGTTTTGTTGCATAAATCAACCATTTAAGTTAATCAACCCTCTATGCACACCGTGGCAACATAATCGCCATTGGCTAGTAAATTTTTTTGTTTACTCGCCAGACTGATATACTATTTTATTTATATTAGTGCTGTCAAATCAATTAATCACGATTAACCACATCCAAAATAAAAGTTTGTGTTTACATAATATACACTCACCTAAAGGATTATTAGGAACACCTGTTCAATTTCTCATTAATGCAATTATCTAATCAACCAATCACATGGCAGTTGCTTCAATGCATTTAGGGGTGTGGTCCTGGTCAAGACAATCTCCTGAACTCCAAACTGAATGTCAGAATGGGAAAGAAAGGTGATTTAAGCAATTTTGAGCGTGGCATGGTTGTTGGTGCCAGACGGGCCGGTCTGAGTATTTCACAATCTGCTCAGTTACTGGGATTTTTATGCACAACCATTTCTGGAGTTTACAAAGAATGGTGTGAAAAGGGAAAAACATCCAGTATGTGGCAGTCCTGTGGGCGAAAATGCCTTGTTGATGCTAGAGGTCAGAGGAGAATGGGCCGACTGATTCAAGCTGATAGAAGAGCAACTTTGACTGAAATAACCACTCGTTCCAAAGATGCTCTATTGGGTTGAGATCTGGTGACTGTGGGGGCCATTTTAGTACAGTGAACTCATTGTCATGTTCAAGAAACCAATTTGAAATGATTCAAGCTTTGTGACATGGTGCATTATCCTGCTGGAAGTAGCCATCAGAGGATGGGTACATGGTGGTCATAAAGGGATGGACATGGTCAGAAACAATGCTCAGGTAGGCCGTGGCATTTAAACGATGCCCAATTGGCACTAAGGGGCCTAAAGTGTGCCAAGAAAACATCCCCCACACCATTACACCACCACCACCAGCCTGCACAGTGGTAACAAGGCATGATGGATCCATGTTCTCATTCTGTTTACGCCAAATTCTGACTCTACCATTTGAATGTCTCAACAGAAATCGAGACTCATCAGACCAGGCAACATTTTTCCAGTCTTCAACTGTCCAATTTTGGTGAGCTCGTGCAAATTGTAGCCTCTTTTTCCTATTTGTAGTGGAGATGAGTGGTACCCGGTGGGGTCTTCTGCTGTTGTAGCCCATCCGCCTCAAGGTTGTGCGTGTTGTGGCTTCACAAATGCTTTGCTGCATACCTCGGTTGTAACGAGTGGTTATTTCAGTCAAAGTTGCTCTTCTATCAGCTTGAATCAGTCGGCCCATTCTCCTCTGACCTCTAGCATCAACAAGGCATTTTCACCCACAGGACTGCCGCATACTGGATGTTTTTCCCTTTTCACACCATTCTTTGTAAAAACTCTAAAAATGGTTGTGCGTGAAAATCCCAGTAACTGAGCAGATTGTGAAATACTCTGGCACCAACAACCATGCCACGCTCAAAATTGCTTAAATCACCTTTCTTTCCCATTCTGACATTCAGTTTGGAGTTCAGGAGATTGTCTTGACCAGGACCACACCCCTAAATGCATTGAAGCAACTGCCATGTGATTGGTTGATTAGATAATTGCATTAATGAGAAATTGAACAGGTGTTCCTAATAATCCTTTAGGTGAGTGTATTATGTGCAAAAAGGGGGTTAAAATCACATTACATTCTAACATTGTAACATTACAATCTAAAAACAAAAGCATATTAGCCTACATTTGATGTACCCCATTATAATGGTCACTTTCATAAAAAATATACTTACTTATAGGTTTAAAATTCCACATATGGCACATTTATTGTCCAACAAATATTTCTAAAATATGTATATTTTAGTCAGAATTATTGCATTCCTATTCTATAGCGCTCCGTCTGTTTGCCGCGGATGCACGCGGCGGCGCCCATTCACGGAAGCCTGAATTTTAGCGGAGATTCACTTGCAAAAGGCTCATCCTCTCCGGACAGCAAAATGGACATATTTGCATGACTTTCTAACATTTACAGATGGATAATATACCTGTGAAATGTGAGTTATGCACTGAGGAAAGCACCACATTTCAAGTGCATTCAACACTGCAAGTATTTATCTATCTGTCAGCACAAGTAGCCTATCTCTCAGAGCATCTGACAGGGCAAGCTGCTTTAAACTATACGTGTTAACTGTATCTTACCAGTTATTTTGAAGCCCTTAATATAAAGCATGTGTCATGTTGAGGACAAGTTGTATCATGCACTTTCCCTGCATCAGCTCACTCTGCGTCCTCCGCTATTTTTCAGATGCGCTCATATCAATCTACTGTATATCGATAAAAAACGGTATTGCCTCATTCCATATCGTCTCTAAAAATATATATCTATATATCGTGCAAACTCGATATACCGCCCAGCCCTACACTTAAAGTCACACATGTAGAAATCACATGACTGCTTGCCAGAGATGGTATTCCTCGCCGCTTACAGTGGTGCCCCTCCTCCTCTCCAGGTACAGCACTGATCTCTCCATACATTTGAGTGCTCTCACTTAGTGTGTGGTCATGACTCTGTCGGCACACGTGAACAATGATGTGACATCTGTTGCGGCAGTTTTTTAATCAACTCTGAATAAGAGACAAATCTTTGTAATTTTAATAAATGGTTTATTCTTTTGCAAAAGAACAGTCGTACAGCCATCGTGAATGTCTGCAGAGTGCTTCCTACAGACTAAACAATTGAGTTCCCTTTTATACCCTTTCCAAGGTCAGCATCTCTGTACTCCTTTTGTACTTTTCCACACATACTCAAATAACCCCATATGTCTTTCAGTCTGACACTTGGACCCTCAAAATTAGATGTACTGAAACACATGCATAATATTCTTTGATATATGGATAAATGTGTACAATAAATTCTCATGCATAATGATTAGAATGAATTTTCTACTATTATTACATTTTTCCACCACACATCATACGACACCCTATGTGGTTATCCCGTATGTGGCTGGAGAATCTGAGTTTAGTTTAGAAGGGTTTTTTCCAAGTATAACATTCCTGTGTATTTTAAAACAATGACTACATTGAGACGATGTTTGGTCCATCCAAATGACTGGATTCCTAAACACCAGAAAAGTAATATTGTAGTGAAGTGACATGAAGGCCAACGGAATGGTGAAGGCCAATGAATGTGGTATACTCGGAATTTGTCCTCTGCATTTAATCCATCGAACTTAATGCGCGCACACACATTAGGAGCAGTGAGTAGTGAACACACACACCCGGAGCAGTGGGCAGCCATTCACTGCGGCGCCTAGAGAACAATTGGGGTGCCTTGCTCAAGGCCACCTCAGTCGTTTCCTGCCGGTATTGAGGTGTTGAACCCGCAACCTTTGGGTTACAAGTCCAACTCTCTTACCATTAGGCTACGGCTTCCCCTTGTATATGCAGTTAAGTGCAGTGAGGAATGCAAAGATCTGTATATAAGGGAAACTAAACAGCCACTTTATGGATGCATGGCCCAGCATAGAAGAGCAAGCTCTTCAGGGCAGGGCTTGACTGTCTTCATGCATCTACAACAAAGGAAACACAGCTTTCATGACCTTGAATTGAGGATTCTGGACAGAGAAGACAGGTGTTTTGAAAGAGGTGTAAAGAAGGCGATTAATGAAGGTGGAGTGTCCCTCACTGAACAGAGAACGGGGTTTGAGACATCATCTGTCCCACGCCTATAATGCCGTTTTAAAAGAGATGCCACATCGCTCTATGGAGAGATCAGTTAACTTAGCAGTCATGTGACTTCTACATGTGTGCTGATCATGTGACTTTAATAGCTGTATATATTGAGTTACTTCCTGTATTTTTACAACTGAGGATGGTGTTTGAATGAACACCGAAACGTCTTGTCAACTCTTTTATGTAGTCCAGTGATTTTAATACAGTTTGTTTAAACATTTGATTACCTGGATGTTTTAGAAAGTCATGAATTTACATAGACATATGAGTTGAATCGCTCCCTAAGTCAAAATTGAGGGGTCAAGTGTGTGATATAAACTTCCCTTGTCCACTGGATGAACGCACTTTAAATGCAGAGGGGAATGCTCAGGGAAGTTCACGAGTGTACGTATGTCTAAAAATGAGTTAAACACATCAAGTGTGGAATGCTGGACACTTCATGCACTCAACTGTCGCAGCTTTCCTCATGTAGTGAATCAAGGGAGGGGCTATCAGACTCAAATGTTGCATGACAAAATGACCTTATAAAACTCTAACACCACACGGTTGAGTACATAGCGTATAGTATATAGTATAGTGTGTCATTTGGGACACAATTTGCCTGCTTCTACAGCAGTGACACAATGACTTTACCAATTGCCGATTGGCTCTTTTATTTAGAAGGCGAGACTTGTTGTGTCATATTGCGTGTTGCACTTTCACCCATTTGTAAGTTATATGTGTGCACCACTTTTGTATTTCTGAAGTCTTTGACATGGAGCAGTTAGCCTGTACTGGTAGATGTTGTAACCACCATTCTGTGGGCAAAAAGATGAGGTGGTATAGACTTCATTTGAGTCAGGTTTACAGAGAAGAGACTGACAAATGGGGATTGGTGGCATCAGACAAAGTAAAGTGGTTTCAGAGATAGAACATTTCTGATGTATTTACATTTTGATGAAAGATTGTGAAGGTGAATGTTTCTTTGGAATAAGATTTCATGGGACGATGGACTGTCCCCAGTAAGACCAGGAACGTACATTAAGAAAATAAATAGAGGCCTGTTTTCACAGATTAAGCCAGGATTAGCCCTTAGTTCAATTAGGATATTTAAGTAGCTTTTATAGTGCCTTAAAAAAACAAACAAAAAAAAAACATTGTGCATCTTGAGACAAAACAGTGGCACTGACATATTTTAAGATATGCCAGTGCTAGTAGCTTTCAGTTAAGACCGCTCAAACATGCATTTTAGTCTGGGACTAGTTCTAAGCCTTGTCTGTGAAACTGGGGATAATCTATTTTTATTTTGAGTTGACTTTTGTTCTTAAAAATATGAAACCCTAAGTACAAAATGTCTTCTTTTTTTTTGGTCACAGCTTTTGTAATGTCACAAATAGAAATTGTTAAGGTTAGGGTGTATTACATTTCCCTTGTAGCACATGAAACAAGCGAAAAATAGTATATTTATAGCCAAGGTTTTTGTCAGAACTTAAATAGACTTGAAACGCCATAAATGTGCTGTCAGTGGAATATTATGACAAAAGAGGTGATCAAACCCTGAAACAAAGTGTGAAAGGGTTTATTTTGGGACAATGGGACTGACATTATCCAACATACAGTAGCAGCTACAGGGCAAAAAAGAAATAAATGGGCAAGAAATATTAATTTAAGTATATTTGACAAGAGAGTTTTAAGAGAGTGTTAAGAGAGAGTCTAAGAGAGAGTCTAAGAGCACAATGGAATAATTGGTTGCCAGGACAACAGTCAGTTGCAGCAACTGACCAATCAGAATCATGTATTCCAGAGAGTTGTGTAAGGTAAAGGTCTGCAATCCCGTGGCTCGTGATCAGTTTTCTTGCGGTGTGGGAGTAAATTTCCAAATCAAAGACGGTAGCGGTCGGTAACTCTGGTGTACTTTGGAAGGGAGCGTCCGGTCTGACAATAGCCCGGCCGCTCCCGACATCCTTTGACAACAGCGTATCCACACTTGAACTTGAAGTGAACAAAACGTTCTGCAATGGTGGCGTTCACGCAGTTCCCAGTTCCCTGCCCTGAACATGGCAATATAAGTTATTTGCATCCTGTCCACGAGAGCACCTTCAGAGAGAACATTCAGGCTTTGTGGTCAGATTTTGGAGTAGAGACATTCGGTAAAAAAAAAATTTCATTTTGCAGTAGCTATAGCTAGTAAGCCAACAGTTCCCTTTCAGTCGGTCACGTTCGACGTACGTCGGAACTGACCGACGAATTGGGATCTATTTTCAGAGACCAATCTACTTCGAGTGTTTAAAAACGAGCCAATGAGAATTGGCATGCGGTAGACGCGTCCCACGCTCCGCCCCGCAGCGCGGGTATAAATACGGAAGTGGAAGTACCGCATATCGCTTTCAACTTCGGAGCCGAACATTCATGCGTTTGTTCCTACGAAGAGTGTTTCCTGACGAACAGAGAGAGTTGGAGTTCTGCCAGTGTCGGTGTGACGGTGCCTGCAGCGGTGGTCGCGAAAAAACAAACAGCTGTTTTTACAGCTTTGGGCATTTTGAGTGCTCTCAGCGGGCTTGCACCTTTGAACCGCTGCGAGCCGCGGCCATTTCCCCTGCGTGCCTCGGCACTGATCAGAGCATTTCCTCTAAAAGAGCAACACGGTTTGACCCTGCGTCTTTTTCAAGATGTCATTCAAACCGTGTGTTTCTGGATGCCGTCGTTACCTGTCCCCAGCTGACGGACACGATCGCTGTCTCACGTGTTTGGGCGTTCAGCACGCTGAGGCGGCTTTCGTGGATGACTCATGTTCCCATTGCGGGAATATGACCATCGCAGTACTACGGTCCAGGCTCGACTACCTTGAAAGAGGTGGAGTCCCATTGCGCATCCCCCGATCTAGTGGCCCTCCTGCTCCGAAGCAGAGGGCTGCTACTTTGGCTGATACCTTTGGTGGGGACCTGAGGGTTACTGTGAGGGCACTCCCGCCGGGCCAACAGGCTCCTCGGGCCCCTCCCCCCTCCACTGCGCCGGTTGAGCTTCCGGAAGAGCATGCTGGTCCTTCCCGCGGGGGGCCAGCTGTTACTTTTGGGGCTCCGGTTGAGGATATGGTTTCGATCGCCGCATCGGGGGACGAGCTAATGGACTCTGGAGATGAAGATTCGGCTGCGCTGCCCCCTTCGGGTGTGGTAGCGTTGCCCGAGTCTGATCCAGAGCTCACGGCTATGCTTTCCCGGGCCGCCGCGAGTGTCGGGCTCGAGTGGAACCCTCCACCGCGTCCCGAACCCTCGCGGCTGGACGATTGGTATCTCGGGACGGCCCGTGCTGGTTCTCAGCGCCCCGCCCCAGTGCCCTTCTTCCCGGAAGTGCATCAGGAGCTCACGAAGTCGTGGACAGCGCCCTATAGCGCTAGAAACCGATCGACTGACTCCTCCGTCCTCACTACCCTCGACGGTGGCGCGGCGAAGGGTTACGTGGAGATCCCCCCAGTGGAGCGGTCGGTTGCGATGCAACTGTGTCCTAAGACCGCTACCGACTGGCGGGGAAATCCGCGTCTCCCCTCCCGGGCATGTAAGTTCTCGTCCGGGCTAACCGGCAAGGCTTACACGGCCTGTGGAGAAGCCGCGTCATCTCTGCATGCCATGGCGCTCCTGCAGGTCTACCAGGCCAAAGCGCTCATGGAATTGCACGAGGGTAGTTCCGACCCAGGGGTTATGCAGGAACTGCGTACCGCGACGGACCTCGCCCTCAGGGCGACGAAAGTCACCGCACGCTCCCTGGGTCGGGCGATGTCCACACTTGTGGTCCAGGAACGCCACCTGTGGCTGAACCTGGCAGATATGCGTGAGACCGACAAAGTGCGGTTCCTCAACGCCCCTGTCTGTCAGGCCGGCCTCTTCGGCGACGCGATCGAGAACTTCGCCCAACAGTTCTCGGTTGCCCAGAAGCAGACGGAGGCGATTAAAAATATCCTGCCCCGGCGACCTGCTGCTGCTTCCACCCAGTCGCCGGCTGCAGCGCCCCCGCCTGCTCGTCGCCGAGGGCGTCCCCCGGCGTCTGCCTCCGCCCCTGCCAAGCCAAAGCAGCAGCCTCCACCGGCAAAGCAGGGCGCCAGGCGCAAGGGGGCCGCCCAACCCGTCCAGGGCCCCGCTGTCTCTGCAGGCAAGCGCAAGGGTAAGCGGCCCTGAGACGGGCAGCCCAGGGAGGAGAGGAGCTGTTCTCGGGGAGGTGGTGTCCGCACCCCTCCTCCCCCCGGAGGAGGACCGGGGGGAGAATGTCCACACTGGTATCAACATCCTGCCGCTGGCTCTCCGGAGTCCAGCGGTACCCACATTCTCAATAAAAGAGCAGTTTCCTCCCTCCCTGGGCCCCAAGAGGGTCAGGTTGGCAGTGTGCGACGCCCCCGGGCCTTGCCACTCCTTTCCTCCCCTCTCCCCCTCGCCAGGGGGCAGCAGTGTGGGCACCGAGAACGCCCCCGGGCCTTCTCACCCTCACTCTGCCCCACCCTGGAGTACTCAAGCAACACTCCGGGCCGCCTCCGGGCCTCCCGAGTCGGGCCTGGGTACTCCATCTCGCTGCCTCACCCCGGGCACGTCTGTGGTGCCGTTGGTCCCGCTTGTTCGGTCTCTGGGGGCCTGGCTAGGTCTTCCCAGGCCGTCTCGCTGGCTCATCCGTACCATCAGACTCGGCTATGCGATTCAATTCGCCCGCCGGCCTCCCAAGTTCACGGGCATCCTCTTCACCTCAGTGCGGAGTTGCGATGCCCATGTCTTGCGGTCCGAGATCGATGTCCTGCTGGCGAAGGACGCGGTCGAGCCGGTTCCTCCGGCCGATATGAGGGCGGGGTTTTACAGCCCCTACTTCATTGTGCCCAAGAAAGGGGGTGGGTTAAGACCAATCCTGGACCTGCGTGTCCTGAATCGGGCCCTGCACAAGCTCCCGTTCAGAATGCTAACGCAGAAACGCATTTTCGAATGCATCCGTCCCCGGGATTGGTTCGCAGCGATCGACCTGAAGGACGCGTACTTTCATGTCTCCATTCTCCCTCGACACAGACCGTTCGAGGGGAGGGCATTTCAGTACAAAGTCCTGCCCTTCGGGCTGTCCCTGTCGCCTCGCGTCTTCACGAAAGTCGCAGAGGCAGCCATTGTTCCGCTCAGAGAACGCGGCGTTCGTATTCTCAACTATCTCGACGACTGGCTCATACTGGCCCAGTCCCGGGAGCAGTTGTGCGAACACAGGGACCTGGTGCTACGTCACCTCAGCCTGTTGGGCCTTCGGGTCAACCGAGAGAAGAGCAAACTCTGTCCCACGCAGAGGATCTCTTATCTCGGTATGGAGCTGGACTCGGTCAACCGGACTGCGCGCCTCACAGAGGAGCGAGTCCGGTCAGTGTTGAACTGCTTGAATACGTTCAAAGGCAGGACAGCGGTCCCACTGAAATTCTTTCAGAGGCTCCTGGGGCATATGGCATCTGCAGCCGCGGTAACGCCGCTCGGATTGCTTCATATGAGACCGCTTCAACGGTGGCTTCACGACCGAGTCCCGAGATGGGCGTGGCAGCGCGGCCAGTACCGGGTCTCAGTTACTCCTTACTGTCGCCAAACCTTCAATCCGTGGGCGGACCCTGCCTTTCTACGGGCCGGAGTGTCCCTAGAACAGGTGTCCAGGCATGCTGTGGTCTTCACGGATGCCTCTTCCACGGGTTGGGGGGCCACGTACAACGGGCACTCAGTTGCGGGTCTGTGGACGGGGCCCCAACTGCGTTGGCATATCAATTGCCTAGAGCTTCTGGCAGTACGTCTCGCCCTGGGCCGCTTCAAAAAGCCGCTACAGGGAAAACACGTTCTGGTCCGTACGGACAGCACTGCGGCCGTTGCGTACATCAACCGTCAGGGTGGTCTACGCTCCCGTTGCATGCTCCGGCTCGCCCGCCATCTCCTCCTGTGGAGTCAGAAGTGTCTGAGGTCGCTTCGGGCCATTCACATCCCAGGTGCGCTGAACCAGACAGCCGACGAGCTCTCTCGTCAGCCGACACCTCCGGGAGAGTGGCGACTCCACCCCCGGAGCGTCCAGCTGATATGGGACCTCTTCGGAGCCGCGCAGGTAGACCTGTTCGCCTCTCCGGACTCGACCCATTGCCAGTTGTATTACTCCCTGTCCGGGGGCACCCTCGGTACAGATGCACTGGCGCACAGCTGGCCCCGGGACCTACGCAAGTATGCGTTTCCCCCAGTGAGCCTTCTCGCACAGACACTGTGCAAGGTCAGGGAGGACGAGGAGCAGGTCTTGTTAGTTGCGCCTTACTGGCCCAACCGGACCTGGTTCTCCGAACTCTCACTCCTCACGACAGCCCCTCCCTGGCCGATCCCCCTGAGGAAGGACCTGCTTTCTCAGGGGCGGGGCACTCTATGGCACCCGCGTCCAGACCTCTGGAGACTCCATGTCTGGTCCCTGGACGGGACGCGGAGGTTCTAGGTGGCCTGCCACAGGCAGTGGCAGACACCATCGCTTCAGCTAGAGCCCCCTCTACAAGGCACCTCTATGCTCTGAAGTGGAACCTGTTCGTTGAATGGTGTTCTTCCCGCCGGGAAGACCCCCGAAGGTGTTCGGTTAATGTCGTGCTTTCTTTCCTACAAGATGGGTTGGAGAGAAGGCTGTCTCCCTCCACCCTCAAAGTGTACGTCGCCGCAATAGCGGCGTATCACGATGTAGTCGAAGGTAAGTCCTTAGGTAAGCACGACTTAATCGTCAGGTTCCTCAGAGGTGCGAGGAGACTAAATCCTCCTCGGCCAACCTCGGTACCCTCTTGGGACCTAGCCCTGGTGCTCAGAGCGCTCCAGGGCCCTCCCTTCGAGCCTTTACAGTCAGTCGAGCTAAACATCCTGTCTATGAAGACAGTGCTCCTGATTGCATTGGCCTCAATCAAGAGGGTAGGGGACCTGCATGCACTTTCGGTCAACGAATCGTGCCTAGAATTCGGGCCGGCCAACTCTCACGTTGTCCTGAGACCCCGGCCTGGATATGTGCCCAAGGTTCCCACCACTCCCTTCCGGGACCAGGTGGTGAACCTGCAAGCGCTGCCTTCGGAGGAGGCAGACCCAGCCCTAGCTTTGCTCTGTCCCGTCCGCGCTCTTCGCGCCTACGTGGACCGAACTCAAAGCTTTAGAACCTCAGAACAGCTCTTCGTCTGTTACGGAGGCCAGCAGAAGGGAAAGGCTGTCTCCAAGCAGAGGTTAGCCCACTGGATAGTGGATGCTATCGTCTTGGCGTACCAGTCCCAAGACGTGCCTTGCCCGCTCGGGGTGCGAGCTCACTCCACTAGGAGTGTAGCTTCCTCCTGGGCGCTGGCTCAAGGCGCCTCGCTGACAGACATATGTAGAGCTGCGGGCTGGGCGACACCTAACACGTTCGCTAGATTTTATAGCCTCCGTGTAGAGCCGGTATCTTCCCGCGTCCTCGCCCCCAGTGGCCAGTAGCGCTAAGTACCCGTTCTAGTGTCGGCTTGCATACGCCACTCCCGCCTCCGGGCCGGATACGTGCGTCTATTGTCTCCAGTTGTGTTCCCCGGAAACGGCTAACCCTGTCGAGCTCCTCCGTCACCCCTTCGGTGTCAGACGTTGCGGCCGTCTGACATCAGGCCTACACCCGTATGCTTGTGGAACGTGTGTGTTAGGCTGGGTTCCATATGTAGCGGTTCCCTAACGGCAACCCCATATGTGTATTCTCCACGGTACCAGCTACCCTACTCGGCTAGCCCCGTGTCTTTCCCTTGACAGAGCCCGCTCTGTCGTCTCTGGTGGTGTTCTTTCCCCCCTGGGACCAGGTTGGATCCACCCCAGAGACTGCCATAGGTAGCACTACCCTGCTAGGTTAGTCCTTATGAGTAATTCCACCTCTCCTTCCTCTGAAGGACGTGGCTCCGCAGCGTACCATCTCCTGAGACGGGCACGCTTTCCCAGCGTTATCCAATAGTCACGCTGAGTGGGTCTTGCAGGAACAGCAGTGACTGGCCTCCCTGACTGGAGCCCTGACTTCCGCACCAACCTAGGTGTGGTCCAGCGAGCTCGGTCAGGGCGCTGGAAGGGCCAGCATCTCTGGCGTGTTAGTAGGGATCCCAATTCGTCGGTCAGTTCCGACGTACGTCGAACGTGACCGACTGAAAGGGAACGTCTCGGTTACGTATGTAACCCTCGTTCCCTGAAGGAGGGAACGGAGACGTACGTCCCGTCGCCAGGTGCTGTGCTTCAGCTGTAGGCCGAGCCACTTAGCCGGCTCCTCAGTTGTAAAGCGATATGCGGTACTTCCACTTCCGTATTTATACCCGCGCTGCGGGGCGGAGCGTGGGACGCGTCTACCGCATGCCAATTCTCATTGGCTCGTTTTTAAACACTCGAAGTAGATTGGTCTCTGAAAATAGATCCCAATTCGTCGGTCAGTTCCGACGTACGTCTCCGTTCCCTCCTTCAGGGAACGAGGGTTACATACGTAACCGAGACGTTTTCTTTATTTGTAGTTTTGGCTTATAATTTTGAGTGACAGATGTCATATTTGATTTAGCCTATTTTTCTCTGTGACATTTTTTACGGTATTGACAGTATGATGATAAAACAAAATAACAAAAAAAAAAAGTATAGCCAGCATTTTATATTTGTTATCCCAGTCACTCTCTTTCTTTAGGGGAAATTTAAATCTGGAAACGAGGTCTAAATTTAGCGGGATCGGTTGGGTCGGGAAGAAAATCATTCTAAGCGTTAAGCGGGCAACCTAGCAGGAGTGGGCGGGATGAAAAAAAGAGTCCTGCGCAGACCTCTAGTGTAAGGTGTCTGATTTTTCACTCTTTAGAAAGGAATACAAAGTTAAAAACACTAAAGACACACTTGAGAGAACAGTAAAGCTTTTAATCTTGCGCAATGATCTCCGTGTTTTAAGAGGTGAAAAGCAAAACATTGCACAATTTCATTGATTATTAAAATCCAGCTTGTGCAGTAACATTATGTTTGAAAGCATGTGGAAGGAACCATTTAGTTGCCTCTTTACGGTCTGTTGACATTCATGTTTTAGTGCCACTAACAACCAATTTCATGCAATTATTACTTCCACTTTCAAGAGAGATTGAAACGGACAAAAATAAAAATTTGCTCACATTAAGACATGACTTATTCGGCTGCCGTGCTTGAAAGCACATATTACTTTATGGTTGCTCAAGTCTCTTCCTCTATCATGGAGCCCTAATGAATCATAATTACTCTTATCCAACTCCATTAAAATCTTTCATCAAGGTCCTCTCAATGAAAAAAAATACAAAGAAGGTTCAGATTAAAAGAAGCTGGAGCACATTGATTTTATACTTCATACTGGACATGTTCCCTCATTATTGCTGCCTCAGACTTGCAGTCAGTCCAAATGGACAGCCAGTGGAGACCACCACTGTCCACAGAGACTCCACAACATCCAGCAAGATCAAAATGAGAAGAAATCAGCATTCAAATAAATTCCTGTGCATGTCAGCAAACATGCTTTTATTTTTCATAACTCAACATTTCTTTTAAACTAGGAGGCATGAAGTCTTCCTGTTTATTTGAAGAAAGGCAGGACTCCATTGCAGTGTGGTAATTTATGCTACAGATGTTTGCGGCAGAGCACCGCATAGTCTGGGGAGCCATGATTAATTTATTTGTGTTTGGATAAGAGCATATTTGCTAGCCGGATTAATATTGCTCTTTTGCAAAATCAGATCATATCTTGGTAAATTCAATATTGCCTTCTAAAACGAGTCAACGTTTTACTCTACAACTTACAAAGAACAGCTGGTTTTCATTAGCAAAATAGCCACAGGTGTTTGCATAATGAAGAAGATGATGTTTCATATTCAAGATGTGCTGCTATACATGGTGGAGATGTTTTAAAATGCATAAAAAAGAGGCTTGTGCTATTGAGTTACAACAGGTAAAAGGTTGTTATTTTCATGACATTTAAGGTTTGTTTCCTTTGCACCTTATTTTATTCAATGAATCACTCTCAATCTAAAAAGTCCTCAAAAAATAGTACACCAACTCATTGTGGCTGCAACACAGAATTAAAAATAGTAACTCTGTACTGAATGAACATTCAGTTTCATCAAAGTTGAATTTATACGGCATTTCAGAATGTTTGTAAACAAAAGGCACCACGATACTTCCGGGTGGCAGAACGCGAGCGGCTTCTACTGACCAACTAAAGAGATCCAGCCGGCTACTGTAAACAGTTACATAGTTAAAAACATTGTTGATCAAAGTTGAAACTATGACGAAAACGTGTTATGTTTGGGGTTGCGCTGCCAGATATACAGCAAAAGCTGTAGGATTTTATTGATTTCCTTCAGAAAAAAGTAAATATATCCAGCGGAACCTGTGGGTGAGGAGGTTAAAGCGAGTGGACGTCTTCAAAACTGTCCATCTACAAAATCATAGCAGAGCATAATTATCTTCAGATGGGGAAATTCGAGACTAATATTAGTAAACTTAAGGTCTCTTTTGAAGATCAAACTCATTGCCAGTCACTGCCTGAAGTAAAAGTATTATACAAGGAAGAGACAGAACTTGTAGTGTCATGTAGGCTACTGATCAAATGTCAATGGAAGAAATAGGAAAAGCAAAACATAGTTGTAGGCTACTGCTGATGGATGATTGATGCGTGTACCACATTGGTTTCATTATCACCGCGAGTTTAGTTTGAGTGAATGCCTAACTGTTAGCCGAGTAACGTTAGCGCTAGTCTACAGCGCGCTATCCTTTTCACCGTCAAAAGCTCACGCCTGTGCCATCCGATCCGAGCAACAGAAAACGATCATAGCCTTTTTAGTTAGATAACAGGGAAATAGACCATCTACCATAGCCTAACATATTGTAAGTCAAACAGCAGCAGTCACTAAAATACCTACCTATGGTAGGCTGAGGCTCATTTAAAAATGATGGTAGTAGACTAGCGCTGCATCTACTAGACCAAGGTTAGGCATTTCATGTATTGCTATCTCCTGAATTAGTTAATCAGTCCCTTAATGATCATGTTAACTATGTCTGAATTTCCACCACGTCTGTTTTGAATCAACTGTTGAAATGTAGATTAGGCTACTGTCGAGTGCCGACGGTGGGTCTCCCTTCCAAGCAATTTACTAGTGTTGCCATAGGAATGCTTGGGCTTTTGCCACCCGGAAGAATGGTTATTATTGTTGTGACATCATGGTGAATTGTCGTATTGGTTAGTATAACTGCAGTTGGCACTGGTGCCCATACAGATGCCTATTTTTCTTGTTTGTCCAAGAAAACCAGTAACTATAAAACTTCAAAACAAGTACTAGTGCAGAAAGATAATAATCTCTTTTTTATGACTCTTACTGAAGCACCTTTCAAAATGAATAAACAGAGCTTTTTTTTTTCTTCGTTAGGCTTCATGTTGCACATAAAATGCAACATGTGCTTCACTAATCCAGAGGGAAAGGTGAAATAGTCAATACATAAAAAAAGGCTTTACATTTAAAACTATATGAAGCCATTGAGATGACATGATGTTTCTCCAGACAGAACATGAAATGGAGGAAGGAAAACACAATGTTTACTTGACACTGATATCACCTGAATATCCTCTTAAAGACTATAAACGTGTGTAAATCACAAACTAGGGAGTAATTAAAGTGCACTAGCTGCTGAATTAGTGCGTAATTAAAAGTTATTGGTCTCTTAAAAGTAAATAACTTAATTGGGCAGTAAATTGTTTGTGTAAAATTATATCTAATGATTCAATAAAGACACATTTCCCTCAGTAAAACATAACAGTATTTCTAAAAACTATGGTTATGTTCAATGAACAGATACAAAAGAAAACAGACATGGAGGAAACTGGGAACATTTTACAAAGCAACCATAAGCCTACGCACATATTTGCAAATAATAAAAAGCATCCAACCATATAATCGTGTTAGGATAGCAAAAGAAATTGGCTTTTTAAATGTGTTCCCTTATATTGATGTTAAAAGCTGTGCATGCATTCAAATGCCACGCTATTTTGGTGCAAATTCATCTGTCACTTTGTAGAAATCAAGTGTTGTGCGACATACTCTAATGAACTTACAAAAACACAGAACTATGCAAGTTTAAACATGACCCAGACAACATGACGGTCACTTGCAAGAAGATGGTTTGTCATATTATATATATCTTGTTTGATAAACAGTTTTGATTCTGTGTTGGACCACCAATCATGTTCAATTGATGTCAAATCTGACTTCTGATGCAAAACCAGTTTAGAACCACAGCCAATGGATATTCTGGAGCAAATGTGATTTTATTTCTCTTCCACTATTTTTTACACTTTCAGAAAACACTGAGCTAGCTGTCAAATGAAGTGGACTGAAAATGGGTTCATGTAAAATTTAGAGTGTGTTGTCAAATGGGCTCTTACTTGTAGAAACCAGCTTCAGCTTGGCTAACTTGGGTCATTCATCTCACTGATGGAGCTCTGTCAGTCTATTTTCTTGTCTGTCCATTCGTCTAGATATTTTTTCCTCTCTTGTCAGGTATTTCTTCCCCCATCTCCTTTTGTCATTGCAATCCCTAGTAAACTTTAAATAAATAAAGTTAACAAATAAATAAAAAAATTAAATAAAGTTTATCACTTTCATTATGCCATCCTGTATTCATCAGTGTGCACATTAAAAATAGATTGCTGTGGAATCTTATAGTTTCGAGTGTGCCTAATGAGAAAATGCCCTGATTTCATTTGCATGTCTAGTTTCTTGATTAGAAGTCTTGGATTAATGCTGAATCTGTAGATCTTGCTCACCAAAGCTTTTAAGCTGCATTTTGCGTGTTTTTGTGTGGAATGGTTTTAAAGAAAATCAGGGTGACATATTGGACTCCAATTAAACCTTCATGTAACACTGCAAAAACAAACCATTCCAGTAGTACATGACCATGAGTCAGTAGTACACAAAATAATGCTCAGACCTGGATTTATGACACTTTATAACTTCTGCAACCAATCAGATTAATTGTGTACAATGAAAGACAGTAATTGTATTTAATTTAGGTAGGTACTATTTGTAGAATTATAAAATTTCCTTGAATATCACAAATAAAGTATTTTGCGGGAAAAAAGCTATTGCTTCATCTTGCGAACAGATGCAGTTCCCACATCTAAAACTCAATCAGAATTTGTTCATTGGTTAATTTTTTTGTGCAGAAAATAATAAACCACAAAAATTTGTCATGATAATCTTTCACAAATGAATATAAAATTTTGAAGCCTAAATACAAACACTAGAAGTAAAAAGCTATATGTAGACTATAAACGAACAACACCACAGCCTAAAGAAAGCCATTAGGCTTTCAAAAACTCTTTCCGCTTTTATTTAAAGGTGCACTGTGCAAATTTTAGCAGCATCTAGCGGTGAGGTTGCGAATTGCAAATGTCCACCGCCCACCCCTCCCTTTCGAAGCACGTAGAGAAGCTACGGTGGCTGACACAGGACAAAGATGTCGTCGTCTGAGACAGCAGAGAGTAGCTAGCACTCTGTAGTGAAGTTTGTCCGTTTAGGGCTACTGTAGAAACATGGCGGCGCAAAATGGGGGAGGTGTAATACACCATACACGCGGTGTATGTAGATAGAAATGGCTCATTCTAAGGTAAAAAAACTAGAGGTCGACCGATAGTGGATTTTACCGATACCGATAACTAGGTTGGACCGCACTTGCCGATAACCGATTAATCAACCGATAGTTTATAAAAGGGATACTAGATAAAAATGTACAAAAATAAAAATTAAAACACTCTAAGTAATAACACTAAGTAAAACAGTGCTGAAACCATGAAAATGTGCTAAATACAATACATAGGTAAATATTAATATATTAAAATGAAAAGTTCTAAGAGAACAAATTTTTACTGAAAATAATTTAAACATTAAAATAATATTATAAATAAATGTTTCTTTAGCTATAACCTAGAAACATGTACATTTTATAGGTAACACTTTGCGATATGCATTATGCAATATACATTTTACAGCATGTATTAATATTTGAGCAATACAATTGTACCTTGATCATTCATGTTAGTTTATAGTGCATTAACTAAGTTTAACAGAACAAATAAAAATTAAAACTCAATTTAAAAATGTATACAATTGTTCTATGATGTGTCAGCGCTCTATGTGCAGCGCACAGCCTCACATGCCAATAAACATTGTCAGTGATAGTTTTTATTTCACCTCTAGAGGCCGCTCTCATGCTATATAATGCCAGCAGACCCTTCTCAGAGCTCTCGTACTGTGTAATGAAAGCGCA
This sequence comes from Rhinogobio ventralis, assembly GCA_039654625.1. Taxonomy (NCBI): domain Eukaryota; kingdom Metazoa; phylum Chordata; class Actinopteri; order Cypriniformes; family Gobionidae; genus Rhinogobio; species Rhinogobio ventralis. The sequence continues at coordinate 27,764,682 of CM077198.1, read as the reverse complement.
CCCTTCTCAGCCACTCCAGCAACGGACGCAACCCGGGAAAACTATCGGTATGGATTTTTGCCGATAACCGATTGTTCCACCAATCTGCTATCGGTGCCGATTAATCGGCAAAACCAATGAATCGGTCGACCTCTAATTAAAACATAACGGTTCATTATGTAAGGTCTTTATACACCACTGAAAACATAGTTATGTATATTATATTGCAAAATTTGAGTTACAATACTTTGCAAGAGCGTAATTATAAACAAAATGAGGCTGTAAAAGTGGACTGGTGAGTAGATGAGTTTTCCTGTTCATGATGACGTTTAATGTCCTTGACAACCTCTGTAGCCCCATTTAGCTACTTGTTAGTAACTGCCTTTTTCAAAGCAAGTAAAAGCTGATGTATTTTATGTCGTAGAATAAAACAGTCAACAATATCTTAAGCATGTGTCAACTGTAGACCTTATTTCAGGCATTAAAAAAAAAGATGGACAATGGAACCGTAAGTGCTAAAATGCTAATTCAGGATTTTGTCTTACAAAAATACGTCATCCCAGCAGCTCTATTTCACATGCAACGAACCATGCGTCCATCCGCTCATTATGATCAACATGATCGGGGCTGTGACAGAGCCTAATGCAGAAAACAAAGCATAATCTGGGCTTAACAATATTTGATATTTATATAATAACACATTCAACATTTGGAGAACATTGCACATTGTACAGCATTAAGACTACATACATTTTAGCTTTTTTTAGTAACACAGATTAGATGTATTTGAAGACTGTTGGCTATTGAAAGAGAATAAATGAAAAGGGAGGAATAGATTTTATTAAATAGACCATTAAAAGGGGTTAATGTAAGAAAAAGCGAGCTGTCTGGTCTTTTTATCCCTAGCTCACCTCTGAGGCAGACAGCAGGTTCACTTTTAATGATAGCCTACCTTTTCCATTCACCAAATTAAATTCATTCATACATGTCTCCAGTGCTGTGTGTCTGCAAAATGTGGTTTGAGGGCTAGCTGTTAGTAAACTCTCTGAACAGATGTGTAGAGGTTTCAGTCTTAGCTGTTAGCTATAGGTGGTTAAACTGTTAGTGTATGCTAATCCAAAAAGATATAACATACAGTACATAGCTGCATAATCCCTTGGAGTATCTAGAAGTACTGTACACTGCTCAAGGGGACAGTGATAGAGATGGGATGAGTTTTCATTATCACTCTAGTTCCTGGTCACCCTTTCCTGGGATTAAACCTGTGACTTTGCTGTTAGCAGCCCAGACTCTTAACCATAGGCAGACACCACTTCCAGATGGGTGCCATTTCCCTACTTCAAAATGCTTTGACTGTATATTTTGTGTGTGTGTGTGTGTAAGAAAATCTCCTGTTATCTTGTTTTAACTACTGTACATAAAAATTATAGAAAATGCACATGCATCAAAACAGAGGAAATTCAATTTCAAGTTTATGTTTGTGTACACAAACACTGTGCCACCCTCTCCAGTAAATAACACCATATGAAGCTAATGTTTGTGCAGTTATGCAGGCCAGTGTTCGACTGTTTGCTAACTTTAAAGTGCACAAAGAAATGATATACTGTAGGTACTTTCTGAAAATCTGGTGCAGAAAGAGATGACAGCTGCAGGTACATGACCTGCTACACATCTTATACATGTAAAAAAAACTGTGAGTTAACACTATCCCCAAGAAGCCCTATGGCCATTAAATGTAAAGAAAAGCAACGGGTCTATTGAAGCCAAATTCTTCTAAAGGCAGACAGAAACAGGAGCTGTCATCATTAGGATAGATTGCACCAATTCATTATTAATGATTCATAAAATGAGCTCCAGTAGACCCATTTTAAATGCATTTTCTATTATGGTGCATGACACCCACATCTGCTGATTACGCTTTAAGATGTGGGAACAGAGCACTGATTCCTGAGACATGAGACAAAACACTCCCACAATTTCATCTGCCATCAGTTTTGAAACTATACTTTTTTAATACTGGTTATACTGGTTGAAGCTCTCTTTACATCCTGATAGCAATCAATAATAGAAGAGGTCTAAATATTAAAAATGTACATACATCTTCTGTGGAAGTCTCAGGACCAAAGATGTTCATCCAATCATTGCATTCGTCCGACCTGCCTGTCACCATATGTATTTCCATAATTCCATGCACCCGCTCACACAGACATCACACGTCATCAGCTCGTTTCATGCTATGTAGAGTTGTGGACAGACCACGCAAACAAAGAGCAGCCACCTTTTACAGTTCCTCTTGAACCAAAACAATAAGCTTATGCTGCGATCACGCCATTTCATAAGCGCAACTATGAGGCAACCTGTGGCGTTTTACTCTTAGCTGTTCTCTTAATGGATTTATGCGTTTCTATGTCAACATTATCAATTCTGAAATGAATCTGCAGGTGGTACAAGTATGAGTTGTTTGCATTTATTATTATTGTAATGTTATGTGCTTTGGGACATGGGGTAATTTAACACCATCTCTAGTGACGCTTTGCAAAATCTGCTGTGTGCATTCATGTGTTTTAAAGGAGGTGGCTTTGTAGATGCTCTGAAGGGGAGGGAGTCTCATGTCTCATGCTCGCTATTGCTAGCGCTCCGAAATTGTCTACCGTACCTTTAACATTACAAAATAACATTTTCACAGATGATGACCAGAATGTACCAAATGTGATTTCATTTTATTTTCTCATTTTTTAAAAATCACAATTATTACATCATCACTAACTATCCCTAAAACTACCTGTATAAAATGTTAAATAGTAGTAGTGTTGTCAAAAGTTGACATTTCAATGCTGAAATTTTATAAATGTGACACTTTGAGCGCTGTTAAGCTGGAATCGTTAACACCTCTGATTGGCCATTGTGCTCACACACTCATTGGAAATGTCTGTGATTAGCTACAATGATCAACGCACGGAAGTGTTTGAAAGTGTTTTGAAAGTGGGAGCGGGAGTGTTTGAAAGCACAAGCAGGCGGCGATCAGCGGACCAGTGCTGTGGTAAGCGACGCACACGCACCCGGCCATCCACGTGATGTAAAAGAAAACGTGATTCGTCAGACCAGGCCACCTTCTTCCATTGCTCTGTGGTCCAGTTCTGATGCTCACATGCCCACTGTTGGTGCTTTCAGCGGTGGACAGGGGTCAGCATGGGCACCCTGACTGGTCTGCAGCTATGCAGCCCCATATGCAACAAACTGCGATGCACTGTTTATTCTGACACCTTTCTATCAGAACCAGAATTAACTTCTTGAGCAATTTGAGCTACAGTACCTTGTCTGTTTGATCGGACCAGCCTTCGCTCCCTATGTGCATCAATGAGCCTTGGCCGCCCATGACCCTGTCGCCAGTTCACCACTGTTCCTTCCTTGGACCACTTTTGATAGATACTGACCACTGCAGACCAGAAACACCACACAAGAGCTGCAGTTTTGGAGATGCTCTGATCCAGTCGTCTAGCCATCAAAATGTGGCCCTTGTCAAACTCGCTCAAATCCTTACGCTTGTCCATTTTTCCTTCTAACACATCAACTTTGAGGACAAAATGTTCACTTGCTGCCTAATATATCCCACCCACTAATAGGTGCCGTGCTGAAGAGATAATCAGTGTTATTCACTTCACCTGTCAGTGGTCATAATGTTATGCCTGATCGGTGTATGTTATCTGTGCCACAACCATGATTAGCTCCATCACACAAACTTTTACATCTTATTAATAGCAAGCAAAATAAATGGCAAATCAGTTTGAAACCATCTGGTTGTCTTAAAACATTCATTAATTAAAATGAATTCCAGATGTGTCCACATTTATATTTGATATATTAGTTAAAACTTTATATTATATATATAATTGTTTTTTTGGGTTTTTTTTTTTAGAAAAAGCAGCATGCTAAACATACAGTATATGGAAACCTCTAAACATTGACATTTACTTTATGAGATCACTAGCCTGTTTTGCTACTTGTAGCCTGACTGACAGCAAAATCATTTGTATCCTGAAGATATTTACTTTTTGCTACTGTAAAATGACTTATAAGAAGGCGTTATGCTTTTTGACTGTAAAAGACACTGGCAACACAAAAAATTTAAATGACTAACTGTTGTCATTTAAGAAGTATATAATTATTGTGCTCTGTAAGGCAGAGAGTTGTAAAGCAGGGATAATATTCATATGAACATGAATACGATAAGAGCGTGTGATTTACTGCTTCTGAGAAAACCATCTGACTGATGAGTCAGTCGGCCATTTTGAATATCAGTTCTGTATATCAACAGCGTAACCCTGTCCTCATTTTGTGTCCCCATTCAGCACATCAGTAAATCCATGTGACATAATCAGGATGAGATAAAATACACATTCTTGCTTCCAAGCTCTTCGCCACGCACATTTGTGTGTAGCTTTTTCATTTCCACTGATTTGCTGGGTGTTAAATACCAAGAGCCACATAAAGAGGGATGACGGTACTTATCGCGGATCAAACACTGTTATTAAGCCAGCGTAAAATTTGACATTATACATATTGTCTGTTGCATCCATATCAGTTATGCTTGCAGACAGCACCTGCATACACATGAACACACACACACACAGATTCAGTGTATTGTGTTTCAGAGACTCAGCCTAGATTAAATTCTCCAAGATGGAAGATGAATCATCTCTTAAGCAGTCGAGGATTAATTTGTTTCTGGAAATCTGCAATAACTAATGACTTCTTTTCGTTTATGGAGTGGAGTCAGTTATAGGAGTGTTAAGGAACTTTAAGTAAACCACTGATTTTCTTCTACTGACATCTACAATTAAGAGCACTCGTATAGAAAGCAACAGTACATCCTTGAGAGTATTTTTACTATTTATTTTATTGGAGTCCCTAAAGAGACATGGGTAACACTTTACAATAAGGTTCATTAGTTAACATTAGTTAACTACATTAGTTAACATGAACTAATAATGAACTGCACTTTTAAAGCATTTATTTATCTTTGTTAATGTTAATTTCAACATTGACTAATACTTTATTAAAATCTTGTTAACATTAGTTAATGCACTGTGAACTAACATGAACAAACCATGAACAGCTGTATTTTTATTAACTAACGTTAACAAAGATTAACTAATGCTGAACAGAGGTGTTGTTCATGGTTAGTTCATGTTAACTAATACAACCTTATTGTAAAGTATTACAGAGACATGCTATTGGAAAATACATGAGATGCGTTCTCTCTCAGAAGCTTTGCATTCTCTAAGAAACTTTGCGTTCACACTAGGGATGTTAACGATTGATCGATGATCGATTAATTGTCGATAATACATTTAATCGCTAAAACTTAGCGATCATCGATTAAGCAGGGTCATGAGTGTGGGTCATCGATTAACCACAAAGCATGTAAAGCAGACACGAGGAAAAATTAAGCGAGTGTGCCAGAGTTATTTTTGGGACCATTTTACACTTTCATGACTATAGTCATGACTATAGGTTTGTGTGTGCATTCGCAGCCTTTTGTTTTGTGCAAATGCAAGTTGTAATATTGTGTTTATTTTGTGTACAGTGCATCCGGAAAGTATTCACAGTACTTTTTCCACATTTTGTTATGTTACAGCCTTATTCCAAAATTGATTAAATTCATTATTTTCCTCAAAATTCTACAAACAATACCCCATAAAGACAATGTGAAAGAAGTTTTATTAAAAAAAAACACATGTACAGAAGTATTCACAGCCTTTGCCATGACACTCAAAATTGAGCTCAGGTGCATCCTGTTTCCACTGATCATCCTTGAGATGTTTCTACATCTTGATTGGAGTCCACCTGTGGTAAATTCAGTTGATTGGACATGATTTAGAAAGGCACACACCTGTCTATATAATGTCCCACAGTTAACAGTGCATGTCAGAGCACAAACTAAGCCATTAAGTCCAAGAAATTGTCTGTAGATCACCGAGACAGGATTGTATCGAAGCATAGATCTGGGGAAGGGTACAACATTTTTCTGCAGCATTGAAGGTCCCAATGAGCACAATGGCCTCCATCATTCGTAAATGGAAGAAGTTTGGAACCACCAGGACTCTTCCTAGAGCAGGCCGCCCGGCCAAACTGAGCAATCGAGGGAGAAGGGCCTTAGTCAGGGAGGTGACCAAGAACCCAATGGTCACTCTGACAGAGCTCCAGCATTTCTCTGTGGAGAGAGGAGAACCTTCCAGAAGAACAACCATCTCTACAGCACTCCACCAATCAGTATGGTAGAGTGGCCAATCTCATCACGTAGCCAATACCATCCATACAGTGAAGCTTGTTGGTGGCAGCATCATGCTGTGGGGATGTTTCTTAGTGGCAGGAACTGGGAGACTAGACAGGGTCGAGGGAAAGATGAACATCCATTTTGAGCAGCATTTGCACACCTTGTCATGCGGTTGGCTGTAAGTCACTGCTGTAGACGCATATTGCAGTATTAAGGCTAACGATTAATTGATCGTTAATTCTCAATGGTAATTTTCAATGGTAACAGAGCATCAAGAAGAACTAAATTAAGAATGCCTGTTCAATTCCAATTCACTTCCTGAATTTGAACTGAATTTAAATTAAGGTAGCAAGATACAGAATTGCTGAATATGTATCCATCATTTAAAAATGTATGTTCGTCATAGTACAGACAGTCCTGTCTGCAGTGTTAAAACTGTTTACACTCAGTTATAAAAGAGACTGGCAACTGCATTCAATAACCGAAGTGACTCTGAATGTGCATTGTATGAACGGAACTGCAGTAGACAAGTTGTCTGTCACATCACAGACTGACAGAAGAGCACGTTTAATGCGGTATTTTTGGCTATCAATCACTATCAATCATGTTAGGACTGTCAGCCTCTTTCGGCTTATGAAAAATGGCAGGTATTGTGTGTTCAGTAAGTGAGACAAAACTCCTGTTAAGTGTTTCGGTGGAGGGGAAAAGAAAAGAATGGAAGCTGGATGGTAATCCCAAAATTGTAAATGTATGTGCAGGTTTTTTTTTATCTGGATGATGAAATCTTTAGAGCATTTTTCTAACCTGCAATACGTTGCAGAGAGATCCCAGGTGAGGTGTCAGAACATTTGGAATATTTATAATGCATGTGAATCCACTCTGATGATGTTTATCAAATGTTTGTACACAAACAAGAAGCTTAAAATAGACCCAATGCTTGTGGGACGCAATGGCCACGAGCCCAGTCAATGCCCATTTCTATTATAAACAAACACTAAGTCCAATCTATCATCTCCAGCCCATAAAGCAGCACAGTGGCCTCACTAAAGCATGATGTTGCTGTCTGGCATGACTGGCATGAAGAATGAACTCATGAAAGGAGGAGCAAAAAAAAAAAAACTACACTGAGATTTATGGTGTGACTCACATGAAAAGGCAGTGGAGAGCTCTCAAATCCCCATTCGGATCGATCTTCTCCATCATCAGACAATGTTTGCCAATGTAAAGGTCAAGATTACAGTGTCACTGTCATTGAGATTTTTGGTTTTCAGACTGAATTCCAGTGGAATATTACATATAAGCTGTTTATGTGGGAGGAAAAAAGTTTCTTCAAAATAAGTTTCATTCATTAAAAATAAATTCTATGATGTTAATATTCTCCTTTTTGTTAATTTATAATTTGTAGGTGTTTTTTAGACTCCAGATTCCTGGCATGCACACAAATTTGCAAAAACCTTAAGGCCTCACATTGTTTCTGTGTGAAAACCCAATAATTATTTATTAATGGTGCACTCAGCAAGTTTTTGTTATGTTGTGCTGGCATGGATCTGCAGCTTGATTCCAGCCATGATTAATTTACTGGTTATAAATAAGGGCTTACTGAAATAAAGTAAGCAGTATTCAGCTGGTCAAATGATGGCAAATCGTGGCATGTAAAATAAAACAGCTTTTATTATGTCACTGATATGGCTTGGGTGGGTGTAGATCATTTCAAATATTTTTTCACTTATGCATAAAATGAGGGAAATTTACTCATGAGGGAAGTTCGCATTTAAAATCTAACACACCTACTTGAGTTCAGGTCTGACAGATTCATCACAATCTGCTTGAAAAGGATCAGTCATAGTCAATTACCAATATGCTTCACATTAAATGTTATGTCTTACAATCAATGTCCATATAAAGTGTGAAAATGAAGTGAACACAGTTTTACTGTTTTTTGTCCAGTTATCTATCCAATTATGTTCAGCAGCAAGTCAGTGGTTCTTATGCAGATGATTATCGGTCTTGATTTCATATAGCATTACAGTTTCACTTGAGATAAGAGAATATTATCGCCAGATAGAAAATGTATAGATCCCAAAAGGGCAAGAATGAGATAAAATAAGAAATTGTTGTGCCTGATGATGAAGACCTGACAGTCAAAACGTTGCTCTTTCAATAAAAGTAGTTTGGAGCTGTCAATTCTTTGTGCGGACATCACACTTCTTTTTATATAAAACATGAAATTACCATGACTTGCACTCATTTTGGAAATGTGAATTTTCAAGGACCTGACACCAAAACTCTCCAAGAACACAATGAAAAAAATCATTATCTTAATATTTTTGTTTTCCAGTACAATGTTTCTTTACAGTATTTTATATATACACAGATCCGGCATAACATTATGACCACTGACAGGTGAAGTGAATAACACTGATTATCTCTTGATCACGACAGCTGTTAGTGGGTGGGATATATATTTGGCAGCAAGTGAACATTTTGTCCTCAAAGTTGATGTGTTAGAAGCAGGAAAAATGGGCAAACGTAAGGATTTGAGCGAGTTTGACAAGGGCCAAATTGTGATGGATAGACGACTGGATCAGAGCATCTCCAAAATTGCAGCTCTTGTGGGGTGTTCCCGGTCTGCAGTGGTCAGTATCGATCAAAAGTTGTCCAAGGAAGGAACAGTGGTGAACCGGTGACAGGGTCATGGGCGGCCAAGGCTCATTGATGCACGTGGGGAGCGAAGGCTGGCCCATGTGGTCTGATCAAACAGACAAGCTACTGTAGCTCAAATTGCTCAAGAAGTTAATGCTGGTTCTGATAGAAAGGTGACAGAATACACAGTGCATCACAGTTTGTTTTGTATGGGGCTGCATAGCCGCAGACCAGCCAACAATGGGCACTTGAGCATCAGAACTGGACCACGGAGCAATGGAAGAAGGTGGCCACGTGGATGGCCGGATGTGTGTGCGTCGCTTATGGGGAACACATTACACCAGGATTCACTATGGGAAGAAGGCAAGCTGGCGGAGGCAGTATGATGCTTTGAGCAATGTTCTGCTGGGAAACCTTGGGTCCTGCCATCTATGTGGATGTTACTTTAACGCGTACCACCTACCTAAGCATTGATGCAGACCATGTACACCCATTCATGGAAACAGTATTCCCTGGTGGCTGTGGCCTCTTTCAGCAGGGCAATGTGCCCCGCCACGAGGCAAAAATGGTTCAGGAATGGTTTGAGGAGCACAACGAGTTTGAGGTGTTGACTTGGCCTCCAAATTCCCCAGATCTCAATCTAATCAAGCATCTGTGGGATGTGCTGAACAAACAAGTCCGATCCATGGAGGCCCCACCTCGCAACTTCAAAAGATCCAAAAAGGATCTGCTGCTAACATCTTGGTGCCAGATACCACGGCACACCTTCAGGGGTCTAGTGGAGTCCATGCCTCGACGGGTCAGGGCTGTTTTGGCAGCAAAAGGGGGACCAACACAATATTAGCAATATTAGGTCATAATGTTATGCCTGATCGGTATATATATATATATATATATATATATATATATATATATATATATATATATATATATATATATATATATATATATATATATATATATATATATATTGCTGTCAAATCGATTAATCGCGATTAATCACATCCAAAACATGTTTATTATGTAAACACAAACTTTTATTTTGAATGTAATTAATCACAATTAATCGGTCATGATAATTTTTTATTGAATTTCACAATCAAATTATAAATGCCCAAGACTCTAAATCTAAAACGTGTTCATGCAGTCTCCACATGCAAAAGTCAGATGAATTACCAAAAAAAGTGTATGATGTATTTTAGTGTGCAAACTGATTACTGAGAGTAAAAATCAAGTATGTTATGAGGGAATTTGGTTCAAGGTATTATCGGAGTGGACCTTGTGCAACAAGAGAAAAAAACATTCTGCTGGAATTAAATTTAGCTGTTTTTGGTCTTTGTGACCTTGGCTTGATAATAAAGCTTCTTTAATGAGATGACGCTCACTTGAACGCACACGCTCTGCCCTTTGATTCATAAAACAAAGCAGTGGTATGTGGCTGATGATTGATTCATAAACCGCTTCGTACCGCTGCCAAAAATTTTAAATGATCACAGCCATATTTTTTTTATAATGAGAGGTGTACATTTAAACTAGGAAATAGATTTTACATGCTTATGCTTTTGAAGGGGGACAGCAGGGAGGAATCAGCTGTAAGGCAGAGTCAAACTCTCCACTTTCAAAGAGCAAAGAAAAGAAAAACTCAGCTACAACAGGGGAAGCAAAGTTTTGCTGGGGCAGAAAAACAATCTCCGGAGCATCCAGCAACATAAACATCTAGTCGCGGAAATAGAGGTCACTTCTCTGGGTTAACAAACTTGCACATCCCCTATCTGAATGGATTCTCGGCTCTTAAAGCTCCGTCCAAAGAGCCTGGGGACAGACAGGAAGAACGATAAGGGGTAATTCACACAGAAGAACTATATTCTCTCTTATTTTAAGAAGGCAACTGTCCTAGATTCGGGCTCTTTGACCTTTAAACCCAACAGTGTTGCTGCACCAGTCATCGCCGACAATCCCTGGGTAGAAACGGAGGCCTTTAAAATGTTTTAAAAGCATATGCTCTGTCATCAGAGAATTTGAGCCAGTCTTCTTGTTGCTTTAAAATGGTTGAAAAGATCTACGCCTGATCGGAGTATGCAATCAGCATTTAAATGCATCTTTTTGAATATCGTCAGAGTCACTGAACTTTAAGTGACTTACTGTGAAATTTCACGTCTGAGCCAAGCATTTCCACTGGGATTTGTTGGGAGCCCTGTTCACTTTCATTCACTCCATCAAAATAGAAAGAAATGGGTTTGGTGTAACCTCAGTGCAAGGACAGATTATAGTCCTGCAAGGCACATGCACCTGGGAATGAATGGACATACAACACAGTCTTCTTTTAAAAAGGTGCACAGTCACCCTCAAGTCATTCCAAACCTGTATGACTTTGTTCTTTCTATGGAACACAAAAGATGATATTGTGAAGAACACTGAGGTCCGAACGTGATTGGACCACATTGGGGGAAATATATATCTTTTTGTGTTTCACAGAAGAAAGAAACTTGTATAGGTTTGAAACATCATGAGGGTGAGTAAATTATGATAGAATTTGGTTACACTTTATTTTGGTTGTCCACTTTAGACATTCTAACTTTGCAAACTACATTTCAACCAACTCTAAGACAGTGGTGGACAGTAACAAAAGAGTATTTTTACTTTGTTAAGGTACTTAAGTAAATTTTTTCAAGTATCTGTACTCTATCAAAGTATTTTTAATTAAGGCAACTTTTACTTATACTTCACTACATTCCAAAGCAAAATGTCATACTTTTTACTCCACTACATATCATTAAAGCATGCCGTTCCTCATTATTTTGATGACATCATCACCCGCTCAAATACATGTTTGATTCTTGAATGAGCTGATTCTTTTCAGTTAACCTGTTAAATCAATTAGAAAATTGCACTGAAAGATTAATTCGTGAATTGGACTGATCCGACTGCATCTATTCTGGAGTCAACAACTTATTGATTCAAATGAACCGGTCAGAGCGAGTCTCCAGTTAACAATTCACTTAATTCACAAGTCTGATTTAAAATTAGGCAAGAATGGGAGATCCTCTGAGCTTGAGTGCACGTCTGATGGCACGAAAAGTAAGTTACTAATGTCAAATTTTAGGATTTATTATTGTAAATAAAAAGTTCACATTTGTCCACATTTGTATACCACTGTCTGCACAGGGTAGGTGGTAGGTAAAAACTAAGCATAATATTTAAATAATGCAAATTAATGCCCATGCATCTTCTCCATCTTTCTCAGTACAGTATCACCGTGAATGTCATAATCATTTGTTTACAATATAATCTACAAATGCATACACAAACAGATGTTCCTGCCACGTCTACCATTGCTAAGCTTTTTGATCTCGCTGTGCATAGACGCAGCTGGGAAAAACGAGTGTGCCGCACCGCATTGAGCGTCACGACGGCATTGCTCTCTATTTGAGCGTGCGTGTCGTGCGTCTACATTTAAAATAACGAACTTGAGTGTACAAAAGACGCAACATATGTGTACAGCCCCTTAGTCAGTGGTTAGATCAGCGTAGCAGTCAATAAACCAGGACAATGGAGGTCACGTACGGGACATTTAGGCCCAATAAACGGGACGTCCCGGCTAATACGGGACAGTTGGCAACCCTACTTTTATATCATGCTGTGTTTAATATTATAGAGCATATAAATATCCTCATGTCGTACGTGTATCTTTATTTAGCATTGAAAGGTTGCCTACCTATTTCATATTTCAACATGTTTCCGTTGATTTCACACATTTTAGTCTGGCAATAGTTCAACTAGAATGTGAAGTTTATGCATCAGTAACGCTAATATAAGTGAGAAGAAATGTTTTACCTTAAATTCTCATGTTAAAATCGCGTTGTGTTTCTTCTGAGGTAAATACAAGGTAAACTCACAGCGTGTCTTCCAAATTCGATGAAAATCAGAAGAATGATGAAGCTGATGCCTGTTTTGAGGTGATGGGGGGCGTTTACAGTTTTGCGTTCCTTCATGTGGATGATTTGCATGTGAATCGTTTTGCACGTGTGGGTGTGGTCACATTAAAGATAATGAGGCTCCGCTGGAGGAACTGTAGCTCTCGCTGTTTTCATACGGATTACATGAACAGAGAATATTTGTTTTTTACATAAAATATTATATTATATTTTAAATAATATATTCATTTTAAAGTAGACATTCCAAGCTTTATAAAGGCATATCTGCCATGTCTGTGTGGCAAGTATCCGCTGAGTTAGTTCATTTTCAGATGCACTTCATCACAGGGAGACAGACGGGAGAACACGCATCCTGTTTGTTTTCTTTATTTAGCTAAAAGCACAACATTTAGTTTTTATTTTGAGTGTACATAAATAAAAGTAGACACTTTAAGCTTTGTAAAGACATATCTTTCATGTCTGTGAGGCCAAAAATGACGGAGTATTTTAAGTTGATTTACACTGTCATGAGGAAAAATAAAGCAAAACGCGCCGGCGTGTTTGTCAGGCTCAGAGGGTTAAACACATACAATTGACACTTTTATGAGGACACAAGCGAAAGATATCTCACTTTGGGGCTCGCACACTGTCTGTATGTGTGTTGACTCGGCGTTTGAGTTTGCCTCCATGTTGCTTCCATGCCGCAGACTGGAGTCACGTGACTATACACATGGTAGTACAGTATGTTTTTAAGGGGAAAGTATTAACTGGATTAAAAAAAACGGAATAACCGTCGGTTAGAGGCTCTGAATGTCCGTTTCGATTACTTTACGATTAATCGTCCAGCCCTAGTCAGTAGAATGTCTGTTGGAGGAGCGTCAAAATAAAGTGTGAGCAGATATTAAGCAGACAGCCTACCGATACGCTAATGACTGGTAGTTCACATGTAGTTGCAAAGTTACTTATGGTGAGTAGAATGTCTAAAGTGGACCAACAAAATAAAGTGTTAACCAGAATTTTCCGTTTTAGGTGAACTGTCCCTTTAAGGCTTTAAATGACATTATGCATTGACAGTTTTAAGCATAAACTTGTGCGTGTACACATACTCAATGAGTGGCTGTTGCAAGCTGCTAATCAGTGATTCGGTAATAAAAAAAAAACAGTTCATAAACAATAAAGATTACACAGTTCCCAACAGGCATCATACAAGGTCTGTCTTAACATGTTTCCCAGTTGCTTGCAGCTGAAAAATGACTTCTGACAGGATATAAAGAAATATACAAAATTCTGTGTTCTTCAGAAGACTTCTGAGAAACTTTTACAAAAAAAAGGAAGATGAAATGGAAACTTATTTTCCTCATCAAGGAACAAATAAAGCCATAATATGTGCTCATTTGTGCTGAATTTTATTAAAGGGTCTCTGGTGTTTTGTACAAATGCACTGCTTTAAAACATGTGCCACCTCATATAGCATTATTTCAGCATCCAATAAATGCATGTTCCTCAGAGCATGGTGCAGAGGAAATCAATTTTAAGATATTAAGATTGGGTCTCTGATATAGTCTGGCCTTAGAGAAATAACAGTTTACCATGTTGCTTTTCAATGCTCAAGTAATTTCAATTATGTGTGTTGTATAAATTAAAAGTACACACATACACAAACAAAGTAGATTTGTAATGGACTTGGAACAATAAAACCACATCATTAGGCATTATTCCAAACCATGATTAATTATAGTTCACCCAGCTAACATTACCTGCTGCAATCAAATCAAATTTCCAAGTTTCAAATAATAAATTGCCCATGTTCATAATTCATGTTGGCAGGTGAGAGGCGTGGAGAAGCTGGAGAGAGTGAAGATTTATTGAAATGAGCAATGTTTTGCAGCTGTCTTTGTTATGCTTTTTTGATATCATTCTTATAATAAACTCTTTCTGTTATTACTTTCCGATGGTGTGATGCAAAACCATTTGAGTGACATTGTAAAATAATGAATGATTAAACATTTATTAACTACAGAGAAGGTGTCAACATCAAGTATGTTATAAACATAATCCGTTAGGATTAGGAAAAACCTTTCCTAATTAGTATACTTAATCAAGGGTTTTATGTCATTGTAAAGTTTTTTTCTTTAAAAAAAGTCCCTTTTTGTGTTTCAAGAATGAGTTACTAACCATCACAGTTTTATGTTCAGTTGAGGACAATATGAAACCAAAATTGACCCATCATATCCTTTTGTAAAAAAAAAAAAAAAAAAAAAAACCTTATACCTTATCTTCTTCTCTGACATGCTAACATCTGATTCAGCCAGTGTCTTGGGCCAAGACTACCGGTTTGTCCGAACAAAGCTTGATTACAGTTCACTCAGTGTTCTATGTGCCAGTCTGTCTTGTTTTAGCTTGTTTTTAGTTATTTGTGATTGCCTTTAAGTGTAATTTTTGCTACTGTAATTTTCTTTACAAGTGTCACAAGAAAATGAAAACATGATTAGCACACACATAAAAATGATTGCTGACTTCTTGGTTGTAATATACTGCTGTTGACCTGAGAATGCAATAGGAAAATAAATCTTCCAAAAATCATGTATTTTTTGTTAACGATTGTTGAAACTCAATCTTGTTGTTGTTGTCTTTTGCAAAATGAGAATCTGTGAAAAATCTACATAAAAAATGTCTTTTAATTTTAACAGAATGATGCATCACCAGCCATGACATTTAAAAAAAAAAAAAGAAAAAAGTCATATTCTAAATCAAAATAATAGATAATTTTTTTTTCAAATGCACAAAAGTTTAAACGTTTTTAAAAAGATTAATATTCTGAAATATAATTGCAATTTAACTGTTTTCATTTTTAATAACTGTTTTCTATTCTAATATATTGTATACTTTAATTTTGAGTGTCTGTGTGTGTGTGTTTAATGTATCTGTAAACATTTTAAGGGACACTTAATATGAATGCAATTAATGTCCAATAAAGGTTGATATAAAGCACTTAATCAATGACATTTTCCGATTTTCCATGACCTAATCTAAAGTGAGAACTATTTACTCCTCCTTTAACACTGGTTTAAAATACTGTACATCACTTATATGGTTAATAAGTTGTTAACAAAGCATAAAAATATAATCTAACTCTTGAGCTAATTAAACAATTAAAAATGTGTTAATTACAGTGACAATGAATGAAGAACTCACTGTTTATATATAGCCTATTAATATAATGTAAAGACTACAGTATATAAACTATGAATTAACTATACACTAATAGCTTGCAAATGATTTGTAAGTACTTTATTACTGTATAATTATTATAAAGTGTTACCCAAAGTTTAAAAGAACAGCCTTTATTTTGAAATATTTTGTAACATTATGTCTGTCACTTTTGACATCCTCACATCCTTGCTGAATAAAAGTATTAATGTCTTTAAACCAATCTAACTGGCCACCAAAATTAAGATTAAATATTACATTAAACTTATATTTTTCCCTGTCTGATACTTTTCACATCTCAGGATGGTTTATAGTGAGAGGTCTGGGATTGTCTATGTTCTTGTTACATCATTAGTAATGGTATCTACCAGCAGGGGCTAACGGGTCCATGCTAACCAGCCAAACCTTGACCCTTAGTGATACCATTTATGGCTTAGATGATTGGCCCCCTGAACTGAATGCCCATTAGCAAATATAGCAGCAAGCAGGTTGCAAACTGCCAGAGATTAATGGAAATGCTAACAGATAGCTCTCAAAGTATTATAGACTATCCTGGGTCGGACTATCTCTTTACATTTCTCAGTTTAAATGTCAGTCACCTATATGGTGTCCTTTTTATACCACCTAAGACTATGACATCAATATGAGTGGAAGCAATTTCAATTTTAAATTATGCCTTAGTTAAAAAAAGGTATTATATTGTATAGCCTTGTCTCTCTTGATCTTCCTCCTTTGTTCTCTGTGTTTGAATGTACCTTACAAGCACAATATGAGATTGATCAAACAGTCAGTGTGAAAGAAGCTGTCTCTTACTACAGGATCAATGCGATAGAGAAGTGAAGTGTGGTGTCCCGGCTCTCCATTTGCAGATAATGCACGCAGCCGAACACTGCAATTAGTGGCAGGGGGGAGGAGCGGAGCTGCTATGGCGCTCTGAGACAAATAGGCTCATCAGACAGCTCTCTCTGTAGCCCAGAGTCACATGCTGCATTCCAATTACCACTGGCACCACACACACACACACACTCACTCACTCACAGTGTCTGGTCATGAGGGAGGGCCGCAGAGACAGCCGCAGGTAAAACACACAAGATGTTTTCACTTGATTGACGTCAGGCTCACAAGGACAAATGGACCAGAGGGCTTCATTACATTTCTCACAGTTGTGCTATGTGCTAGTCTGTCTTGTCGTATGTTGTTTGTGGTAGCCACAGCATGAAATGTCTTTGGGAAGTCAGTTCCTTCAGGAAAACAAAAACACATGACTAGTAACAGATCTAGTCAGCATTTATATGAGTAAAAAAAATTTTTTTTAAATAACTGTTTTCCATTCTTCAGAGCCATTACTCCAGTCTTCAGTGTCACATGATCCTTCCGAAATCATTCTAATATCCTGATTTGGTGCTCAAGAAACATTTCTTATTATTATCAGTGTTAAAAACAGTTGTGCCAACCTGCACAGCAGTTCGTAAGTATTTTACGAGGTGGCTAATTTGTGCAAATTCGCACTATTTTTCAAAAAGCATCATCAGGAAGGACCACCCCTAACCCCGCCTCTAAACCTACCCATTACTGGGGTATAGACATATCATACGAAAACGTACGAGCGAGGTTGTACGAATTTGTACGAACTAGACACCTCGTTAAATATGTACAAATTGCCGTAAGAATGCATTGGTTGTGCTGCTTAATATTTTTTGGGAAATTATTTTTTTTGCAGGATTCTTTGATGAATAGAAGGTTCAAAAGAATAATATAATTAGTTTGAAATAGAATAAATTTTACAGTATAAAACTGGTAAAAAGCAATTGTAATAATAAGAATAAATGTAATAATTTCTTTTAAAAAGAATCTTACTGATTCTAAACTTGTATCTGTCTATAAACATCAAGGCTTCAAAAATATTTTTAAACAAGCCTTTGTCAAGTCAACACTCAAAGTTTTCTTTTCTACTTTGGCTACTTTGCTTTTCTAGTTAAAAATTACAGCTACAACCCTGATAAGAGTTGTCGGTAGATGAAGCTACAGGCTGAGGACTCAAGCAGATGACTTTTAACGATCAATCTAAACATTAATAGTGATACACAATTAGTGGGCAAGCACAATGTTTTATTTAGTAAGCCTGTAACCACCTAGATCATAGATGGAAAAGACCAAAACAGACAGTTTACTAAGGAAATATATGTTTTAAAGATTTTTAACAGTTATCAAGGTAAAGCCAAAAACCTCTAATTATCTCCCATATTTAATGAACGATTCGTTTGACATTGCTGGTCCTAGAAGCGTTATATACAATCCTTTACGCATGTGAAAAATGCAAAGGCACCCCCAGTGGCCGATTTCTTTCCAATGTCTCACAGACCTCTAGGGCCGTGTGTAAAACAGGCCTACCGTTCCAACGGCCTCCGTTAACCTTGTCTGATAGCTGCTCAAAATTCATTGGCCGATGGCAGCTGTTTGTTGAGATATGTGAATGTCCTTATAGACAATGGCAGCACCTTGGACACCATATGCCAGTTTTCAAGTCAATCGGACTTACTGTTGCATAGCTATAGCTGTTTAGTTTTTCATGGCCAGTACCGCGTACCGGTGTGTGACCACAGACTGAGCCCATATATAGGTGTACAAAGTTTGGTGAAATGATCTCATTCCGCAAGAGGGATAGGGATTTTAGCCTTACCCCCTTTATTGCATGTTCTCGGGGGCAGGGTTTATGTAAATTTCAAGGTTAGTGATGTCACTAACCCGGGAGGAAGCTTGTGTAGTCCCTACCAGCCGTTTGTTGTAGTCCTTAAAAAGCAATTTCTTTAAAGGTGCAGTGCTTCCTTTCGGAGCACATAGAGAAGCTACGGTGCCCGACACAGGACAAAAATGTTTTCGTCGGAGAGAGCAGAGAGTGACTAGCGCTCTGTAGAGAAGTTTGTCCGTTTAGGGCTACTGTAGAAACATGACGGTGCAGAATGGCGATTTCACTGTATGTAGATAGAAATGGCTCATTCTAAGGTAATAAAAACATAACGGTACATTATGTAAGGTCTTTATACACCACTGAAAACATAGTTATGTATATTATATTGCATTTCTGTCAATAGATTCTCATGAATACTACACACTGAACCTTTAAAAGAAAATATCTCCCTTTGCTTTGAACTTTGAGCATCGTAACTTTGCAGATGTTGTTTATGCTCAAACAGCAACATTACACACCAACTAAAGTTTAAAAAGTGAAATCATAATCAACCACCCCTTAAATCAAAATTTAACCTGGAAAATTCGACATGAGCCAATGATTCCAAAGATATAAGACAACGGTGCCTGTGACAAATGGTTTAGGAGTTATACGCCATTATGTAATTTTGATCGCTGTAGCGCCACCATCAGGCCGATTGGGGCGAGCCTCTGTGACATTGTAGACGGGTAGGTCAGAATGCCTAATGAATGAAATCAACAAATGAGTCACTCAAATATCTAATTTGTAGCATAACATACACATCACTCTGAATGAAATAAAAATGGACTGAATTGATATGAAACCTACATCACAGCGTAAAATGTTTTCTGGCATCTTGGTGGTAATGAACTGCTGTTGATCTGTGCATTAACAGATTCACACAGAGTTTCTCTTATAGAATTGTGAAATTGACCCGTTAAATTTTTTTTTTTTTTCCTTCCTTTGTTAGAGAAGCTCAAGGACACTGTTTTAATTGCAAATTGAGGTCGTTAGGTGTGAAACACAACATTGAACACTTAGATGCTGTTCTCTGGTCTCAAGAGGATATAGCCATGTTAAGAGATTAATACTATATGAAATGTCAGATTCTCTGCGGAAAACATGCCAGGCGTCTTGCCTTTCTCGTTGTGCTGCAGTGGAACAGTGGAAACAACAACATCTAATTATTATTCAGCTCGGACAATCAAAGGAAAGGCACGCACAAGTCCAAACAATTATTCAACATTGTGTACGCCAACGTATTTTCAATACATTCATTTTACTTCCCTGTTCCTACATGAAAACAAAAACCATTCAACAGTTTAGATTACATGGCTGCTGGAATTTAATTTACAGCACTGCACATCAAAGTTATGCAAGGGGGAATTACTAAGGAAGGTCTGCCTTTGGAAACCTGAAATAAGTCATAATCATTAAAATCGGTCTTTTCCTCTGAATTTCAGTTAATTGGGCCTTGAGGATTTACCATTTTTACAGCGAGTCATTGAGAGCGTAATGCATGTCACATTTTTTTAATGCAGTAGACACCAAGATAGATAAAACGAACTGACAGTTTGAAACCCCCCTAATCCAAGCACAATGATAATGACCTGAGCTGCACGAGGAAAATTCACACAAGGTCAAACTGAATTCAAGATTGAATTGGCTACAGTGATTACTTGGTGTTGTAGTGAAGAAATCTCCCCTCAGGAACCCAGTGATAAGATGCAACTACCGTTCAAAAGTGTGGGGTCAGTATAATTTTTTTTTTTTTTTAAAGAAAAAGAAATGATACTTTTATCAAGGACACATTAAATTGATCAAAACAATAAAGACATTTACAATGTTAAAAAAGATTTATATTTCAAATAAATCTTTTGAACTTTCTATTCATCAAAGAATCCTAAAAAAATAGACATACACTCACCTAAAGGATTATTAGAAACACCATACTAATACCGTGTTTGACCCCCTTTCGCCTTCAGAACTGCCTTAATTCTACGTGGCATTGATTCAACAAGGTGCTGAAAGCATTCTTTAGAAATGTTGGCCCATATTGATAGGATAGCATCTTGCAGTTGATGGAGATTTGTGGGATGCACATCCAGGGCACAAAGCTCCCGTTCCACCACATCCCAAAGATGCTCTATTGGGTTGAGATCTGGTGACTGTGGGGGCCATTTTAGTACAGTGAACTCATTGTCATGTTCAAGAAACCAATTTGAAATGATTCGAGCTTTGTGACATGGTGCATTATCCTGCTGGAAGTAGCCATCAGAGGATGGGTACATGGTGGTCATAAAGGGATGGACATGGTCAGAAACAATGCTCAGGTAGGCCGTGGCATTTAAACGATGACCAATTGGCACCTAAGGGGCCTAAAGTGTGCCAAGAAAACATCCCCCACACCATTACACCACCACCGCCAGCCTGCACAGTGGTAACAAGGCATGATGGATCCATGTTCTCATTCTGTTTACGCCAAATTCTGACTCTACCATCTGAATGTCTCAACAGAAATCGAGACTCATCAGACCAGGCAACATTTTTCCAGTCTTCAACTGTCCAATTTTGGTGAGCCCGTGCAAATTGTAGCCTCTTTTTCCTATTTGTAGTGGAGATGAGTGGTACTATGGAGGCAGAGATGCAGGACAAATGAGTACTACTACATTAACACTTCAGCTATTAAAGGTCCCATATTGTACACCTTTCTGGAGTTTTATTTTTGGTGTTGATGTCCTTAAGAATACATATTTGTGGTATACCAAAAACCATCGCAATGGTAAACAAATAGAGCGAGATGAATCACACTTTGGCAGTTGTAGTTTTTATGTGTGCAGAAAAAAGAGGATGCGGCGAAACAGGAGAGGAAAAGAGCTTGAGGTAAGCAGTTTTAAGTTTTAGCGCCATGTTGCGTTGATTTCATGTTGCATTATTATTGGCTGGTCAGTAGACGTAGGTCGTAGCAGCAACACACTGTGCGATGATCATGCTGAATTATCTTGGTCTCAAGACTGGCATGGCCGTCTTTGAACCTCTCTCACTGTACAACATAGGACCAACGATTAGGAGCCACGATCACAGAAATCACCACGATTGTTTCACAATGGTAATCTTTCGTCTGGGACAGCAGAAAATCGTGCAATCGGGCTTTAGTCACAAGGAACGCAGCGTAGAAGATTGAGTATGCAATATGGACGTTAAAACCGCAGAAGCACTACCGACATCATTAAAAGCTTTTCTTCATTATCATTCAGTGTTTACACAGTGCTGAGTGTTTCTCTTAAGAAGCTAATTCTTTGATAGAAAAACAGACTAATGGCACAAAGTGTAATTAAAGAGTGTGATGAGGCATTTAGACTCCACTGGGGTGAATTGGCTTTCTGTGCCCACAGCAAACTCGCTCTCATTCACTGCCGTCCAGGAACATGTAGGCCACCCATTGGCTGTCTGCGATCTCTATGGAATAACACTATTGAGTACACAATGTTCTCTCTGTATAATGGAACAAATCTGCGCTAGGAGTTAGCCACCTGTCCAAAAGCACATAAATCCTTGCGGGATCTCTGTGCCTGCGGGGGTCTTGATCTTTAAGTAACTAACTCCCATGAAAACACAATCCCCTTTTGCTGTATTTGCCCTCACGCAAGGGACTTGGCAGAACAGACACTTTTGGAGGTTGAATCCACCTGAACTTTCAATCTAAAATGAAATCTTTGCCAGTAAATTAAAAGCATGTGACAGAAGAAGTTGGAGGCCGTCAATTCATGTCATGAGTTATCAGCATGAATCCACAATTGAAGCCTGGTCATAAGTTCAGTGTTAAAATTTGTAATTGTTGTTCAACAGTGGAATATTCAATGCGGAAATGATAACCTTCAGCTTTTATTATTCAGAGAGGAACAGAACTGTGTAATAGATGGAAGTAATTTACTACAGACGGAAATAATTATATATTGAAGAGATTGAAATAATTTACCATATTTAATAACAGGAGTGACAATTGAATTGTCCTATTCATACAACAGCTTACAGGAGCAACTCAAACAATGTCTTAAATAATAACTGAAATCAAACCCCGTTTCTGTTCTCATGATGGCAATTAATAACGCCTGTAACCAAAATGGCTAGATCAGTAAATATCAAATATGGCAACTTCCATAAACACTGGAAAGTCTTGAAACATTTGGCAATTGATAGTTTAATTGAGATGCATGTTCATCGGTGGCATTTTCTTAATCACCAGCAGCTCTGAATGTATTATTTTTCAAAAAATAAATTCATAAACTCATGATGGCACTTTATGACTTGACAGACAACAACTATCTTGTCTGGTGTAGAACTTTATTAATCAACATCTGGTTTGAATGCATTATTTCTAACTTCTAACGCATGAAAAAACAGCCCTCACTATCACACTATATGAATTGACAGACAACTAGTGGATCTTTAATAATCAACAGAGGCTTTGAATGCATCATTTGTGACTTATTTTACATTTGGAAAAAATGCAGCACTCATGACAGCACTGAATAATTTGACAATTGACAACAAGTTCACTCACAGAAAAAAGAACCCCAGGGTTTAATGTAGAACCCTTGGGTTCTTGACCAAAGACTTTAGATATACACTGATCAGGCATAACATTATGACCACTGCCAGGTGAAGTGAATAACACTGATTATCTCTTCATCACAGCACCTGTTAGTGGGTGGGATATATTAGGCAGCAAGTGAACATTTTGTCCTCAAAGTGTTAGAAGCAGTAACAATCTCTGATGAATCACATTTTCTTTTACATTACGTGGATGGCCGGGTGTAAGACTGTGCATCACTTACCTGGGGAACACATGGCACCAGGATGCACCATGGGAAGAAGGCAAGCCGGCGGAGGCAGTGTGATGCTTTGGCAATGTTATGCTGGGCAACCTTGGTTCCTGCCATTTGACACGTACCACCTACCTAAGCATTGTTGCAGAACATGTACACCGTTTCACGGAAACCATATTCCCTGGTGGCTGTGGCCTCTTTCAGCAGGATAATGTGCCCTGCCACAAAGCAAAAATGATTCAGAAATGGTTTGAGAAGCACAACGAGTTTGAGGTGTTGACTTGGCCTCCAAATTCCCCAGATCTCAATCCAATCGAGCATCTGTGGGATGTGCTGAACAAGTCCGATCCATGAAGGCCCCGCGTCGCAACTTATAGGACTTAAAGGATCTGCTTCTAACATCTTGGTGCCAGATACCACAGCACACCTTTAGGGGTCTAGTAGAGTCCATGCCTTGATGGGTCAGGGGTGTTTTAGCATCAAAAAGGGGACCAACACAATATTAGGTCATAAACACTAAATTTTCAAATAAATATCCAAATATATTTAATTACTAAACTAAATTATATCAACTACATTACTTGAATATATATGATAATTGAAATGAGCTGATGACATCACCGTTTTCTCCAGAGCGGCTGTACAGCCGATTCAAATTCTGTTCATTATTTTCCTGTTTAACACTGTGAAGCTGCTTTGAAACAATCTGCATTGTAAAAAGCGCTATATAAATAAAGCTAACTTGACTTGACTTGGCTAATGTTATGCATGATCAGTGTACAAAGAAGATGCATTCATATTACTATGAATGGGAAAAATACTGATCCCTAAACCTACCCACAGAGTTAATTTTGACAGCAAATTTTGATTTAGTTTTAGTCAGTCTTTTGACTAAAATGCCATTTAGTTTTAGTCATATTTTAGTCACCTGAATTGCTTTTAGTTTTAGTCTAGTTTTAGTCGATTAAATATCATAAGATTTTAGTCAACTAAAATCTAATGAGTTTAGTTAAATTGTAATGCATTATTTGAACATTTAAGCATTACATAACCGACTGTTACTTGAATACATGTCAAAACTGACATTTACATAATTGTACATAATTTACAATTTTACATAATTGTGTTTTTGACCATTCAAGCACAAAAATACACGAAAGAGAGCTCAATTCACTTTTTTTGGTTAGTTTTTTTTTTAAAACATCTATATAGTTTTTATAATTTTGTATTTCTGTTTTAGTTAGTATATCAGGTTAAGCTAAAGCTTCAAATATCACACATAAAAAAGCACAGCTCTCACTAATCACAATGACATGACAGCTAACTTGTTTTCTAGTGTGGCTCAAACAGCATAGGCAAACCAAACTCGCTCTTAATTCGGCTGCAAGCCCTGAAAAGTCACTTTGGTTATACAATACAGTTGTTGCTCTTGTTTTTAACAGAACTGTGTGTGAACAACAGAATTGCATTTATCAAACAGGACTGACAAGTATATTGTGCTTTTGTGTGTGTAGTGTGTAATAGTGTTTTCGGTGCCACAAACACCTCTACCAAGAGCGAAGAAGAATCAAAGCTGACGTTTCCTGTTTTCCGTCTAACATCTAAGCAGATTACCTTTTCCCATCCACCCCTCCAGACCTTCCTCTCCCCTAAAAGTTTATCTGGAAATTTCAGCACAAAAGGTTGCAATGTCACAGTCAATATGTCAAAGCAGGCGCAGGGCACTAGAAAAGGCACATGTGACCCTGGAGCAACGAACCGGAGCAGCCTCATGATAATGGATGTGTAGCGTGAAACCGAGGTCTCCGTGCCAATTCCACATGTGACGACGCTTGGTCACTGGTTTGCTCAGGTTTTCCGTGGCAGGCCAGGCCGGTGAGGCCTTCGCTCTCTACCTGCTGTGCTGATTGTGTCCTGATTTAGCCGAATCAGTTTAGCTGTAATGTGACAAAGTTATAAAATGTGGCAGAGTGCTTATAAAATTGCAATTGCAGGGGTCTGCCCTTGCAGTTTTTCTCCCTCTTCTTCTCTCCCTTAGTCATTGTTTCCTCTTACAATGATGAATTTCATCTGATGTGATTTATTTCAAGAGGCGCTGAGACAATTGCAGTTAGAAGGTAAATGGTCCTAATCTAGTGCACAGTCCCATCCTATTAACCTGCGAGTTCTGACCACATCAACATCACTAAGCCGCCGGGATACTTCTGCCTTTGTGACTCAGTTTGGTTATATAGCCTCAGACCTTCACCTCCTCTGTGATTTTATTCAAACTCATTTGCAATTCAGCTGACCACACACATTCAGTGCAAGGATACCAACTATATTGAGGAAATAAAACATGCTCCATTCATTTTATTTTAGACAGGAACAGGCATCCTAGTTCTTTTGTACGACTACTAAAATTAGGCTATCATGGTATAATTACTAAAAATGTTTGCCCATCTTCATTAAAAGACACACTGGCAGCCTTTTTTTAGCAGTAGCCTACTACACATACTTGACACTCTCACAGAATTGTAATGCTGGCACAGAACCTCCATGTTTCCATGGCCACCCGGCTCTATTCCCACTGTGAAAAATTGCTCAATACACGCAATACAGAGATTAAATGTATCAAATAAACGATTTGATACTGGCCCAACTAACAATCTGCAACTGCATGACACAGTGGGTTAGTTTCATATTGGTTGTCACCTGCAGGCTGTCAATTTGAGCTGGGAAAATAATCGAATGCTTGAGTCGAGGGCGCCCGTCGTGCTCACAAGATGCTAAAACAGAGGAGGGGGGATAAATAGACGATTTATTTACCACAACTATTTGTAATGAAGCATTTACTGCCAAAATCCTCTTTATCATATTGTAACACTGGCTCGATACAGAATTACAGAGTGCTTTAATCTGAACGTTTATCCAGCAGATGATTACGTGTCGCTGCTCTAAGCCCTCGTGATAGCCACTGTCTGTCAGCCTGAACAGGTCCAATTGCAGCATGACTGCACGTATCTCTATTAAACAAGCGTACCTCTGTCAGTCTGGCATCTGTGCTGGAGGAGCATTACCATTTACGCATTGTCTCTCCTATTTGAGAGCTAGAGGCACAAATAAATGCAGTCAGAACTTACATTTGGCAGTTCCATTCATTTTAAAGGACATTACAGCGTTAAGCACATCTTACCCGGCAGGTACTTTTAGATTTTATTATATATTCATATCCTACCTTCTTGCTCCGTCTGTCTCACGCACAAAATGACACCCTTAAGACTTCCCTATAATGCAAAGTAAAGCACTAGCGTGTCTGGTTTGATGCGTACGCACTAACAATGGCTCTGCTCCAAAACCTAGTGAGCTGCCTTGCTGTCTACTACATACTAATTGAAATAGAAAAGAGTCAAATGTTCCTTATTTTTTCTTTTTGCATGCTGAATTTTAAGTAAATTTCACATATGCAATTAAGTAAACTCTACTTTACTAAGTTAAGTAAAATTAACAAAGGAAATAAGTAACTTTACCTTGGCCAGTAAAAGGTTGTTGAGTAATTTCTACTTAGTTGAAGTTTCCTTTGCAAAACTTTTTACTCAAACAATATAACACTGAATTAAACCTCGCTTTTAAAGTGTATGCTGTACTTAGAAACATCTATAATGCAATAGATATTGTGTAGACACCATTTCTACATAATAGAAGTAATGTGGCACCTGAACACAGATACCGCAATGCAATCTACACAATGACGATACCATTCGTTTTTGAGTATGAATGTGTCATTTTGAGTAGAAAATGAACTCCAAATGTCACAAAATCAACAACAAAAGCAATGATAAAACAGTGTAAATAAAGCGAAAAATCAACCTTATTAATTATTCAAGCCCCAGTGCATGATGGGAACATCAGTTTTAGAAAAGTTCAGTAGTTTTACTTAATTTTATAACAATATTTATGGTTTAATTTTTACAAGCTTAAATTGAGTACTAATATAGAATTTACTTTGTTTTTTTAATTCTTGCCTGAACTAACTTTTTACATGTAGAAATTACATTAGTTTTTTTCTGTAGTATTTACTTCACCAAAGATTTATAACTCAATCTAAAACTAAAACCATAAAAAAAAATCATTTTCCATTAGTTGAAATAAAATAAACGTTGACTGAAATAGAATATACAAAAACTTATTTAAACTTATTTTATTTTTCAGCTAGTTGCCAACATTTCCCATTTTCATGCTTAACACAAAAACACACAACACAATTACTAAAACTTTAAATGAAATTAAAATGCAAATGGAAATGGAAAATATCTAATTAAAAATATTAATAAAAACTATAATAGTATCTCAGTGATACGAAAATAACACTGATTTGGAGTGCTCTATACACAAATGGCACATCTGATTTCAGCAGAGCTAAGCTAACAATGCAATACTCTAGCATACAACTAGTTAACACACACAGAGTAATTATTTTAAATTTGACTTAACTTTTTTTTTAAATAATACTTTACCATAATGAACAAATTCTTAATAAAACAATACATAATCATCCACTATCTTGGATGGATGTTTTCATTCTGTCCACTGCAGTGCATTATGAGACTCCCTTCTCAATAAAGTATTAATGTGATGCTGCCTTTGAATTTGGCCAAAAGAAGGCAGACTTTTGCAAGCACCATCATTAAAGTTGTCTGGTTGGTGTCGGGAGTGTGCTTATGATGCCTTAAAATGCATCCTAGGTTAGCAGCTCACTGGAGTTCAGAACAGAGAAATCTTTCAAATTGAATTCTGCGAGTTGTTCAATGGATTTTTAGTTGGTTTACTTTGCAGATTAAAATATTAGTTAAATATGAATAGCTTCCAATGGCTTTTAATCCCTAAAACATTTAGCTCATCTGTGAATGAACATTCAGTTATAAAAAGGGCAGATGCTTCGATATTTATCAGCAACACTTGCCAAAAACTTCTTTCACTGCTAAAAATGAAACACAAACGAAAATGATGCCCAATAAAAAGTTCTGAAATGCACTTTGCAGCATTAAATGGCCTGAAGCGATGCTGAGGACTGGAACAGCAGTTAGGACTTTTGCACTTGCGGAACAGAAAAAAAGACAGAGTAAACAAATCAGAAATTCCATCTTGGACTTAATCTGTTCTTGCGCCGGAGGCTTGGAGCTCATGCCCCGGGGACCCCCTGCAATCGACTTGCTCTCCCTGGGGATACCGCCTGTAGGAACACGCAACCAAATGGAAATCTCAATACACAATCGGCACAGACTGATATTGAAGGCATTTACAGTATGCTGAGTATTTTGTGCAGTCAAGCATTCATAATAGAAGCACCACAAAGGCAACACTCAGGAAGAAAACAAATACCACGCTACTGATCTGAAGCAGGACCTCCTTTATCCGCTGTAGTATTTGAGGATATTGGTGGATGTGGTTCTGAACCTGCTGCAGATTTTGATTTATTGCATAACTGCACTGTGCAAGACGTGCCCTGCATGTTCTGTGAGTGTTTGACTGGAAAGACTGGGTCTATAATACATGGAGAAACCTATCCGTTAGCATTCATATTCATGGCCACAAATTCCTTTTCAAACACGAAATTACCACAGCAATACCACAGCAAGTTTTTGGCAGCCCTAAAATACTTTAACTAAAATAAGAACTAAATAAACTGAAACTAAGGGTGCTCTCACACCTGCCTCATTTAGTTCGCACTAGAGTTGGTTGTCCCCCTTGATGCGGTTCATTTGGGCAGGTGTGAATGCAGCAAATCGCACTCGGTGTGCACCAAAAGCGAACCAAACAAGCGTACCGAGACCTCTTTGAAGAGGTGGTCTCAGTACGCTTTCAAGCGAACACTGGAGTGGTTTATTGGTAGTGAGAATGTGATCCAAGCCTAAAGAACTGCACATTTTTGGACTAAACCAGCTGCCTTAGTCAGCTTCCCTGTGCGTTTGTAATATTTTCGGAAGATGAGCATGTCACAGTTTAGCAAAATTAATGCACGCCTTCTCCTGAAGTGACTTGCGATGCGCCTTCACTGTTTGCAGTGCAGTAAAACAGATGTGAAAGCACCCTAAAACAAACTAACACTAAACTTTTGAATAGCCAAACGTAATCTTCAGGCTCTATTAAAACATTTACTATACAACCATTCAAAAGTTTGGGATTGATACAGTACACATTTTTTTAAGTTTTTTTAAAGAAGTCTTTTGAAAAACAAATGTAATGTATTCCTGTGATGGCAAAGCTGAATTTCCAGCAGCCAGTCTTTAGTGTCACATGATCCTTCAGAAATAATTCTAATATGCTGATTTGGTGAAAAACAATAATTTCTTCTTATTATCAGTGCTGAAAACAGTTGTACTGCTTAATATTTTTGTGGAAACTGAAAAATTTCGTTAGCACACTAAGTGGCCGTTCACACAGAACGCAATTTCCATTCCAATGTGCTACTTTTCCATTGTTTTTCTATGTAAGCATGCACTAGACGGACGTGTATAACCGTTGCGCTTGTGTCTTTTGCAGTGTCTCACGCATGACATGGTGTTCTAAAAAATGCGCCGCTGAAGTTACAATCAATTACATATTTTAAAAAACGTGTCTCCTTGTGTTTTTTCCCCATTCAACTTTTTCAAAGCAAAGACGCAAGACAATTCGCTGTGTGAGCAAGCCCTAACACTTTTGTTCATTTGAATGCATCGGAAGGTCGGAAGGAAGAAAGGAAGGAAGGAGACGCTAATTGTTTACAGAAACAGCCTCGTGTGACAACCAGTATGACAGTGACAACCAATGTGTCATGTTTGGAGTAAAAATATTAGTACTTTCGTATTTGTATTGATGTATAACAATAAATAAAGTGTACTTATCATTTTCTTACACCAGCGCCCACCTTTGTCCTTTAATTAGGATCTAGAGTAATCCCTGTATTGGCCTACAGAACGTTAGATTAGGGCTGCACGATTTTGACAAAAATCATAATTGTCGATTATGTCCTTGAAATTGTAATTGCGATTATTAAATAATTTACATAATTTACCACAATTTATCACAATTTACATTGAATGATGTTTTGAATAGCTTTATACCATTGTTTGAAGCAACTGCATGCCATATTTTTATATAAAAATAAAAAAAGAAGCTGAAAACACTCTTTCTGAAAAACTTGTATTGCTTTTCTGTAGCATTAATCCTCAACTATACATTGGTTTGGTTTCTTCTTTAAATAAAAAAAAACGTAGTTATAGGAACTAACCACCAGAGTGGTTCCTCGAGAACTAAATGTTCCCCTAGGACAGGGGTCGGGAACCTTTTTTGACCAAAGAGCCATTTTTTCATTTTTGGTTAATGCATTTTTCCAAAAAAAATAAAAATAATATTATTATTAAAAAACATGTTTGTTTGGTTTTTTTCAAATAAAATTTCAACAGTAGTAATTATTAGGCCACAACTAAAAACAAACAAATATGCAGCAAACAATAAATATGTTGCAATATG
This sequence comes from Rhinogobio ventralis, assembly GCA_039654625.1. Classification (NCBI taxonomy): domain Eukaryota; kingdom Metazoa; phylum Chordata; class Actinopteri; order Cypriniformes; family Gobionidae; genus Rhinogobio; species Rhinogobio ventralis. The sequence goes on along the minus strand of CM077198.1, from coordinate 27,733,629 downwards.
GAATTAATTGTGCAGGGCTTTCACTGTGAGGTTGAGTTACTAACTGATGAGCATAAATCCTGTTCTTGTGTGTGTGTGAGTGAGAGAGAGAGCGAGAGAGAGCGCAGTGCATACAACTACTGTGCTTATGTGAATACTCGACTTGGCATTTTGATATATTTCTGTGTTTATTTGGCCGTTCAGGCGCGCAACCGAAGACAAAGGCTAGCCCATAGATATGTATACGTAGATGCCTCATTCGACCGCTCCAGGCACGTCGACGCGCCGCCATTTTAGAACGGTCAACACACGTCAACACTTCAGATGCGGTCAATCAAATAAAATAAAAAAATAAAATGTCAAATAAAAAAACACTGCGCAGCCTCTGTAAAACCCAGTGCGATTTAAATTCCCGAAGAAATTGGATAACCTTTCTCAGGTGAGTGTTGGTTTTGTGTTTTTATAGCCTATGTATTAACTCAATATTACAGGTTTTTAACTACGGTTAGCTACTTTTTAATGTCATGTTAGCTAACGCGTTCTTCATGTATTGTGTTAGTTTAGCAATTATAATGTTTGGATCTACACAGAAACGCGTAACATTTGTTAGTTAATAACAGGCTAATAACACTGAATTTCAGACACAGTATTCAAGAACTGGAAAATGTATGTGAAAATATTCTGCTGTCCCATAAGCGCGCCCTTTTGTCAGAGAGTGAAAGTGCATTTCATTCAGTGGGTCTGCTGTTGTTGTTGTTGTTCACACCAATGCAAAAGAAAAAACCCTATTTTTACACTAGAATATTATATAATCATATTTTAAATAAATGTATTAATTTATAATTTTGACTCCTAATTTATACTTTTCCCTGTTTTAATTTTTTTTTTTAATTCAGTGTTTTGATTTTATAAAGCTTTTCTATAAAACGATTGCAAAACAGGATGATTTTTGAGAATTTACGCTTTCAGATAATACCTATGATGATTACTTAAAACATGGTTTGAATAAATAGGCTATATTGATGTTTATTAAACACATTACTAGCTAATTTATTACTATTTTTATAATTTATTTATTTTTATGGCTGATTGGTTGATGATTTATGATTTCTTTCCAATTAACTTGTTTATAATGAGTTTACTGCTTTCATTAAAAGCTGCGCAATGTGTCTGTAGGGTTCTCTAATGATCAATAATATTAATGATGTTAAGATCTTTAACCAATATTTTTAGCATATGCAGAATTATCTACCATTAATGCTAAACTAAATCATATAAAATAATCTATTGCTATATAGATATTCATTTCATACATGCATGCGTATAACTACGGTTGCAGACACAGGCAACATTTGTTCACAATGTTCACAAAGCGCGTTCACGACCGGCTTTGACCGTTCGAAAATGGCGGACGGCTAACGTATAGCGGCCCATAGAAACAGTCGCTAATGAGGCATATATATATATATATATCTATGGGCTAGCCTACTATGCTTGTCCGTGTTACGCTCGGAACGCACGCACAGCATTCTGTCAGTAGAATTCGGTACTCTTTTAATTGCGACTTGTTGCACTTTTAATAGAAATATTTAATAGAAATTTATTTTCAATATAAAGCACATCCCGCTGTTTTCTTTTTCATTCATTCATGTTTCATTATTAATAACTTTATCTGCGCGGATTATCATAAATACGACATTTATAGGACAGTCTCTGCGGCAAAAGCGAAAGTAGCCTACCAGCGGGTGAAATGTTTCTTTGCACAGCAAAGGACCAGATTCAATAAAAGGATATCAAAGTTTAGATAGCCTACTTTTAAATTTTCACTGCTGTTCTAAAAATGGTTTTGCCATTACCTTAATGCAGCTGCTTGAATCCCAGTGCAGGAGCTGTTACCACAGAAACGTGTTTGGCTGGTTGTTGTCTCAACTCGTAACATTTGCGAACAGCACTGAACCTGCGTGGCCGGTGGCTACAAACTTTTCATTAATAACTTTGGTAGACTGTACAACAAGGGAATTGTAACTGGCTGCCTTTCTGTAGAGAGCGGATCTCCATTGATGTGTCAAATTTTTTTAGCGATCATTTGTTGGTAAAGGGTGCGAGACCTGGGGTGCTTCTCAATATCCCTCCTCGTTTCCTCGCTCCTCCGTCCTCCATCCTATGACCCGGAAACTGACCAAGCTCAGCCATCTTGTAGGACATCTCAACTCTCTAATTACACCGCGAAGAGGCGAGGATCGAGGAGTGAGGAGGCTTCCTGAGGAGTCATGAGCGAGGATACACAGGTGTATCCTTTGCGGAAGTGTTTTACTGACTAAACGTGACGCACGTATTAATTCTCCTCCCCCTTCACATCTTGCCACAGTTTATTAATTATTATTATTATGTTTACATGTTCAAGAATCCCGACATGCAAGCTAAATCCAGCGGTGTAGATTCATTATTAATTGATAACGCTTTGAAGTGACGCTAAAGGGAGCGAGGATATATCATTTCACTTGATTCAATTCCTCCTCCTCCGGAAAGGAAGCTAGGAAAGGAAACGAGGATGCACAAATAAGAATTGAGAAGCACCCCTGATGAGCCACATGATTTTTGTCAAAGAGCCAGGTTTGGCTCTTTGCCATAGGTTCCTGACCCCTGCCCTAGGGTCATTTTCCTGGCTGCATTCGCACCACCAGTAGGAACTCTGAAGTGAAGTAAGCTACGCTTATTGTTGTGACTTTTATTTTGACGGCACTGAGAACACCAGAGTCTGAGCACAGAGTGTTCACATTCTCCGTCTTGATTAGCTTACAATCTTTTTACCAGTCCTGCCTAATATGTTATTAGGTAGAACTGTAATACAAAGAAAGTAGACATTATGTGAAAAAGTATTAGCGTTTGCCGTGTGGTTGATGTCCAATGTGACTAGCTGAGCAGAAATACATAATCATGTTTCGCTTGCTCCCCTCAAAGTTGCGTTGGATTGTCTCCTTAGCATAAGGGTTGAGAGGTCCATCTATCACTGTTTTCCATGTTAGTTAGTTCATATAGGCTGTGTGCACGGCGTACACTTTTGTCACTGGTAGTTCCTATTGTGCTGGGTTAGACCCTACTCTGAAGTAGTCGTGATTCGCCTCTCACAACGTAACATGCTCTAAACACACCTCTTAAGCATGCAGAATAATATAAATTGATTTTTTTATTTTTTTTCGCAGCTTTGAGCGATTACATAATCGAAGGAAGGAAGGAAGGAAGGACAGGAGAGAGAGAGGAAGGAAGGAAGGAAGGAAGGAAGGACATGAGAGAGAGAGGAAGGAAGGAAGGAAGGAAGGAAGGACATGAGAGAGAGAGGAAGGAAGAAAGGAATGAGAGAGTAATTGATGACAGAATTTTCATTTTTGGCTGAACTCCATGCTAACTAGCTAAACCTTTTTCCCTTGAGAAAGACAAAGTCCCTATCTCCCTCTCTTTAAGACTGCAGAGGTTGGTCAAAGTGTTTGGTAGGGCTCCAGGTACCTGGGCAGCTTCCACTTTTCGTTCTTCTGATGGCATTTAGGAAACTGTCAGAAAGAAGGGGAGTGTCACATTTCATAAAACAATTATCCCAGACAGCCATGGCAACATGCCTGTTAGCGCTGATTACTTCCCTTGCATGCTAGCCTGGTGCTTGCAAAAGTCTGCAGCCTGCAGATGACTAAATGATTTATAGATGAAAAGGGATCCAGAACTCAACGGCGCATCACAAAGCCAGAACCGAAGGCTTCGTAACAAACACTTGAAATTGTCTCCGGTACGGAGAGAGAGGCAGAGGGAGATTACTTCCCAGACGAGGTGCACTGTAGCGGGATGTTAAATGACTAGCTCACTTTAAGGAAAAGATTACTTGCGCACTGTAAAAAAAGGTTCGATATGGCATTTTTAGCCTTTTCATGTCAGAGCCAGCATGTCCGTACTGTAATGCTGGAACCCAATGAAGGTATTCATCACCAAAAGCTTTCTGTTCCCTTCACAACGATGCATCCTCGGCCCGCCGCAGACAACATCACCTCGCATTCAACAAGGCTATTAAAGTTGCAACTCTACCACCATCAGCCTATTATTCCACAGCTGAACACATGTAAGAGAGGACCTATGGGAGTCTGAAAGCTACAGAGAGTAAATTAACCCACATACACCACTGCCAAATACAACAGTAATTTCACACCTGGTTGGACAAAAAGAGAACCATTCATTTTTCGCTGGTGACAGAAAAATCATAGGCGTTTTAAACATCTATGGTAGTACGAATAGTGTGTTAGCCATCATATACACATCCTTAAACTGAGTTTTATGGCTCTGAAATTTTGATTACGCCACTAATGGATCCACAGATTGCAACAGCTTTTCCAATCTATTAAATTTAGACAACAATAGATGAAGAATACCTAATGCCCAACTGATGTGATTTTGGCTTCAGGGGTTATGGCCAAATAATCAGAATACAGTGTTTGTTAGATTTAATAACCTGTGAGCAGCGATAAAAGCTTGTATTAACACATCCCTCAAATTTCAGAGTTCAAAATTGGTGTCCAATGTAAAATAGGACAAAAGAGCCACAAAAAATCCACTGGAAATTACTTGTGGAAGTAATACATGGACCTGACTGAAACATTAAATAAGAATTCGATAAAAGCGCAGTGTCCATTATGGAGGTATATTGGTCCGATGTGATCTGACTAACAGCTGAGATTGGAAAATATACATCTTTCTTGAAAAGAAGCTTGTTTTTGTCACAGTTTTCTTGGAAGACACGCTAAAAGCCTAGACTTACATTCTAGGCGAAAACACTTTTTTTTTTAAAGTCTAAAGGGCAAGAAGTCTTTGTGCTACTAAAGTTTAACATGTTTCTTCCATCAAATGGCCATTTATTATGACCTGCACATTGTTCACAACAAAAGAATAAAAGCAAGTGAGAAAATAAACACTCATTAAAATAAGTTAAGCTTTGTCTTTAAGGTGTCACAGTAGCACGACACCCACTACCACAGAGCTACATAATGCTCAAAACAAACACATCATGTTCAGCAGCAGCAGCAGCATCTGAGCAGACAGGGAGAACTACAATTATAAAATATGATAAAGAAAAACTGAGGACGAGGGAAATGCAACAATCAGAAAGCCAGATACTCAATCCATCAGCCTTCATGCGGCATTCCCACTCCCTAATCTGAATCTCCAAGTGGTTTTTAAAGCCTTGCCTCCACACCAGTGCAGCTGCCAGTCACTGATTGCAATAATTAGAAAATCTCTCTCATTGGTGTATGAGACAGGATTGGCAACTTCTAGAAGGTCAAGGTTTGGCTGGCTAGCATTAGCCCTTAGAATGGTTGATTCTATATCTACATCATTCTGCACATGAAAAAAGCCTGTTTCTCCACTGACGACCATTCAAAAATAGCAGAGTAGCATATAATCGCCCATATTTCATTATTATAGGTATAGGCTGTGGCAGTTGAATGGGAAGGCTAATGGATGGTTTTCTCCAGGCATTATAGACCTCCTTGATGATAACCAGCTAAACCTTGACACTTCTGATCTTTCTAGCATAATAACCTGCAACAAAGGCTATGTTTGGAATAGCATACTAACATGCTACTCTTATTTCTGCAGTGTAGGCAAAATAAAGCTTTGTTAGCTTTTATAATATTTCCAAATCTTAAGGGGTTAAAAAAATATATTACAAAAATACAAGAAAAGAATAAGATAAAAAATAAAATAATTTTCTGTATGCATGAAATACCCAGACCTACTACATTTCCCAAAATGCACAGTATACAACTAAGCACACTGCTTTTTTTCTATTAAAAAAATAGTAGGCCTAAATATATAGTATACAGTCTATACACCTTATTTTTAATGAAAAAACAGGCATGGCTATTAGTAACTTGAATGTGTCTGGCTTCCGCTGTCATTCGCTTCCAGTTATTTTACCTGTACAAAAACAGTTAATTAAAGTTAATTTCATTATCATAATCGTAAACACACTGGTTTGTAGTGCAAGTACAATTTTACAATTTACTGCACTTTGTTATTCTTCTAGTTATTTACCTGTAAGCACTAATGAAGTCTTGCACATTCAAAGAAAAAAGCTTACTTCCACATTGCAAAATAAAGTGGTTACTCTGCAGTGTTCAGTAAGCTGTAAAGTATTTCATTCAGAAACCAAAAGAAACTAATTTATAAACATTTTTCACATTAAAACTGATTTAATTCCCAGATTTGTATGTCAACAATGACATTAGTATGCAATATTTGTTCCAGACTTTTGTAACACTCAAAGTACAGTAACTTTCAAAACCATTGTGAAAAAACATGGGGTGGTCATGGGGTGTTTGATAGTTTAAGAGCCACTCTAGTGTTGTCTCTAGTGAGCAAAGTAACAGTGAAATCATTTTTTAAAAGAACCTGTGTGCACTGCCTAAATTATCCCTTAGGCTGCAGTAAATTGGGAGCAGATAACAGGCATTGAGTTTTCCGTGTCGGGACTGTTTGATGCAGAGCAGTCAAGGGTACGGCCATGAGACAAACTACTCACGATGTTGAAGTAATAACTTCATTCAAGCATCTTTGGCATTGTGCACTTCAGAGTTTTCGTTAGAATGTCAATGCAACACATTTCAGAAGAAATAAGCCTGAATAGTTGGGTTGGGAATTACTCGTAATCAGCGAGTAAGGATTATAGAGGTGCATGTTTCTGAATACCTAAATTGAGAATTAAACAAAAACACTGTATTACGGTGGTTCATTTGCAAACATGCATGCATAAAAGAACTGTTCCACAAGTCTTCATGTTATACAAGCACACTCTTCGTTAAGTGCACTATTCGTTCATTTCCTCCCACAACACCCAGAGAGATGCTGGGTTTTCATGAACAGCGGATATCAACTCCTACAATGCCGGGAAGAAAGAATGGAGCTAAAAAAGAAACATGAGACCTGTAAATTTGTGGGAGTTCTCAATGAGAGGTTTGTTATCACTAAGATACAGTTGCTATGATGAGGCTAATTAGCGTGGCTACATGAGGGTGTGACTAAGCACTATTGGTGTCCAGTGGGAGCCGGTGAGTAACCACACAGAAAAGGGAAAATGAGAAATAATGCATTGTGTGTGCAGCTGCACTTTCGGTCTAGCCGACAGGACTACATTTAAAATATATCCCTGTTTCAAGACCAGAAAAGGCAGCTTTCATGGTTTTCGGTTTCTTTTGTGGCTTTTGAAAAGGCAGAGTGGAAGACACAGTTAGGGGGGTTAGAGGATGAGTTTAGGATAGGATTTGGATGTTTTTGCCATATGGGTACTTTGGGTTGTTTTCTGCATATGTATATTTAAAAAAGATTATGGTCTTTGTTTTACACTTGATTTTATTTGTGGAGGAAATTATAGCTAACTATACTGTAGCTTTCCTTTTTTTCTTTTAGCAGTCATTAGATTCCAGAGATCTGGGGCCGTATTCACAAAACATCTTAAGGCTAAAAGTAGCTCCTAACTTGCCGATTTAGGAGAAACTCTTAAAAAATAATGGGCGTGTCAGTCCTAATTTTAGGTCTCCTAAATTTTTGCTCTACGAGTATTTCACAAAGCATTTTAGCGCTAAAACTAGCTCCTAAATCTGTAAAACGTTAGGACTAGTCAAAAGGACTCCTAAGTCACTAAGACCAAATCATAAACAATCCTAATGGCTGTTGCGGACCTTTCTCCTCTCTTCCACTTCGCTTCCTGTCTACTCACTGTCCTATCATAAAAAAGGCAAAAATGATATTTATTTATTAAATAAATAAATAAAAAAGGAAATAATGTCTGATTACCTGTGGCAGTTGTTTCACGAGTTCACACTTACAAATGATCGGAGAGAGTAAAAGAGTAAAATAAGCCTATTTGGCGTGCTGTCCAAGGGGATCGAGGGCTCCGAGCTCAGAATTTAGCCCAAACCCAGAGTTCTCCCCCGAATCCCCGGCTGGGCAGAGAGTGAGGTGTCGGGGTGGCAGAGGGATGCAGAAAGCTGTTGAGGTAACTAGGTGAGTCGGCTGTGTATAATGTATACTCGAGCTGATTAGACAGTGCTCCTCCCGAACTTTAGTTATAAAACATAATTTGTCGCTTGAATTCTGCAATCTCTCGAGATAAAGACATGTAAAAGGCTGACAATTAGCTGAACATATACTTGTTTAATTAGTGACACTTAGCCTACTTTTTCAAATCTTTATTTGAATATGGCAAAACAATTATTTTAAAATCTCTATCTGAATATGGCAACATTCTTACTTTAAAACCTTTATTTGAATATGGTAACATGATATCTCATTCTACAACATTTCTATGATTAAATAATTCACTGAGACCCATTCCCTATCAGCCACTCACTGTGGTCATAATTAGGAAGCGTGATGACATCATCCATAGCAACAAGGTCAACCCCGCCCTTACTCTTAGCTTAAGACTTCTCTCTATTCTGTAGTAAAAGTTGATCTCAGCAGCTTTGGGAATAGGTTTTAAGAGAAAACTCTTAACTAAGAACTTTTACTGCTACTCTTAGTGCTAATGTTTTGTGAATATGGCCCCTGACGTTTATATGTTCACAGATACCAGTTCATTTGATCCAGCATTAAGAACAGTTCTTTGTGGAAAATAAAACATATTGCAGGCCCTGCTGGGGACCAGCAAACCAGCATGCAAAACTGAATTTTTTTAGGAGGGTGGTTTCTTTCTTTCTGGGAATTCCACTGTAATCTCTACTTTCCAGTAGAGTAGCACAGGATTTCTTAATCATTTTGGAAGGACCCCAAACTGCGCACAGGCCCCCATAAAGCATTTTAAATTATATTATCGAATCAGTTACCACCACATTCTTTATCAGCTTAACTCATCCTACATTCTATGTAGCTTATTGTCTAAGAATCCTCAAATTAAAGGATTCAGCAGCACTCCTTAAACTGGGGTCAGTTTCTGATTGACAGAGTCAGTTGATTGAGAGCAAAAATGAGCAAAACCATGGCAAGCAATATAGTCAATAGTGTTATATTGCATTGTGATTTGATAATATAAACTGTGATAGTCTTGTGTTGTTATGTGATTTATCTAAAACACTTCTCAAACTTTTATGTTCTGCAGAAGAAAGAAAACCATAAAGGTTTGGAATGACATGAGGGGGAGTAATTGATAACAGAATTTTTGGGTGAACTATCCCTTTAAGGAATTTTAAATGTCTATAAAGAGAAAGAATGGGAAAAATATTTCCGGAACCTGTTGCACTGTATCACATTGCTTGCCATGGTTGTCTAGTGAGATTTTTGTTCTCTATTGTGAAATTTACTGCAGCAGACCCTCTGGGTATGTGACACAGACCCCAATTTAAGAAATGTTGCAACTGGTAGAGCAGCCTCTCTTACTTCTTCTGTCCTGTCTGCACAGTACAGTATACTGTATTTATGTGTAAATACGCTGATCATTATGACCACTGACAGATGAAGTGAATAACACTGATTATCTCTTCATCACGGCAACTGTTAGTGGGTGGGATATATTAAGCAGCAAGTGAACATTTTGTTCTCAAAGTTGATGTGTAAGAAGCAGGAAAAATGGACAAGCGTAAGGATTTGAGCGAGTTTGACAAGGGCCAAATTTTGATGGCTAGACGACTGGATCAGAGCATCTCCAAAACTGCAGCTCTTGTGGGGTGTTTCCGGTCTGCAGTGGTCAGTATCTATCAAAAGTGGTCCAAGGAAGGAACAGTGGTGAACTGGCAACAGGGTCATTGGGTGGCCAAGGCTCATTGATACACATGGGGAGCGAAGGCTGGCCCGTGTGGTCCGATCCAACTGACGAGGTACTGTAGCTCAAATTGCGAAGTTAATGCTGGTTCTGATTGTTGCGTATGGGGCTGCATAGCCACAGACCAGTCTGGGTGCCCATGCTGACCCCTGTCCACTGCCAAAAAGCACCAATGATGGGCACGTGAGCATCAGAACTGGACCACGGAGTAATGGAAGAAGGTGGTCTGGTCTGATAAATCACGTTTTCTTTTACATCACGTGGATGGCCGGGTGCATGTGTGTCGCTTACCTGGGGAACATGGAGGCAGTGTGATGCTTTGGGCAATGTTCTGCTGGGACACCTTGGGTCCAGCAATCCATGTGGATGTTACTTTGACATGTACCAACTGCCTAAGCATTGTTGCAGACCATGTACATCCTTTCATGGAAACGGTATTCCCTGGTGGTTGTGGCCTCTTTCAGCAGGATAATGCGCCCTACCACAAAGCAAAAATGGCTCAGGAATGGTTTAAGGAGCACAACGAGTTTGAGGTGTTGACTTGGCCTCCAAATTCCCCAGATCTCAATCCAATCGAGCATCTGTGGGCTGTGGTGAACAAACAAGTCCAATCCATGGAGGCCCCACCTCGCAACTTACAGGACTTAAAGGAACATCTTGGAGCCAGATACCACACCACACCACAGGTCTAGTAGAGTCCATGCCTCAACAAATCAGGGCTGTTTTGGCAGCTAAAGCGGGACCAACACAATATTAGGTCATAATGTTATGCCTGAGCGGTGTATATACACTCACCTAAAGGATTATTAGGAACACCTGTTCAATTTCTCATTAATGCAATTATCTAATCAACCAATCACATGGCAGTTGCTTCAATGCATTTAGGGGTGTGGTCCTGGTCAAGACAATCTCCTGAACTCCAAACTGAATGTCAGAATGGGAAAGAAAGGTGATTTAAGCAATTTTGAGCGTGGCATGGTTGTTGGTGCCAGACGGGCCGGTCTGAGTATTTCACAATTTGCTCAGTTACTGGGATTTTCACGCACAACCATTACTAGAGTTTACAAAGAATGGTGTGAAAAGGGAAAAACATCCAGTATGCGGCAGTCCTGTGGGCGAAAATGCCTTGTTGATGCTAGAGGTCAGAGGAGAATGGGCCGACTGATTCAAGCTGATAGAAGAGCAACTTTGACTGAAATAACCACTCATTACAACCGAGGTATGCAGCAAAGCATTTGTGAAGCCACAACACGCACAACCTTGAGGCGGATGGGCTACAACAGCAGAAGACCCCACCGGGTACCACTCATCTCCACTACAAATAGGAAAAAGAGGCTACAATTTGCACAAGCTCACCAAAATTGGACAGTTGAAGACTGGAAAAATGTTGCCTGGTCTGATGAGTCTCGATTTCTGTTGAGACATTCAGATGGTAGAGTGAGAATTTGGCGTAAACAGAATGAGAACATGGATCCATCATGCCTTGTTACCACTGTGCAGGCTGGTGGTGGTGGTGTAATGGTGTGGGGGATGTTTTCTTGGCACACTTTAGGCCCCTTAGTGCCAATTGGGCATCGTTTAAATGCCACGGCCTACCTGAGCATTGTTTCTGACCATGTCCATCCCTTTATGACCACCATGTACCCATCCTCTGATGGCTACTTCCAGCAGGATAATGCACCATGTCACAAAGCTCGAATCATTTCAAATTGGTTTCTTGAACATGACAATGAGTTCACTGTACTAAAATGGCCCCCACAGTCACCAGATCTCAACCCAATAGAGCATCTTTGGGATGTGGTGAAACGGGAGCTTCGTGCCCTGGATGTGCATCCCACAAATCTCCATCAACTGCAAGATGCTATCCTATCAATATGGGCCAACATTTCTAAAGAATGCTTTCAGCACCTTGTTGAATCAATGCCACGTAGAATTAAGGCAGTTCTGAAGGGGAAAGAGGGTCAAACACAGTATTAGTATGGTGTTCCTAATAATCCTTTAGGTGAGTGTATATATATATATATATATATATATATGCCCTCAACTAAAGATTATGAATGTGTCGTGAAAAAAACAACAGGGAGACTGTCTGAACTTTTGAATAATTTATTGATGTTTTAATGTTTTCTGTCTGTGTTTTTGGCTGCAGAGATTAAGTCAACGATACTGACTCTTCATCTCTGCAGTAGTGGATGCGCCTATATGCACGTTTCATATGGATTACATAATCTGAGAATATTTGTTTCCCACTTGCATTGGTTGACAATTGCTATACACTGAGTTTTGGTTTATTTTTTTAAGCGCTCAAGTTCATAGAAACCGAGACGGTAGAAAGCGAAACCTGTTTATTTTACACAGGCACAACGTTTTCTTGTTATTGTGCAAAAATAAAATCAGTTTCATCTGTTTGAATAAAAAATTATGGAGTATTTTGAGTTGTTTCCGCTGTTGTCAGGAAAAAATGCCAGCGCCTTCATGTCATGCAGTAAAGCGTGCTATACTTCAGCTTCCGCACTTCGCACAAACACCTGGATATGTGCCTAATAATAGCGCACATTTATCTATTTTATATGAATAAACCAAATAAATCAAAGTAATGAGCCTTAATTCCCTATACATAGCCTAATCAGTGCTCAAGCACACACATAAAGCTTTCCACAGCGCACCTGCAAAAGTAATGATAATAAATGTGTCATGAAAAAAAAGCAAGGGGATTGAGTGAATTTTTTTTAATAATTTATTGATAAACTACTGTTTTCTGTGTTTTCGGCTGCAGTGATGAAGTTGACGATGCTGACTCATCATCTCCGAATAGTGCATGCACATATATGCACATTTCATAACATAATCTTAGAATATTTGTTTTCCATTTGAATCGGTTCATTTAAAAATATATTTCAAGCTTTCGATAGATGTATTTCTCAGGTCTATGAGAAACGTTTATGTTTATTTTTTGACGTGCTCAAGTTCACTGTAGACATGTGCCAGTATACGGTAATACGATATATCATGATAATGAACATGCACGATATTGTTATCATGGTCAATTCAAAATACCGTGAATAATTATGTATTACGAATTATTACGATTTTTAGAATGCATTTTAAGAATACTTTACCCATCTACTGTTTAAAATGAACAACACCGCTGTATGCTGCATCAAAGAGGCACGCGCACTGATGTAAAGAAACCCAACGCACATGAGCAGCGCATGGCGGGACGAGTGAAGGAGAATCGCTGAATGAAAATGCACATTCACACATTCACTGACAGCAGATGGTGCTGATGGAACAGCAGAAATGCAGCCGTTTCACCGAAAACCTCGTAAACAAAGCAGACTCACGCTACTAAACAGTATTTTAATGTTTCAAACAGCCATTCAGTTTTCTGTATTCGCTGCAGTGCTCATCACATCACCAAATACTTAATACTTAAAGACTTAAGGCTATTTATTTTCAAACTTAAACATTTTATATTTTAATCTGGACTACATACCCTAGATATTGTTTGAATATGTTCTGATTCTTTATTGTTCAGTCACACACTTTACAAAAAGGCTCCATTATTTAAAATTAGTTTATTCGTTCGTTAACAAACTGACAATGAAAAATACTTCTAAAGCATTTATTAATCTTAGTTGAATGTAAATTTCAACATTTAATAACACATTATTAAAATCAAAAGTTGTAACTGTATTATTTAATGGACCTGAGCAAACATTAACAGTTGTATTTTTTAATTGACGAAATCAAAGAATAATAACTCTTTAACAAATGTAGCTATTTGCTCTTTGTTAATATTAGTTAAAGCATTAACTAACCTTAACTAATGAGACCTTATTGTAAAGTGTAACCTATTGTTCTTTATAATTCATTTGTACTTTAATCTGTTTGAAACATTTGTTTACTTTATACATTTTTGTGTATTGCTTTATTGTATTTAAATGTTCAGTTATTTTTGTCATAAGAAAAAGTTATTAAACCTGTTATAGTATGACAACACTTTTTTTGCAACTTATTTCAATATCGTGATAATACCGTATACCATGATAAAAGCTTCAGCAATTAATCGTAACTTAAAAATTTGATACAGTCACATGCCTAGTTCACTGAGACCGAGACGGCAGAAAGCGCATCCTGTTCGTTCCCTTTATTTTACAAAAGCACAACGTTTAGTTATTGTGAGTACACACAAATAAAATTAGTCAGTTTCAAATGACGTATTAGGTTACTCTTGATGTAAGACCAAAAATTAATTTCATGTCGTGCAGTAAGCGCGCTAATACTTTAGCCTACACACTGATGCTGTGCCTAATAATAGGCTAGCACACATTTATCTAGGTTAATGTGAGAGGGATCGGCCATGTAAAGTTGCTACTAACATGTTTTAAATGATGAGCCATATTTAAGGTCGATGGATGATAGGCAAATGTTTGGATTTCCTGCCCGACATACTGTAATTAGCTTACCACAAGGATCCGTCAGTAATGATCTGTCCAATATATATGTGTGTATATGTATATATGTAAGTGTGTGTGTTCTTCAGTACTACCAGCTTACTACCAGTAAAATTGATTGATTGAAATTTTGGACCAAAATTATTCAGACACTTTGACCTGACCGTGTTTTGCTTAAGTGTTTTTTCTTTAATTGCTAATGCAACCTTTTACACCACAGACTGAACAAAATTAAGCATTGCTTGGTAATTGGTTGACCTAAATTGGTATTATCTAATTGTGTACTTACATTTGAACAGCTGCCAGCTGATTGGTTGATTGTAATCCATTACATTCCTTTCTATCAAAGTTATCTGACATTATCAAGATGAATTTGTTCTGACACATTTTAACTCTTAGTTCTTGATTTAGATTTAAATTTAGGATTTCTACACATATGAAGAAGTTGCCAAATATGTAAATGTACTGTTTAATACTTGTTGTTATTATTGTGATCTGATGTATGTTTGTTTACTTGAGTGCTGCCCACACTAAAAGACAAGACAAAATTAATAGTCGGTCAACAAATACACATCCCTGCATATTTGCCTAGCAGGTTCTGCCTCTGGCAACCACCAATGTTTCAGTGTCAAGACAGGGAGACGGAAAAAGAGCAAATCTCAGCAAACACTAAGGCACGTGACTATTGTTGGACAAACAGCTCTTCCATGACATTGAGATGGAGATGAAAGCAGCTGTAAGGCAAATGTACTTCATATTTGGAGTGAGATCATAAAATAGCTTTCTTCCGTCTGGATGCAAGTTTTG
Source organism: Rhinogobio ventralis (assembly GCA_039654625.1). Lineage (NCBI taxonomy): Eukaryota > Metazoa > Chordata > Actinopteri > Cypriniformes > Gobionidae > Rhinogobio > Rhinogobio ventralis. Next base: position 27,718,590 of record CM077198.1, on the reverse strand, counting down.
ACATCCTGTTTAAGAAGATATTACAGAAAGTGTCCTCTAAACTTAATATCTGAAGGCAATCACAAACAAGCACTAAATAAATACCCGGCAAACCTTATGTTCATCCGTCAAGGCTGGCCAAGAGTACTATTAGAGTTGACGGGGGTGAAAAATGAAAATAGGCCAAGGGTTTCTCCTGTCTGCACATATAAATGTGATATCTGGCCCCTGAAACTTTCTGCATTTGGAAAAACTGGAGAACGGTGGCCACAATTTTTTGCAGGTCAGTTAGTCAATTTGTTGGCCCAAGGCAAAGAGCAAAACACCAATTAGGAACAGGAAGGGTCGGGCACTCGGTGTGTGAGGCGAGATTAAAGTGCTGGCAGAGTTTGACCACCGGAGCACACTGTTAGACCCTGACGTCAGAATATATCAAACACTCTGTTCAGTTCACAAATCTGCTCTTTATTCAGCTTTGGGTTGTTTTTTAAATGACAATAAGTGAAACTGGATCATTTTCAGTCAGAATGACTAACGAAATTAAAGGTCCAAAGTTTTATACTACACTACACTTTTTTTTATCTTAATATTTTATTCAGCAAGGAAGCATTAAATGCATCAAAAGTAAAGACATTTATAATGTTACAAATATTTTCTACATTCCACTTTGATTCCTTAATTTGAATTGAATTTGAAATAGGTATCAAACAGGAATCCAATTAAAACTAGAAAACTAAATCTTAAAGGGGTCCTTGATTATGATTTCACTTTTTTAACTTTAGTTAGTGTTTAATGTTGCTGTTTGAGCATAAACAACATCTGCAAAGTTACGACACTCAAAGTTTAATGCAAAGGGAGATATTTTCTTACAGAAATCACTTTTTAAGGACTACAACAAACAGCTGGTAAGGACTACAACGAGCTTCTTCCTTCGTTAGTGACATCATGAACCCTAAAATGTACATAAACCCTACCACGCAACACACAACAAAGCGGGTGAGGCCATTTTGGGCTGCTTTAGAGAAAAGGAAGAGTTCAGCTCAAGCTGTCACATCCGTCTTTTCACATTTATTGCAATACAGTACGTAACACAAATGCAATATCATGTCATAAAAGCAAGATGACAACACAAGCCATAACCGTAATTAAACTAAACTATACCTGTTCTATCTTCATGCAGTGCATGTTATCTGGCTCTGTAGGCATCTTACAACATTTCCCACATGAGCAATTTATAGATTATCATGACAGAATATGCTAATCAATGACTTGAAGATAGTTAACTCCACATAGATTCATCAACTAACAATTCAGAAACACTCTGTTGCATTCTACATGTTGTCACTTCTTAGTGAGTCTCTCCATCGTTGTCTAAATCTGGTTTGAACATAAAAGGCTAAACAGTTTCTGACATTTTCAGTGCGTGTCTGCATGAGGTAATATGAGCTGTTAACACGAGCTCTTGAAGCTCCGCCCTCTTCTTGAAAGGGGGCCAGGAGCAGCAGCTCATTTGCATTTAAACGGACACACAAAAACTGTGCGTTCTTGCTCACCCTCAAAGAGTGGCAATTTTACACACTCTGGGGACATCAGATACTTATTTTACATCTTGTAAAAAGGGGCACAATAGGACCCCTTTAACCAGAAAAGAAAAATTTGTAACGGCAAATTTTTCATTAACATAAATACAGAAGAACACTTCATTTCAATGAATTACCTGTGTTGAATTTTGTTGCATTCAACTTTCTATCCTACTGGCCACCAAAACATAAACAATACTATAAGTAAATTAAAATGCACCTTTAAGTCTTTCAACTCCAGATTTAAGAAAAAATATTAAGAACTTTACTTAATTATATACTTTGTATTAAGTACTAAAATGAAGCTTTCACACTCACATTACTTCTTCAGTATCAAAGCCTCAGTAATTATCTAATATCACAGCAGGTGACTAGACACCTATGACATCTCAGCTTAAAGAGTGTCAGAGTATGTTTCATAATATTTATTATCACAAAACCAGTGAGATATAGGACAAGGCTGATGGTAGAAGGGGGAACTTGCTCAGTCTGTAGAAAAAAAATCTTGGTAAGAGAGACTAAAAGGAAAAATTAGTCTTCCGCCAAGAGAACTAATCAGTCAATCAGTCGATATTCTTCATGTTCCCATCTATTGTATTGTACCATGTACAGGATATTAATCCATATTGCAGAAATGTGCATTGAAAAACATGATGTTACACATGCAATATATTGTGGTATCACACAAATAGCATTCAGTTAACATGTACTGCACTGCTTACTGATGGATCTTTATATTGCCTGAAGTTGTCCAGCTACTGTATCAAGAAAGACAACTAGTTAACTAAACGAGAACATGCTGCCATAGCTGTGTAATATTCAAAGCAGTTGAGTTGTTGGGGTAATCAAGAATATGACAGGAAAGGAAATATTATTTTAGGGTAACTGTACAAGTTGGTACCAACCAGTATTACATGCAGCAGAGAGACATCAATACAGTTTTGATGTCTGAATGTTTTGCATGGTACAAACTTTGATATAATATTACTATATTCCCATGTGATATAATATTTTCATATTTTCTTCTTTTTCTTCACATTAAAATCGCTTTGAAATCCAGAACTTCTCTCTAACTGTATAAATTAAAAGTCAAGTGCAAAGAATGCTGCTGTTACCAACACTAATTTAAAACAAGGACATGTTTAATTTTTGTGAATACTGTAGCAACTTATAATGTAATCACAGTTCATAAGGCAATACCAGCACACAATGTATAAGTGAAACAATTGTTACAATTATTGCATTGCATAGGTTGTAATTTCACATTAAATGTGAAAAAGATAGTTTATCTATCTTTCTTTCTTTTTTCTTATCACAAAACCAAACAGTTTTTTAACAGAGGTGTGAAGACATGTATGATTGCAAGTTGTACTGTATTTTTCATGTTATACATTGTACATTCAGGTTTTGATTAGCTGTAATTTTTACAGCACTCCGTGCTGCCGTTGGCTGAAGCAGATAATGTGATCTTTCACACACACACACACACACACACCTCATTGCTACATCATTTGTACACAGTGTTGATATTTTGCACTGTTTGTCATTTAACAGTACGTATACCTTATGTATACAAGTAGTAGTAGTAGTAATATTTAATAATAATAGTAATAATAATAATGATAATAATAATTGCATGAATATTTAAATCTGTTGCATTTAGCAGGTAGTTAAGACTGGATTTAGATCTTTACAATTTTTTTACTGTAAGGCGCCTACACAGACATGTGCCAAAGCTTGTCTAACAAGCCAACAGAGAACTCTGTTGGAGAGGGAAGACTCTGTCCCCCTTGGCCTTTTCCCCACACTTACGACGCCCCTGAATGGAATACTAATAATTTTTTTTGTTTTAAAAGCTATTACAATTATGACAATAGGACAAGTAGGAGTTTATAATGTAATACATTTCATATAATGTATAAATTATGTATAAGCTCAAGAAAATGATTACATTATGAACATTTTATTACAATAATGTAATGTATTTAGGTATTTAGGGATTAGCTTAATTACTCCTGAGTCTCACTTGTGGACTTTCTGCGCAAGGGCGCCCTCCGGCGTCGAGTATAAATGAAACAAATTGCATGTGAATTTTTTTTGCCCTTTTGCGCTCACTGTTGATCGCCAACCAGCGTTAAGGTGCAATATTGCCACTTACTGTACGTTGGGATGTTAACCAGATACTGGCGCTGGATTATTTACGTCATATCCTATGTGTACTATTCATTTTAAATATTACAGTTATTGCCAATACCGGTACATTGCGACACCCCAATTAACAAGATAACGTTATGTAATTTTTTTAATATCATGATTATCGTCCATATCGGTATATTGCAACACGCCTGTTATCTCCCTGTTGTTGAGCATTTCAAATCCCTCAGTTCTCACCATCTTCGAAAAGCCAAGCCAATGTTGATTCTTGTTTTATTACGAACTCTGTTGCGTTTACTTTTTGCCAGCAGGCTCTCCTCTGGTCACCTTTTTTTTAACGAGTGAACCTCCGTAGGTTCAAGATTTAGCATGCTCTATCAAACGTTCTCGCTCATTGTGACAACTAACCTATGTGTCAAAGTAGCTGGAGCAACTTTTCTCTATTTACAGATATGACGAGACACACATGGGTAAGTGACGTATGTACAGTACACAATTTCCTGCAAAAACCATTCTGTAAGGTCTAAAATATAAACACTTATTTATTCTTTTTTTTTTCAAAATAAATATGAATTTTCATACTGACATAATGACTGATATTTTATTTGTCAATTTAGTGTTCAAATTAGCATGTAAGATTAATATTGGTGCATCCCTAAAGACAGCTGTTGTCACCTCAGAAAGGTGCCGTTCATGTATATGTTCCATTACTCCCTGTGTTACACACCCTGCCCTTCGCCTATATTATGGTAAGTGACCCATGTCCTGATTTTGCAGATTTAGACGCGTTCCTGGGTCAACATATCCGAAAATGTAATCATAACCATATCCCTTCCCATAAGTTATTCATAAAATCAAAGGGAAATAATAGGTGAATAGCACTGATGTAGAAGCACATAACACTTGTAAGCCTAAACTTGACAAACTGTAAACTTGTCCCATAAATCTGATTGGTTAGTTGGAATGCTGTTCCAGGATCAACAAAGATATTGATCCAAAAACATGTTGCACTTGGTGAAATCAGATTCTGTGTAAGTTACAATGTTTTATAAAGAAAATTGGTTACACTTATGGAACACTTTCACATCAAATGAAAAATTAATTCAGACCTCCCAGAATAGAAAAGACTTTCTCGGAAAGAATCACTGATACGGGTCAGACACGTTCTTGCCTTATCTAAAGTTATTTACTGTTGTCAGGCGGGTTGACTGGCAAAGGAATGAATGAATGATTGCTTGAGTTTGAGTAACTATTTTGGCCCAGCCAATCAATTTCTGTCAATGAGAGTAAAAATTAAAGGAATGGGATAAAACAAAGTGCTGTTTGTTCACAGATGCTCTGAATTGAGAATGCGAATGTTTACAACTCCTGAACTTTTTTTTTTTTTTTTTTTTTTTTTTTTACATACAGCTATGATGATATGAAACTGTACAAAATCAAACATTAAAAATCCCCAATAAACTTCTAAAGATCATAGATTGAAAAACAAATGGCACATGAATGTCAGGGAACAAGAGTTCACCAATTGATTATGAAGAGCAAGCAGAAACAAAGCTAGTGGGACGTGTCGTGAAATAATTCCGTTCTATATTTGTTTCACTATGAGCATTAAAATTCAATCATTTACGATTAGATTTAGCAATACAGTATGTGCATGAGTGTTTCCTCTCCCATCCACACATAAACACAATTATCTGCAAAGCAAGAAGAAATTCAAATAACTGTTCAGTACATCTAAAAATTATCTTCTACTTCATTAAACTTTGCACTTTGGTATTTTCTGGAAGTTGAGCACAGTGCATGATGCATATTGATTTCGTTTACAAATCTCGTCGGATTTATACCTTAAAAATATTTGTTCTCACGAGCCTTCGAGTGCAGATAGTGCTCTGAATAAATGTAAGCAACTTTGAATATTTTTGGCTAAAGTGGGCTAGTATTGAAGAGAATTAATCGAAAATCACCTCTTGGATTAGGACTTTACAATGAAACTTCCCCTTCATATTCAAAGGTCTACAGAACTGGAGACTCCTATATGTGCTCAGGACAACCTGGGAAAATAGCGTGATATCTTGAACTACTCAGACGTGCTCTTTCCTATGGTCTGATGGGGCTTTGTGCCCTTCATAAAATATACAGTCTAACAATCAGAGTGATTTAATGCCCCCAGGAAGGACATTATTATAGAGCAGACAAAATCAATACAACTGAAATTCCGGCATTTTTTTTTCTTTTCCTCCGTTTCAGCCTAGTCGACTGAAAGGCTTTTCCCAGCATGCAGTAGTGCTGCCATTCAAAGAGAGAGATACCACAGGACAGGGATAAGTCAAGAGGCATAATCCACCGGACTGTCATTAAACAAGAGCTAGGTTCATGGCACCCATCATGTTCCCAAATTACCAAACATCACTTTTAATTAAGTGTGGCAACAGCTCATTTTAATGAAGGCTTGATGTTCTCAGCAGATTTTAGCCCAGCAGTCCTCATACGCTTTTATGTGCCGGTGCATTGATTGTGCCCAGTCAAACTTACTATGAACCCTCATATAGATTGAACCCACATGACTGCAGCAGCAGTTGAAACCTTAGCTTCTCCAGATACAAGCTACTCAATTAAAATAAATCAATCTATTTGTTTAAAAAAGTAGCCACTATAACTAAGCTATACCAACAAACAGAAGATTGCAATATTGAAGCCTATATATTATAAATAGCCTATCGTATATTATAATTAGTGCTGTCAAAATTAGCACGTTAATGCCCGCGATAAATTTTTTCAGTTTAAAGCGTTACATTTATCCGTTTTTTTCTGTCATCCTTTCTTTGGCTACCGTTACATTTACATGATCACGCTCTTATTTGTGCAAATGCTTTTAAACCATTCAACCGAGACAAGACAGAAGAGAACGCACTGTCTGTGAATTTCCTGACACACACACAACGCACAGAACGACACGCGCCAGTATCATGCGCACAGACAGCGCGCCAGAATCGAGTTCTCTTACTTTTGTCGAGTATTCTAATAAGAGCAGTCTTAAAGGTGCAGTGTGTGATTTTTAGCGGCATCTAGCGGTGAGGTTGTGAATTGCATCCCCCCTCCCTTTCGGAGCACATAGAGAAGCTACGGTGACTGACACAGGACAAAAATGTCGCCGTCGGAGAGAGCAGAGAGTGACTAGCGCTCTGTAGAGAAGTTTGTCCGTTTAGGGCTACTGTAGAAACATGATGGCGCAAAATTACGATTTCACTGTAAGGGGACCAGCGGTGTATGTAGATAGAAATGGCTCATTATAAGGTAATAAAAACATAACGGTACATTATGTAAGGTCTTATACTCCACTGAAAACATAGTTATGTATATTATATTGCATTTCTGTCAATAGATAAATACTACACACTGAACCTTTAAATGAGTTAAATAAAGTCTTAAATGAACTTAAAGAGTTGTAGGAAAATGAGATGCACGTCAGATCCACGTCATGTTCGGCAGGGGCAGATCTTAAAGTGACAGCTGTCAAAGATGTCTGTTATTAATGTTAAACAAAGAACAAAGGTAACAGAGAAAATTGTAGCTTTAATAAGGATTCATATATTTAATTCATAAATTATGCAGTTAAGACTGTAAAGTGTTTGATAACTTTATTCAATTTCTGTTAGACAGGAAGGTCACAGGTAAAGACATTTATTATAATGGGTTTATGTGAAGATTGTTTTAAGTTAACTTAAATTAAAAAAGTCTAATAAATGTTGAAATTGATAGATTTCAATTATACTGCAATGTTGAATGTCATCATTAATGTGTTTTTTTTATTTTTATTTTTCATTAATTTCATAGAGAAGACAGTGCCAGTATTAGTATCAGTGATCCTGGCCTTCGTTCATAAAAAGATGCCATTACAATAAATATTTAAAATATACTGTCTTTAAGTTGTTTCTACGTTAATTTGGAGAGTAACTGTGAAATTATTACAATATAAAAATATAAAAAATTAATCATGATTAATTACAGAAAAATGTGTGATTAATTAGTTATTTGTTTTTAATAGACTGACAGCACTAATTATAATATAAAACAATACAAATTTGAATCAGATTACACTGTTGTGCAATCAGAACAGTTTATCTGAAAACTTCCTTTGAGATTGTACAGTCTCTTCTCAAGTGCTTTTACACTAAATGCAACCAATAAAACTATAAAACAACTATTTATATAACAAAGTCAAAAACTAGTGATGAACATCAACTTTTAAAAAAACAAAAAATTAAAAATCCGAAAATAAAGATACAAGTTACACTTCAAGTTGCACATCTTGGTGCTAGCCTAATTCATTTTTAAAGCAATCGAGCTACTGTAAAATGTAGCCAAGTCAGTGCCATTGCTACTTTTAGTTTGTTACAGCCCTGATATGCAGCTTGACAAACTGATAACAATGATCCTGTACTGATCCTATATCAGGCTAAATCACTTTCACTGCCAGGTAAAATGTGTACTGGCCACAGTAGTGTGGGTGCATTTTCTTATTACACACACACATTGGGTTTTCATGTTTTATGGAGACTTTCCATAGACATAATGATTTTTATACTGTACAAACTGTGTATCTATCCCCTAAACCTGAGAAGAACACACACACACACATGCACGCACACATAACTCTGAAGGGCACTTGTTCCTTGTTGTATTAATTCATTATTTTCTTTTCAGGCTCTCAGCTCATTAAAAATTTAAATACACACAACTGTAAAAAGACAACAAACAAAAAAACAACCCTGCCTGAAAACTGAATTGGACACCTCCAATCCTTTTAATACAAGCACGATGAGTAACAACACAGAGGTGGTTAATTTAGCGGCACACAGCTATATAGTTTTGTTTAAGGACCTCAAAGAGCACCTCTTTTGTGTTTGGGATGGAAAAAATCCTGCGTAAACATTTTTAGTGTTACTTGCACATGAGCGTCACAGTACCACGGGATAGTTTTCCCTGCTTGAGCGAGAATGGGAAGTTTGTGATAAATATTACTATGCTAATGCCCCTAATCTTTATGGACTTTTTATTAGGCTGTAACTCTCGGGCTTTGATACATGTTTAATGCCCTCATATACAGATCACAAGAGACCAGCCGTTTACTCTGAAAAATAGCATGCTAATGAAAGATAGATTTGGAGTGCATACCTACTTTCAAAATAAGTCTTTCAAATGTGTTGATATGGATGCCGTCTGAGGGACACAACTCTCTGAATTTGCATGCAGGGAAGGGAAATGTAGCCTTCGGTTCAGATGCTGTCATTTTCCAAACGTTCCATGCCGACATCCCAGGTGTCTGTCGCTCCCATACCTACAGGCCAGGGCAAGAGGTGCTCATGGAAAGCTGCTCTCCATCACCAGAAATCTCTCTACACACACAGAGCGAGAGAGAGAGAGTTTCCATGTTTTATGGGGACTTTCCATAGATACAGGCCTATTGATTTTTATACTGTACAAACTGTAGATTCTACTAACCCTAAACCTACCCATCACAGAAACTTTCTGCATTTTTTCCTTTTCAAAAAACATAATTTAATATGATTTATAAGAGGTTTTCCTCTTGGGGAGGAAAAAAAATTCTGGTATTACTATCCTTGTGGGGATATTTTGTCCCCATAACATTGGAAATACCTGAACCACACACAAACACACACACAGTGGCACATGCTGTAATCTAAACCACTGGCCACAAATCACACAAGTGCATTTGAAAATCATCACCAGCCTTTCCCATAAAGAACACCAATAAAAATAAACATTCCCTCAATGGAAAACATTTCAAGCTCATATGTAAAGTGCTGCCAGGTGAGTACATTACGTGATTGTAGCGTATTTGCCGTTGATGTTGCTGTAGGAAAGGGAGAAATGAAGATGGAGAGAGATGAGGTTTGAAAATGTACATAAACCTTCAACAAACACACTGGAAAATGGAGTGATATGTGTTGGGTTCAACACACGCTATGCTAAATCGACAGCATTTCTGGCATGATGTCCATACCTCTAAAACTAAGCTAATTTCACTGCGTCATTTAGGTTTAAAAATAAATAATTAAAAATATTCCCAGTGTCCAAAAATGTGCATCGTAAACTTTTTTAAAACACCTAACTTCATTCTTTCAAACAAAATGTCTATTATTTGAGCTGCAAAGTTTTCTTAATCTTAATTTTCCGTCACCTTGTTCACCGATGCTGCAATGACTGGTAAAAAAATCTAATGTGTAAACCTGGTGTAAACATCATAGACTGTATAAAGGTAAACATACATATTAACTCTTTTAACTCCCGTCAAACATGGGATTTTCCGTTAATTGTGAGAAAACGTTTCCCCGCCAAACACGAAATTGTCTCTGTTTCCATGTTTTCACTGTGATATACGCTAGGGGGCGCTATGACACATCTTCTGAAAGAGTACCGAATCTCCTGATCAAAACACCAGAGAAGAAGATGCAGAAACAATCAATCAATCTCCTATGTAATCATATTATGCATATAACGCAATCAACAACATCTATGTTTTGATCATTGTTTTGAATCCGATTTGTAGTCTTTGATAAAAACGTGATTTTTGAATGCATAAAGCTAGAATAAAACTTTTTTTTAAAGCAGAGGGTCTGTTCTTTCTTTTGATATATTGCATGTTCAGATATTCATACAACAAATTATTCTAGGGGCCATTACATTTTTGTGAAAATGATCAAGAACGCTGGCGGAGGCTGGCAACTTTTTTTTTTTTTTTAAGCTGGCGGGGAAAGAGATAAACAGGCTAACGTTAATCGTTTAGCGGTATGCTAAATTAGTATTATGATGGTTAGATTGCAATGCGTGGTAAACGAAAGAATCTTGTTTTCTTTTCACAATCTAGAAGTTAAGTTGTATACTATTATGCAACATAATTTAAAATATGAATGGTCATTTTAGCATAGTTCAGATGACATACACCGAATTGTTCCTCACACAGCTTCCAGGCATACCACATGACGAAAAAAGTTTAATTTACACAGTACCTTTCAAAAGTTTGGTGTCATTATTTTGTTTAGATTGTTACAAAATATTTCTATTCCAAATAAATTCTGTTCCATTAACTTTATATTTACCAAAGTGTCCTGTAAATAAATGTATCACGGCTTCCACAAAAATAACAACTATTTTCAACATTGACAATAATATTAAGAAATGTTTCTTGAGCACCAAAACAGCATATTAGAATGATTTCTAAAGGATCATGTGACACTGAAGACTGGAGTAATGATTCTAAAAATTCAGCTTTGCCATTAAAAGAATAAATTACATTTTAATATATAAACAGTTATTTTAAATTGTTAAATAAAACAAATAAAGCTGCAAAAACGGGTTTCACATTGTTAATAAGCACCAATAATAACTGATAATAATTAAGCACAAAATTAGCATATTAGGATCATGTGACACTGAAGACTGGAGTAATGATGCTGAACATCACATGAATAAATTAGATTTTTAAATACATTAAAATAGAAAACAGTTCTTTAAATTGTAGTAATATTTCACAATATTACTGTTTTTACTGTATTTTTTAATAAATGCAGCCTTGGCATGAGACTTATTTCAAAAACATAAAAAAATAAAATAATTATAAACCCCAAACTTTTGAAAGTACGCACTGTATAGTGTATGTTAGCAATCCTATCACACTAAGTTAGCAGGTATAATATTTAAGCCCTGTGTTGCGACTACACTATACTTACAGCTATAAATAGTCTGTATTTAGCGTTTATTGCTTTGGCTCATTTACTTCCATTAATAGTAATTGATGTAATAATCAATATATCACAAATGCAGTTGAGAGCTTGAACTAGAATTGGACCTGAAACATTGCTTTAAGTGGTTCTCAAATGGATTTTGCAATCCTGGTTGTTGAGAATCCTTTTTTGCCCCCAGTAAGATGAACCCACAGCCTTTGACATCCACAATATGGGATGTTTCTTCACTTTTAAAAGCCTGTATTTTGCGATCATAATAATGCATGATTATCAGAGGTGGGTAAAGTATCCAAAAACTGTACTCAAGTAAAAACACAAGTACTTATAGCAATATTTACTTTTTTAAGTAAAAGTGAATAGTTACTTTAGTAAGAGTAAAAAAGTATCCAATTACAAAAATACACAAGTAGCTAGTTACTAGCTACTTTGGATCATATATAGCCTTTATAACAACAATATAATATGTTAATATTTAGATATATATTGAATTTAAATGGTTATTATTATCATAATTAGATATCTTAGCAACAAACACAGAAGAGAGAAGCATTATTTCTGGCATCTGTAGCCCAAAAATCATTGCTTATTGTCTTATTGCCAAAACGTTATTATTATACAATGTCGAAATAAAGTGAACCTGCAGAGTTTTGCGTTCAAAGGCATGTAAAGGGTTTTGAGTTGCATGTAAACTCAGGAAGTTTCAGCCCTGATTACAGAACAGTGAGATTATTCAGTGCTCCTCTCATGCTTCAGAGTGAACAGCAGGGTGTAATGATTTGCTCATATTTCAGCCTCTTGAAGGAATACTAATAAACTTGAACGTTTTGAATCCTAATGTTGCTCTGTATATATTAGCACTAATATATTCAGAAAGCTGAGCAAGAAACACGCAAATCACGATATTTCTGGTCCTCGTGGGTGAGAGTTATCCAAGCATAAGGGTAAAATAATAGGTTTTACTTTGATTTTGTTTGTGTGTACAATTACAGTGGCCAATAGCCAGGTGGCCAAAAGATCAATCACAAACATGCTGACTGTAGATCTCCCCTGATTCAATTCGGCTGGAAATTAAAGCCAGGCTAGAAAGCAGGTCACATGGTCTTTACAGACAGCTAACACAGACAGACGCATGCAGCACACATTCCTTGAGTGGCACGTCAACAGAAACGTCGTCTGGGTGTTTGATTAATCTCCTAGCTGCCAGCCTGATCTAATTGTAAAGGCAGGAAAACACTTTAGAGTAATTTAGCACTAGAAACGTGGGAAAGAAAGAATTCAAGGAAATGGATTCAAATTAGATCCTGTGTGATGATTTATCATACATGAAGTGTGTGTGTGTGTGTGTGTGTGTGTGTACATGCACAATTATATTACAATACCAGTCAAAAGTTTGGGATAATTAAGATTGTTTAATGTTTTTGAAAAAAGTCTGCTCACCAAGGCTGCATTTAATTATCAAAATTTAGAAAAAACAGTAATATTGTGAAATATTACTCGCAATTTAAATAACTGTTTTCTATTTTAATATATTCAAAAATCTAATTTATTCCTGTGATGCGAAGCTGAATTTTCAGCATCATTACTCCAGTCTTCAGTGTCACATGATCCTTCAGAAATCTGGAAAGCTGAAAAGCACAGAAAGCTGATTTTATGCTCAATTATTATCAGTTATTATTGGTCGTCAAAATAAAAGTCAAAACAACAAGCGAGACTTACGTCACTTCAGAGTTCCTACTGTTGGTGCAAATGCAACCAGAAAAATATTCCTATAGGAACCTTTAGTTATCTAAGTTCCTAGAACTACCCGGTGCAAAAGCCCCTATTATTGTACCATGCATTTTTTTTTTTTTAAAGAAGAAAACCAAACCAATGTATAGTTGACATTTTGAGGCTTAATGCTGTAGAAAAGCAATAAAAGTTATTTTAGGTAGAGTGTTTTTAGCTTGTTTTTTTATTTTATATAAAAATATGACGCAGTAGCTTCAAACAATGGTATAAAGCTATTTAAAACATCATTCAATGTAAATTGTGATAATCAAAATGAATAATCGATTACAATTTCAAGGGAATAATCAACAATTATGATTTTTGTCATAATCGTGCAGCCCTAGATTCTCTGAATACAAAGTTCAAACCAAAAGCATTTATTTGAAATGTAAATCTTTTGAAACACTATAAATGTCTTTACTGTCACTTTCAATCAATTTAATCAATCACTGAGCAGCACGGTTATTTTCAACATTGATACTGTTTTTTGAGAAACATATTAGAATGATTTCTGAACGATCATGTGACACTGAAGACTAGAGTAATGATGCTGAAAAAAAGAAAAGAAAAGATAATTATTCAGAACGTTTGACTGGTAGTCTTTTATGATAAATTATTATTATACAAACAATATGTATTGTACAAATCATAATACAAATAAAAATGACTAGACCACTTATCTAAAGCAAAGTAGAGTGATACAACACAACATATTATCATAACGAAAGAAGTGCTTAAGGCATCGTGACTATCCTAATAGCCATAAAAGAGCGGTACGTTTTCAGTTAGACAACATCAACCTCTTTCAAGAACATAATTTAATTAAAAGCAATTAAAAGAACCCTGTGGGTGATCCAGATCTGTAAATATGATGGTGATTAACACCTTTTTTTATATAAATCACTTGAAACCCATCTAGCTATGACAGGCATTTAAAAGAGAGCATGTAAACCTACAGTATGTGTGAGGTCATGTGACAGGCAGCAAGACATATATCACAACAATGTATGGAAAAGAGGCACGTGTATTTTTTAGTAGTTCAAATGGCATTGGAAGTCTATATTCACATTAAACACCTTTAAGTGCACTAGAACAGCTGAGTGTTAAGATATGTATGTGTAGAACTATTGCACGTGTTCTGATGGCTGTCTATAGCGCATCCCAAGATCTGCCACAAAGAATCACAAAGCCTTGAATCAAGACACCAGCCTGCACTCGATCACCACCAAAGAAAAGCAATTAAAGAGTCGGCTTAAAAGCATTTTTAGATGTAATTACATCACACAAATCGACTCGGACAAGAGAGCGCATACAGGACCACATGCAGAAACGAATGCATGTGTTTTACATTGACAGACAGAGATCCATCAGGTCTCTGGAAAATAATAATAATAAATGTCTAATCCTCCTTTCTGATTCCATTATGATTTAGGCTTTTATAGGTTTTTTCCCTTAAGAGCTTAAAAAAAATTACAGATTCATCCCTTTTGTCCCATGTTCAGTCTCTTTTGCTTGTGTTTGATTTGTTCCTTTGTTCAGTTTCCCGCCACTCCTTGTTTCCATGGTCACCGTCATTATGAGTTAATTTAGTTCAGCTGTGTCTGTTTAACTATCTCGTATGTGTTCACTATTTAAGTTCCTTTCGTTCACTCAGGCCCCGTCCACATGGAGACGTGTTTAGCTGTATACGTAAAAATTTTGTATCGTATCAGCGGTTTGCCCACACAGATCCGGTATTTTGGGAGCCTGAAACCGATATTTTTTTTAACTGGGTCCCAGAGTGGATAAATCTGAAACTGACACATTGCGTTTTCGTGTGTACAGCCAATCCGTATATTTTGTCAAACGGTGATGTCATCACGACAACGTCCGGTGCAGTAAAGACTAGAAGGGATACAGCTACGGGCACTGGGCATGCGCACATCAATATTACATCATTTAATTAATGTATTTGCAGTATTGTAATTTAGGGCTGGTGTAGGCGTTAATAAAACACAATCTGGTAAGTAGCAAATTTATTGTTATTTTATCGTGAGATTTTTGCCTCACTTCCTACCATTGCTGTACCCCTTCTAGCCACAACTCTTCTTCTCTGTTTTTAGTGTATTTCTGTGGCAGAATTACAGCTCCACATACTGGCCTGGCATATATACTACATCGTTTTGAGTCGGTTTCAGTGGTTTCGTGTGTACACAGATATTTCTTGAGACTAGGGGAAAAAAAGATTGGATAGGGAAAGCTCTGGCTTCTTGTTTCCTTGCATTTCTGTTTGTTCCTGAAGGTCATTATTAAAGTTAAAATTTTGTATTTTGATCGTCTGAGTCTTCAGCCTGTTCCTGTGCACACCAGCCTGTTACACCTTTAGCCTTTAGCAAACAATTCACCACCAATTCCATTTAGAAATGACCTTCAAATGAGATTTTTTTTTTTTTTTAATTAATTTTATTTATTTTTTAACAGCGGGGTCTTTTAAAATTATTCTGTTAGGCAGTCAGGATATGTGTGTGTGTTAGTGAGACGGTTTACAAAACAAGCATGAAATAATATTGCTCACTGGAGTGTTAGAACTGCTTCCCCGTCCATAAAGATAGCATGCGTGAGTCAGATGTGAGCTGCTTTCATAATGTCCTCTTATGTCCAAAAAAAACATAAGAGACTTAGCAAACATTTGTATTTATCTTTTCATAAAATAACCCACAAATTTCTATATCTTTGGAGGAATAGGAAATTCATATAAAGCAAAATCACAGTCCACTGTGACTGAACACACATTCTACACAAACACTAAAAGATGTTTGTAGAGAGGTCACTCAAACCTGTATGAGCAGAAAATGTGCTAACTGCTAGGTAGCTCCAAGAGCATATTAGTTTTAACTGTAGTCAGATATTTGAACACCTAAATATAGGCCTACCTTTTTATAAATGATAGTTTAGGATACAAATTAAGTTTACAAATTTATATTTTTGTGTACATTTTGCCTGTCAGCTTAAAGGGATAGTTCACCCAGAAATGAAAATTAGCCCATGATTTACTCACCCTCAAGTCATCCTAGGTGTATATGACATTCTTCTTCTTTCAGATGAATACAATCAGAGTTATATTAAAAAAATGTCCTGGCTCTTCCAAGCTTTATAATGGCAATGAAGTCCAAGTGCATTTATCCATCATAAAAGTAATCCACACGGCTCCAGGGGGTTAATAAAGGCCTTCTGAAGCAAAGTGATGCGTTTGTGTAAGAAAAATATCCTTATTTAAAACTTTATAAACTGTAATCTCTAACTTCCGTTAACCGTCGTACGCGCGTTCACGAGAGACTGGCCTTCTGGTCTGTTAATATCACTAGTACATTAAGTCACGTTAAACATTTTTCACGTTAAGCGTTTTAGGAATCAATGAGTTCAATGAGTTAAGTATGAAGTCTCCCTTCATACTCAACTCTGTGTGCTGAAATAGTTTTTTTTCCGCAATATTTCTATATTTGAGAAACGGTCACGTGCGAAAAGTCCCTTAATATTATCTCCTATGCAAAATTTACACAGCGGTAACGTTACCTGACGCCCTTCACTGCTGCTTTAACATATAATATAAAGCTATAAAGATAGCAACTTCCGAAACTGAGGAACACGTTTGTGTTGTCTGTCACAAAACCCAACAAATCGGCAGTTGGCATTTTCATTTCTCTACAACCTCACCTTAGAAAAACTGTGTGCTAGGCAGTTGGCTGGCTAGCTAACTATTGTACCTACGTTGACAAACACACAGCCCTCTTTCATACTTTTATTTTCAATGTTATTAATAATCATTTTAAATTGCAATAATTAGTATAAAAAGCGCATCTTACCTCACGGTTTCCAGACTCCTCCTCCTGGTCTCCTCAGCTCCTCAGCTCAGGAGAATGAGATGGTGAACAGTCCAAATTATTGCTGTTGTCATGGTAACGCACAAGACGCATTTATTTTCATTTTTTATTCTTTTTTTATTATTATTATTATTAGGTTGTAATGTCACTCCTCACAAAACGAGAGAGAGAAAAAGATCAGCCTGAACGGATTGTAGTCATAACATTTGTTAGTTGCGTCTTGTTCGCGTGTTCAGTCCTTTCAATATAAAAGTCTTCTACTGTGACTCACTCATTAAGACAGTCTTTGGTGCCATCTAAAGCATAATAATATAACTTCTATTGCTGTTCACGGTCAGGGACTATTTTTTTTTCCAGCGGAAGGAAGGCTTTTAATGATTTTAGCTGCATTGATACAAATATTTTCGCTTTAATATTTGTATTGTGTGGTAACCGTTTTATAAAAACAATAAGCCCAGTGAAGCAGTGGTTTACAGTGAATTTGTATAACAAATAAGTGGGTTTGAGGGGGTTTATAACAACACCCCGCCTTAGCTGTTAAAAATTCACTGTAAAATATGGTTTCTTGGGGCTTATTGCTTTAATAAATATTAATTCATTAATAAATAATATTCATCCATCTATATTGCAAATTACAATTTTCAACTTTCTCTATATTTGAGATTACAGTTTTTCCAAATATCTTTATCTAAAACATTAACTGTATTTTTTGCTGCCTGCCTTGCACCATTTACACACGATCAGGCATAACATTATGGCCACTGACAGGTGACATGAATAACACTGATTATCTCTTCATCACGGCAGTTGTTAGTGAGTGGGATATATTAGACAGCAAGTGAACATTTTGTCCTCAAAGTTGATGTGTTAGAATCAGGAAAAATGGGCAAGCGTAAGGATTTGAGCGAGTTTGACAAGGGCCAAATTGTGATGGATAGACGACTGGATCAGAGCATCTCCAAAACTGCAGCTCTTGTGGGGTGTTCCCGTCTGCAGTGGTCAGTATCTATCAAAAGTGGTCCAAGGAAGGAACAGTGGTGATCCGGCGACAGGGTCATGGGAGTTCAAGGCTCATTGACGCACGTGGGGAGCGAAGGCTGGCCTGTGTGGTCTGATCCAACTGACAAGCTATTGTTGCTCAAGAAGTTAATGCTGGTTCTGATAGAAAGGTGTCAGAATACACAGTGAATCGCAGTTTGTTGTGTATGGGGCTGCATAGCCGCAGACCAGTCAGGGTACACATGCTGACCCCTGTCCACCTCCGAAAGTGCCAACAGAGCACAACAACGAGTTTGAGGTGTTGACTTGGTCTCCAAATTTCCCAGATCTCAATCCAATCAAGACAAACAAGTCCGATCCATGGAGGCCCCACCTCGCAACTTAAAGGATCTGCTGCTAACATCTTGGTGCTAGATACCACAGCATACCTTCAGGGGTCTAGTGGAGTCTATGCCTCGACGGGTCAAGGCTGTTTTGGCAGCAAAAGGGGACCAACACAATATTAGGAACGTTATTGTTAATATTATTAATATTTGTCATAATGTTATGCCTGATCTGTGTATGTTCACCATTTATGATTTCAAAACCTCCCTCATTTGTAAATGACAACACATTATTAAATATATGACAAAAAGGTAAAAATCTATTAAAATGATGTTGATTACTATGCCACTATAAACCTGATGTGGAAGCACAATATACACACACGCAGATAAATTACAACCCATCTTTTCTTGAAGGGCTTCACATAAATTAACACAAACACCCAAAGATCAGGTCTCCCTTCCCACCTGCTATAAACATCAGTGAACAGTCAGCCAGTGTAGTTGCTTTGACAGATTTTCATGAAACACATCACCATGCCCCCATTACCCCACAGCCTGAGACATTTAAATCACACATAGCATGTGGCGAGCTGCGCAAAGCAATAATGTTTTTTGTGGGGTTTTTTTTCCCATTTTCTTTCCCCCCCTTTTTTATACACTGTTGTAATCCATGTTTTTGCGGTTGTTGCATTTTATTCAGCATCTAAAGGCAATGCAATTATTCTTGGCTTTATTTGATTGGATTGCTATTTTAAACTTTTATAACTAAAATGCAAAGTAAAACTTTATTATTATTATTATTATTTAATTTTTTTTACCAAAATGATAACTACACCATCTATATACTATTCATTTATCTGACATACATGACACATATACAGAAGTGGCCAAACGTTATGTCCAGCCTAGGAAAATTGACATATACACCCTTTATCCAAATATTATTAAAAGATTTTTTAAAGATTTTGTAAACACATTGTGTAGCTGTGCTTGGAGTCAATTGTTTTATTTATAATAACGCAATGAAACATGGCAAATTGTGTTTTTCTATGCATAGTAAAATAAAAACCTGTAGCTGTAGCTTTTGTCAAATACCTTACCCAAATATAAAAGATTTTCCTCATATTTTGATGTTTATATATATATATATATATATATATATATATATACACACACACTCACCTAAAGGATTATTAGGAACACCATACTAATACTGTGTTTGACCCCCTTTCGCCTTCAGAACTGCCTTAATTCTACGTGGCATTGATTCAACAAGGTGCTGAAAGCATTCTTTAGAAATGTTGGCCCATATTGATAGGATAGCATCTTGCAGTTGATGGAGATTTGTGGGATGCACATCCAGGGCACGAAGCTCCCGTTCCACCACATCCCAAAGATGCTCTATTGGGTTGAGATCTGTTTTAGTACAGTGAACTCATTGTCATGTTCAAGAAACCAATTTGAAATGATTCGAGCTTTGTGACATGGTGCATTATCCTGCTGGAAGTAGCCATCAGAGGATGGGTACATGGTGGTCATAAAGGGATGGACATGGTCAGAAACAATGCTCAGGTAGGCCGTGGCATTTAAACGATGCCCCAATTGGCACTAAGGGGCCTAAAGTGTGCCAAGAAAACATCCCCCACACCATTACACCACCACCACCAGCCTGCACAGTGGTAACAAGGCATGATGGATCCATGTTCTCATTCTGTTTACGCCAAATTCTGACTCTACCATCTGAATGTCTCAACAGAAATCGAGACTCATCAGACCAGGCAACATTTTTCCAGTCTTCAACTGTCCAATTTTGGTGAGCTTGTGCAAATTGTAGCCTCTTTTTCCTATTTGTAGTGGAGATGAGTGGTACCCGGTGGGGTCTTCTGCTGTTGTAGCCCATCCGCCTCAAGGTTGTGCGTGTTGTGGCTTCACAAATGCTTTGCTGCATACCTCGGTTGTAACGAGTGGTTATTTCAGTCAAAGTTGCTCTTCTATCAGCTTGAATCAGTCTGCCCATTCTCCTCTGACCTCTAGCATCAACAAGGCATTTTCGCCCACAGGACTGCCGCATACTGGATGTTTTTCCCTTTTCACACCATTCTTTGTAAACTCTAGAAATGGTTGTGCTTGAAAATCCCAGTAATTGAGCAGATTGTGAAATACTCAGACCGGCCCGTCTGGCACCAACAACCATGCCACGCTCAAAATTGCTTAAATCACCTTTCTTTCCCATTCTGACATTCAGTTTGGAGTTCAGGAGATTGTCTTGACCAGGACCACACCCCTAAATGCATTGAAGCAACTGCCATGTGATTGGTTGATTAGATAATGGCATTAATGAGAAATTGAACCGGTGTTCCTAATAATCCTTTAGGTCAGTGTATATTGGGCAATCACTCTGAAAACCTCAGAGTAATACCATGGCAACCACCAAGAACACCTTGCATGGTCACATACATTGAAAAACAAGACAAAATAACAAAAACAATAATTTATATGGTTTATTGGCTTCCATATGTTTGGATATTTTTATTCCAGTTTCTGTTTGGTACCTCTATAAACTTCTGTTCTAGGATGCTGTGTCTTATGTCTTATGACTTGTGAATTAATCTGCACTGTGTATTTCCACACAAGATTGCTCACAGCTTCCGCTCTGTACTGAAAATCAATGGACATGCAGATGGACTCCAGTTGAAACGCTGCCCATTACTGTAGCACTGCTTGAAAAAAAAAAAAAATCTCTAACACATTTTTTGAGTCTGACTTCTGCGTGGAATATTTTTTGGTCTGTGCGGCTGAAAGGGAGCATTGGTTGAGACATTAGATTGCAGCACATGAAAATTTACTACGACCATTCTAAGGTGTTCAGAGTGATTGCCATGGCATTGTTATGTGGTTGCTAAGGTGTTCAGAGGGGTTGCCATGGCATTGTTATGTGGTTGCTAAGGTGTTCAGAGTGGTTGCCAGCTGGTCCAAGTCTAAAGACCTGTCTCTTATATAGTGGCCTCTACATATGGTAAGTTTAAGAGACTCTTTTAATTTCATTTTAAAAGCACACCTCTCCTACAATTTAAAACTTTCTAGCACCACCATTAAAAAATCCTAATCCACTGATTTGCAGGGCAGCGTCCAAACCACAGAGAGCCTGTTTTTGATTGGTCACTCCAGCAGGAAAGAACTAGGCTCTTAGTTTAAGGTACATTTGATATAGTATAGATTACTCCGTGTTTTTCAGCAAAATCAATATTAGGGAAAGGGATTGGATATAAAAACCAACACAAACACAAGCTCAGCATGCTTAGACACGACTAAATGTTTGTTTTCCCCTGAAGTATATCAGTAAGAACATTTTGATTGCTAATGCTATGGATGCTGACTCCCTTAATTTAATGCCACACTGCTCCCAGCGTTCGTATTACAGGAATATGAGCACGAACAGGAAGAGAAGCTCTTCACAAAAAATTGTGTTGATGTGTAAGTAAATCGGTCTGATTCAGCGCAACCATTGGCAGAACCTTACGTTTCAGAAACGGAATAGCAGACGAGGAGAAATTTCCATCAAGACATTTAATTTAGAAGTTAAAGGAAACACCCTCATGTCATTCCAAACCTGTATTACTTTTTTTTTTCCTTCAAACTTATTTTTTTATTAGAACCAGCATGTCTTAACGAACATACATCAATAATAGACAACAGGGGTGCATATACAATAGTTAACAGAATTTGAATTATAATATTAATAATAATAATAAATAAATTAAATAAAAATACGAATAATAATAATAAATAAAATAAATAAATACAAGAAAAAAATCTTCACACATCAAGCACTAAAAAAAGACAAAGGTTTGTAATATGTACATTTCTACCCACTCCTCTGTGGTTCGTTAATCATTGTTGTGTAATATTCTTGAAATTGGGCTCCATCTTGCCTCAAAAATATTCAACTGAAGTCTAAGGGAGTAAAGTTATTCGTTCCATTCCATAAATATCTCTGATTCTTTGGATCCACTGTTCATGTATGACTGAATGAAAAAAGTATATGCTGGTCACTATTTTCAGTGTAATGAAAGTGAATAAGAACTGGGCCTGTTAAGCTTCAGTCAAGAAAAAAGTATTATATAAATAGTCCAAAGTGTAAGGAATGGACCGTAATTCAAACCATTATTCACTGAAATCTTGACAGCCCAATCCAATAAATAAGTTCAGTTCACAAAACTGGTCTGAGTGATTCATTCATGGATTGGATGAAATGGACTTTCAAATTGAACTCACTTTACTCATTCGATCACTGTGGATAACAAAGGTACCCTTATAGTTTCCAACTCTTTGGAGGAGACTACAAGGGTACATTTGCACGACAATGATGTACTAAAAATGTTTTTCGCGTATAGGCGACAACATTGTCAAAATTTTACCCATTCACACAGATCCGCAAAAACAAATTTAAACGCTGTATTATGCTGCCAGTAGTGGGCGACATCACTTTGTAAAGAGAAACTACAAGCCTATAGACCGAACACCTAATATGCATGCGCATGTTTCACAAACCTTTCACACCTTTTCACAAATTCATATTTTTGTAGTTTACATGGAGACGATAACTTCAACGCTTTCAAAAACATGCACTTTGAAACCCTGCTTTCAAACATTTGCATTTTCAGGCCCTCAAAACGCTGTTGTTGTGGTAAATGAACAGCTAAAGCACATCAAAAGTTTTTAATTTTTAGCTGAAAATATTGTATAAACAGCCCCTAAGTCCACTTGTATGTTGTTTTCTGAAGCTTAAAAGTTTATTATAATTGTCATTCCAAACCTGTATGACTTTTGTTTTTAAAAATCACCTTTTTTTTCTCATAATAAAGTATATGCTGGTCACTATTTTCAGTGTAATGAAATTGACTCATGGTTCTGGCATATAACTGGGTCTGTTAAGCTCCAGTCAAGAAAAAAGTAAGTATAAATAGTCCAAAGTGTAAGGAATGGACCATAATTTAAACAATTATTCACTGAAATCTCAACAACCCAATCCAATGAATAAGTTGATTCAGTTCACAAAACTGGTCTAAGTGAAATGGACTTTCAAACTAAACTCAGATTTCAAATGGAACTCACTGACTCATTCGATCACTATGGCTAACAGATGTACCCTTATAGTCCGGCGCCATTTCTGCTTTTGCGGTCATGAGTATGAGGTAACGCAGCTCTGTTTATCATATTAGATACATTTGTTGAAAATTATGAAAAATTATGTTATGGCGTTACTCTGTGCGTTCGCTCGGCGGCTGCTATGACACTTGTTGCACACTGCAGTAAGAGTAAAGCGTTTCTGCAAAATAAAACCAGAAACCGAGGGTAATGCAGATATGAAGCAATTGACAGGCGACTCCCTCACACGTCCCAGTTCCTTGGTTAAAATAGCAATTTTCTCACGATTTACAAATAGTTAGAAACATTTGGGATATTGTAAGTACTCAATTGAACAAAATATATAACACTGGCCTAGTGGTTTTTAGATATTTTACTGCAAAAAATTTACATAGTGCACCTTTAAGTTGCAAAATTACAAGAAAAATTATAAAAATAGTACAAATAGTTTGTTTTCAGCATTTCGAGTCGTACTATTGCTTTGTATAAAAACAGTCCATAATTTAAATGATTATTCACCCAAAAACTTTAATGAGAATAGTAGCAACATCCAATTTGGGTATGATCCTTTTAATGAATTAGTTGATTCAGTTCACAAAACTGGTTTGACCCAGCTAACAGGGAACATTCTCAGAACTTTGGCTAACGTTCTGGCAATTATGAACAAACATTCTTCCAGTAACGTGCACTGTGTACATTTTAGCAGCATCTAGCGGTGAGGTTGTGAATTTTCATAACATAATGGGAACAGTAGCAAAAGAACCTATTTTTGTTAGCTGGTGAAGTTATATGGGCCACTTGTATGGTGCTATTTGAGACTTGAAATCTCATTTGTAATCGCATTTTAAAAAATCCTTTCGTGTCACACCAAAGGAGTCATTTTTGGGTAAACTAATTAACGTCACTGCTACAACGTCCAATGTTCAAGTGTGAAGTCTTTTCATGTAGTGTGGAAATGCTGTGAAAGATAGCATTGTTGTTTAGAAGATAGATGTTACCAAACACAACTATCTAACCAAACCTCTTAGCCATCTCTTTAAGTCAATTTAATGCTCAGGTTTGAGAGACTGGATTTAAATTGGCTGCCTGTCTTCTCATGGCTAGCTGAAGTATAATCCCTCTAAGACATTTCTTTTCATACGCATCAAGCCTCGGAATCATTTGTTGTAGCATAACAGGAAGCCGGGAGAATACTCTCGCAATTGATTGAACTGTCAAAAAACACGTTGTTTGATTGATCACATTTCAACCAATCATGTCATGCCAATTTTAGATGTGATTGGGTTGGCTGACGGATCCTGGGAGAGAAAATACAAGAATTCGAGACGAGGTGATACTGTTACATGTCAAGTTTAAAACTGAAATATCCCTAAAAATATATTTTCTTCTTAGCAATCAGACTGTTTGGCATTGTTGTCTTTTGTCTGGTGAAGAATGGAGGGCCAGAGAGAGTTAAAAATAAGCTCTCATGCCAAAAAAACTCACCTGTCAAAAACCCCTCTACAGCCCAGCAGCAGGTAAAGTTGACCTTAGCTAGATTTCCAAATGATGCACCCCTGTTAAAACTGGAGAGGTTTTTCAGCATCAAACAGCATGCATGAAACACCCAGACGACCTTCCAACACAGGAAGGAGATATTTGAGGGTGCCCATTGTTTGAAGGACTGGAGGGAAATCGGGTCGGGTCAAACGCACTGCACATCCTTGACAGATGCAGCAATTATAATGAAGCTCAAATCAAAATACACTCCAAATAAAAGTCGACAGCTGAAGTCTGACAGAATGCGAGTGTGTGGGCTGCTAAAATGTGGAGAGAAGAAGAAGGTGTTAAGAACTTGTGAGAAAAGCACAATGGAACATCGGAAATGAACTTCCTAACTGATTTCTCAACCGTACGGTAGACCTTACTTTAAGTGTCAAAAAATTCAGTCAAAAAAAGGAGATGAGACAAAAATCTTCTACAGCTCTATTGCTCCACCCCCCTGTCTGCTTTTGGCATGGAGGGATGGGACTTTTCAGTTTTCAGGTGACAGCATCTATTTGCACACTTCATTCGGTCACACAAAAGAATGAAGTTGCTGATCGGTCATCAAATAGCAGGGTCAAACATGATATCAGTTAAGTAGGGAATCAAACCATAATGTTGTAGTTAGTAGGGTGGAGTCTAAACAATAAAAATACGACAAAATATAAGAGAAATACAGAAACACCTGCCATAATTTTCCAAAAGTATGCGTGACCGTACGGTTGATATGTCTGTAAAGGGATAAAATAGCCAGATAGTAGGACAGACTGAAGTGTGACAATAGGGCCTTCTGAGAGTGGATTATGAGGATGTCCATTGGGATATTTTATTTTTTTCCATCAAGCAGACATAGTAAAAAAAAAAAAAAAAATTTATAATGTTACTCGCACATACACTGATCAGGCATAACATTATGACCACTGACAGGTGACATGAATAACACTGATTATCTCTTCAGCACAGCACCTGTTAGTGGGTGGGATATATTAGGCAGCAAGTGAAAAAATTTTCCTCAAAGTTGATGTGTTAGAAGCAGGAAAAATGGGCATATGTAGCAAGCATAAAGATTTGAGCGAGTTTGACAGGGCCAAGTTGTGATGGCTAGACGACTGGGTCAGAGCATCTCCAAAACTGCAGCTCTTGCAGTGGTCAGTATCTATCAAAAGTGGTCCAAGGAAGGAACAGTGGTGATCCGGCGACAGGGTCATGGCGGCCAAGGCTCATTGATGCACGTGGGGAGCAAAGACTGCGATCAAACAGACGAGCTATTGTAGCTCAAATTGCTCAAGAAGTTAATGCTGGTTCTGATAGTGCATCACAGTTTGTTGCGTATGGGGCTGCATAGCTGCAGACCAGTCAGGGTGCCCATGATGACACCTGTTGATCGACGAAAGCACCAACAGTGAGCATCAGAACTGGACCACGGAGCAATGGAAGAAGGTGGCCTGGTCTGATGAATCACGTTTTCTTTTACATCACGTGGATGGCCGGGTGAGTGTGCATCGCTTACCTGGGGAACACATGGCACCAGGATGCACTATGGGAAGAAGGCAAGCCAGCGGAGGCAGTGTGATGCTTTGGGCAATTTTCTGCTGAGAAACCTTGGGTCCTGCCATCCATGTGGATGTTACTTTGACACATACCACCTACCTAAGCATTATTGCAGACCATGTACACCCTTTCATGGTATTCCCTGGTAGATGTGGTCTCTTTCAGCAGGATAATGCATCCTGCCACAAAGCAAAAATGGTTCAGGAATGGTTTGAGGAGCACAACGAGTTTGAGGTGTTGACTTGGCCTCCAAATTCCCCAGATCTCAATCCAATCGAGCATCTGTGGGATGTGCTGAACAAACAAGTCCGATCCATAGAGGCGCGACCTCGCAACTTACAGGACTTAAAGGATCTGCTGCTAACATCTTGGTGCCAGACACCACAGCACACCTTCAGGGTCATAATGTTATGCCTGATCGGTATAGTACAATAAATGTATACTGTACTAACATTGTTACAGGTATGTTTATTATTAAAAAAACTCAAACTACTGTAAATGTAAAGCAAGATTTACCATAAACTGACATCTCAAATTGAGTTTTATATCTTAGTTAAAAAGAATTTTTGACAAAAAACAGCCTGAGGTCATTTTTTATGTTCAATAATAAGAATTTTAAGAAAAATAATTTTTTCATTGGCTCCTTCTAGGCTCCTTCATTGGCTCCTTCTCCTTCTAGGTTCTTCTCAAGCAATTAGCAGCTACATCTTGTAACAAATAAACTATTAATACAAGCATTTGAGCTTCCCCTGACAAGCATGTCTTCAACTCGAGGTTTCATGCTCCGCTTTAGCAGAGACAGTGTAAATGCACTTCGTCTCAGCGGTGAACTTGTACTGAGCTTGTCCACTCCGCCTCCCTCGCCGTAGTACATTTCCTATTTGGAGAACCGTTATGTCTGGAGGGAAAGGTCAACCACAGACAGTATGAGTAATGTGAGAGAGAAATGTGGGGCGAGAGGACATCACTCTGTATCTGAAAATCTATGTGTTGAGGAAAAGGTGCATTACGTGGCTGAGAGGAGCTTTGACACTCGATACTTTTCCTCACCAGAATGAAATATCAGAAACGTGTCATTTTAGATGAGCTTTGCGGGTGTAAAGCGTAGTTGTTGGCTAAACAAAACAAGGCAATTTTCAACATGTATGTGGCATGACAGAAGACATGCCACGTAAAATACGGCACACGGCGACGCCTGATGTACTTTAATAACAGCGAGCAATTTGATTTGAATAATCGCTTGGAGAAAAGGAAGTGTTTCTCACTTGCGGGTCTCAGAGTCATGTCAATTACAATGAATTATTCCTCAGAAGCGTTTGATAACCTGCGACTAGCTGGATGTCTGACAGCATATTTTAAACAATGGCAAGAGAATGCAAATGGCCGTACTTAAAAAAAGCCATGGAGGCTTTTGATATAGACCACCTTCAGGTGTGATAACAGATGCCATTAATCAAAGATTCAACATACTGTAAAAGCGTAGGCTCAAGTTATACTAGAAATATGAAGCGGTTTCACCACATTCTAGCAGCAAGCTAATTTGGACACACTGCAGAAGGAAATCAGTTTGCCTAAAGATAGTTTAGATTTATATTTAGAGACCATGCATTCGACTTGCAAATCAATTCAAAGCAGAACCACAGAAAATGTTTCAGTAATGTTTAAGGTTAAAATTACAAATCATAAAACTAAGCATTTAAATATTATCTTACAGGCCTGGTTTCACAGACAGGAATTAGATTAAGTCAGGATTAGGCCTTAGTTCAATTAGGGCATTTAAGAAGCTTTTATAAACATGCCTTAGAAAAAAACATTACTGGAGTGCATCTTGAGACAAAACAATGGCACTGACATATTTTAGTGCAAGTTGCTTTCAGTTAAAAAAAATCATTTTAGTTTGGGACTAGCTTAAGCTTTGTCTGTGAAACCAGGGTGATATGCATTTTTTTTGTTAGTATCTCATTGATTTACAAGCTATCAGAATTTCATCTTTTTGACCATATTAATATCAGCAACTGCACCAAATCGCATCATCTTTCTGAATTTGGGACCCTGAATAAAACTTTTGGTCCTCTAGTATGAGCTTCATATTCTCCTATATCATACTATATGAGCCATAAAAGCTTGATGCATCAAATATGATACTCAACTAGAATTTTTTTAGGATTTTGTCTAAAAGTTCAATTATTTATGTAAGGCTTTACAGGGTTAATATCGAGATGAAGTTTCTCAGTTTAACGCGTTTCAGTTTTTTTCTGTCATCCTTTGGCTGCGTATATGATCATGCTATCATTCATTCAAGTGCTATTAAACAATTCAAGTGCGATAAAAACACAAAAATAAGAACTTACATCTGTACTGGCGTGCTGCCTGTGAATCTCCTCTCTGTGACACACACGTGACTCATTTGCACAGAATGCGCTTCAGACAGCACGTGCCCGCATTGAGTCTATTTCCACTTGAACAGACAAAAACACAAAATTATTTCAAAATGTCCGCTTTGGAGAGTATCCTCATATAAGCACAGTCTTAAATGAGTTAAACGAATGAGTGTTAAATGAAAGCAAAGAGTTGTGAGGACATCGGATGCATGTCAAATCCGGATCCGTGCCATGCTTCAGATCTTAAAGTGACAGCAACCTAATAAACCCGCGGCTGTGAGGTCCATCATTAACTCTTTCCCCGCCAGCGTTTTTAAAAAAAGTTGCCAGCCACCGCGAGGGTTTTTGACAATTTTCACAGAAATGTAATAGCCCAAAGAATACTTTGTTTTATGAATATCTGAGCATGCAATATATCAAAAGAAAGAGCTGACCCTCTTCTTTTAAACATTTTTTTAAATATATATATATATAGCTTCAAGCATTCCTTTTTTATCAACACTTGAATACTGGTAAGTTTCATTAAAAAAGCAACAATTTGAACAAAAAGCTAAGAAAATCACATTTTTTGTCAAAAACTGCATTCAGATCAGAGTCAGAGCGATGATCAAACACAGATGGAGTAGATCTAGTCCATCAACACCCCTAATGCTTGCACAGTCCTATAGCTGAGTCCACATTTCATTCAGTAACATTAGGCAGTTTTGATTTATATGATGTTTAATGTTGATGATCACGTTATTTTACATATGCATCTGCTTACATACGATCGCTTGTTTTACAGCGTCTTCCTCACGTGTGTTTTGATCAGGAGATTCTGTACTGTACTGAAGAGTTTTCTCACAAATAACGGATAATTCTGTTTGGTGGGGAAAGAGTTGATGTAAATAAAAAAAAATAAAATCACTCACTGCCCTTGACTGTCCTTTTGTAGCTTTAATAAGGATTAATCTATATTTAATTTATAATTTATGCAGTGAAAACTGAAATGTTTGATAACTTTATTAAATTTCTGTATATTTCCTGTTAGATCAAATATTTAAAATATAGTTTTTTTTCTACAAATAATTTGAAGATTAAATGTGAAATTATTACAATATGAGAATATTGTTAGGTGTGATTCATTTTTTTTAATCAATTAACAGCACTAATTTCAACTTGACCAAAAATTGGATATTTTACATTTGACGCAAATATATCAGAGATGGTTCTTTTGGAAATCGCTTTCTCACACCTACAAATGACAATGTATCTAGATGTTTTCATTTGTTTTTTATTTTAACCAAGAATGTAAATGTGTAAAACAGCAATCAGCAGTGAACTCCCAAAGCATTGCATAACATACACAAACTGTTTACTACAGTCATTTTCAGAAATTAAAGACAGAAAAAAAAAAAAAATTAAAATCCCAAACCAGTACTAAATCCACAGGAACTTCTGACATGCAATGAAGTTGCAATACACATACAAACTGAATCAAAAACATCCCTCTCAAGCCATCTGTCATGTAACCTCCGGTGACCCATCACACTGTTGTTTATAAATGCAGAAACAAGTAAATGTGCTTCCACTGGGATCAGCCTGGAAGTTGCGTCGGCTACTTTAAAGAAGTCGTCACACATCCATGCGTGATAGAAATGTGCATGCATGGCTAGAGCGCAGCTCAAGAAGCAACACTTTACCGCCCACTGCACTGACTAATGTGAAAAGCTTTTTCCCTGTTGACCAGTCAAATCACTGAGCAACTGAATTTGAGGTCATATGCATCTCGCAACAAATCAAGCATCATCCTGAGCTTTCACAAAGATTTTAATCATCGCCAGAGAAACGTAATTAATATGAACGCAGCAGCGCTGTTTTTCTACCCACAGATATATTCAACAGATGAGCTGATAATGATGAACTCATTAACTAGCGTGGCCTTATGAGAAATATCGATCGCTGTGATTTTGAAGCTCCTTTGGGGCGCTTGATCTCATTTATCGTTGGTGGTGCTCAGCGGCTCATAGACTTCTGGCCCAGTCCATCCACACCCATTTAGCCCAAGAGTTCTCCACCTCTTAGCGAGCGCTCCTCCGAATAAGAGGCGCGTTGATTCATTTAATCAGTGTCTGAGTCATGGAGGGGTAGGAGGATGGGAAGGAGGAGAAGAGAGGCCTAAGGCCAGTCTTCTGAATTTAAATACAGGGCTGAAGATTGAACTCGCTCACTCTCAGCCTCTCATTCGCATTTAGCTTTGCCCTGCTGCTCCTTGAGATTACTGAGGGCATTGAGATTGTCCTCTCTTTTTATAGGCAACTCTAGTCACTGAGACAAGCAACTTTTTATGCGATTTGAATTTCACGTCAAGTCACTTTTTTCACACAAGACTTTTTTTTTTTTTTAGAGATGGAAAGCATTCATTTTCACCAGAATTTGTCTATTTTACAGTTAATCGAAGCAAACAAAAAAAAAAGTTAATCAAAAAGTTTATTAGGCACAGCAAAATACAATGACTTTGGTCTTGAGACTTACACTAAATCAAAGCCTATTTTTATTTTTATAGTTTCATACCAAAACAAGTATTGCAAGTGTTACAGTGAGTTTGCATAGGCATGAAGAATGGAAAAGAAAAACAAAAATCAGACAGTAACGGGCAATATCAAAGCCCTTAGTGTGAAATATATAAAAGTCTTCTCGTAAAATACACTTAAATGTTTAAAAAAAAATACACAATAGTCATCTAGAAAAGGGGGAAACGTACATAAACTGAGGGAATGCCCAAAATTTGATGTATGCTCTACCTGTCCTCGGGAAGAAATCTTGTGTAAAGATTGAGCAGATTAATGCATTCGTGTGTAAAAATATAACGTTTGCTATATAGACCTTAGTGCACTCAGCATAGCCACTGCTTATGGAAAAAAGGCAGATTGGTGACTAAGGTACAGGAATGCGTTTAAATGTGTACTCACTAAATCTGACTGATTTTAAGGCTCAATCTACATCTGAAACAATCTACTGAAATGCCTTAAGGGCTGCTTAAATACTATCCATTGCTTTGAACTCGCTCAGGGCCTGCACAGGGTTGACAAACTTCTTTTGAGAGGACCGCTTCACTTTGTTGGTCTGACCATCGTCTTGCTTCTCGCGCTTGACCAGCGGCTTCTTTTCGGGAGCTTTCATCCTCCAGGAGATGGCGGGCATGTTGAGGTTTTGCATTCCTTGAGACTTCTGGTACTTGGTGGAGGCCACGTAGGAGGCCTTCACAGTGGACACCACAGAATTCATCAGATTCTTGGCCGCCTGAATCAGAGACATAGCGCTGTCCACCTGCAAATTGAAAAGACCTTTAAAGGAGTTGCCACACTTTTTGACCATTGAATTCCCATGACACTTTCAACCATTTATGATTATTGTTTATGGATTTCACTTTGAGATTTAGATAGATTTAGATAGAGATTTCAGTTTGAATGTTCGGCATTCATCTTTCAAATAGAAGGATTGAAATGATTATACTTAAAATGTACAAATGTCACAGTTTCTAGCTTGCGGGCAAGTTTTACTCTACACAAGCACAATATCTAGTGGAAATGTTTTATATTTATAATTTATATTTCACTACAGAATTCTCTTTACTTTTCGTTTTAAAATTCACTGATATTTCCAGGTTTTCAAAGACAGTGGAAACCTTGTGAATTATATTAATACCCTGAACTTGTGCCCTTTAATTTGGAACCAGCTATTTTGATAAAATATTTATGTTGGTAACCTTTGCAGGAAAAACACTTTAAGGCAGTGTAATAACACTTATTATATATGCAACTAAGTAATTATGATTAATTAAAATTACATTAATAAAAAAATGGGCAAGCTGCAAATATTACTAAGCTGTAAATCAAAAACAGGAAAATAAATTAGCTTATCTGCGCAAGTTGTTGTTCTTGTGGAGGTACGGATGGGTGAAAATAACTAAGTAATTTTATTTTATTTCAGATAATTAGGTTTTTCACCACAGAGGCATGAGTCTGTATTTCAGTCCTTTTCTCCCTCTCAGAAAATATATGACTTACCCCAGACACCACAAGCTCTCCACCCAGATTCTGCACCTCTGCTTTGACTTTACTGCAGATATTGAGCTGGTGACAGTATAGGGCGATACGCTGCAGATAGGCCAACAGATCCTGCTTGCATGCTGAATCTGGACACTACAGAAAGAGAGAAAGACAGCAATTACTTACTGTGAAACATAAATATTGCAATAATTAAAAAAATTATTTATAAAAATATTTTTATAAATAAATATAAAAAAAGTACATGCAGGGCTTTTTAAGTGTGTGAAAGATGGGTGGTTCAATTCATTCGCTGTGGAAATTTGTGTCACTTTGAAATGCAGACTGTGTGGACCTAATGATACAGATGCACCATTTAATAAACCTGACAAGAAAACACGCCGAGACAGACGTGGAGTCAAACAAGCGTCTGTACTGAAATAGTTCAACTCATATCGCAAGCGAAAAGAGCGTTCAACATGCTGGTTGTTTTGAGGATCTTTGACTGTTGCCTGCGGATACCCTAACGCTCCACAGTCACCTGTCCAACTGCATGTGCTAGTCAAATTCATTCAATTCCCCATCGTGGCAGGTGAGGTGGCCAACCGAGGGCTCACAGCCAAACTGTCCTTATTTTAGCAAACAAAAACAAAAAATCCTTGTGCATCCACCAGAAAACAACAACAACAACAACAACAACAACAAACAGTCTTTTATGCAATTGAGGAATGTGCTTTAGGGAATATTTTGGTGTAAACCCAACCACAGTTTCTCACCAAAGTTGATCTTGCATCAACAGCCAGCTTTACTAATTTTCAAATACAACATTTACTAATTATGGTATTTTCGCGGATGAGTTTCAGGGTAAAATGTTGACGGCAAGTGCCAAACACCCTGAACAACAAGGAAGCGTTGTTAAGGACACCCTACATAATTAAGTGTTAAAAAAAAAAGAAATGATAATGCAGCTCTATGCTTTGATATATAAAAAGATTACATTTAGATAAAACATTTAATATAAACCATTTAAATTAAATAAAAACCATTTAATATATAATAATATTAAAAATAAAAAATTATAATATAATATTATTATTATTAATACTAATAATAAAGTCTGCATATGTACCATATACCAATATTTAAAGGAAAAAAACTAAAAGGCAAAAACAATTTATTACCAGTTAAACCACCAGCCTTTAAAAATAAATTGTTTGTTACAAAGTTCTCATTTGATGGATGCAATGGCAGCAGGTAACTCTGAAGCCTGCTTTTTAGGTCAGGATTTAGCTTGTTGACAAGACACTTTATTGCAAAAACAAACAAAAACAAAAAAATTAAGTTACATCTTTCATTCCCTTTAAAGCAACACCCCTAACTACAACAATACTTGGGGGAAAAAATGGTCAAGCTCACTAAATCAATCAGTTGACTAGACAATAGGGCTGTGTGAGACTATTCGACTACTCTATTCAACGATGCTGCTGCTATTCAACTTGGAAATGCTAGTCATTTAAAAAAAAATTGCACATTTAATGTTTTGCTTTATATTTTTACAAAGGCTACGTTTAAATTACCGTCATGTTAATGTTACATTTTAAAAGTGGATATCTGGAGCAGAAAACAAAATTAAATTTGACCTCAGATTTAGCATGCATTCTTTTTCACTAGTGGCGGGTTCAGAGAAATGTCCACTCGGAAGACAAGCAAGGTGAGGGCGGATTTTGAAAGCCTTTCATGTCAAACTAATATATAACAATTAAGCTTGCTTATAGGCTTGTTATACTACCAGCTATTACGGACAATACAGTATAAAAAAAATTGATATCGGATTAAGGAGAAACATTATAAATGAAACTTACTTGACACTTGAACAGTTTCTAGATCAACAAAGAGGAGTATACGCTTAAATCTATAGTTGTCAGTACACGGCAAACATTCCTTGCAATTTTGCTGCCCATCGTGTGTACAGATACATACACGAGAAGCACGTTCAAACCCGGACATGCAAGTGGTTTCAGTGGACTAACTTTTATTTGAGGAAATCTGTTTATAACAGGCTATTGAGTTTGAACTTATTGGTCCTGCGCTGCCTATTGATTCAGTTGATTTGAATAAAGGTCTATAATGGCTAACGTTGCTTAAGTTAAAAGTTTAAGTTCAATATACAATGATTATAATGCAAAGCAAGCACATCACATGCATCTGACTACTTTTAGTGGCATTCAGTATAGGATTTGATTGTTCATAGATTAAGTAGTCTAATTCAAATGGATCACACATACAGACTGTTTCCAGGGGGAGGGTTTAGACTAGTCGGTTGCAAAATTACCGTTTAAATGTTAATGAAATCAGTCGCTGTGCACATCCCTAATAGACAATGATCCTGCTTATTTCTACATGTTTAAAGCCTGCACTGCAGTGCTGCCAATCGACTGAATACATCACCAGCTCCATTAACCAGTCGTTGGTGCAGTAAAAAGCACAGTACTTGTTTTTTCCCCCATAGTATGGTCATCCAATATCAATACCTCACCATGCTTCACCAGTCTCCAAGGTAACAATACTTTCTTCACCGTGATAATGTTCAATGAGTCTGGCCCCACATCTCTGCATTGAAATGCTCTGAATGAGTAGGACTTGAGGGTGCCTGCACATAATTACACAAAGCCACTTCCCAACAGTGCCTTTATCTCAATAACTCTCCAACTCTCAATAACTCTCCCAAAATGTCACATTTCCATTATTTTAAACAACAGCTAGACTGTAGATGCATACTTAAGTCGCTTAGGGCTGGAAAGACACTCACAGATGTCATATGCATAGTTCTGCACAGCAAAATGCACCAATTACAATTTTATGTAGAACTCTGGTGAACGCAATTTAAGACCTCAGTTATTCAGCCAAGTTAAAATAGTGCTTAGTTAGCCATAATGTATAAAACTGGGGCAAGAAAATCTAGAAGATGTGAAGAACTCATGGCAAAATGATGCCTGTAGGCAATTTGAATTAAATCTAGATGGCCATTTAATATGAGTCTTCCATGTCTATATAATCAAAAACTGATTACAATGCCTAACAACTCTCCCAAAAAAAAACATTATTGAAAAGACTGAAGACTAAACAGTGACAACACCGATTCATTGAAGGATGAACGGGCAACCATCTTCAACATTTACGTTAAATTCAAATATAATTCAAAAAGCTCTATAAACATTTTGCCAAATGAGCTCTCAGCATCCACCCATTCTAATGTTTGAGGCCAGTAATTCAAGATTAAAAAAAGGTGCAATATAAAGCCAAACTTGCAGAAATGTGCCTGCGGGAGATTCAACTGGAGATGCAGCAAAATACAGAGTCTGAGTCAGGCCATCTTCACCATACTTTAATAATCATCAGTCTGTCTATACACCCCACTGAGAGAGAGAAGGGCAGATAGACAGGCACAGACTGTTAAGAGACAAGACAGAGAGACAGGGAGACAAAGGAAGATGGGAGACAAGTGGGCGAAAAGAGTAGGATGCGAGGAAGAACAGGGGTGAGAAACATGAAGAGAGTGATAGTGATGAAGAGGGCAACAGGCTGCTCACCTTTCAAAACCACCTGAGAATTAGCTGCCATTTGATCACAGTATTTCACTGAAGTTTTGCTTGTTAAAGGTAAAGTGTGAGATTTAGGTGCTACTAGAAGCACTATGCGGAACGCAAAAATAATTGTTTCCAAACTGGTCTCCGAAACACTCCTACCAGTCAGTGAATGAATGGTTTAGTTTTAGCGTTTCTGGATATCACAGGAACACTTTTCAATTTATATATATTTCTTGTAATTATACACGCATACATAAGAATACTTTGATAAACAGAAAAGTTCAAAATCAGCATTTATTTGAATTTTAATTAAGAATTAATTTATTGTAAATGCAAATGTATATTGTTAGTATACACACGCATGTATAAATAAATGCATTATATACTTTTTCATACACTAAAATAAAAGTATTATAAATGTATAGACATTTATAATTTATAAACTATATAAAAAAAATAAGAGACACAAATGCTAAAAAAAGGCACTTTCTTCGCCTAAGGAAAAAGTCTGTACTGAGTCTGCTTCACCTACAGTATTACAAGTATTTGCTGACTCTGACTGCAGGATACTGTAAAAGCATTTTGTGCCAAGGGTTGGAGGGGAGGATTACATTCACAGCAATACAAAGCAGGAATTTTCTTGCCTTTAAGGGCTTCTCACCCCTACATCTGGCATGTTGCATGTTAATCCAGCAACAAGTCTGGCTATGCTGTGAGCCCCAGCAGTGCTGCTGGAATATTCAGCGGAGTATCTCTGACTGCTTTGGCGTTCACCATTTCCACTCCAGCTGGCTCAAAGCATTCTGGGATTTGTAGTAAAGATTATCCAGCTGGGCACATCATCACTCCCCAGCGGGAAGTCAGGATGTCTGGGCATGTCTGGGCAGAACTTTCTCCCTCTCTCTAGCTCATCATAAAGAGCCAGCAGGGGCACAGCAGTGTCTTTATTTGAACACAGAAAGCCAGAGTGGCCGCCTCTCATCTGCTTTACTATTCCACCCATTATTCCAGCAGTCATTAATAAAGCCCCACATTTTTTGTCAATCACTGAGCTGCTTTTCATCCCTAGAGCTAGAGAACTTACTGCAGAGGAAGTCAGACAAACAGCAGAACGAGTCAGAGAAAGGGAAAGGGAGAGGGAGAGGACGGCGGTGGTGAATCAGAACAGAGCCCTGCTAAAATGAAACCTGCTAAGCATACCAATTAGAGGCTCGACTCCTGTTTGAGACAGCTCGAATTGGCCCTTTGAAAGCATCACTTGTGCATGCTCAGCTGCTGAATTCATCCAAGTTGAACAGGAAATGCAGCCTGACTGCCCTGACCTAGACGCATGTGAATACATGATGCACATGTCAACCAAAAGTCCTCCCTGCTTGCTTAAAACATTTTCTTCCTCCACCTGTGAAGGCTGTATGCAGATCACATGCAGTTTTGCCAATGCTGCTGATTACGTGGCCAATTTTCATTGTGCTAAATGTGCTAAAACAGCGTTTTTATCTTTTCTTTAGAAGTGCAGTGTCCGGTAAGTCCCTTATCAGACTGGCCCAAGAGCTGATTCTGCATTCACCCATCCCTTCTTTAAAAATGAGC
Source organism: Rhinogobio ventralis (assembly GCA_039654625.1). Classification (NCBI taxonomy): domain Eukaryota; kingdom Metazoa; phylum Chordata; class Actinopteri; order Cypriniformes; family Gobionidae; genus Rhinogobio; species Rhinogobio ventralis. Next base: position 27,680,350 of record CM077198.1, on the reverse strand, counting down.
AACTTCTGAGAAGAGTGTTCTCCTTAGGAAACTGAAATAACCCTAGAGTACACAGTGTAACCTTACTATCAACATCAGCCCCACTTCAACCCCCTTAAAGCAATGTAAATGCACACACTTAAGAGATGTTACCTTGCTTGGTCGCAGACTTTTATAAAAATTTACTTTAAGGAGACTGATTCTGGTTGAGACAGAGGACAACTGAAATGCACGTTTGAATGGTTCGCGGAGCACTTTTTACAGGTATCAAGCCCAGTTCACACTGGCGATTTCCTGCGACACAAGCGACAGTGACTGTTTGCGACAGAATATAGGCGTATCACGCAACGGGAGATGCACAACAAAAGTTCAAAAATTTCAACAATGCAAATTAGAAGCGAATTTCGCAAGCGACAACCAATAGGAGTGAAGACTGTCAGTAGAGCTCACGTCACTGTCTCAGGTGCAGGCAAGACAGACAGGACAGAGTACCGGAGTGATTTCACTGTATTACATGATTTGACTAACCATAAATGGATGTAATAAAATGCGTGGAAAAGAAACCGTCGCAGTCTTAGCAAGTTTGATTCATACATTGATAGTTTGTGTTGTTAATTATGATGTAGTGAGCAGTTTAGCACTTCTGCAGTTCTTATTACAGTTCCCCCCGCTATTATTAGGGACAAGATGATTGTCAAATTTGAATGACGTTTTAGTAATTTTTGACAGTATGAGTGAGTTTAATTTGTTGATAGACCGATCGTTAATCTAGTTAATGCACGGAGCACTGCTGTAGCTGTTATATCACTTTCCAACAGCAGAATGCTATTTTTAATTCTTTAAAGTCTAATTCCTAGTCAAATAGTCAAAAGACTAGCGACATACAGGGACAATGTCGCTGGTGGTGTGAATGGGGCTTCAGTGAAAGAAAAAAAATCACCTCTTGCTCATATACACTGGCTAATAATGCAGGTTGCTGAAAATTAATGGGCTGTCCTTAAAGTGCACTTCTTTTCTAAGAAATAATCCTGCCAGCGAAGTGTTAAAAAGTAAACTCTGGCACTCTTAGCACCTTAGTTAGACAGGGTAATAGAAAAGGTGTCGCCATTATGTTTCTCACCTGCACCATCAAAAGAGGTGAACTAATGCTAATCAACTGACCTGGATACACTCAAATGTGTACTACAGTATTTATGGTGCTGGGAAAGATGCTACATGATAAACATCATTACAGCTACATTTATATAATAATTAATAAATAAATAAATAAATAAAAATAAAATAAAAAAAGATACTTCCCTGTTTTTCACTGTTTTTCTTATAGGCTCTTTATACAAAAAAGGGTTAAAGTTTGTTTTTAATTGCCCATAAAAATAAAACAAATCCTAAAAAGGTACAGTTCACAAAATATTGTCATCATTTATTCACCCCCATGTTGTTCCAAACCTGTATGACTATTTCTTCGGTAGAACACACAAAAAAAAAAAATGAAATTCTGAAATTCTGATGTCCAATGTTGTTTTGAATCCCACTGATTTTCATTATTTGGACAAAAATGGTTGAAGCATTGTACAAAATATATTTTGTATTCTGCAAAAGAAAAAGTCATGCAGTTTTTATTTGGAACAACATGAGGGCAAGTAAATGAAAGACTTCTCATTTTTGGGTAAACCATTCCTTTAAGTTCAAGCTATACTGCTGCAGTGAGCAAGTTTCACTCTACATATTCATAAAAACAGAATTGTTGAAAGAGAGACAGAACTGTTTTCTCTCTCTCTCTCTCTCTCTCTCTCTGCAAATGTGTACATTATATTGTGTAAATAACACGCTGTCCTCTGGCATGGAGGTAAACAATGAGTGGAAAAAAAAAAAAAAAAAAAAGTTCAAAACAACGTCACTATTGGGATTGATGAGCGGAAGGGAATGCAGGTGTTGGAAAAAATAACGGATTTCACACCTCAATGTTAAACATATCCAGCTATAAAAATGAGTAGGAAGGTCAGGCGGCATCACATTAAATGTCATCTGGCCTGCTGAATTCCATTCTAAATGGACTGCGGTAGTAGAACAGCACAAGCAGGGTTCTGACCTTTCTCAACACATCAGGGAAGAGAAATGCCAGTTTCCCTTATTTACTGACATAGCAGCATTTTAATGTAGAGCAGCCGTGATTATAAATGGAGCATCTTGTGTAATGCATTCTTTTGTGGGTTTGCCCACTAAAGCCTGAGGAGATATTGATACGCTGCTCGCTCCACTCCTCTCGAGAGGAGATGGAATGAGTTGTACTAAACAGAGCAGATGACATATGGAGGTGATTAGAGCAGTGATGAAATCGTTCTGCCCACCCATAGGTCTTCTGCGAGAGAATTTCCATAGATATGATTACCTGGTGTTTATATGTCCCAAAACACAGAAAGAGTTACCAATTGTCTTGCACACTGACAGACTTTTGAAGTTTAAAGAACTTCCACAAAAGAACAGTGTAAAATCACTCAAGATTTTTTTAAAAGCTTCCTGTCTGCCAATCTCCAGAGGTTAACAAAAAAATTCAAGAGGATGCCAAGTGGACTACAATTAAAAAAATTAATCTTCAGAAGCAAACATTTATTTATTGCTTTACAGCATGTCCAGAAGCATAAAAACATGCATGTAAACAACACATCTGCTGCAAAACTGCCTTAGTAATTTTAATAAAAAGAAAACCATCTGCAGCAAGCAAACTTCATCTTCAATAAACATATGCTGGAGAAAGTTTGAGAACAACGCAGGTGGATTTTTGACGTACTGACTGTGACCCATAGAAGAAAAGTTTCTGGACTGCAAGCTTGATCTTCCAGCACATCTCTCAGGTCATTTTGGATTGTATTTACAGGCTGCGCAAGCTACATGCTGAAATACAGATCTGGAGGAAGTGGTGGATACAACAGCAATAAAACAGATATCCTGCATAGATTAAAAAATACAAACAATTACGTAAATTATATTTTTACAGAGGTGAAAGAGGGCCAGGGAATTCAGCCCACTCAATCATCAGTATTCTACGTACAAACTAGAAACGGAAAAGTACCCAAGGCAATCGAAGGTTCATTTTAAAAGCACCTGTTAATATCAAAGTAATTTTTTACCGAGATAAAAGATTAATCTTGTAGTTTCTTCAATAAAGAGAACTCTAATGCACTTGGAGAGAAGAATGTCCCTTCATGTGGCTAATGTGTTTTATATTGCGTTTAAATGGTCTGGCGGTGCACTTGTTTTTTAAATAGCTAAAGCCATCATGGACCATCATAATCAATCAAGTGGCATTTTAAACAGTGATGATCTTGCTTCCATCCAAACAACTACCTAAAGAAAAAAAAAAAAAGAGACTAATATTTGCAAGTGCCAATTCTATCTGTCTAATAACGAGGGAAGAGTTATAAACTCAATCATGATGACAGAGGAAAAAAATTCTTAGATCAGTAACTCCCATTTAAAAATGTGAAGTTTTCTGATGAAATATCAGATATGAATCGTGTGCCTTATATGTGCATCACTGGAGAAATTGAATAGCCACAGCATGACATGGCAAATGCTGCCAACACGTCTGCCAAAATAGACAATCATTTCCCTAACAGTTATTAATAGGACTGCCTGCTCCACACGCATATTTACAAGCACCTATTTCACACGCTTTATACTGAGACCATTAAACAACTCTCTCATTTCACCAAATTACAAATCGTACATTGAAATGTTGTGCTGTGTGATTTTTTTAATACTGAATTTTTTATTTGACTGGACATAACTAGAAAACAATGGATGTGTTCCAAACATGGTGATCATGCCAAAAAATGCAGCTCGTTAGATTAAGACAGCAATTTTGTTAATATTCTCAAAAATATAGAAAATATGTATTCTCTCCATACTTTCTAATAATTTGTACTAATAACAGGCAGAAATGACAGGCAGATCTGTTTCAGGCTGTTCAGGTTAGCAGGATGATGCACTACACTTGTTAAAAGGTGCTATGGAACTGGACTGAGATTAAAACAAATGTCTAAGGAACTCCCAAGTCTTGAGTTCTTCTCACAGCAGAGTATGATGGACAAAGAACCAACATTGGCCACTTGGACACTCGAATAGACTCTTGAATTTTCACTTATGAATTGGTTTATCCCTCTCATATTCCCCCACAGCAATCCTTTAAATTGCCTTTAAGTTCCCCATTGACCTCTATCACAGAATAAGGATTTTTAAAACTGATTTAGATTTAGCCCAATTTGTTAAATGAACCACAAACTAATTTGTGATAAACAACTTACTGAAGAGACTCAACTATGAACATTTCACATTTAATTCACAGATCAAACACTATGACTTGCAAGAACATATACATATTTTACAGGAAATGGGTGTTTTAAATTACTTGGAAGAACTTTTTTTGGCATTTCGATGACCAGGATTCTAAATAATGACCTCTACCTTTGGGGATTTTAAGGATGTGTTGTAGCTACCTTAATGCGTCATAGGCAGAAAGAAAATTGTAGAAATTTAAGTTGTACAATTGTACATTTATAGCTGCTACAACGCTGAATACTTAAAGACAGCACATTTCAGTTCAAGAACATTTCCTAACAAAAAAAAAAATATATATATTTCTATGTAGCTTCTGTAATTGAGTAAAATAGGAAAACTGGCTAAAGGTCTGAATACCTTTGAATAAATACTTCTGCAAGGCACTTTATATACACAAAATGTTAAAAATATGATTAAAGAACCCAATGAAAACAAACACTGCTAATAAATCACAATTATGCCACAAAACCAAGAGCTGGTGGTCATGTAAGGTACCTTGAAGTGCTGAGCTGAGAATCTGTGAGAACGCGTCTTGATTTTGTTTTTTGCTCTTCTACTGTAGAGGGGTAAATTTACAGGCTTGTCACCGTTAAGCAGCCAGGGGCCAGAACTGGGATTAATCTAACCTGTGGTGGTGCCTATGGATCGCCATAAATCTTCCCTGATTGAATGTAAATTGGAAAACTATGTATGTCGGTATACATCACTGGAATAAAGCACATGTGCTGCTGCCCGCAGGTCCGCCTCGCTAAAATATGCAAACCTGGTGTTGCGCGATCATGTCCGTGTGTGGCGGTTTCATGCCTTCATGTGCGTGCATGTAGGGCAGAATATTTATGGGCAGTGTGGTGGCTTAGACATTTGCATTATAAATCTCAATTACACTGCATTATTTGCTCAGCTCTGTGCTCAGACGAAATCTTCAGAAGTTGCCCCTGTAGAATCTGCTCGTAAATTCTTAATAAACTGCAGTGCAGACCTTTGTGTGGCAATGACCTAAATCCTGCATCCTCATCTATGCAGTACACTCATTTCTTTAAACTTTAATTAAGCTCTGTTACAGCCATTTAAGTGATTTTTAAACCTGCTGAAATCTTCTGGCAGCACCCTGCAACAATCTAAAACCTGTCCTCATCCAACAGCTAGATGTTTCAAGATGGAGGTCTGATTCTCAAACGAGAATTTAAAAGACCTTTCTATACTCATTACTGATCACCCACACTATCCGCTTTGGTATCTCTGTCTTGTTTGCATCCTTGGGTGGCCTCCAGATGCAGAGGAGTATATGTTGTCACATCCTTATTTTGAATAGTTAGGTTTAAGTTTCCTGCTTGAACACATTTTAACTAGAAGAGTTATGCAATACAATTTATGGTTTCAACTATTTTTTTCATATCACTTTCCCCCCCATCCTGTTTCATCCGGTTTACCTGTACAAGGTGCCTAAAGAATCTTTTGAATTTTGGCATATTCAACTTTCTACTGATATTTTTGGCCTATCAACACATGCCAGCTCTGCTGTGGTGTCTGTTGGCAATCTCAGATGTAACAGAAGTACATGACATGACAAACTAGACAAGCAGTCAGGAGTGATGCTATAGCCCACCACTGTGTATTCTGTGGCAGGGCTTTGATATGACAAAGCGAGCGAGAAGGACAGAGTGTTGGGTGGTTTGGCAGTGCCATGATTATTTGCTTTCCATCCCTCCGCAGGCTCCTCTAAATCTGATGATTCATCCTTCTGTATAAGGAACTGCTTCCCTTTGTTCATTTTTCAACAGTTAGCCTCTGGCAGTCTTGTCTGCACAAGAAAGTGTGAGGAGCAGTCTAAATATAGGCATAAACGTATATATTTATAAAAAAAAAAGAACAAGCTGCCACCTGGTAATTACGCTTCTAATTAAAGACGAATCCCACTTAATGAATTCAGGTCTCACAAAGGGCTTCCCATCACTCTTTCACTTTTTCTTCACCTACTGCCCTCAATTCCTCTATTCGCAGGCAGGCAGGATGGGGGGGGGGCATTCGGGACTGGGCTGGCTACAGCCGTCTGTGGAGTTGCTCACACCCTTTTAAAAGCTGGAGGGGTCGCACTCGGACACAAATTTTTTACCTCAATCAATGCACAGTAATTCACACCATTCAAATCCCTAAATACACTCGCACAGCATACAAAATTAAATGTTCGCCAAGTACCAAAATTAATAAAAATCTGTTCGAGAGAGATGAAGGCTAGCTTGTTTCACAAATATGCAAAAGATCTTTTTAGTAAATAAATTATTGTTATTATATTATTAAAATATACATTAAAATAGTAAAATGTAATATCATTAGCCTGGCTCCGCCCTCCTACGTACTTCCGCTCAATTTTCATTTTACTTCAGTACGTCGTCTGGGTTTGCGGTATATTTGCTGGTTTTCTCCGGTCAAATTTTAACCGGTCCAATCAGCTAACAGAGGGAGTGGCTGAGAACGATGACATTGATGTCGTGCCAAACGTTAGCGATTGGTTATGGCAGATCCAGAGTGGCTCTGGGCAGATCCAATAGTTTTAAACTTCAACAGAGTACCCGCCTTCAAGGAAGTTAACGCTTGTCAATGGAGAGTGGCCAGACTCTCTGTACCAATGAAATGTACGAGAGTCTGGTAGGACCAGGATATAATATTATAATAATAATATGTAATAAAATCGGTCATCATTAGGGATGCACTGATACCAGTATCAGGCCCGATACTGCACTTGTGTCATTAAAATGCGCCGATACCAAAAACCGATACCATGCAGCATGTATACAGTGTTTGTGTGTCCACTGTCCAGAATAAGAAACACTGACAACAGAGCAAACAAACAGCATAGCTGCTGTTCATGAGTTGATAAGCGAAATACGCGGAGTGGATTCAGCGCACAGTGGCACAGATGCAAAGGTTTGTCAAGCACATCCCTTTTTACAGGCGTCACTGGAAAGTTTGTAGTTCTGTCGGATGTGTCAAATAGCAAAGAAAGTAAAACGAGGAACATTAGTACTAACGTTAACTGGCAGTAAAGAGAGAGCACACACACTTCTGTTGCATGCTCTTGATTACTGATCGCTCACTCAGCCCACGAGTAATTTGGATTAAAACTAAATCGTATAAGTAAAAACATGAACTGTTACATGATTTATGTATAACGAGAGGTTCCTTACATAATTACAAGAAAGCGGCACAGTCATCGCATTACGTTTAAGTAGTTTTCTGTGCATAAACACCCGAAGTGCGGGCCTAGAAAGCTGCCTCTCAGACAGAGGACCACGAATAGCATACCTAATGGAGTTCTTTCACGTCTTCTAGCGATTGAAAGGACAAATTCACACCAAATTGTCAAAATGCCCATATCTGCGAGTATCCTTGTGTCGGTTATGTCTTAAGTGAATGTAAACAGTTGAAAAAGAAAGCGCATGTGTAACAGTATGTTGGATACATGCAGCTCTTGAAGTGATATTAGCCTAATAATAATTTTTTTTTAAAGAAAAATAAAAAAATATTGTGCTGAGCCCTGCTGGAGCAGCTCTAAACATTCACTTTGCTATTAAATGAAAGATAAAATATAAGAGAGCAATAGAATGAACAGTGAAAGTAACAAAAGCTCCAACAATACATTTTAACAGGCATAATTAGGTGTGAAAATAACTGAAGGAAATATCTATTTGCTAAACAAATTAAGCCTAACTAATTTGATTCATATTTTTTGGGTTTCTCTACCCAATATTTTTTAAAATTACAAATGCATTAAATATACAGGTATCGGTACTCTGTATCGGCAAGTACCAAAAATGAAAGTATCGTATTAGCAAAGTTCTGTAAAAAGTGGTATCGACGCTTCCCTAATCATCATCATCATTATTATTATTATTATTATTATTATTATTATTATTATAAGCAGTATAAATGTATTCTTATATATAACTTAATAGCATATTAAAAGTAAAAAAACAACGAGAATATTACAAAAAAATTGCATGGTAAATTCTCATCACCCGTGGCATTGGCACGTTCATTTTAAATGCGTCCTACACGCAAATCAATCCTATTTCTCAACAAATTGGTGGGTTCAGTATAATGGACAACGTTTACAAAACAATGCATTTTCATTTATGTGCCAGTGTGTGCAGAAAAGCAAACACATCCACAGACATGCAAGCACCTGCACAGTACCCATCTGTTTTTTGCAGGGGATATCATTGTATTCACTGCACTGAATAAGCAACATCAAAGACATTGTGGGATGTGGCTGTCTATAAAAGCTTTCACTATCTCTGAACTGGACATTTAGTATTCCGCTCCAATTGGGTCAGTGCAGGTAACATAACTACAGACTTGAAAAGTGGAGCTGCTTCACGTCGGATCAAAGTGCAATCTAAATAAAATATCAAAAGTGCAGAGCTTTAGTGTGCATGAAGGCTGCTTATTATGCAAGATTATGTTAAAGGAATCTTTTTGAAAGCACACTGCAGATGTTCCCAGGCATGGCTAATTAACACCCATGCGGCAAATAGGATAACGGCGCGCATCTTTACATTCCCTCCCTAGGTGCTGCACTGCGCTGCATGGGCGAAACATGCTTGCCACAAATGCATGAACTCAAGAAATTAGCATTTACGTGATACAGAGCTTCACAAGTTCTCGGTGCCAACCCTTTAGTGTAACAGTACAGAGTGTTAAAATGTCTTGTAGTTCTTAAAAACATACACTACGAGTGCTATTGGCCAATCAACTGGTAGACTGCATGCTGCACAGCGATGTTAGCACAGCGTGAGACACTCTTTTAATTAAATGACAAACAGAGGAGAGGCCTTCGAGGAGGGATGAGTGATGGGTGATGATTCTTGCTATGCAAAACCCCCTTCCTGAGCTCACAATATCCCTTTTAACTGCGCTATTGAGAAGACGAGAAAAAATCTGAAAGAACCCTTGCAGCACATACGGCGGTTTGATGTTTACTGGAAATGTTCCCATATTATTTTCACGAAGCCTGTGAACCTGTCATTGTCACTCAGCTTAAGGAATAAGAGGAGCTTTCCAGGAAAATAAGTGTCGGACTGTGGGGATTGAATTTACAGACTCATAGTGCTGTCTTTACCATCACGGTCTGTGTTCCGATTTTCGAAAGGTGTTGGAAATAAGCCAGGGATACGAATTGGTTGGGAGATAAATTATGCACTGTTGCGTTCCACTGTAGTGCTTCTTAAGGATTAAGATCCTCAAGTAAAACACAAGAGCTTGGATAATTCACCAAAAGATGATCATGCTTTTTCCTGCAAAAGACTTGTGAGAGTTTAACTTACTTGATCCGCAATAGCGCGGCCCAGCTTGTCCATTCTTGATCCGGCTTCAGCAATTTTCTTCGCAGCACTAATCACATCAGAGGTGTTTTTGAGTGGTCCTTTCCCCCTGAAGAAAAAAGATAGCAGTTTCATTCACAGTTGCTGTTCTGTGTGCAGTCTCATGTGACATGCTAGTGAGTATGTGTGAGCATGGATGATACACGTCAAGACGTCAACACGTTTGACATAAAAATGGCTGGTCATACTGACAAGGTTCAAGAAAAGAAAAAAAAAACAGGCTCTCGTTTCACAGCCTCACACTCAGGAACATAGCGCAGCATGAACAAGGCTTTTTGGGAAAGACGAGATCAGTTAGCTTCCAATTGATTAATCTCATTAAGGAGGAACATCCCCTCCAACATGCTTCCATTCACTAGTAGCCTGAAGACTTTGAGGGGGGTAAGAATGAACGAGAAGCAAACAGACAGACAGATGGCGTGAGCTAGCAACAGCTCCCACCCACTTCTATGATGTCTGGTCAGCTTCCTGGGGTCAATGCCACTTCAGTTCATTAAATAGTTCTGGCCTCATCAATCCCAGTGTCCCATCTCAGCCCACCCCCCCGCAGCTCCCTGACTACGATTCGGCCAGTCATTTGCCAGTTCTGTGTGCCCACAAGGGACTGCGGGGCACAGTTGGCAAGTGGCACAACCTGGATTCAAAGCTGCTCTCTTCAGGCTAAACTGAACAATCCAACCCACAACAGATGGAATTTTGTGTTTTTGCTCTTTTTCTACACTCACCCCTCCCCATTGCAGTTCTCTCTCTCTCTTTCTACACTGTTCAGACAGGGTCCTCCTGGCAGCACTGCATCCATCAAAACAGTCACCGGAGATAGTGTCTCAAAAAGAAAACGCACCCCACAGTGCGACCAACACTTCTAACATTTTGAAACCCAAAGAACGGGTTATTTTTATGTTGCTTTGCTGGTGGCCCACCCATAACCCGCCCTAGGTAAGAGCGTGGCCACTACAAGGTGACTGTCAAGCAAAGGAGACTTCATCTCGCTTGACAATCCCACACTCAGATATGCAAATCTGACTGAGTGCCCATGAATTAGCCACTGATACTGGTTCCAGATGGGGGTAGTGCAAGTGTGTGTGTGTGTGTGTGTGTGCGATATAGCAGCTCAAGCACTGGACCACAGCATGCACAGACAGGTGGCTCCAAAATATGTGACACAAATCCAGGCGACGCATGCTTTATTCATGAGCAGAAAAGGACATAAGCAGAATTGGTAGCAAGCCGCTTCTCTGCAGATATTGAGGCCGGATAAAGGCTCCCGAAATCAATTTCCTCTTTATAGCATTAACCTTCATGGGACTGTGTACCCATTCAAGGTCGAGGGGCAATAATTTGGGAGTGGGCTGAATTAACTTGCCAAGACCTTCACTCAGCACATTTCTGCAGGTGACACCAGCACAGATTGCCATTTTTCATGCAAATGCCACCAAATCTGACAGATGTACTACAGCCTTGTTGCTTTTTACCCGTGACAATGACAGATTTCTGGGGGCCTTCAACAAGAGGTATGAGTGTCTCCATTTCACCTTAAACAGAAATTATACAATTCACCTGCCCAAAACAGAAGATATACACGAATGATGTTTAGGGAGCAAAACAATAAATTAAAATAATAACGCAAATAGTTTTACATTTTAATGAACATAATAAATATATAATTTTTGCTGCTTTCCCCAGGTTTTTGAGATAAGGTTGAGTGACAGCCATCCTACAGTCATTACAATGTGTGCAATATTGGCGAGTGGTGTCCTCAGCACGATTCATTTTAAGAAAGGGTCTTGGTTAGCATAGGCAGGGAGAAGCAATAGACCAAGACAATTTCTATCACTCTGTCACACACACAGTGTCCTCTGGGAGAGCAGATGGCAGTCACTCTCAGGTGTGTGGCCCATGAGCTTGCTGTCACACCTAAAATGACCCTTTCCGTGATTCTGTCAGCATACAGGAGAGGAATTCAGGAGACCTTTTCTTGTGCACAGCAGCTCCTGCCCTTTGTTTTTAAATAAAAAATTTTAAGAGAGCAAAAGATTTTTTCCCCTTTCTGGGATCACGTATGATGGAAAGAAAAAGAGGCAGGCAAATGAGGCAGGTAAAAAGCCCAAGAAAAAAAATCCACAGCTCATTTGTTTCCATTGAGAGGGAAAAAAAGATTCCATGAGATTGAACGAGTGCTTGTCTCAGTTAATATTAGACCCAACTAATTGATGGCCAATTTAGGTAAATGACAGGGGAAATTAGGTATAAAAAAACTGATTTCACCAGCCTCTCTTTCAATATTGGAAAAGTTTTCCCTTTAAAAACGCTAGTGCACATTTCATTGCCAATGCAAACTGCCATACAAACCGCCATACAAACCAATATAAAGCTGAAGCACTGAGCCGGGATGCAGTGAAACCGGAGCAGCAGTGCATGGCCAGAGAGGTCTATTGAGTTGAGTCTAAAAGAAATGTGTGTGTGTTTGTGTGGCAGTTGAGCAGGGAAGAGGGTGGTTTGCGCTCACCTGGTGAAGTCTGTCATCTCCATCATGATCATGCACATCTGCTTGGCCAAAACGATGATGTCATTTCCGCTGTCATCCCACTTGGACACCTCAGCGTCCAGCTTGCTCTTCTCCTCCTGGAAACTGGCCACCTGCTCGGCAATTTTCGCCTTCTGCTCCTGGGGTAGCTGAGCCATGATGGCCTGCCAATTCCAAAGAGAAGCCCATATATAAAAAAAACTTGCATAAATTTGCTCACAATATGCTGATCTACAACTGTTAATGATGAAAAGAGATGACAAAGGATAAGCAATTAAAAAATAAAATTGATGTTCAATCCCCCTTCCTGCTCATTTCTTTGCCTCTCTCTTACACCTTCCGTTGTCCTTACCTCCTCTCTTGCTCTCTTTCTCTCATTTCTTGCATGACCGGCCTGGCCTGGGCAAGCAAGAGAGATTTTACAGCTTTTGGCTGGTGGCATATAGGCTATGAAACATTCCTTTAATTCTATAAAAGGTTCACAACCTTTTAGAACTATGCTGAGCAATGCTTTCTATTGAATGTGTGCCACTGCATTAGGTACAAGAATCAACCGAAAAAGAGCATGATAACCTGATATATCTTTGTTAAAGGGGTCATGAACTGCATTTTTTTTTATTGTTTTATGATGTTTCCTGGGGTGCACTTATAATGTTAGAATGGTTTTTACATTAAAAAAAAATCATAATTTATAAATAAAAGGCATTTTTCCTACCCTGATTTTAGCCTTCTGCTCTGAACGCTTTGTTTTAAGGGGCGTGTCCGCTGGGAGACTTCAGTGTAAACACCCACTGCTGTGATTGGCTAACGTCTTTGCATTTGAAATAGTATTACTCCCTCTTTTAGCTCGTTTTTACAATTAAAGCTCTCATGGTTAACTAATCATGAAAAATGTTAGCATTACATTTAGATTATGGCATTATATTAAGATTGTGGCATGAAAGGTTGCAGTGATGATCATTGTAGCTGATCACACACATGCTGAGCGCATGAAAGCAGCGATCTCGTCATTGCAACTCAGTTTCTGTACACTAACGAATGCTTTCATCTTCACTAACAGTGCAAACGTGATATAGTTAAGAGTTTCGAGTCACTGATAAACGCGTCACTGATAAACTCCTGTTTGATTAAGAGGTTCAGCGCGTGCTGCTCAAACGATTGCAAAGGGAGCTTTCTTTGATCGCTCTTTATAGAATTTAATCACTGTTAAATAACAGATTATCTGACTACATGAACCACCACATTTCAGATCAGGCATTAGAATGTTACTTGTTGCATTACTGTTGAACCCAGTCACTGCACAATATTTTGTAATCCTCAACGGCATGTTTATTGCTTTGTAGCTCGATGGTTTAACACTAGGCCTATGTTGCATGCGCGAATCTGTGGGCAGGGCTAAACAGGCAGTGATGAAGTAGGCGTTGATATTCTTCTGCTGAGGCGGTGCGTGCCTCCCTTTGACGTCATAGATCCCTACTTTGAAAAATCTGTCGTTTGCTGGGGCTGGTGTCTATAAAAGCTTTTCTTTGATTAACAAGGAAGTTTTCAACTCTGAAACTTACAGGATATTCTTATATTACCATGACCTTTTATATATCAAAAGCTCAAGGGAAAGTTGATTTCTCAGTTCATCACCCCTTTAAATAACAGTGTGCTAACCAGGTATGGTATGATATAGCAACAAGCTTTTTTGTTAATGTAATGCTGATAGAGAGAGAGATATAGATAGATATAGATATAGATATAGATATATATATAAAAAAAATTATTCAGCAGCGGCACATATTGATGAAAAGTGACAGTAAAGTTATTTAATATGTTACAAAACTTCGAATAAATGCTGGTCTTTTGAACAATAAAAAGTATTTCAGTTACCACAAAAATATTGTGACAGGTTGAACAATTATGAAAAATCAGACCACCTTAATTGAGATCAACCTTTCTTGCAATTTCTCAATAAGAATTTTATTTTTTATTTTTACGGCCTCGTAAACTACATTTTCTCTTTAAATTTAGAGCACTGGCACACACATGGCACATATTGTTGCAGCTGACTGAAAGGGATTCCCACTGGAGCTAGGGACTAAATCAAAAGCCTCTGGGGGGATAGAACAGGAGGCTGGACAGTGATTACAGACTTCTATAAATCACATTCTCACTTAAGTACAACCTCCACTGCCCCGTTTTCTACAACTCCGTAAACAAAAATATAACTCGCTTCCCTAGCAACAAGATTCAATGGAAACTGTAAGTCTTCTGCAATACTTTTATCTTTAACAAGAGCTTTCTGTTTAAGTCTTGAGCTCTTAAAGTCTCCTGCCATCCCCTAGACGATTAGGGCTGAATAATTTTTTTTGTTTTCATCAACAGGCAACACTTCATGGAAAAGGAGGGTGAAAGGTCTATAATTATATTCGCTCAAGCTTGGGGAACAAAGAATATGCGACCAGCACAACGAATGTAAATATGAACAGATGACAGTCTTGCACGACCAGGAACAATTCTAACTGACAAAAGGAAATGCAAAATTGTAAAATGTATTTTTAAAATTTTTGGGTTACATATTGCTCTTCCATTTGTGCTGTCACACAAATTGTTATCAGGAACTCAAAAGAAGTGCTCAAAGGAAAAGCTGGCACTCTCACTAACAAGATCCCCAAACACAACTTGGTTCCCGTTATCTCTCTCACAACGCTGAATTTAAAAAAGAAAACAGGATGCCAATCATCTGCAGTGTCTGCCATCACCACAGCTGTGGACTACAGAATATATTCAAACTAATAATAATAATAATAATAATAATAATCAATATATATATAAAAATATATACATTATATATATACACATACACACTGTTCCTTCCAGCTATGTCAGGATGGATTTTCATAAGCATTACCAAGGCAACAGAGGAGGATGTGAAGGGAGGGGGTGAGAGAGAGGAGGAATGGAGGGTAGAGAGGGGGCGAGGTTTGATGTCTGTTTCGCTGGTGGCAACATCGGGAGTGCTGTTGACACGAAATTCAGGACAGAATCTTAAAAACACTGATTCAGAGTTCCTGTGCTATTGGAGCTAAACAGTGAAGCAAAGGTGGATTTGTCCGTGACGCTGCAAATCTGACCTGTGAGTAGAACATATAACACCTTCAAATGCGGTCTACGACTCTGTAAATGGACTGTGATAAAGTTTTATTATAGAAACTAGTATGTCCCAAGACAGATTCCATCCAAGTAATTCGTCCTGTAATTTGAAGATCAAGCTTGACACCTTCTGACATCCCTAAGTGGCTCCATAAACTGGCAAGTTGTGAAATCAAAGCTCTGATGTAAACTACAAAAGAACAATCTCTCACCCGAGCGCTCTGTCCAGCGATGAGCTGATCATCTTCTGTCTGCGTGCTGGTCCTGCTGCGAGAATCAAAGTCTTCTGTCTCAAAGTCTGAGTCGTCCAGTTCCTCTGGGGTCTGCCGGGGGAGAAGAAAAGTGTAGGGATGGGGAGAGATATGAAGTGTTAGCAAGCTCTTTCAACAACTCAAGTCACTTATGACCTATAGCAAATGCTTATCAATAGTAGTCTTCCATGGGAAAGTAGAAGCCATAAAATGCATTTGTAAATAATAATTTCTGCCCATCAGGCACATGGTCTACTGGTTAAAGCATATGCTCTGATATGTTTAGCCATGTGCTCCACATTATTTCCTGTCCTCTCTAATATTTCTCTTACGATGTCAATAAAATGGTAAAATACACAAAAACGAAATATAAAATTTTTTAATGCGAGTTGAGATACCACTTAATACTAGCAAGTTGTGGATGATTGCCTTTGCTAAGAGGTTGCTTTGGTGGTTTTTAGCACATTGATATGTGGCCTGATATAGTATGTCCTTCAATGCATCAAAAAGTGATGTGTTGAAGCTTAATACTTAAGGGATTTGAATAAACCCCAACCCCCAAATATGAGCAATAGTAATTTTCCTTAGCAAGCAGCCTATGCATAAAAAAATCCTGCCTATGCAATTTTAGAGTGAAAACGTAATACTGGAAGTTTTAACAGTAAAACGTCTATTAGTCTGCTGTAAAGAGAAACAGTGGGATCTGGTGCACAAATGCAGAGAGTATGCCACGTTTTAGCTGTACTGAACTAAACTAACTCTTTCTCTCTAATCCCTGCACTGAATGCCAAACATGCCTCTTATAACTCTACTGCTCTATTAGTATGCACTTGCGAGCAGAGGGACCTGTTTGCAGAGGGAAATGGTAGAGAATGGGGAGGGGTGGCAAAGGGGAAGAACCCTCACTGACAAGAAAATGCATTTCAGTTTGATAGGAGAAAGGACGAGATGTGAGAAGATACAGATGTATTATTTCGCCAGTACTGCAAGCCGTGCTTATCCGACTGTCTGTACAATCCATTTATGAGGAGATTCTGACTGGCTCATGATGCAGCTGCTCCCAATAATAGACACCTCAAGCATCCCAAAACTCTGGCTGCTGAAGAGGACATCAAAACAACACACAGGCCAAACAAAGTCAGTCAAGGTGTGGACGACAGTTTGGAAGGACCCAGGCTTATTTCATAAACACTGTATCTGGAGAATCACACTGAAGCACAACATGGATTTTAGAGCAACAATAACATTTTAAATGACAAAAGTCACTAGCAGGGTTGTGCACCATTCAATTTTTTTTTTAATTTCTATTCAATTCTTGAATTTAAAAGCAAGGAAGTTAAATGAAAATGAATTCAAATTGATTTACCCATTTTTGTTGCAGTTTAGAAAATCCTTGATTTCATTATTTTTATGTTTGTTAGAAGGTTTGTAGGCATTTAGAAAAGAACAATAAAACAACATACAGCAAAAGATAGATAGGTAGAGAGATTATCTTTCAAAACTTTTTATACAGCAAGGGCACATTTTATTAAATCAATTAAATCAAAAGTTATGGAAAAGATTTATGTTACAAAAGATTTCCATTTCAAACAAATGCTGTTCTTTTAAACTGTCTATTCAAATAATTCTGGAAAAATATCACCGTTTCCACACCAAGGGCCAAATCAAATGTAAGCACCAAATCAGAATATTAGAATGATTTCTGAAGGATCATGTGACACTGAAAACTGGTGTAATGGCTGCTGAAAATTCTGCTTTTCGATCAGAAGAATAAACTACAGTTTAGAACATTAGAATAGAAATGTTCTTTTAAATGATAGTATTTCACAACATTACTATTTCACTGAATTTTGATCAAATAAATGCAGTCTGGGTGAATAAAAGAGAAGCTTCTACTGATATTTATATATTTCATGACATTGAATAAATTAACTTTGTGGACCAGGGTGGAAGAACAGTTCATTTCCAAGAATGCATTACCGGTGTTGAATTTGAATTTAGTAAATTCCTCTCTGTCAATGCGTGTTGCCGCATGTGTGCGCTGCCATGCATGTTGCCGACAATTAAATTCAAATACCAACATGAACTAAAAGGGAGCCAATCCTGGGAATTTAAAGTTTTGCAAAACCCTGTTCACTAGTGTAGATCTACCGTGTACCGAGCAATAGGAACCGCAGACAGCTCAAAAATATCTACCTTGCCATCCAAGAGAATGCATCACATCTATAAACTAGGGCAGTAGTGAGCAGGCATTTGAATAAACAGCCTGAGATGCCTGAAGCAGTGTAGGTAAGGTGAGGTGCCTTTGCAGGCTACAGTAACCGCTCTGCAGCTATGAGGATCTGTGCTATGGAAGGGCCATTAGTACCAGTGACATCCTCTCAACAGAGTCGTCGAGGGCTGCCTGCCTGTCAAATATTAGGTGACGGCCGGCCGGCAAGGACTGCGAGTGCAGTACTTACCAAGGTTAAAGACTCTGTCCATCTTAAGTAGCCCAAGTTGCACACTTGTCTCTTCCGATTGAAGAGTTCTTGTGCAGCGGAGAG
Source organism: Rhinogobio ventralis (assembly GCA_039654625.1). Taxonomy (NCBI): domain Eukaryota; kingdom Metazoa; phylum Chordata; class Actinopteri; order Cypriniformes; family Gobionidae; genus Rhinogobio; species Rhinogobio ventralis. The sequence goes on along the minus strand of CM077198.1, from coordinate 27,662,193 downwards.
GTTGATACCCACTGGGCACTAGTGTTGGCTGATTGGCTAGCGCTCAAGCTCTGTCTAAACATGTGAGCGTGACATGGTGCGCGTGTGGAGGGAAGCAACTTTAAAGTCAAACACTGAAGTACAAATTTTTCTTCTTTGCTATCTCAATGTCTGCAGGGTGTATGAAAACAGTGCTCTCTAACAAACCTCTGTGATCGCCAGACCTTTGGGTGGTTTTCTTATCAGTTCGGACGGCGCTGAAGCGTTTAAAAAAAAAAATACCATACAGTCAGAAAAGAACAAAATGATATAGCAAAGATCACACCTCTCCTTTCGACTCAATACAGACATGAAGAGTTTCAGCGTCGGGGGCATGTTCAACACTCATGTTAAACCAACAACAAACAAGTAAATCCTGTCTGACAGTGAGTCTTTTGTTTTAACCATTGAATCAATCTAGATAACTAGAGGAGGATGCCTGGAGTGGAAAATGAATTAGGCACTACAGCTCTGAAAATAAAGGGGAAAATGCTAATTAAATCCTCTTTCTAAAAAAATCAATTATGTATTATAATGCAAATACAGCATAATGGATCCGCCCCATGTCATTTTATGTTTACTCTGATTCAAACCCTCTGTTAAGGCCCATTCACACCAAGAAAGATATCTATAACGATAACTATAAAGATATCTATATTAGCGCCCACACCAGCAGGCAATATCGTTTTGTTTATTCTAAGCGCATGCTTGTCTGCCTCTTTAAATGCTCGAGCTTGTTACAGCAGAATAGATTCTGATTGGCTGTCGATGTTTTTATCGTTCATTAGCTGGACAAAATCGTTCTGAAAGTGATTCCAACTAAATTATTTCTCTGTGTCGTTATCGTTATAGCTGTGGTGTGAACTCTGCTATTCTTTAATATTGAGAACTATTTAGAACTATTTCTTTATCATTATCTTTATAATTATCGTCCTTGGTGTGAACGGGCCTTTATTAATGAAAATTTCAGTACAAGTCAGATCATCAAACTAGTGAGTCTAGCTACTTTCGCTTGAACACATCAACCAACCCTCTATTTTCAAATGAAAAGTACGCACATACAGTGGCTATAAAGAAATACGATGCGATCACCAATAGCAAATATACAAGAGCATGTATATGCGGTCTATGCCCAATTTCTAGAGGCCTTTTAAACGTATGCTACTCTGGCTTCATTATCTGGGTCTTGACCGCTCTCCTCGTTTCAACTAAAGGCGCTAATACATTCTAACACGCATCCACATGAACCAATTATTCAAATTCAGTGTACATTATCTTCGCAATTAATTGAAAACTCGTTAGTCAAACTACAAAAGACGATATTTGCCTCAATTAATGCCTTTAACCTAGTTGCTCAGCGCTCTGATGAAGAGGAGTTGAGGGTCTGTGCTTTTCCCTGCACGGCAGGAGCGGACTGTTGTCTGCTCATTGTCCGACTGTTAGCTGACACTTCACTGCAAGCTAGCAACCATCTGTCCAATGTTACAGTTCAGCTCAGGGAAAGACCATTAACCCTCAGACAACTACAGATCCAGTAATAGTGCACATGGAGAGGGAAATTTGTTCAATTAGGTTACCACTTACCCAAAACAAATTCACCATTAGTTTCTAATAAGGCAGCACATATATGAGCACTTTTTCTCTTTCACAGATACACACATACACACACACAGTCTAAGTGCAGTATTATTCCAAGTTATATATATCCTCACAGAGCAAACCGCTAATTAACCCTGCCCTCTTCCGAACGCGTTTTGATATACTTAATTGGAGTTTACTTCAATATTACAAGCACTCATGAGGGGAAAAAAAACCTAAAGTGCTGAAAAGCACATGGAAGGTCAAACTTCATAGTGCACTGGAAACCTGTGTGGGTAGCATAGCTAAATATGGTAAAAACTTTGTAACTGCTTTCCTAAAAGGATAGTTGAAAAGTTCATTTAAAAATGTTAATTTACTCAATCATATCATTTCAACATTGTACTCCAATGAAATACCAAAGAGGTTAGGCAGAATGTCCAAGCTGATCTTTTCCATATAGTACAAAAATAAATAAATGGCAAACATACTGTCAAGCTTCAAAAGCACAAGAATTAATAACTATTAAATTCAGTCATGCTGACCAATTTTATTTTGTGTTTTTGGTGCATTTTTTGTGATAATTTGCCCTTTTATGATACAGAAAAGAACGGCTTAGATTTTCTACCTACCATCTACTTTAGTGTTTGATTTGAGAAAGAAAACAAGGAGTTCACAACAATAGGAGGACGAGAATTTGTTCTGGATAAAACTTGAAATCATTGAAAAAGAAACTTTTGTTTCTATTTAAAGGCATCTGCTCACCCTGATCATAAGCACCGCCTTCCTGATGTCCCTCACGCCGTCATATACCAGACGAGAAGCATCAATGAACTCGTTCTCATCAACTGGCTGGCCTGGGTTGGCACTAAGAGCCTCCACGGCTGCCTCTACCTGCTCAGTGAAACGTGGCATCACTGTAAACGTACACACACACAAACAGAAAGGACAAACAGCAAGGTCAAAAACACTTAGTAGCATACTGAAAGGAAAAAAAACTGATTAATTTAGCTGGAAACAATTCCATTTCAACTTGGCAAATATGAGTGAGCTGAAGTACAATTCAATCAAGACTTTGTGCCTGTAGATATATATAATTCAAATTAGATTTGAATGGAATCGACACTTTCCCCTCAATCGAACTTAGAACGCCTGAAACAGAGCTGAGCAAATGCAGAAATTCATGGTGGATGTGTTGCTGGATATTAATGACTGCTCAGGGCAACTTTTAAATCAGGCTTTACTTGACTGCAAGAACAGCAGATGAGTACACTTAATCCAGAGGCTCCCTTAAATGAATCAAATCAGAAGACAGGTGGCAGCAAGACCTCAAAGTCACACAATGATTTCTGCATTCAAAGGCTATGCCGTTTGATGGGTGCTTCCTATGTGTTGTGGATGGCATTTACCCATTTACCCACAGGATATTTAATGACACTGAGTGTGCGCAACACAAATTTATACCATCCAGCCTAGAGACCGCAGTTAGAGGTTTAGTGAGAGTTATTGCTTAAGGAACCAAATTAAATGTTTGTCAAGTAGTGAACCAAACAGACAGACAGGCTGTTTAAAAATTTAACTGGATTCGGGTGGTGATTGCAAAAAGCTTTCATGACTAGAATATGGTTCCTGCTGCTAGCTTATCTCTACTGCATTTACTGCAAAATTTTGGGCTGAACGAGAGCTGGGGATACAGTCATAATAGGCCATCTAAGACCAAACCTCTGGTGAAATTTGATTGACCAATTCACCTAATTCAGCATGATCTATAGAGGCCATAAAGTAATGGTTCCTTCTCATAGGCACTGAACATATCTACATTAACACTCATTCAAAATTTAAGACTGCACTGGGGAGTACAGTGGTGACCGTGAGGAAGAGACTGAATGGAAAGATGTCAGCTGGGAAAAATTAATATTTGGAAATTTGCATGAGCAAAAGGTTTTCGGTAAGGTTTTACAGTAATTAAAGCAATCTTTAGTGACACAACATCACTTCTTTGCCAATATGGCCCAGCTATTTGTTTTAGCACAAAGCTGAACAGAGTACACAAAATGTGACAGCATTTCCCAAGAGAAAGTTCTCAAATGAACGGGAAAAACTTATGCTGTGTCCCAGAGGAATGAACCATCTCTGTGATTTTAGTCTTAAAAAGGTTCCTGAAGGCATCTGAATGCTATTATGTAACTGCACATGAAAGCAATATTATGCTTTATCTTCCAGAAAAAAAAAGGAATATTATGTTTTATCTTCCTAAAGCTAGGGTGCAGATACTGGTCACAGACATTGTCTCAAAACCTAGTGAACTGCCTATCTAGACAACATTTTTTGACCATCACAGTTATGGCCATGTTATGCAACCTTGTGAGAAAGGTAGACAAAGTTACTTTTATTTTAAAATCAGCACTCTTGTACGAACAACCTACAAACCCACTCAAGGAAATTCTGTTCCAGATGGCAGCAGCGCTATTTTTGGGGGCCTGTGCAGCATTTTCAGATATTAAACAGGAACAATGGATTTTAAATAGAAATTAATCACATGTACACAAGTGCCATCACCAAAAATAATATTAAATGGATTGTTCTGAGTTTAGATTGGATGTAGCATGTTAGACGCTGATAAATTAACATTTATATTATTGCACCAAACACAGCAATCGTAAATAGCCTACAACTATGGTTATTTTAGTTGTATTAATTTAGTTGAATTAAACATTAATACTTACTGCATTTTCCACCATTTTAGAAAAGAAAACTCATTGTGCCCAATAACACATTACACACTGTAAATACACTAAGGCTTAACTAAAACCAATAATACAAAACAACAGATTTAGATTTATTTTACATATAAAAATGTGTTGTAGCTACACAAATTATTTCAGAGCTATACCCCTGGTTTCACAGACAATGTTTAAGCCTAGTCCCAGACCAAAATGCATGTCTGAGTTGTTTTAACTGAAAGCAACTTGCACTGACATATCTAAAAATATTTCAGTGCCATTGTTTTGTCTCAAGATGCACACCAGTAATGTTTTTTTTAAAACACATTTATAAAAGTTATTTAAATGTCCTAATTGAACTAAGGCCTAATCCTGGCCTAATCTGAGCCCTGTCTGTAAAACCAGGCCATAATGTTCTGGTTTATACCTGTATCAGTGAGAAGCTTGGTGGCTTCTAGAACCTTCTCCGTGTAGACCCCAGGTTCATAGTTGTCCATCTCAGATGTGACCACATGGACCACACGGGCAGCTCTACCTCGAATGGCTCCAGCAGTGCGATCAAGCCCATCGACATCCTTCTCTTGCAGGGCGATGACACACTTGTTAACATCCTCCAGAATGTGATTTTCTAAAGCAATAAGAAAGAAAAATTCAAAAGAGAAGACCATGTTTAAAATAAGGAGACAGCACTGGAGAATCTACAGAGTGCTAACCACAACGCAAAGCATGAAACAGGAAATCCTTCATGCTTTATTTACATTGTCCCTGACTTAAGAACATTAACGGGAACCAAAAGAGCGGATGAAAAAAAGATTAAACACACTCAGATTTTTGGGGGAACATCAACAAGAACTCTTAAAGGGATCCCCTGGTGTTAAGACTTGTATGGCTTAATATAACAAATGATGTCTCTTACTGAAATATGTAGTAGAAAACCCATGAAAGATCTACGTTATTTAAAAAATCCATTATATATTTGGACAATGGGCGGCGCCATTTTGTTTGCATTCTAGGTCGATGACGTAGAATGGTTGCACTCAGCAATCAACTGGCGCTACACGTTGCTATTTTTACCACAACTCGAACAATGTTTCAGAGTTAAACAAAACCAATGAATTGCTTTGTAATTGCATTTAAAACACACACGCACGCACACACACGCTCAATCAGCTGTAATGTTATACATGAGGGTTGACTTGCCTAATTTGTCACCTGGTTCCGATTCGGCAGGCCAGCACTCTCCCTGGCTGAATCCGAAATCGCCCCCTAAACCCTCATTCACTATTCCCTACTTTAGTCCACTTATACAGTTCACTTGAAGGAGTGAATGAAAACGAGTGCGTGAAATCGGACAGCCGTTGTGTGTACAACGGTTGTACACTCGTTATTGCGGTGCAATGTAGGATTGAATGAGTGCACTCGAACATGTCCACTATGGTTTCGGACACCACTACAAATGGCTGTCCCCTCAAATAATGCCCTATTTAAGGGTAGGCTATAGGGGGCGATTTTGTGGAGACTGACGAGGGCAGCCCATAACAAATCTCGATTGAGACAGAGCAGTCTGTCAGATGTCTGTGCGCGCGCGCCCCGATCTGTTGGTGTGTGTGTGTGTGTGGGTTTGTGTGTTTGAGTGTTTTAAATCCAAAATTACAAAGCAATTCATTAGTTTAGTTTAACTCTGAAATATTGCTCGAGTTGTGGTAAAAATAGCTACAGGAAGCGCCAGTTGATTGCCAAGTGCAACCATTCTATGTCATCGACCTAGAACAAAAAAACAAAACGGCGCCGCCCATTGTCCAAATATATTATGGATTTTTTAAATAACGTAGATTTTTCATGGGTTTTCTGCTACATATTTCAGTAAGAGACATCATTTATGTTATATTAAGCCATACAAGTCTTAACACCAGGGGATCCCTTTAAAGGAGTCATGACTCATGAATAAAAATGTCCTTATAAAATGTACTTATAAAAACATCCTGTACGTTTCAGAACTCAAAACTTCCTCATTAGTTTAAAGAAAGCTTTTATTAAATCCAATCTCAGAAAACGACTCGTTTGGAATTCTCACATTATGACGTAATAGACGAAAGACAAATCAACGCCTAGTTATACAGAAGAGAGATACAGGATCACTGGACGTAAAAGAACATTACATTCCAAAGGATCCTAACGCTAGGCAAGTGGTTATTTTTCAACTATATGAATGTCTCAGTAGAGCATTATTTGTTTGTTCAGTTCGGTTTATTCTTTGGTAAATCAGTCGCATTTCGGCGTAGGCAGACTTTTACTGCAAGATATGGACCTGACAGTAATGCCACAACATGCAAGTAACCTTGTTAAATTATAATGCCTAATCTGCGATCAGTGATTTCTAATATGTAATGATTAATGTAGTCAGACGTAATTTGTTTTTTGCGGTTTATGCGTCAGTAAATCAAGCCAGTTACTAAACAATCAACTTCACATCGTTTCTCTTAGTAGCATGAAAATAAACAGTGATTAAATTCCACATGTGATACTTATTTCATAGGCAAATATTGTGCTATTGCTGAAGTATACTTTGTCAGAAAAGGTTTAAAACGCTTACAAAATAAAATTAAAACTCCAATTCAGCAAAGATGCATTAAATAGACCGACAGTAAAAGACATGTACGGTGTAAAAAATATTTCCATTTCAAATAAATGCTGTTACTTTGAACTTTATATTCAAAGGATCCTTAAATGCAAAAAAATAAATAAAAAAGTATGGTTTTCACAAAACAATTAAGCATCACAACGGTTTTCAACTTTGATCAGCATATTATAATCATTTCTAAAGGATTGTGAGACACTGAAGACTGAAACAGCATTTAATGGCATATCAATGGCTGCTGCAAATTCAGCTTTGCCTCACAGGAATACATTAGATTTTAAAATATATATATAAAAAAAATTCCAAAATATTGTTGTATACTGTTTTTTCTGTATTTTTGATTTTTTTTTTTTTTCTAAATGCATCCTTGGAAAACATAAAACTCTTTAAAAACACTTTTGAACAGTGCATATGGAAGTACAAAATATATATGAGAGATATGCCAGATGAGAAGACTATCAGTGAATTATGACTTAAATTTCAACTCAATTTGAACTCAAGTCATTTAAGCCTTGCCAATTTAAACATTCAAGCGCAAGCAGCGAAAGAGAACTTGTGTGTGCGCACTCATCTGAAGCGTGTACAGAGAAAGCCACGTCTCAGACAGCTCACAAATATTGAGTTCTTTCAAGTCTTGTGCTTGAACAGACAAATTCAGACAAAGATGTCAACATGCCCGTCTCGTCGAGTATCCTAGTAGAATATCGAGAAAGAGTCGAGAAAGACAACGCATCTGTATTAGTATCAGTGTACTGGATCCGAGTACAGCAGCCTAATATTCCGGCTGTGTTTTTAATATTATTCAAATAAGGAAATCACTCACTGCTCTTAAATGAATAGCTTTTGTAACTTTAATAAATGATTAATCTTTAATTTATACAATGTTGTTTTACATTTGATTACTTTATTAAATTTCTTAAAACTACTGTTAGAAACCTGAAAAACACAGTTTATTTGTATCTTTGCTCTATTGTATTTATTTGTGCTGTTGCTTTTAGTCTGATTATTTGTTCTTATTTTCTTTATTTTTATTTGACAGTAGTCCTTTTTTTCCTGAACATAGGACACACCGAAACTAAAGCCACTGAGCCTAAAACCATGATAAAAACCGAACCGTGAGTAATGTGAAAAATTACACCCATAGTTTAGAACAACATGAGGATGAGTAAAATGACAGAATTGTAATTTTTGGGTGAACTAACCATTTAACACATGTCTAAGAGCCCAGATCTAGCTTTACACTTTGTAACGTGGGCTTACCAGACACGCAGAGGAAGTCGTCAATGGAAGTGATGTCATCCACTGCGTCAGTAAGCACTCGCACCTGTTTCTCCCACTGGTCCTTAAACAAATCCATGTTATCCTGGGCCACCTTGCTGTTAGGCTTGGCAGCCAGTGCCAAGGCTGCATTAATCACCTGCAATTACCATAAACATCCCATTAATCCGCTTTTAAGACGCAACAGAACCAAAAACATGGCTGCACATATGCAGATTGATTATCTGAGCCCATTCTGCCCCTCCTCCACCCTCCAAAACACAGTACAATCGTTTAAGATTATGACCGAGATTAAGCCATGTTTATTTTGATGGAAAGATATGCGAGGTCAAAGCCTCAGGATGAGTCATTGGAGCTCTGATTAAAAAGATGTCGAAGCAGTTGAGCAGTTGAGTGAGCGGACTGGATGTGCCACAGGGGCATCGGCAAAATTCTGCGTACCTGAGGGCACAGTATTTCCAGCTGGGAAGCGGCCATCCGCACCAACTTCACTCCCTCCTCGTTGTTGGAGATGGAGCATGCAAGGTTTGCTACCTACAACAGAAAATAATGGAGCTTTTTATGACATGATAAATGAACTGCAAAAAAGGTTTCCCTCCCTCAAACAAAGAGTTTTAATTTAAAACACACCTGCTGTCAGCTGTTGATCTGATTATTTGATAAAATGGTAAAATAATACAGCGGGAAAAAAGCGCCCCAGAGGATTAAGGCAAAATAAAAGCAAAGCCTAAAATTGAGGTCTGGTTGTCTCCCCACATAGGGAATATATTTCATATAATTCACAAGATGATGGCTGACAGCATCGGGGAGTGGTTCCTGGAGATGATTAAATTACCAGTTTGCCAGGCTGCTGTTACCTCAGGAAAGTGAGAGGCAAATATTCCTGACACTTTCAGAAACTCCACAAGCTGCTGAAATCCAGAGTGCTGAGATAAGCAAACCCACTGCCTGTTGCCAGATTCTATAGTGTTACAGAGTAAATTGTTCCCACAAATCTCCCTCCTTACTAACATTCCTTGCAAACAGATGTTATTTGCGGCCAATTTTTTGAGGCAAAAAAATAGATTTTTAGAGTTCCGCTGCCTAGCTCTAGCTGCGCAAGCACCAGCATAAAGTGAAATGAGCACTTTATGGCGAGAGTCATTTTAATTAAATGTTTCACTGATATTTGTTTAGTGAGACTGCTTGGAGTTATTCTACCTTATCGCAATTTGCGAGAATTGGCTGTGCCAGGAATGGGAAAATCCAGAACACAAGTGAAGTGCAAATGTGAACAGAGCTCAGCGTAGTCACAGAAAACGCCCCACTGACTACAGGAGTACCACAGTTGCGCTCTCTCCCTCCCTCAAGCACCATACTGGGAATCTCGAGCAGCAGGGTGCCATTAGCAAACACACTAGTCAAGCATTAAAAACATGTACACATGCCAACAGTTTGAACAAGCACTTCAGTATGTGCAATAGTGTTTAGAGGCTAAAATCTCATCCGACTAGACTCCACAGTACCTGGGGGAAGGGGGTCTACAATGGCCAGGGGAGGATCTGAAGCACACCTTTGCTAATACAGTCACCATGATACACACTCAGCTTGAGTGATGGAAATATGTCCTGAGGGCCACTCAACTGCATATCTATTGGCCACTCTGGCAGATTGCAACCAGAAGTCTGCTGATTCGATCCCCACGAGGAGCAATCCTTGACCATTACCCATGGTGCCTGAGAGAAAAGCAGTTAACACTAGACTGCCCCTGAAATATGCTCATGATGACGTTTTAAACTAGTTTTGTGTTGACTGGGAACTGGGAACACTTCATAACACCTGATGTACCTGTTACATTGAGGAATGGTATCTACGCTATTGGTCTCTCTCATCCTAAGGTTACCATAGTTAGCTTGATCTGGTCCATTTCCAGACCAGATGGTGGACCTGCACCCAGGAACGACCACAACACAGCATTTAAATGCCAGACAAGCAAGAAAGAGAGACTTATTTGGTCACTCCTATAGTAAATAGACCAGTTTCCACTCTTTATGGAAATCAAGCTAATGAGTGTTACGACAAAGGCATTTTAATAGCATATCTAATTTAAGAAAATCTAACACTAACTAGCTTGACCTGCAACAATCAAAATGTCAATCAATAACTTGCAGCTCTGCATAATTTTAAAAGTCATTTCCATTCAAGTACTGATCCTCTTTTCTGAGGTCGCTCTTTCTTACAACAACATCCTATTAGTGCAGCTGGTATTTCGCTGCTCTGTGGCACTGCTGGTCAATGGAGAGGTAAGTTTGTTCACATACAGTATGCAGCAGCCCGAATACACTCAAAACGAGGGACTGAAGAACAACTTCACTGATGACTTCTGCAGGTCTTCATTTGCAGCTAAACATCAACCAAAATAAGGATGGAGGAACAAAAGTAAATTGTGAGGTGATTCTCATTTCCTGTTCAGATAAGATTATCACACTGATTGGTAGATCTTTCCACGCAGATGAACTGGATAAAAAAATATCTGTCTTTATATACACAATATATATAGTTCCATTAGCATGACTGACATAAGTTCAGTGCCAGCAAATGGGGTCAAATTTGAAATTAGTCTACCCTCTGAAATTGCTCATCGACATGGCATCCTCAATGGATCCATCTCCGGCGTGATGACTCCGATATTTCGAATATTCCTATTTAATAATTGTTTAATAGACACGCCATCCTCAATAAACCCGTCTCCGGCGTGATGCCTCCGATCTTTCGAATATTCCGATCTAATATGACTTCTGACCTGTAAGGCTGCCAAAATAATAAATCATACACTTTGTTAATTGGCCAGAGGAGAACTGGCACCCCTACTGAGCCTGGTTTCTCCCAAGGTTTATTTTTCTCCATTCTGTCACCTGATGGAGTTTTGTTTTCAAATAAATATCCAAATTAATTTAATTACTAAACTAAATTAACTATGTCAACTACATTACTTGAATATATATGATAATTATAATGAGCTAGATGACATCACCATTTTCTCCAGAGCGGCTGAATCAAATTCGGTTGCATTATTTTCCTGTTTAACACTGTGAAGCTGCTTTGAAACAATCTGCATTGTAAAAAGCGCTATATAAATAAAGTTGACCTGACCTGAAACCGTATAAAACTACAGCAGCACGATTCTGGATAAATTGAGAATCACAATTTATTTTATCATTTCGAGATTGTGTAGGCGTTTAAATTGAGATTGCAATCTTTTAAACAATTAATCATACAGCTCTACTATGAACAGTGTTGAGTTAAAGTTTTAAAATACAGCTTTTTCAAGTTTGTTGCACTGTCTCGTTTTTCTAAACAAAACCACATTTAGTGTGAACTGGCCCTTCAACAATGCATTAATTTTGCATTGAAGACAATAGAAGATAAGCATGTAAAAATAAAACAAATAAACTACTATTTTGATGTAAATGAAGTAAATCTAAGAAGTTGATAAAAACTGCAATACCAACTCATTTCTGCCCCTCTTCAGTCTCTCACTCTTCTTTCTTTCTCCATGTCGCACATGGTAGTTTAGTCCCTGCACAATCTCAGTGTTCCTTGAGCAGGCAGGAACCTTTGAGAACAAGGCCTTGAGGCAATAAAACTAAGCTGGTTCTATTTTTATCCCTCTTCAGGAATGATGCATTTCACGGTATAAAAACTGAACCGCCACTGTGTTTCTATGACCAAGAACTGACACTCAGAGCCAAGCTGCTGCTGTTCTTCGAGCGAGCGAGCGAGAGAGAGAGTGTGAGAGAGAGAGAGTGTGAGAGAGAGAGAGAGAGAGAGAGAGAGAGAGAGAGAGAGAGAGAGAGAGAGAGAGAGAGAGAGAGAGAGAGAGAGAGAGAGAGAGAGAGAGAGAGAGAGAGAGAGAGAGAGAGAGAGAGAGAGAGAGAGAGAGAGAGAGAGAGAGAGAGAGAGAGAGAGCTTTCTATGCCATCCAAAAAAATCTATCCAATTTGAAATACGAATCAGGCTCAAAATGTATGGCAGTAAAATAATGCCAAATGTTTTTCAAACAAAAAACCTTGTTGAATTGCACTACTTAAAAAAAAAAAAAGCATTGCATTAACCATGCTTGCATTTTAATGCATTGCATTTTTATGGGTGGAAATTCAACATGGTTGTATTTTTGCTTTATTTTTCCTCATGACAGTGTAAAACAGCTTAAAATACAAAATTTTTGGCCTCACAGACATGAAAGATATGTCTTTACAAAGTGTCTACTTTTATTTATGTACACTCAAAATAAAAACTAAATGTTGTGCTTTTCGCTAAATACATTTAAAAAAAACAACAGGATGCGCATTCTCCCGTCTGTCTCCCTGTGAAGTCCACTCTAAAATGCGTCTGAAAAAGAACTCAGAACTCAGAGAATACTTGCCACACAGACACGACAGATATCTCCCTATAAAGCTTGGAATGTCTACTTTTAAATTAAGTCATTTATATAAAAAAACAAATATTCTCTGTTTATGTAATCTGTATGAAAACAGCGAGAGCTACAGTTCCTCCAGCGGAGCCTCATCTTTAATGTGACCACACCCACACGTGCAAAACGATTCACATGCAAATCATCCACGTGAAAGAACGCAAGACTGTATAAACAGAAACAGAGCTGCACTTCATAACTACCTGCCCTAATTATAATGACATTCAAAAACACTTCTTTCCCAAATTTGAAATTATTTGTCCCAACTTCAAAATGTTGAAGAATGATGCACAAGCTCAATATTTACTTGGCGAAAAGAGAGACTGCATTTCACTAGCAGCAAAATACATCAATTCCTGCCACAAAAAGTGGGAAGAGTCGACCAAACAGAGAGAGAGAGAGAGAGAGGGGGGGGGGGGGGGGGGGGTGGGTGGGCACTTTTTATAGACCACGGAGAGTGTCGACTTTATGCCTTCTGCGGGAGTAAAAAGATTGTGAGGGGAGGGGAGTGTTGGCTGCAGTACCATCCCTGTCGTATCCATGGACGCTTCATTGTACCATTTTTCATGAGCTGAACTCAAAGATCTAAGACTTTTTCTATGTACACAAAAGGCCTATTTCTCTCAAATATTTTTCACAAATCTGTCTAAATCTGTGTTAGTGAGCACTTCTCCTTTGCCGAGATAATCCATCCACCTCACAGGTGTGGCATATCAAGATGCTGATTAGACAGCATGATTATTGCACAATAAAAGGCCACTCTAAAATGTGCAGTTTTATCACACAGCACAATGCCACAGATGTCACAAGTTTTGAGGGAGCATGCAATTGGCATGCTGACGGCTGGAATGTCCACCAGAGCTGTTGCCCGTGAATTGAATGTTCATTTCTCTACCATAAGCCGTCTCCAAAAGACATTTCAGAGAATTTGGCAGTATATCCAACCGGCCTCACAAACGCAGCCCAGGACCTCCACATCCAGCATCTTCACCTCCAAGATCGTCTGAGACCAGCCACCCGGACAGCTGCTGCAACAATCCGTTTGCATAACCAAAGAATTTCTGCACAAACTGTCAGAAACCGTCTCAAGGAAGCTCATCTGCATGCTCGTCGTCCTCATCAGGGTCTCGACCTGACTGCAGTTCGTCGTCGTAACAAACTTGAGTGGGCAAATGCTAACACTTGATGGCGTCTGGCACTTTGGAGAGGTGTTCTCTTCACGGAAAAATCCCGATTTTCACTGTACAGGGCAGATGGCAGTCGTGTGGGTGAGCGGTTTGCTGATGTCAATGTTGTGGATCAAGTGGCCCATGGTGGCGGTGGGGTTATGGTATGGGTAATATGGCAATTCCTGGAAGCTGAAAACATCCCAGATCTTGCATGGCCAGCATACTCACCGGACATGTCACCCATTGAGCATGTTTTGGATGCTCTGGATCGGCGTATACGACAGCGTGTTCCAGTTCCTGCCAATATCCAGCAACTTTGCGCAGCCATTGAAGAGGAGTGGACCAACATTCCACAGGCCACAATCAACAACCTGATCAACTCTATGCGAAGGAGTTTTACCTGTGCAATAATCAAGCTGTCTAATCAGCATCTTGATATGCCACACCTGTGAGGTGGATGGATTATCTCGACAAAGGAGAAGTGGTCACTAACACACCAAAAGTAAAAATATGCATTCAATAATGGGGGCTTTCGCACCAGGTAGTTATAAGAACTTAGTTATAAGAACTAACCACCAGAGTTATTAGGTAGAACTGTAATACAAAGAAAGTAGACATTATGTGAAAAAGTATTAGCATTTGCCGTTATGGGGCGTGTTTCAACTGAACCAGGAAAGAAAATGCCTCTGCACTCAATTGGATAGACCTACAACCAATCAGAGCAACGGAGTAAGTGACGTATGTTGAGCGACGCATAGTAGTGAGAAGTTCGGATAATTTTACGGACTCGGATCTATGAATCTCGTTCAGCAAAATGACAAAAGTCATTTCGTTCATTTCAGCAGAATATCATTAAAATGTACTAGTACTTATGCAAACGTTAAATCACATTTGGAATAAAAAATTAATTATGCAGCCAAGGCCAAACTTTAAGAAAGAAATTAATTGCTTAGCTGGGTCTTCAGGCTATGCAGTCTGTTAGTTAATCTCACCTCCGAATCCAAGTCGTTCTTTCTTTTGTCAGTTTAATCATGTCTGTTCCCTGGAAAACGTACACCTCTCCTGTCTTTGGGTTTGAGTCGTTAGTTCCGTCGTTAGTTCCGTCATCAGTGTCTGATCCGGGCCGAGACAGCCCCATATGCAATGCATGCAGTCCCGAAAACAGAATTGATTAGTTTACCTCTCGAGTCTTTGGGTTCAAGTCATTCGTTCACCAACTCACAGCCCCATAGGCTGAATGCAGAAGATCCTGTACAGAAGCGATGGCATGTACCGCATGCACGGTCAACACAAAATGAACGAATCGCTTTCTGAGACAACTCGTTGTTCCCGAGTCATATTTAAGATTAGTTCATAAAGAACTACTCGTTCATGAACGACATCACTAATGCATAGTTGTCAACAGAACTCAACTGCACGCGCGCTGGAAGATGTGTAAACGATCTTTGCCGGTGTTGTAAAAATAATTGAAGGATACACGGAGTAGCCTACTTACCAACACGATCATCCTTTTAGGATTAGAAAGAATTCAACCCAAGCGCTCTTTGCTGACGTAGCTGATTACGTTACTGTTGATCATCTGTCAATCATCGTATAAAGCCCGCCCTGACAATTTGATTGTTTCGAACAGCTCCTGTTCGGGCATAGTTACTACTCAACGGATCAAGTCCAGACCAAACTTCCCGACCTCAAATGTTGTGGGCGGGGCTAAGTTCGGCTGGCATCCAGGCTAGTCCAATGTCACTATCGGAGCAGAAATACATAATCATGTTTCGCTTGCTCCCCTCAAAGTTGCGTTGGATTGTCTCCTTAGCATAAGGGTTGAGAGGTCCATCTATCACTGTTCTCCATGTTAGTTAGTTCTTATAGGCTGTTTGCACGGCTTTTTAAAAATGGCGTACACTTTTGTCACTGGTAGTTTCCAATTGTGCTGGGTTAGACCCTGCTCTGATTCGCCTCTCACAACGTAACATGCTCTAAACACACCTCTTAAGCATGCAGAATAATATAAGTGGATTACATAATCGTGGCATCCGTAATCGCGATTAGAAATTCGATTAAGTGTGCAGCCCTAATATATATGTGGGACACTCAAATCTGTGGGACACACTGTGGCCTCTCTTCAATACACACAGAAAATCACTGGCAGTGCTTCAAAACTTTGTTATACATATATTCTAGGTGTGTGGGTGTGTGGGTGTATGTATTATAAATAATTAAATAGATGGCTTTATGAAATGTGAAATATGTGGGACACTCAAATCTGTGGGACCTCTTCAAGAATTGAAAAACTTAACATGCATACTAAAAGTACACTTTAATTTTCAGCAATTTCTTTTTTTTTTCTTCAAAAAGCTCAGCAGCATAAAAAATTTGTGTTAAACCATATTGAAGGACAAGAGTGCAGAGTTAAGAGAGGTTAAAATAAATTCCCCTACTCAACCGTCTCCTGCTGCGAGGCAAGCCTTCACTGCCTGTCAAAAATATAGTAGACCGTCCTTAGTGATGAAAGCCATCGGCAAACAGAGGACTTCCCATATATGGCACATAGTTTTCAACCCACTGTTCCTTTTGTTACAGAAGGCAACTACATGAATGCAGGAAAAATCCCTAACGCACAAGAATACATTTCCTTGCCAACAGATTGGATACGAACCAGGAGTGAGATGCTTCAGCTATTCCAGACAATGCTTTTTCCCCCCATAACCTACATATTTCAAATCCCCTCTACCACACAAAGCAGACAACAAAAGGTCAAGCATCAGCTGACCCTCTACACATACTAAAGAAATAACCCATGCGAAGCTGTGTTAGATTCGTTTTTTTGGCAGCAAAATCAATACAGACACCAATGTTCAATAAAGTAAAATTTATGATGATTGTTATTTTTAATAACTCATACTATTCTCATAACTAATAACTAATTTCAAATATCCACATTATTCGCATTATTAATAAATAACAGCTTGCATTTAACATTTGCAAGGACAAAAGCAGACCTTGCCTCTGCATAAGTGAGGAAAGTATGCAAACCCCTATCACTCGTAAATGCCTCTCAAATGGAATTATCAAAATGAGCCTATGTTTTGTTCATGTAATCTGTGTTTGGATTAAGGTTGGATTCCATATGGTGCAACTACTGACTGGTGTCAAATCAAGGCGAAATGAGAAAGAGGAGGAAGGGAGAAAAGAGGCAGAGAAGAATAAGGATTTGACTTTTGGAGACGTGTTGTGCTTCGACTATCTTTAGCCCCCAGTGAGACAGAGGCTTTTACTCATTACCCCTCCTTTTCCCTTCACTTCGATTTCCTTCACCAGTCCTTCCCCTATATGAGCGTGTCACACGAGGGCAGGGCCTGCCCCCTGTGGGGAGAGGTCAGTCTGAAATGTCGGTAGATGACGTGTTACCACAGGGACTAAAATGAACAGATTTGAAAAACTAATGAGGATAGCTAACATTTCTGTCAGCTTGTCGCTGGCCCTGCCAATGTGAGCATGAGATATAAAACCCCCAGTGATTCTGCATGAAAAACATCTATCTGGAAAATAAAACGCCACAAGAGACGCGGCCTATTTATCGGTCATGAATACGGTCACTACAAACAGACACAACAATGCAGATTTCTTGAAGACCGTCAATAAGACACCGGATATCCAGCTGTTTCGCATTTCCCCCACCGAGGCAGCACTTAACCTTGGGCTCTGAGGAGTTTCACTCTTTGGCTGAGCTTAAAATGTGATTCACAGTTGTGACTGCCCATACAAATGCAGTGATTCCTCGGCTGTGGCACTGTAAACCCAGCAGCCTTGCTGCATTTGTCCCATGGTATAAAAAATATGTTTGTTGACTCCTGTCTGACACTTCACACAAAAATATGAAGCATAAAAGATAAAAGGGCTGTGACAACTTGCTCAGATCAAGCAGTCATGACAGAGACTTCTGTCGCATTCCTGCATAAATAGGTGATGGCGCTGGCTATCGATTAAAATTTATTCTGTTTTTACATCAGCTTGCATGTTGAAATCAGGATGGAAAGTTTCTCTCAAGCGTGCACTAACTACTTGCGAAAATGACAGCTTCCATTTCTTCTGCTTTGTGGGTGGCATAAAGCACTCTTAATTAGCCATTTAGAAAGCTATATATTCTCAAAATCATCTAGTATCTGGTATAATTAGGGCGTTTTAGGCTCATGTGGAAGGGCGCAGCCTGTCAATAGGGTAACTGAAAGACATCCTACAAATATCTAAAGATCTTACAAATAAGACTAAATATTGAAAAACTATTGCACAAAACTATCATAGTCCTCGCAAGATCTACAGATTATGCATAATAATGGAAAAGTCACACATAGCAAGTGACCTAAAGTCTGACAGTAATTGTCTTGAAATCTGTTGAAGGCGTCAAATTTGTTACAAAAGCGATGCTTTGATAGGGATGATTTTAGAGATGCAACTTCTCTGCAGCACGTTCAAGCATGTTGTCAGCATACTAAAACCCCCTCAGAGAAAGAAAGTCTCTCAAATTATCCCCTTTAAAAGCACAGCATTCCAAAATATGAAAGCTAAAATAAAAAATAAAAAACATTCTGATAAAATCAGTTAGGCTGTCTATCCTGACTCATCTCTAATTTTAATCTAGTCTGGCAGAACATCTCACACTTAGTTTCATGCAAGTTACAACTAAAACAAAAGCAAGTCAGTCACCCCAAAGTTTTTACATCACGTGCACAAATTCAACTTTGGGTCGGGACTGGGCTGTGCATTTCAACATAATCACTTCTAATTAGGGCACGCTAAATATCTGAATGATGAACAAACCAAAAAAATGTGTTAACCAAAGACAACAGACCTACAATCACAGTTCATATGTGTGCTCTCTTCGAGATGCCATGTTGAAAAAAAGAATAGCTAGTCTGGATGAGTACAAATAATGTTCCATCATTTGTTTTGAAACAATTCCAGAATTTAAAATCCGCAATAGACAAGGGACAGTAATTGGCACTTTATAGAGCAGAAAACAGGTGCCTACCTCAATCAGTTTGTTGGCGTGCTCACGGAAAACTTGGGCATATTCCTTCACCTCCTTTTCATTACCATTCTTGGCAGCCTCGATCAATACCAGCAGTGGAACATTGGTCTCGAGAAAAGAGTCCGACACGTGGTCCATCACAGCCTTTCGCAGCTGAAATTATGTATACGCAAACACACAAATCCTTAGCTAGAGTATAATCATTCAGAGCACCTTGGTTTAGTGTATTAATTTTTAATATGCAATGTAAACAGCATGCATCTAAAGAGGGACAGTCATGATCCATTATGGAGAAAGACATAAAATATTTTTGTTGACTATCATAATAAATGTGATTCTGAGCACTGCTTCATGGTGAACAGACCTGTCTGCGCAGGTCACGGGTCTTCTTAGTCATCCTGTCGATGGCCATGTTGAGGGCATCACTCTTCTCTTTATGTCCAGCCTGTGATAAAAAAAAGGGGAAAATATACTTAGAGAGCCTCATTTAAACTTGTTATAGTCAGGCTCTCTGGGAAAAAGAAAAACGATAGGTGGGAGTTAGAGCTGAGAACTGAAAGGACAAGACAAACTTATAAGATATGATGGATAAGATGCATTTTCCACAGAGGGAGAAAAAAAGTAAAACAGCATGAGTCAGTTTAATGGTTGTAACCCCCTGTGGCAAACATTTCATTTCATTCTTGAAAACTTTGTAGGGGTTTTGGTTCCTTTACCCCCTTTGGCGATTGTTTCATATGACTAACGTGACTTGTGGTACTGTCAGGAGGCACCCACCCACGTTCTTTCACTGATACATTTTTCATATCAAAAATCCAGAGATATTGTCTGTCACATTCTTGAGCTGGGCTTAAGTAGTCCATGAAATAATTCATGACACAAATAGCTCTCCTGCAGTGCAAATACAAAACAAAAAAAAAGGATGGAGGGGAAGGCACACTTAAAGATTAGTTAAAATGTGACAGATGCTTTTGAACTGGTGTCTGATTATTCCAGCCCCAACCTTCAAGGATTAAAATGTAAGCAAGGCACTTACATCTTCAAATAAAACCCATTATGTGATAGAACAGACAGCTTTTACCAATACAAAAAGTTCAGCGGAAGGTAAGCAGGAAGAGTAAACCTGGTCAAGTAGAGTTCACATGTTAGCCAATACAATGAAAGGCAATTGATGTCAGAGATAAATCTGAGCAATTTCCACACTTTAGAAGGTGTTTTCTTCTCCAGCGCTCCCAGTCAAGTCGGCTAGTGTGGGAGAGCAGATCTCACTCACATGCCCCAGACAAATTGCTCATGTGCAGTGGGTAGGTAAATCTCCAGCACAGGGAAACGCCTAAGGGAAGGCCATCACAGGGGCAACAAGCAGCAAAAGCGTGACAGTCAATGAAATATGGCAGTGTCACTGGCAGTTCAGCCCCCATCTACCCTAACCTCACTGGGTGGTACATGGTAGGAGGCAAGTGAACGCCATCGGCCTTAATCCCCTCCTGATTTTGTGCTGGTCGAATGAAAGCACTTCAGAACAACGTAGACTCCCGTGTGTAATGGTGAGAGGATGTCAATTCTAAAATTCTAACCTTCAGGTGAGTTGCTCATTGAGTTGAACAAAAATTTCCTACATTAGTGTGGATAGTACATTCATCCACAGCATACCCAAATAAACTCAATGGATATTAGCTATATGATCGCATGTTTCCCCCAGAGGTTGAAATGACTTGGATCGCTTAATATTGATTTTGCTTTGAGCAGCACCACTTAATTGGGCAGTCATTTGATTCCTCACACAAGTGTATGTGGTGTTTTCACACATAGTTAAAGATGGTCAGGTAAAACTATGCTTGCAGCATGAACAAATCTCCCCACAGATTGGTGGAGAAAAAGATATATATATATATATATATATATATATAAATAGATAGATAGAGATATATATATATATATATATATATAAATAGATAGAGATATATATATATATATATATATAAATAGATAGATAGAGATTATATATATATATATATATATATATATATATATATATATATATATATATATATATATATATATATATATATATATATATATATATATATATATATATATATATATATATATATATATATATATATATATATATATATATATATATATTTATATATATATATATTTATTTATTATTTATTTTAAAACAGTCCTCCTCAGCAGATACATCTCTTAAGGGCAGATTACACACCAACAGGCAAAGAAAAAAAAAAGTCATATGACCTATAGAGAAAAACGACAAACAAAATAAATCATAAGCAAAAAATGGCCCAGGTCATTTTAGAAAGTGACCACCCCAAAAAAAGAAACACAGATGTTCAAAATAAGCACAGTAGGTACAATGGCACAAAAGTAATTTTAGCTCAACCTATACTCAACCATGTGCACAGGAGAAACAAAAAAGTAGCAGTGAATGGTTGCAGCAAAAGCACAGAATAACCAAGGACACAATGTAATACAGTGTAACACACCCAAAGTTAGCGCACAAAGTCGCCTCTTAGTACTAAATTGAGTTAATTTTAACTAATCCGTCAAATACACAAAATGACAAAATGTCAAAATGCCGGTCTTGACGAGTATTCACATAAACACAATCAGTTATGTTTTAAAGTCGTCATGAAATTTTCAAAATCTGAAAATTTGCTTCTGCTCTGGAATTGCGCGTCCTCTGCTGATGACGTCAGTTTGACAGATTGGGTTGAATATCCATAAAGGGTTAGTTCATTCAAAAATGAAAATTCTGTCATTCATTACTCATCCTCATGTTGTCACACACCTGTGAGACCTTTGTTCATCTTCGGAAACACAATTTTTTATACTAACCCTTTAACCACTCCCCTCCAACCGTCAACCTGCTACATCAGACTGATACAGTCTGTAAGAGTGTGGGATGGAGCGGAGGTGCGCTAAAATAAAACCTCTATTCAACATTCCATTATACTTGGAAATACATCAACACTGAAGTCAGTTGCAACTACCGGTTCACGGGGACTTTAAGTGAACGTAAACAGTCGAGAAAGAAAATGCATGTGTAACAGTATGATCCGTGCATCAGGTGTTAAAGGTCCCATGACATGAAAATTTCACTTTGTGAGGTTTATTAACATTAATATAAGTTCCACTAGACTGCCTATGGTCCCCCAGTGGCTAGAAATGGAGATAGGTGTAAACCAAGCCCTGGGTATCCTGTTCTGCCTTTGAGAAAATGAAAGATCAGGTGGGCCAATCTGGAATCTTCCCTATATGTCGTCATACGGGGAAAGGTTACCTCCCCTTTCTCTGCTTTGCCCGCCCAGAGAATTTGGAGAAAATGGATTCAGTTTATTTTTTACATTTAATTCAGTCGCAATGTCAGCACAGGCTTTACAAACAGACTTTTACAATATGGATTCGACAGCACTGCCACAAACCGCAAGTAACAGTGTTCATTAATGCCTGATCTGTGATCAGTGATTTCTGATGTGTAGCTAATTATTCAAGTTCACACAGATTTTCTTTCTAAATCGTTTAATATGGTTTATGAATCAGTGAATCAAGCCAGTGATTAAAACAATCAACTTCACATTGTTTCTCTTAGTAGCATGAAAAAAAGCTGTTATTTAAATTGTGATTAAACTACAGAAAGCGGTCAAAGAACACTCTCTTTATAATGTTCAAAGCTGTCAATCACACATCGTGAGTACATCTGCACAATTGCCCAAACTGCCGTTATAATGAATGACGCTGTTATGCTGCACAACGAAGCTCTTACTGTATTTATATCGATGTCATGTTTGCTGTTAGTTGTGGTGAAAGCATTTTGTGAGAGAAATCGCGTTGCAATGACGAGATCAATGCATTCACGTGATCAACACACTGTCTGTCTACTCAATGCTCATCACTGCAGCCTTTCACGTGATAGGAAAAGATCTAAAAATAATGCTATAATCAACACTTTCACGATTCGTTCTCGACAGCTGTAATAGTAAAAAAAAAAAAACGTAGTAGAAGTATTCGAGAGGGTTCCACATGTAATACGCATTTCAAATGCAAAGATGTCAGCCAATCACAACAGTGGACGTTTACAATTAAGTCTTACAACAGACACGCCCCTTCAAACAGAGCATTTAAGCCAAAGGGCAAAAAAAAAAAAAAAAGCCTTTTATTTCTAAATTATGACATTTTATGATGTAAAAATCATACTAACAATAAGTACACCTCAGGAAACATTAAAAAAATAAACATGGGACCTTTAAAGTGACAGCAGCCTAATATACCTGCTGCCAAATTATGAGATAATATTAAAAATATCTATGTCAGTTTTCCCCCATGGTTTCGATGTCAAAAATGTGGCCAGTGGAAATGCTGAGTGGCTAGAAACTTTGGAAATCCACTCGCCACAATGGCAGGTGAGCAAAACACAATGATAAAATATTAAATACACATTATTGTATTGTATTGTATAGTTCAGCAAACCTAAATGAAGAAAAATCAGCCAAATGACAGAGGAGCTGAGAAAAATGCAGACAACAGCGAAGTTGTGCATGTCTTATGTTTAGTGAAATCTCCTGTAGGGCTATGCAGTGTGAACGCTCTACTAAGTCCAGCATTCAGATTGTGTCCCCACCACTGCAGATCGAGTATAAAAGGTCTCTGTGACGTCGGTTTGCTTGTGACGCGTTTTGTGTAAAAGACCTGAACAAACGAAAGGGAGAGAGAAGGGAAGGGCCAATCTGATTGCAAGTCATCGTATATCAAATTAATTATCAGCTTCCTCTGCCAACTTAATTATATCATAAATTCATTCATCAACACTTAATTTAAGTAAAAACCCTAAACTAAATCATTTGAAATCGCTTGCTTTAAATTTACAGCTACAAAGAGTAAACACCCAACAAAACAAAAGCACTATAACAGGCATACATGTATATAGGCACATACAAAATAAACAAACTGAGCAGACAGGAAAGAGACGAAGAGATTTAAATGTAATTGTTCATTTCTGCTGTGAACTGCCGCAACACGTTGCAGTTATCAATATTCTGACTGACGAACAAGAGGAAAAAAAGTAAGGGAGGGGGAGGGTGCGTTGAATCAAACGCCAAAGCACTGTGCAAGTGTGCAGGGCGGAAAGTGAGCGAGCCAGGGAGCGAACCAAAGCGCGCATGAGAGAGGGGGAGAGAGAGAGAAACTGCACTGATGATCGACGCCAGCCTGCCACCACTCTGTAGCAGTGAGTGGCTGCAACAAAAAGCACAGAATAACATCTCCGCTCCTCTCCTCTGCTTTGCTTTTCCCCTCACTGCATCTCCCTTCCTCTGTGCAGAGAACGGCACACAACACAGCAGAGCCACACGGAACTGCCGTCGCAAGTATAGCCTCTGCCTGCCATCAACAAGTTAGGGATGAAGGACCTTGAGTACTGAAAGAGGAATGTGTGATCTTCAATTAACCAATTGAGCTGACATCATTGCGGTGGAAAAGGAAAGAGGCAGCTAAGGGACGGAGGGATCTGCTCAGCGGTGCGGCTTTGGATGCAAATCATCAACTTCAAATTTAAGGATTCTTGGAAGGCAAACAATGCTTATCTTTTCTTAATCTGGAAATTGAATAGCAGGACTGAAAAAAGGACAGAGCCAAAAAAAAGAGAAAACAGCATCCCAGGACATGGAATTCCTGAATTTGGTTCAACTGGGGGGGCTCAGCACTTCTTTATTTCTGAAGAGCTTGATTCCTCTTGTATTTACCCAAAAGGTTTTTTTCCCTTTGGATTTCTCTTCCATCTGGCTGCTCCAAAAGTCTGCGGAAAAAGACAGTTGAATGCAGCCTCCGATGTACACAAAAGAATGGGTAAGTTAGCCCTTTTATTCACAGAGTCTGGACCTGAATAGACAATGTAGTGAATAGGAGGGGGGACAGTGGCTGTCAGGGTCTCTAGAAACATCTATATACTTAAAATGCTGCTTTCCCTTTTTTCTTCATAGGCTTGTAATATTTAATAAGTGGTCCTTTCCAGCAGAGGGAAAAAAACAGACTTACAAGTCACTTAAAATGACTGCAAAAAATAAATGATAGGGAAATGAAGGCATACTCAGTTTGGGTTAGGGGGAGAATCTTGGGGAATGACAAAAAAAAAAGGGCTAAAAACCTAAAGCACCTGCAAATAAAATGTTAATATTGCAATACTGCCGTCCAAACACATGAATGGATAATTTCTGCATTAAAATGACTTAAGCATAACTATCAGTGCAATTAACTGAACATTCATTTTAAATGTTCTTAAAATTCTTGGATCAACAAGCAGATTGCTTTGGCCATTGACAAACACAGAGAGAGAGCGTGCATGATAGAGGAAAAAAATTCTGTGTACTGCAGAGATTAGATTTCCCTCCCCCTGGTTTATTTTCTTATCTTTAAACCCACCTAGGTTTCCATTCAAGGTGGCCATTGGTGGGACAAGCACCAGCGGCACTTTGTGTGATCAGCATGCTACTGTGCCTCCCTCCTGTGTCATGCACAACCTGCCCCCAGAAATGCCGATGTGAAGACCTGCAGTTTTACTGCGACACGCAGGGGCTCCTGGCGCCCCCAGACGGTGTGGATAAAGGGGCCCTTGGACTTTCGCTTAGACACAACAGCATCAGCGAGCTCAGCTCAGACCAGTTCTTTGGTTTCACCCAACTCACTTGGCTTCATCTGGACCACAACCAAATAACCACCGTGCATGAGGATGCCTTCCAGGGGCTGTACAAGCTCAAGGACCTTAACCTGAGCTCAAACCGCATCACCAAGCTGCCAAACACAACCTTCATCCACCTCATCAACCTGCAAATCTTGGATCTCTCCTTCAACCAGATGATGGCTCTGGAGCCTGAGCTCTTTCACGGGCTCCGGAAACTTCAGATCCTTCACCTGCGGTCAAACTCCCTGCGCACAACACCCGTGCGAGCCTTCTGGGACTGCCGGAGCCTGGAATACCTTGGCCTGAGCAACAACCGGCTCCGAAGCCTGGCCCGGAACGGCTTTGCCGGGTTAATTAAGCTCCGGGAGCTCCATTTGGAACACAATCACTTGACCAAGATTAACTTGGCACACTTCCCTCGCCTGGTCGCCCTGCAGTTCCTTTATCTACAGTGGAACAAGATCAACAATTTAACATGTACCATGGAATGGAAATGGACAACTCTGGAGAAACTGGATCTCACTGGGAACGAGATACGTGTACTCACCCCCGATGTGTTTGAGACTTTGCCCAGCCTCAAGATCTTACTGCTGGATAACAACAAACTGACCAGCCTCGATACCCAAACCATGGATATGTGGAAGTCCCTAACTGCGATCGGGTTGTCAAGCAACCTTTGGGAATGTACCAAACGGATCTGCAATTTGGCCACTTGGCTGAGCACCTTTAAGGGTCGATGGGAGCATTCTATCCTCTGCCACAGTCCTGAGTACGCACAGGGCGAGGAAATACTGGATGCCGTTTATGGATTCCAACTTTGCCAAAATTTTTCGGCGCCGGTCATACTGACCAGTACCAGCACGGATGCCATGCTTCCTGAGATCACAAGCTCCCTGTTTGGAAATATGCAGACCCCTACGCAAGACTTCTATGCAGAGGATTTTGGGAGCTTTACGATTGTTACTACTACCACCACCACCACCCAACCCCCACGCACTGCCCTTGCTACTACCATGACGGTGGAGGGGGCAGATGTTACAGAGGACTACTCTGCTATGGACAACACAGTGCTGACCCAGAGGGTCATCATTGGCACCATGGCTCTGTTGTTTTCATTCTTTCTCATTATTTTTGTAGTGTACATATCAAGAAAATGCTGCCCTCCCACTCTGAGGCGAATCCGCCATTGCACGGCCATTCAGAACCGGCGACAGATGAGGACCCAGCAGAGGCAGCCAATGGCGGACCTGGCTACACAGGTGCCCTATAACGAGTACGAGCCCAGTCACGAGGAGGGTGCACTTGTGATCATCAATGGCTATGGGCAGTGCAAATGTCAGCAACTGCCTTACAAAGAGTGTGAAGTATAAACTATTTATTCTTGCAGTTTATGGGTTTAACCATTTGTCCATTTCAAAAGATACAGGGTTTGCTTTTGGACATTGTTTTGTTCCCTTTTAAGTTTGTATGAAGAAGAAAGTTTCTTTGAAGTTGTTAGCTTTGGAAATCTATGAAAGCTTGAGATGACTGGGATGAATTTGAAAAGAGGAAATATAGAGAAATCCACAAGTTTATTTTTGTAATACAAATGCAAAGGTTCATATCTAGCTGGGGCAATCAATCTCAGCAGAGGAAGGTTGGATGCGTCACTGCATCACCAGTTTGTGTATTCTGTATTCTGCAGCACAGAGAAGATGAGAAATCTATAGCCAAACCGCCTGGAACCTTGTGCTTCAGAAAACAGTTTATAAAATGACATATCTTCTGATATATGGTGAAATTTTATTACATGGAAAAATAGTGTTACATATGCTGAGCAGTGCAAATTTAAAAGGATAAAAAAGACTTTGTGCACGTTAGCAACACTAGATCTCACTCACATATTCACTTTTGGGGAGAGGAAACAAAAAAAAAATCAGATGGATACAAAGCATAATTTTTAACTGACCTTTTCTAAATTGAGAACAAGTACTGTTACAAATTGAGCCACATAATGAAATTTAGATTTGAACAGGGAATTCAACCCACTCACGTTACTTGGCTTCCTCATGTGGCAGAAATGATCCTTTCACTTTAATCGAGGCTTAAATTCAAACTAATGAGAACACTTAACAGCCTTCCCGTTTCTGCATTTGGTTAAATTCAATAAACTCCACTTCCTTGAAATCTTAAAGCCTAGCACTTTGTGTGAAAAGGTTAATGTCCAATATGGCTCTACACTGGATCTAACAAAAAGTCCAAACTATTACAACTTCAGCAGGGATTAACTAAATGTTCAACAGAGGCAATTGCTCGATTATCATTGTGCAAATATTCTTACATGAGATTGCTTAAAACACTGACATTCTCACTGTGATACAGACAATGCTGCTTAGATCACTGCATCATTAATTAAATGGTAGAGACATTCAAAGAAAGCTACATGAAGCAAACACCAGCCAGAACAACTTACTAGTGAGTTGGGTAGGAATAAGAAAGGGGAAATGCAGAGGACACTGACAATTGTCTCCTAAAAATAAATGTGCACGCTTTGCGTCGCACTTTTCGAATGCAGCAAAGAGCATAATCGCACCTGACAGCTTTAACATTGAGTCAATTAAGCCCTAGAAAACAAATCTAATATTCTGTCACCCAAAACCTCTGCCCTGAATATTTTAGCCTCCTCGGCCAGTACAAAATCAGTGCTTGAGATGGATGGATGGATGGATGGGAGGGAGAGAGGGGGAGAGAGGGAGAGAGGGAGAGAGAGGGAGAGAGGGAGAGAGGGAGAGAGGGAGAGAGGGAGGAGAGAGAGAAAGAGAGAGAAAGAGAGAGAGAGAGAAAGAGAAATATATTCTGGCTTCATGGAAACAAGAGAGTTATTACTTCATAGCCTTGCTCATTTTAGTCCATAAATACAAAAAAAAAGGCTTTTTTGTCTGTGCAAGAAATATCCAGAGGTTCATACCAAGGACACAAAAGAAAAGCTGAAGTAAAGCATAGCACAGCTCTCAGGAGAGCATGCAGAAGATGGCAGGAGGCTGGGTCAGGAGATATTTGTATGCAGCACTGAGAGGACAGACATTAGCATCAAACTAAAGAAGCTGCTGCTGCAGTAGCTCTTTGTGTTGCAATCGAGAGTTGGGGGCAGGGATGCACAGGGGGGTAAAGAGAGCACAAACACCAGTTAGCATCTAATTGAAGTCAATGAGCATCTTAGGAGCCACTGAGTGAGGCTGAATCAGGGTACAGAAACCATTAGAGGAAAAAAAAACTGCATGACAACACCCTGGGCAACATCTGGAAAGCACTGAACACCACCCTAGTCAAGCCGCAAATATTGCCTCAGTGCAGAAAAAAAAATTAGTCATCAAGCTATATAGCTTAAGAGAAAACTGCTTTAGTCATACCTTGGCAGAAGCTTTTGGTGTAAAGGTCAAAATCTGAGAATTTGGCATTTATATATCAAAGCTTTTCTGGTAACCTACCTAACAGTAGTATAAAAAAAAAACTAGTAACTGTCCAGTACTGAAATTAAGCATGCCAGAAGAGACTGGTTAAAGTTGCCCTCTAGAGGGTGCTGTAAAATACCATGAATGAGAAATGACTGCAAAACTTTCTCCAACTCCAACCCTGCAAAAAGACAACGGTAACACTTTACAATAAGGTTTCATTAGTTAATGTATTAGCTAACGTGAACTAACTATGAACAATACAGATGTAACTGTATTTGTTCATCTTTGTTATCGTTGGTTAATAAAAATGCAGCTGTTCATTGTGTGTTCATGTTACTTCAGTGTATTAACTAATGTTAACAAATACAACTTTTGATTTTAATAATATAGTAGTAAAAATTAAAAAAATTAGCTTCAACAAAGATTAATAAATGCTGATTAATAAATGTGCATTATTAGTTAATGTCAACCAATGTAACTAATCTTAACTAAAGAAAAACTTTATTGTAAAGTGTTACCAAAACAACGTTATGTTGGTAAAAACAATAAGTTAATGCAGGTCTGTGTAGCTGGTCTTTTCAGTTCATCCAGAGGTGTAGCTAAGAACTTGCATTCCAAAATGCATTTTGCAAATGCTGTTGGACTAAACAAGGAAAATTACAGCTAACATTCACTGAGCCATAAACATCCACCAATGGTGTTGCTTTGTTTTGGATTTAGTGAAGCCAAGTTTTGCTTCATGCGTTCCTCAAAAAACCTTGCATGTTTAAAGAAAACAGTTTACCTGACACATGCACATCAGCTCCATCCCAAAAAAAGAAGAGAAAAAAAAAAAAAGCCTCATATCCTGATCTGATAGTTTAGGCGTGTGTGGTGGGGGAACAACGACCTTCTAATGAAATACTGATAAACTGTTAAAAACTATCAGCTTATAAGCAAATCACAAAAACCACTAAACATGAAACCATGTGCACTCCTGTAAACTTTATTTTGTTTGTTTTGAGGGGGGGGGGGGGGGGGGGGGGGGGATCTTTCCATACACTAAAGTCCTGCTGCTCACTCTGGCCAAAACAGCCCCTTTGAAAACGCAACCCAAAAACTTCTTTGTGCAAAAATGAATGCTTTTCACCCTCCTCTCCCCAAAACCCCGCTTTTTCCTTTTGTATTGTAATATGTACTTTCATATCTGTATAGTGGGTAAAGATGTGGCCAACTGAAAAGATCTTTTTTTTTCCTTAAGACGTATATTTTTAAATAAAAATGTTACAATTTATAAATGTTTTGGTCTAATATGCTCTTTAGATACATAAGGTTATAATTGTCTGTAAATACTGTTGGTTCCTTTAAAATATATTTTACACAAAGGATAGTAGAAAGCCTATCATGTATCAAACGTGCTGAATACAGAGATGGCTGAAAGGCTTTTAAGAATGGTGCACTCAGGGTATTTGGACTGAGCTTCAGGCAAGGTGCCCTTCTGAAGTAAATGGCTTCTGATATCATTAACATTATCATAACCCAGCACTCACCTGCCCTTCTAAACGGAGATAACCTGCCTGAATGACTGGTATCAAAAGCAACACAACAGAGATTCCACTAGCCCAGGGCGGAATAATGCTTAAAAATGCTATTATAAACACGAAAATGACTGACATTGGTTGAAAATTATTATCTAGCCCACTGATTCTTGATTTAAATATGATTTAAATAGTGGTAGGTTGGCGGACGTTGGCAGAAAAGCAGCTCAAAAGTTTTGCGGGAGAATTACGTGTGACCATTACTTCTTGCTACTACTTACATGTGACAAAAATTATTCAGACACCAGATATAATTTTTACTAGTGGGTGCAGGACACTATAGTTCATTTATGTAGGTGAGGATAGCAAAATAAAATGTAAACTGACACATTATACCCCAAAATCCTTCATACAGTGGACTACCAGTAAAATTGATAAAATTGGGGACCAAAATTACTCACTTTGACCTGACCATGTGTTAAAGTGTTTTTTCTTTAATTGCTAATGCAACCTTTTACACCACAGACTGAACAAAATTAAGCATTGCTTGGTAAATGGTTGCCCTAAATTGGTATTATCTAATAGTGTACTTCAATCGAACAGCTGCCAGCTGATTGGTTGATTGCAATCCATTACATTCCTTTCTATCAAAGTTATCTGACATTATCAAGATGAATTTATTCTGACAGTTTAACAGT
This sequence comes from Rhinogobio ventralis, assembly GCA_039654625.1. Taxonomy (NCBI): domain Eukaryota; kingdom Metazoa; phylum Chordata; class Actinopteri; order Cypriniformes; family Gobionidae; genus Rhinogobio; species Rhinogobio ventralis. Next base: position 27,630,958 of record CM077198.1, on the reverse strand, counting down.
TCTTGACTATTACCATTTTCTAGTTATAGTTATATACACAACATTTATTCAGACACCTTCAATATTTTCTCACATTATCAGTTTATTCGCTATAGTTTAAAAAATGGTAATAATAATCTCTGTATGGACAGGTTTTTCCTTCTCCATTTCTCTGAGGTTCTTCGGTAAGCAGAGCGCGTAAAATGGTGCTGATGAATGACACCACCAGTGGGAAATTACAGAGGTCTCAGACACTCTAGAAATACTCTTTCAAATATAAAATTAAATGAAAATGCAAGTTAGTCACTCTGAACCCACATTACCGATTTTCATCCAAAATAGTATTATGAGAAAATGATTCTGTAAAATCTGAGCTTGTGCAAAAAAAATAAACAAAAACAAAATTAAGATAAACAATATTTTTACAATATTTAAAATGTTAAATAAATGTAGGTATATTATTGCACCATGAGAGAAACCAGTGATTTTCTCAATAACCCTGCAGCTGCAGCCTCTGTAGAGATTTCAAAAGTGTGAGGGTGGCAGCAAGCATATGCCACAGTAGCTACCCGCCTGTGTTATATACTGTGCACTGCACAAGTACTGCAGGGCAAGCTGGAAGAAAACCAATTTCCAGTGCAGAATGAAAGAGACCAAAAGCATAAATAATACCCCAACTGTTACTGTATGCCTAACCTTGGGAGTCTAATACATCAGGCACTGTGAATATCAGCATTTATGTAACCATTTTAAATGCTTTTTCTATAAATAATACATTCAGCTACCCAGCCACTTCAACAACATCACACGTGTCATTCATGATTTCTGCCTCAAAGTTTCATGATTTTATATAATTTGTAAATCTCAAGATCGTATAACCCAGGCGATAAAATTGTTTTTAATGATTTTACTGCAGGAGTAAGGTAAATGGGAGAAGCAATTGGTCAACTCCCTCCGGGCAGCTGCTGACCACTGGTTCACAGAGGCTGCGCCTATAAGGATTTTCTCCAGAAAAAAATGAAAGTTGTTGGGGAGTGGGGGAAGACAGAATGGCTGAAGCTGAATATGATTTATAGAGGACAGCCATTTCTTGGCCAGACGGGAGTCTGTAAGAGAAGAGGCTTTGTGACTACAGAGGCTTCCGATGCAGCGGCTTTCTAAGGCTTTTCACTAACTGTGTAAGGAAGCTATTAACTCCAAAGGTCATTTTTTAATTTGGTTGCAGCCCTGCATGGCAGAGGTCTGTCCCCGTCTGAGGAAATGAAAACAGATGTGAATTAACTCAGGATTTAAGTATACTTAGATGAACATCAGAAAGTGAGAGAATATTGTGCGCCTCAACTTTGCGCTCGAAATGTACTCCGTGTACCCAATTACGAAGGCTCGTTTAAACCCTGCAGGAAGTCACTGAACACACACAAATGAAAAGGCAACTCTGGGACCAGATAAAAACAAGCTAATACTTTTAGAGGATTTCTTATTGTATCACGACAGTCACTCCAAACATTAATTTGCGCCCTCTGTGTTTTTAAGTCTACAAAATTTTTTTCCTCTCTGCTTCATTTCCTTAGAGCACTGAGCTCTCAGGGACCACAGAGGATGAATGGACACCTCTCTTCAAAACAAGTCTCTCAAAATGAACTATATTAAAGCAAAGGGCCGAAGCTCCATTAGCCACCAAGGGTAGTCATCCCTCATCCACTCCCTGATCAAAGCGGTCAACAAAAAGGAAATGATAGAGAGAGGCGCAATGCGGCTCAATGAAACGGCTAGCGAAAAGTAAAAGCATTTTTCGTTAGATTCAGCTGAAGTGCTTCTGCCCTAGAACGTTAAGATGATAGCAAATGTAGTGCTAATTATTAGATGCGCATGAAGAAAGTCAAATGCACAACCTCTATTCTGCAAAGGCAAAATGATAAATACGCGTGAAATCACATGTACAGGTTTTTTTTAGCTGACATTAAAAAAAAAAAAAAAAAGATTGTGCAGTGTTAAAAAAACAATTAATGTAGTCAATTTGATATCGATTCTCAAAAGCCACGAAACAATCTTTTTTCCATATTTATTTCCGCAAGCATTGAACATAATATCTGTTTGATGTTAATCTTATTACTAGTCTTCTCTATTAGATGGTGGATACAGGTGCGCCTTTCGGCGTGAAAAACATTCCAGACAGTTGAAGGAACTGCCACTGTCTCAATCAAGCCAGCGCTGCATGGACACGAAAGTTTATCATTTGCACGCGTTTTCAAACCTTTGCCAATATAAGCATTCAAGCACAAGATGACACAAAACTTGCGTGCTGTGAACTTGTGCATGCACATATCCGAAGCACAACCAGAAAGCTGCGTGTTTCAGACAGCGTGCAAATAATAAAATTTATTCTCTTTCACGTCTCCTTGCACTTTAACGAATAAATTCACAAATTTATTATTTCAAAATGCTCGCCTTGGCGAGTATCCTAGTAAGCATAGTCGTTTATGGTAATCAGTAGAGAAAGACAACGCATGTGCATCAGCATATTGGATCCATACATTAATCTTAAAGTGACAGCAGCCTAATATTCCAGCTGCTGTCTCTGTTTTTAAATGTTAATCAAACTACAAAATACAAATAAATCTCACTGCTCTTCACTGAATATTTTTTTAACTAAGGAATAATCTTTATTTAGTTCATACAGTGAATAAATCAAATGTAAAATGAACACTGCATATAATCGTCAAATTCTATAACTGAAAACTACCATTATATTTACTGCCGTAGTTTATAATATCCATGATGCAATGCATGGCAACAGATGCAGAAAAGATGAGTTTTTCCGGTTTAATCCACATTTTAATGTACCTGCTATAAAAGCACTTGAAAGAAAAGAAAGAATCAACCATTACATATGCTTTCTACATTGTTAATAATGATGACTGTCGCTAGATGTGGACACGCAGGATTTAAATGACAAAACGCTCCATTTATCTCTCACATGGTTGTCAAGGAAACAGTGTTCAGCCAAACTGAATTCGTGTTCATTACCATCTAGGGTGTGACGAACAAAGACATTCATTATCCTTGTTCTGACCAGAAGTAACTTTATGCAGCCCTATTCATGAGAATGTCAGACACATCTAAGCATCAAAAGGGAAGCAATACCACATATCAAGGTGCATGCAGAGCTAATGTAATGAGTCAGAGCTAATCCACAGCAGCAGGTTAAGAAAAGGCCCCTAATAACACTGACATAACCGTTCTTTGACTTGTCAATAGAAGTGACCTTCATGCTACAAAGCTTGGTAACAAAAGCAGCCACACAACTGAATAGAGAAGCATTTTCTTATTTAAAATACCACACCATCAGAAATAGTGAACAGGGTCGAGCTGAAAACAGCACTGTGATGCGGCACAGAGAAGGCCTGCCACAGTCACCCACACACACAGTCTTCATAATCAAATGTGACGCAAGCGTGCTATAATTACGCCTATCTGGATTTCATCACGTTTGCCTATTATTTCTCAGTGCCACAGGTGAAACATCTGCATCGCACTCATCATTGACTTGCTGAATACAGTCAAGAGACCGCAAGAGACTGCAAGAGACTGATTTAAGGAAATCCAATTAATGCCTCAAACCTCCTAGAGAGGTGCTCTTGAAAAGCAATTGGATATATCGAAGGGCAAATTACAAGGTCTTAAGAGGGAAGACCAACCAGATGCTGTGACTATAGCCCATTTCTCCCAGTACCACCCCATGTCTATTCGACCAAAAACAAGCTTTTTCAAGCAGCCCGGAAGCAAGACAGCCATTTGCAGGCAGGAGAGAAAAGCTACTGGGAACTCAACAATCCACAGGGTTCAAGGACTCAAGAGCGCTGTATGTTTGAAGCATTTATTATGAGCTTCCAATTAATCTCAAAAACGCTTACCAGGGAGGACGCATCGATCTGGATTCTCGTCAGCAAATACCTCCATAACATTTACTGCTTTCCACATTTCAAAGTTTCTCCTCCCTGGAATCCAAAAACACATCTTGGACCGGACCAGACAAAATCAATTAAGCTCAGTCAGATACCCATAACAAGACAGGGTTTTGGCAGTTGCCTCCACTTGTATATTTCCTTGAGTCCGGCCAAACTAGTTTCTTAGTCATTTTATATAGTTTACTGTATAAGATTAAGAAACTATTCTAACCCCCGGTTTCACAGACAAGGTTTAAGCCTAGTCCCAGACTAAAATGCATGTTTGAGCTGATATGTCAGTGCCATTGCTTTATCTCAAGATGTTTACGAGTAAATGTTTTTTCTAAGGCATGTTTATAAAATCTACTTAATGTCCTAATTGAACTAAGGCCTAATCCAGGCTTAATCTAAACCCTATATGTGAAACCAGGTCTAAGTGTAACATAACCACATCAAAATCTTTAAACGATAAACCAAAATTCACATGCATAAAGTCCATTTGCGCAGCTAAACAGTGTTAATTTTGTCAACAAAATTACAGATGCATGTGTTTGTTAAAGGACTTTTAGATTGTCAATGTTAACAATGACAATATGAAAAATTAGTAAACAATTTTAATTTAAAAAAAAATCTATGCAATTAACATTAAGAATGAGACCAATTCAAATAATTAAATCAAATGGTGAGTTTAAATTAATACACAAGATGCTGGAATATTTGGTTTAATTTTGGACTCCTGTCATTTAAAAAGTTTATTTCAATTGACTAAAACTACATGCAATTTTAGAGTATAAGTGACTAATTTATGGAAGTAAAATGAAAAGGACTAAATTTAAGATATTTTTGTAAACAAAACAATGTGTACAAATTAACACTGAAGCTAACATTAATGAGCCTTGATAATTTCTCATTAGATTCAAATGAATAAACTGATAGCAGTTCAGTTTATTTAGAAACTTAATTTTTCCAACAGTGACATGTCCCTAGAAAAAGCTCAGTACATTAAGCATACGAGGACAACCTTTTCATTTCATACGCCTACCTGTCACTGGCAAAAAACAACATCTAGAGTGAACCATCACAGGTCTTATGAAGACACCTGCAGCGGGCACCAGAGGAGTTGTATTATAACCATTCCTCAGTATACTAGAAAGAGGTCTGCAAAACTGGACAACATCTAGTTATCAAGCCTCTGCTCAAGATTGAGGGGCAGAGTATGGGGCATGTCAAGCATTGCAACGTTCATCTGTCTTCACAGAGCAATCAGTTTTGGCATCCAGTCGCTGTTGGCAAATCGCACAGAGCGGTTAATAAACATGGCATGCTATCTGTCTTCATACTGTCAACTTTAGGCTGAAGCCTGCCGTGAGGCCGATTCTAAGGTGGGTTATTGAACCTTGAGGGTTTGAATGCCAATGCTCTTGTTCACGGTGGGGATCTTTTCTCGTCATTCGCACAGTCTGCTCTGATGATCTGTAAAAAATAAAAAAGCGATGTCACCAGGAAAAGGTGACAAGACCTTTTGATTTATTAAGAACGTTCAACAGAAATTTATGCAACCGTCCATGCGCCCTAATTACCTGGGGAATGATCACTGGCCACTTTGAATACAAGCCCATATGTCAAACTACCAGAGCATATCTGTGACACCGTAGCACCCTTGCAAGAGTGTTTAGTGTATCCCAGACGACGATGAGAGAAGACATGAGCATGACTTAATGCTTCAATCATTATTACATCTTACAGAGAAAGTTCTGCTGTGCAAGGTGAAATCTAATTTCTTAAATGTTCACATCTTGCCCTTTCAATTTTTAATTCATTAATATTCATGCTATGACTGCTCCTTAGAGGCCATTCTGGCCACAAGAAAGAAAAAAAAAAACACACAAAATCCTAAAGGAAATAGATTAAAGGAACTACACACCAAGACAGAGGTATCTCTTAACAACTCAATATACACAAATTTATTTTCTGTGACCTTTCTATACAACTAATTTTGTTTACAAAATATAATGTAGCATGCACTAACCAAACAACATTCAGCTGCACAGATACAGCATTGTGCTACTTTCAGGAAAAAAAAACAGCTTCGATGATACTGTAAGCCTCTGCTAATAATACAGACCTTGGGCTGAACCCAATATAAAACGGTCGCCCTTGAAAACAAGCCACATCGATACACCTGCAATGTGTTCAAGAAACACAAGGACCAGCACAGGCTATTAACTTTTAATATGCCATTTGCAAAACAATCTTACAAAGTCAACGGCTTTAAATGTCTCATAAAACAAGCAGCTTACAAGATTTTTTATCTGAATGGCGAGAACAACAAGAGCTTGAGCATGTATCTATATAACACATGAGCTAAATGGACATGTAACGGCTCTCTAAAAAACAATGCAATCTTACAGAAGAATGAAAAAGAGCCAGTGTGACAAGAATCAAACCAGTGGGACCATTAAAGAGCCATTTCTCCTTGGATCTTGACAATATATCATGAGGAAATGTGCTTTTCTATATTACCTATGAGGCCGATGATGCCTTAGACAATTACAACGGCACAGTCCTAAGCCTCTTCTGAGGGTAACCCAGTTTAGAGTCAGAAATGCTACATCATCGAAGTGAATGTGGGAAAATGCCATTATCCATGACAGTGATATTTAATAGCCACTAGCTTCCCATCATTCTGCCCTTGGAAAAATATTAAATATTTACATTTTGTGGTGGATGTGAAGGGAAGGAGCTAGAACGCTTCCTTAACATTGTTTTCCAGCAAAAAAAGACAGTTATCTAGTTCTAACAAATGCTCACTAGATCAAAACTAAACCAGAAGGAGCCACGCTTGCCTTTGAAGCTTGAACAAGCCATTGATTTTGCTTTTCGAATCATTCAAAGGCTTGCTGTCTGTGTGCATTTCATAAACAGCTTAGCTTGCACGGCAAGATCTGATAAAATGAACAATAGAAAAACAAGCATTTGGGTATTTCTCTTTTTCTCCTAGCTGCTTTAATGTTTAAACTTTAAGAAATCTCACAAATCATTATGGACATTTATAAAAAATTATATATAACATAAGGTGGGAAAGTACTTACAAAGAACACAATAAAAATGAGAAAGCCAAGCATTTACGTTAAAAGATAAATCATCCTGGTTCGTGGGGCTTGCCGGAAAGAATGTAGCACCATTTGTGTTTGGGTCAAACTAATTGAAATATTTGTTTGGGGGGTTTAGAGGCAATTAATCTTGGCCTAACCTCATTTATCTGCTAGAAAACAATTTATTTGGCTCCTCTGGATATTTATTAAAAGCAATTACAAGACATTTCATGAAGTGTGTAATGCAAATTCCCAGGACCACCTCTCCTAGATTAAGTCTAAACGTTGGTCTAAAAATGTAGCTTTAAACAGTGAACAGCATTTGCAGTCCCTAGCGGAGCAGAAAACCCATTTCAAATGGTTCTAAAGCAACTACGTCTTTGTGCTTGAGAAGCACTCAATGGTTCATCCCGTTTCTCCAGAAAGAGACAATACATTAAACACTCTCGGCTTGCAAGTCTTTTCGTTCTCTTTTCCAAAGCATTGCTGGGCTTGCATACATAATTTGGATTTTCACTATCATTTAGTCCAGATCACAATGCATTTAATGAACTAAAAGAAAACACACACTTTTTTCAATCTTCAGACAAAAATAAGCAGCTCAAGGTCATAGTCGTGTTAACACGCAATCACCCTTAAACAGGAGAAAGTCATTTAATCTTTATACGAAATAAGACAAGAGGGAACATCCTTCATGAATTTTAATATCTTGGTTTCTTCAACCCATTGTTTGAATTGCACTGCGTCTACCCTGGAAGGGGCCAACAACACGACAGCTAGAAAAGCTGCACATCACTATAGAATGCTTACTAAAATAAAAATGCTAAATATAAGCGGACTTCAACTTCATTTTTATAAAACTTTGAATTTAAAAAGAAACATTTTAGAATAAGTAAACATGTTTTGGAGAAATAGTTTAAATAAGTAGGCCAATTGACAATAAAAAGTGAATTGGATATAATAAAAATTTGGTAACACTTTAGTTTAGGGTCTAATTCTCACTATTAACTAGTTGCTTATTAGCATGCATATTATACACTATACATTCCATTATACACTGTCCTACTCATCACTAAAGTGGAATATGCACTTCACATCAATTCATTCCTTCATTTCATAACTTCCCTCTTCTCAGAGTAGAATGACTTGACATGGTCAGGATCATGTACATATGTCAGTGCTCAACCTGGTGGAGATTGGCTCCAGCATCCAACAAGAGCTCAAACTAGGGATGGGCGGTATATCGAGTTTGTACGAGGTATCGATATATTTTTTTTATAAATATGGCATGAGGAAATACCAAGCCTGCAACACGAGTCCTGAAAACTGAAGCCGACGCATCTTGATGACCCCCAGGTGACTGGAAGCAGTATAGGTCATAAAGTCCGCCCTCTCCATGTATTCCAATGGGAACTAAACAATCAAATTACACTTGAAAATTAAAGTTGCAAGCAGCGATGAAAGGGCCCACGCACACGGGAGCACCGCCACCCCGTGGCCTCAGGAAAACAGTGAATAGTAGGCGACATGCATTTAAGACGGTATATATAGGAGAAAGATGGCAAAGTCACTACAATGTGCCACATTTCCTGCTGCCAGCAGGTGGCGCTTTGACTATAACTGAATATTGGCATGTAGTTGTCTTCAGGCCAGGACTATTATTAAACAAGTGAAGTTTGGGGCAGATCGGACATTGTATGCCTGAGTTACAACAACTTCTGTTTTGTGGCATTAATTGCATACGTTAGCACTTAGCCATGAGTTGTACGATTAAATGTGTTTCTAGCATGTTTGGTACTTCATGGCATATTTAAATGAGTTTCTGGGAGTGAATTACAGTGTAACGCATGCCATTTCCTGTTGCCAGCAGGTGGCGCTTTGACTATAATGAATATTCCCATGTAGATGTCTTCAGGCCAGGACTATTATCAAACATATGGGGCAACAGATACATAGTTACAACAGCTTCCTCTTTCATGGCGAAACATCAGATTTTGTCAGGCCGCGACGGACACGCCCTTCAGCGAAAACGGAAGATCTTCGCAATATAACATCACCAAGACCTTAAGATTAGAATGACCAAATATGATGTTGTTCTGGTTGAATCTCAATGAGGAGTTAAATCACATTGTAAAACATGCCATTTCCTGTTGCCAGTAGGTGGCGCTATGACTAACTGAATTTTGGCATGTAGATGTCTTCAGGCCAGGACTCTAATAATACATGTGAAGTTTGGGGCAGATCGGACATTGTATGACCGAGTTACAACAACTTCCTGTTTTATGGCGAAACATCAAACTTTGTGAGGCCGTCACGGACACGCCCTTCAGGGAAAACTCAAGATCTTCGCAATTTAACATCGCAAAGGCCTTTAGATTAGACTGTGCAAATATGATGATGATCTGATTAAATCTCTAGGAGGAGTTTGTTAAAGTACAACGTCTGGAAATGGCAAAATTTGCAACAATTTTGCAAAAAAAATTTTAAAATTCTCACTTCCTGTTGGTTTCTCAGATTTCGTACCAGGAGACTTTTTTGTAGGTATTGGGCTGTTACATGTGTCTACCGAATTTCATATCTGTACGGGGAGGGGCACTTCGTTGAAATGTTGTAGGTGGCGCTATCGAGCCATTTTGCCACGCCTAATTCTTTTGACGCGTGTGCAAAGTTTTATGAGTTTGAGCATGTTTAGGCCCTCAAAAATGCGATTCATTTGGGAGAAGAATAATAATAGGCTGAGCAATTTCAATAGGGTCCTCACACCATCGGTGCTCGGGCCCTAATAATTTTTTTCCAAAAGGGGGTTTCTGTCATTTTAGGCCGTTTTTATAAAGCTGATGTTAGTTCAAGTGTTTGTTCTTTAAATAAGTTTTGTTTTAGTTGGTTATTTGATGCTATAAAAATGGGGGTGTGACTTAATGATTGACAGCTTCTCTGAGCGATGTAGTCACTGAGGCACTAACAGAGTTTTTCGGGAACTTCGGGAAAAGATTGAAGCTTTAACGTTAATCTCTACATTTCCATAACTGTTTAATTCACAAAAAGTTGTCGATTGGGCGGGACCTTGATATCGCGGCTCAACTTAACGCTCACTACTGCGCAGACTCAAGACCCAAGATGTCAGCGCCATATTTGAACACTGGCGGCTTCAGTTACGTCAACGGAAAAAAGTGAAGGCGCGTTGTCCATCTGTTTTTACAGTCTATGGGAAATACCAATATACAGTAGTTTGTTACGAGCACATCTAAAAATAGTGGAGGACACAGAGTGAGCTGCTGCGGGCAAAGAGCATATCCAATTTGTCCTATATTAAGAGCTTCAAAATAACTGATATATTATATATATATATATAGTTAACACGTATCATTTAAAGCGGCTTGCCCCATCAGATGTCCTCAAAGATACGGTACATGTGCTGACAGAAACTTGCACTGTTTCAGATGCGTTTGAGATGTGCTGCTTTCCTCTGTGCATAACTTGCATTTAAAAAGGTCTATCATCCATCTGTAAATGGTAGAAAGTCATGCAAATATTTCCATTTTGCTGTCAGGAGAGGACGGCCTTCTGCAAGTGAATCTCCGCGAAAAAAAAATCCAAGACTTCCATGATCAAGTGCCACCGTGCGCATGCGCACCAAACAGACGGAGTGCAATAATTCTTACTAAAACATACATATTGCTAAAATATACGTTGTTGGATAATGTGCCATATGTCGAATTTTTATGATAGCAGTAACTCTAAAGTGAATATTATAATGGGATAATTAAATGTAGGCTAATAAGTCTGCTTTTCTTTACTTTTCACAAAAAGTTAAATAAAATCATAATTAGTTTTTTATTGTAATGTTTCAATGTTGTGATTTTAACCCTTTTTTGCACATAATATATATAGCATAGCCTACATTAAATTCACTATATTGGTTTTCATAGCTTTTAATGTGAACATTGTATGACATCATTGGGGAGGGTGTGAACTAACTTTTTTTTAATAAATGGAGATGTATTTATCGAAATAGAAAAATATAGACAATACCGCGATATATACACCGTATATCGCCATTCAACCAAAAAAATACCAATATATGATTTTTTTTTTGGCCCCATCGCCCAGCCCGAACTCAAACATTCAATACATTCACTGATCACATTCACCTCACAGCCTAGGCAGCATGTTTTCGCCTCAACAAGGGGGAAAATAAGAGTGATTTGTTCCTTTCAAATAAGGCTTATGATTAACTGTCTGGAAAAGTACATCTGACAAGGAAGGCGACAGTGACATGCACTTACTGAGCAAAGGGCAAATTATGGCCAGCATTAATGTACAACAAAATTTGCCAGATGGAAAATCAGTTCATATACTTGAGGAAAACTGGATTTAAAACCATTTGAGGACACAGTGAAAAAGATATTAGGGTGGCGTCGATTACCCAAAACACTGCACACGCAGACACACATTATCAGTTTAGGCTGTGAGTAACGTGAAAACATTTGTTATGTCCCTTGAAATTGCCAAATTCACGGCCACAAAGGGCCAGAAAGCACTGACGCACCATCTGTCAAACTGATCATCCAATCAAATGCATTCGCCTCAAACAGAAACCTGTACCAATGCCGTTGAATTACCCTTCAATATAAAGCAAATTTTACCCTCCTGATCAATAATGAATGTGAAATATGGTCTTAGTTCTTTGTATAATTTTTGCCAACAGGACATCATTTAAGCATTAAAGTACAAAAGGCTGTTTTATATAGAGAATATAATTGCTTTAAGACCCTACGTTTGTTTGTAAGTTTGTTCTTTTGAATAGTCTAGATATTTTCTAGTGAGCACAAAAATCTGTGTAATACAGGCTTTCAGTTAAGACAGATTAGTCCGCTAGTTGTTTAGGCAACCCTCCAACTAGACATTTTCAAAAACAAATCTTATCACCACCAAAATCTTAACTTCCCTAGTAGCTAACTGAATGGAGGTTATGGTGTTCTGCTTAATAGCTCTTACCATATTGTGTATTTCAGGACAACTGCAAAGCTGTATTGATCAATCAGCACCTAGGACAAGAACTATCTGCTCTATAATTCACAGTACAAAGCCGTCTCTGGCAGGCATGGGTCTGGTCTCCGTACAGCTTTCCACAACTAAAGGATGTATCCTTCAATTGAACAGAAGTTGGAGTAAATTAGGGACATCATGATTCAACCAAGTGAGCATAATCATTTATTGTGTACGAGACCAAGACAGGGACATTTTTCCAATCACTGACAGCAGCTGAAAATAACCATCATTCCAAGCTATCACTCCTAGTTTTAGAAGTCTGTACAGCTCACTCAAGTGTTCTCTGTGCCAGAATGAAAAAAAACAAAAAAAACATTTACACTGAGAAAGTGGATCGAGAGTAAAGAGCCCCTTTATTGTACGTTATGATACCAGCTCTGCCAGGCTCTACGACTTTGGAGTAGGAACAAAATGTCAGTGGACATTTCATTATGAGAGGAGGGGAAAATAAAAAAAAGAGGTTGTGAAGAGTTCACAGTGTGGACCGCAGCTCATCAAAACTGCATTAGAAAAGAAAGATTTTTTTTCCATAGAGCAGAAAATATCTGAACACTGATCCAGCACAATTTATTGCCATCTGACATTTTTGCTTCAGCAGTGCAAAAAGAGAACACTTTATAAAAAGGTAAAAATTTCTTCTTGTTAGATAAAGGGGTCATATAATGCTATTTTTAAAAGTTCATTATTTTTGTTTATTGGGTGTAATAGAATAGGTTAACATGCTTATAATATATTTATATATATATATATATATATATATATATATATATATATATATATATATAAAAAAAATAAAAAAAACACAATACATTTTTGCAGCTCCTTTATTCCCTGTCTGTCTGAAATGCACTGATTTCTACAAAGCCTCTTCCGAAAAGCTCAGTGTGCTCTGACTGGCCAGCAGACCCAGTGCGTTGTCAAGCGTGTTGGAAATGTAACACCCCTTACCATAATCATGAGCTCCAGCTTCCAAGTCTTTAAGCAATTCAAGGCTCAAAATAAACTTTTTTACTTGATAGTACTGGTGCTACTAAATTCGAAATGTTAAGAGCACTAACAAAAATTTAGGAGCATCCACCGAAAATAAAGGAGCACGCACCACAACAATTTATATAAATGTATAATAAACATTTCCTTTATTTCTTTTAAACAGTAGTGATGTGTGGCAGTTTTTTTTTTTCTTTGTTTAAGCAAACGTATTGTTTATTTGCTCTATGCATTTGAAATTAGAGGCACCACTGCATTTTAATTATGATTCAAGCAAAGATGCTACACACAAAAGAAACACACGTTCCGTCCCTGGCTTGTTACCATCCTGTTTACAGATTTCGTAATATTTTCACACCAATGACATTTTGGGAAATGATTGCAATGCAGTTTGTGTGCAAGAGGTTGCACAGAATACATTTCGGGAGCATGTATATGCAATTTTGTTTGCATTAACATTTACAAAAGTTTAATGTGTCAGCTAATACCTCAAGTTAACAAACCTTATTGTAAAGTGTTCATTTTTTAGGAATTCTGTGAATTACACTGCGTAAACCAAAAGTAATAATACCCACTGAATGAAGAAGGGTTGGCTCTCCGCAGAAAATAAAACGTATTTAATTAATAAAATGTATTTTATTGTTCGTGTTCGCATTTATGAGGAAAAAGTAATGTTACGCATCATGCGTATCTATTAATATTAATGGTCATGACAGATCTCGGTATCTATTAATATTAATGGTCGTGACAGATCGCGGTTACGGACGTGACCGCTCTGAAAATGGCACTAAAAGACTGTTTTAAAACTTTCACAGAGACCTCAAGCATTCATTTAAACCACCAAATATTGAAATCTGCTATAGAGCAATTCCAGCATTATGGACGTGACATTTGCAGTCAAAACTTGAAATATAAATTCTTAGAGAATGCATTTAATACCAATATACTGAACAGTTTTTTTAATATATATTCATAGTACCTTAATTAAGGAGACCAGACATCTTTTTTTTTTTTTAAATCAGTCTACTCACGTGTTTTATATTTTAGATGAGGGAAATATATACATGCATTATGGACGTGACAAAAGAAGTCTCTAAGTTTAAGGTGATAACATTTTTTAGGAATTCTGTGAATTACACTGCGTAAACCAAAAGTAATAACACCCACTGAATGAAGAAGGGTTGGCTCTCCACAGAACATAAAATATTCATTTTATTTAATTTTTCGTGTTCACATTAATGAGGAAAAAAACTGTTACGGGCGTGACAGATCTCAGTTACAGACGTGACTGGTCTGAAAGCAGCACTTAAAGACTGCTTAAAAACTTTCACAGAGACCGCGAGTGGGCATTTAAACCACCAAATATTGACATCTGTGACACCAGTATGGTAAGATTGCAAAATTTTTCAACTTTATTATACTAAAATCGCTGTATTTCAAATGGTTATGGATTATTTCTCATGTTGACAAGCGTGTGCGTTGTTCAAGACTCAAATTAGAGACCATGGTTTTCCTTCTAACAGAACTGCTTGCTAAAATTCATAAAGAAATATTAAATGTCCATCATATAAGAGTTCAAAATCACTTTTTTTTTTTTTTGGAAAAAAACAAAAAACAAAAAAACACAAAATGACCCCCACAGTCAGGTGAACCGATTGACACTATTTTTCTGCAGGTGTGAGACGTACTCGCAATCATGTCAGTTTTATGTTTTGTGTCTAAATGATCGCACCGTTTTTGGCCAATTTATGCAGTTCAAAGTACAAGTCGTAAGTAAAAATTATCGCATTTAATTTTTTTTTTAAATTTAAAAATGATTGCAATATCATTATTATTTTGTCAGCTTGATCTACAGTCACACGTTATTAAAGAGCGCAACATCTAGGCTATTGTTTGATTTGTTATAAAATCGACTGAATTTGAAAGGTGAGACCTTTTTTTGTATTAAAACTAACAAAATGACAAAGATTATTGCGATTATTGGATATGCACGGATATACGGTACGCCTGAAACAGATCACAGCAGGCTAATAGTCATATGCATATGATTTAATATGAAGCGTCCGTAACGCATTTTTATGGTTGTTCAGAGCAGAGCAGAGTAGTAAGATGAATTGTCGATCCTAATAAGCATAGACATAATTTAGCTTTGTATATAAAGTTTCAAGTTATTTGTATTTATAATTGTTATATTATATAAACTTCATGGCTTCAGGTCATGGTGCTTCAGTGCTCTGTCATGTCCATAACGTTTTAAAGATTAAAGGAACACGCCGGCTTTTTGGGACTTTAGCTTATTCACCGTAGTTAGATAAGTCCATACATACCATTTTTATCTCTGTGCGTGCCATAACTGTCTGACGCACCCACCGCTAGCCTAGCTTAGCACAAAGACCAGAGGTAAACGGCTCCAGCTAGCCTACTGCTCAATAAGTGACAAAATAACGCCAACATTTTCCTATATTATTTATATATATAAATAATGTTGTGATGTGTATAGTTACATTGTGTACTAAGACAGACGAAAAATTAAAAGTAGCAATTTTCTAGACCGATATGGCTAGGGACTCCTGCGTAATAATCCAGGAACTTTGCTGCCGTACCATGGGTGCAGCGGCGCAATGATATTACGCAGCGCCTGAAAATAGGCTAACTTCCGTCAACATAACCAACGTGACAACCTGCTTGCACAGAGAGCGTGCTGGGGACTATTTTCAGGCGCTGCGTAATATTGCGCCGCTGCACCCATGGTACGGCAGCAAAGCTCCCTGATTATTATGCAGGAATGAGAGTATAGTCCCTAGCCATATCGGTCTAGAAAATTGCAACTTTTCATTTTCCGTCAGTCTTAGTACACGATGTAACTATACACATCACAACATATAAATAGGAAAATGTTGGCGTTATTTTGTCATTTATTGAGCAGTAGGCTAGATGGAGCCGTTTACCTCCAGTCTTTGTGCTAAGCTAGGCTAGCGGTGGGTGTGTCAGACAGAGTTATGGCACGCACAGAGATAAAAATGGTATGTATGGACTAACTCTGGGGGATTTGGTGAATAAGCTAAAGTCCCAAAAGGTCGGCGTGTTCCTTTAATCTTTAAAACGTTATGGACATGACAGAGCACTGAAGCGCCATGACCTCTTAATTACAGCCCTTATAAATTCAACAGGCAGTGCTGTTATGACAAAATCTGTTTATTTCTCATGCATGCCTCCATCTTTCTGCAAAATGCTTACTGTTAAAATAATGTTTAAAAAGGGGGAACTTTGGTCCCTCTTTTGAAAGCATGAAATATGGTTGGTTGAAAATTTAATTTTAGCATTGTTGCTCACCTCATATGTGGTGGATAAACAAGGCAATTTAATTTATTTCTGCTATAGCACATTAATGGAGTATATTACAGACCTAAATGGACAACTTAAAGAGGGTTTTGTTCTTTTTTTTATGGTAAGGATGGCCTTTGCATGGAATTGCCCATTATTGGAATCACCTTCAGAACAGTTTTTCCAGCGGATTAATGATAAAAACTGTCAGCAAATCAGATTCCCCCTGACTTTAAAGAGCTTGTGCATTTAAAGTGGCAGATGACAAACAGTGCTTGCAATAATCAGAATTTTATTGTCTACTGGTGTGGACACTAATTTAGTTATTATGATTCTTTTAAAAACAGCACTGAACATACTGTGCCACAGTACACAAATGCTAAACTATCTTTTGAACAGACAAAGGAGAAGGTTTACTTCTTCGCATGATGAAACAAAAGCTGTTAAATACATATGCAACGAGGGCAAATGACAAGACACAGCAGAGGACACCTTAGCACAAAAGGGGTGAAATGGCACTACAATAACCTTCAACAGGTTTGAGCTGTCGTTTAAATGCTCTACAACACATCTAAGACTTTAAAGGGCCTTAATAGAAACTGTCAGTCACAGAGTGATGCCGACAGCAGTGGTCCAAGACCCACGAGGACAAGAGCGATGAATGAAAATAATGGAATCATCAGTGGTTTGTGCTCTGTCACACACATACCTCTCCCAGCATGTAATGGGCAACGAGACAGACTGCAAAGAGTGGGGCATAAATCCTCTAAGTGCCACGCCTCCGTCGCTCAAGCACGCATTTTATCTACTTGTATTTAAATTTTATAAGAGGTCAGAGCAGCTCCAGACCTGCTCAGGTGCCAAATCGCACACAGCTACAACATGATTTACTGTACTAAGTGGGAAATGCTTTTGGACACACACACACACACACACACACACACCAATTACCATAAAATGGTCAAAAAGACCAAAAGTGAGGAAGGTAGTCAAATGCCATTTGTGTGTCGTAAAGCTTGGTATTCAAATGTTTTATAATGTGAGCACCATCTTTAAAACTATGAATAATAAGGTGTGCTGTTTTAAGCCTTTTGCTATAGTGACCCATTCAGATTACGAAGTCTCTCTCTTTCCTGCCATATTTAGAGAAGTTAGAGGAAAGAGCTTTTAACATTTACAGCCAAACACAATGATCACACACACACAAAAAAAAACCTCATAAGTGACAAACACTAAAAGCCATTTGACTAGAGGTTGTATTGCATGGCTGGATAATAACGGTTTAAAAGCAATGCGCAATGTGACAGGCTTTCATACCATAACACTTCCAAAGATTTATGTTTTTTCATTAATCATAACAATATTCCAGTGCAATTCTAAGGAACTTTTCCTCAATTTGTGGTCAGCATCAGGGAACAATTGCTACTAGGGATGAGCAATTTTGTCTTTTAATCTGATTTTGGTGTGAAATGCATCTAAACTTTGAGGAAACATTTTTTTATGGTCCATCATTACCATGCAGACTAAAGTACCACTCCCCATCCCTAGCGGCTAATGCTTTAAAGGGTTTGTTCACCTTCTTAGTTCATTATTTACTCTTTACAAGCATGTATGGCTTTTGTATTGGACCCCACTGGCTTTCACTTTCATTGCTTTTCAAAACTTTCTTCTGTGGAACATGAAAGAGAAGTCATTTAGGTTTGGAACGACATGAGGTTGAGTAATTAATGACCGCATTTTGGGTGAACTATTCCTTTAAGCGAGAGAGTAAAATTGGGTGCAGTAAGCTTCCTCTAGAATAGACAAACTGTCTCAATCTTTATGCAATTAAAATTGCTTAGGCAAAAAAAGTACCTCATCCATCTCTCTGAAAAGACTGGGATGTGATTTTAACAGCTAAATGATCAAGGACCAGGTATGGAGGAAACCATCTGACAGCCCATGTGTGACAGATTTGCGTTTTTATGGAGAGCTGTAAATTTAGCAAAAGCCTCAGGGACAGTAAAGTGCTCCCCGATGCACTGCATGTGGTGTGATTCGCTTTAATTACGCATTCAGATGAGGTTACAATGAAATGCACAAAGTCAATTTAGCTTTTTTGCAACCTGAGGTAGAAAAAACAACATGTACTAATCTATATTAAATCTGTCTTTTTAAACATTTTTTAAAGTTTCAGGAACTCTTGACTCCAACATAATTAACTTTGGTACATATTTGGGGAAAATCAGAAGCCAACAGGTTAGCAAGGACTCATTAAGGCTCGGCTTTAACTAGCAGGTGTCCCTACACTGAATTTCTTAGAGCAGAAAATTGCTGCAGAAAAGGTCAAATGGTAATGATCTGCAATTACTGTTCAAATGTTATCACTATATATGAAAAAGGAAAATTATTCTGGGGTGGTAAGACAAAAATAAATTTCAAAAAGCACACTGTTAGGTAAAAGAACAAGAGCAACGATAAAAACAAGGCTCAGTTCAAGTTAAGAGGCTTCTAAAAAAAAACAAAAGGGAGTTGTCATAAAACAAGACTGGGTGTCAATCTTGCTGAATGCCCATGGCAAAGAGGAAAACGTGAGGAAGAGAACAGATGGAGAGAGAGGTGTGGGTGTGTGTTGGTCTCCGGTTTCAGCTCCCCTCCGTAAGGCCTTGAAGAGTCCGCATCTGTCTTTTCACAGATTCTTCAGATGTTTGCCTTCAAGTTTAAGAATTTAAAAAAAAATGTCAAAAGCTTGACATGTCAAACCTTATTACTGCTAGCTCGCCCTGTGTACAATCACCTCTACAACAAGAGTCTAGGGGGGTCTGAAATGTATTATTAATGAAAATGCAGCAGAACGGCTCAGAACAGACACAGTGTGTGAAGTAGTCGCAAGAGGGTGGAATAATTAAATATGTGCTTGAACCTCAGCACTCAAAACCATGAGCTCGTGCTCTGTAAAGTGAAGAGGCTTGTTTGTTTAGCTGTGCTCTGCATTGTTAATTATCCAGATAATCAGTCTGGGTTGGACTTAAGTCGAAACCCGATTGACTGACCGAGTTCAGGTTTACAGCACAGATCGGGGCACTCGGGTTAAGGTCCTGAGTAACAATTACACATCTTTCCCAACTAACGAAGGCCTGATCAATCTCTGTGCTAATTGGCAATTAATTGCAATCTATTTTTGAACAGCCAAAAAAATGCTTTTGTAAACCCAAGCAAAAAACGGGATGCGGCAGTCCATTATAATTCAATCTGTGTCTTTGGTTTTCTGCCTACATGCACCATTTCTGCTCAAAGATAATGAAACCTGTAAAATTCAGGTCGCATAACAGTGATTAAAACATTAGTATTCATCATAAGATTACATCAATTATGAATAGAGGTTTTATTATTTTGAGGCGCTGCTCTAAAAATTAATTTTAAATATGTGCTGAAGCAAGAATCAAACCGAGAATATTAAGTAGGGATGCACCGAAATGAAAATTCTGGGCCGAACCCAAAACCGGAAATGCTTTTTAAAAATGTACTTATTTTAAATTAGCTTATTTTTGTATGATTGTATTAATATTAGACTAATGAAATTCAATGATTTTAATTCTACTGAATAAAACTGAAAAAAAGACAACACACACACACACACACTCTACAGAATTGGTGCAAAGTCAGAGTTGGAAACATCTTGTAATTTATTTATTTTTTTCCACAAATTTTGCATTAATGCAAAATGCTGTAATATTTTCATTCTCCCCAAATTTGTCACTACCGAAACACAATAATATATAATTTATTAAGGTAGCTTATAATGACCTATTAAGCTTTTGTTTACATCTACCTTGTAAATATATATTTTTTCTATTTTTAAAAATAGTTTTTACTGGTTAAAGCAATAATTACAATTGTAATCATTTTAAGTGTAATTTATGAGATTTGTTGTAGTTTGAATCCAATCTTTCTTTGAAATCAGTATGATAAACTTTATGCCTTCTACAAAGTTAAAGGGGTACTTCGCTGGAAAGATGAATGTGTATTTAAATTGGGTCATTTATGTAGTAGAAATGTGAAATTAAGTTGGTGCCTTCTAGAGTGAGAAATGCCAGAAAATGTATTTTCTGTGGATGTAATGTGGATGAAAGACAACAACTCCCAGAATGCACTTGCTTCGCTGCCCTACGAGAAAACACCCAAGCCACGCTTGTACTGTTTTGTGGTTGTGTTTTTTTATTAAGAATAATAGGCTAATAAACTCACAATTCAAGCAACCCGCCCCCGAAATTGGTGCTACTTCTATACCGAAACTAAAATGAGCACGGCCGCCCAGCATTCATTCACGGCCGCGCAGTCATTCACGGTGCGTGTCAGTCTGGCGCGTTTTCAGTTCATACCCATGTAAGCTTAACATTCATAGGAATTAATTGAGAACACTCGCTTTACTCCGCACCGCTCCGTTATGAATGCCAAGCGGCCGTGCTCATTTATATTCTGTGAGTGAGATACCACCCCTATGGGCGGGTTGAAAACATGCGGAACTAGCTCCTACTACTGGCTGTAGTCTCTAGCCTCTGGCCAAAAAAGCCTCCGTTGACACTAAATGACAATATCTGCGTCATCGAAGGCTTTTTTCCAGACATAAAATACATAAATCTCTCGTCTCAGGGGGATATGAGGGGGTTGGGGGGGAGAGCACGGTCATTCGATTAGACATCTCATTTAATTTATAGAATATTAAAGTCTGCTTTACACAGCTGATTTGTGGGAGGCCCTTGAAATGCCCATGTGCAATAAAAAAAAAGAATTTGTAGTGAAATTAATTGTGATTGCTGCCTTAAGCAGGAAAAAAAAATACATGGTCTTCAAATCTATTGTGTCAATACATTATTTTGCTTTAATAAATTTATAAGTATAGTTTCATCTGAAGTTTTATTTTGCGGTTAGAAAAATGTAAAATGGAGGGGGGGGGGGGGTGAACATTGCTAAGCTAGCTAGCTAAAAAGATAGAGGTTGAAAGAGCAAAAGACCTTCAATAGCAGAGTCTCAGCAGCGACTGAAAGCCCATATGCTGTCTGGCCAATATGTCCTATCAAACTAAGTCACTTCAAACAAGGCAGTTCCTTTATTCCAGGAGAAATCATATGGCTAAAAATTGAATTTAGGACACCAATTTAATCTCTGTATTATTGCAGGCCTTCTGAGTTCATTTAACGACATAGTCAGAGCACAAATTGGATGTGAGACTAGTTATTCATTCTAACAGAGGGGGGAGGAGCTGCACCTGTCTTACTCAAATCGAAAATTCCAGCCTATTGCACCCAATACACTCCTCCATTTAGCCGAGGATGAAAGCGTGAAAAAGATTGAGGGAGAAAAAAAATCCTGAAAGACTATAATAAATAACAAAAAAAATTATAAGAAAACTTTTCCTGCATTAAAAGTCCAGAGATTCCCAAAGGTTAGCAATATATCTGAAGACTTTGCAGAAAGCTCCTTGAGATTTAAAAGATTGCATCCACATTTAAATCCATCCACAAACTTTGTATCACCCTCTCTCAGAAACTAAAGAAGAAGAAAAATTAATGTGGTGTATGGCTGTCCAGAAAGAAAAAAAAAATAGATGAGCTATAAAGAAAACGGTTAATGTCTTAAAATAATACTACTAACTACTAAAAATATTATTATTTACAAGTAACAATTTCTTTATATTCAGCAAGTATGCATAAATCAATCAAAAGTGACAAATCTTTTGTAACCAATGTAAAAGTCTATTTCAAATGTAATTCTTTTGAATTTCTGACAACAATCGCAGGCACACTCCGGATTCTACATTTTGTGTTTAGCATTACCTGGTTAGCTAGGATATTTGCTGCCTATGTAAACAATAGCTCACTAGGTTTTGTGAAGGGTATTGCCAGGTAAAGTGTTGGCCAAATCATCCAGAGGCGCTAGGAGGCTTTGCTCCAGAGGTAGCCGAGAAGGATGGACATATCATCTCCCTCATCTGTTTCTCATCTGTCTGAACGAGTGAGCAGCCAAAGCCTTGTCATGCCAGCTGCGGAGCAGTGTTTTGCGTGTTGGGGCAGACATGCTGCAAAGGCTTGGTCAAGTAGAAAACCTGTTTTGAAACGTCCTGGACACTGCCTGGATGAATCTGTGGCTAAAATAAACCGGCAGCACCAAGAATGAGCAAAAAAGTGATCACAGAAAAGTATGTCTCATGGACGGTGTTCGTGTATTCAAAACGACAGCTCCATATCATTTAGCTGTGTGGGGACATATGAGATGACTGTCATTTTTCTGTGCTGGGACATAAAAAAAAATTCTATACATAAGATGAAGTTCCTTTAATAGTTCTTGTCCAATTATATTAGCATTTCTCATGCAGTCATGGTAACAGCTAATATGGGATGACATGGCAAGCTTATTACACAGATAGCTGGATATTAGTGATTACTATCACTGCTGGAATCAATCTGGTATGATTTTTCCATTCCAAGCAAGAGCACTTTTCATGAGGATCACTTGAAAATGGCACTGGAAATCGAATGTGTAATTTGACTTTTATTGAATGCTTGTGCCTTATCCATGCCAAACCCTTTGCTAGATGTTATCAGACAGCCATTTCAGGCTCTCATGCTGCAGAGTTAAAAATGGACAGTAATGACAGAGGCACTCACTCACAATCCTGGTCTGGAGTTACACAGAACGAGCAATGAGCCATCTGGAGCGTGTCAGCTCAGGTTGCAGAGAACATCGCCGTGTTTCCAGACAGAGCAGAGGACCTGCTGCTTGCTGACGTTTTGTAAGAATGACATAAATAATCGCTGACACCTGGGAGACATCGGCTCCCCAAACATCATCATCAGCGGTTTGTGGCACAACACCACTTCGGCTGCCCACACACCGCTATTAACGTGTGACAGAAAATTTATGTTAACGTGAGCTAGGGCATAGAACTTATTTGATATTTGAAAAGGGCCACCAAGCATGAAAAACTTTGCAATACAGATTACAAGCTTTCCCTAGATATTTAGTGATAGATTTGTAGTTGGAACAGCAAACAGATGGAACACACTACCATAGCAGCCAAATAAAAAAAAAAAAATCTGATTGGCTGGTTAGAAAGAAAAGGGCTACTCCATTTAGAAATTAAGATGGTAAAAGAGGTTGGATAGAAAAAAGATCTGCCATAGAGAGAATGTAGTGGGGGAGAAAAAGACAGGAAGACAAACAGTGATGGTACAAGGTAAGACATTCAATGCGTGTAAGAAATCGGAGGAATAAATCAGCCTGAGAAGGATTCTGAGAAATGAGGTAGGGGTTTTAAAGTGGGGAATTATAGTTATAGAACACTCCACACCAGCTTGGCCTAAAAGTGGCCAATTTTCTCTCGGTGTGGGGCAAATACAGACAAATGTCAAAGAACTTACAAGCAGGGATGCTATGATATGAACATTTTGCCTGATACCGATAACCGATAATTCTTTATATTTGAAAGCCGATAAACGATATATTGGCCGATAAATCTAAATACAAATTTTAATAAACTTTGAGAGCCTGATTACAAAAACAAAAGGCTCACGATTAAAAGCCATGTCCTAAACACTTCAACATGAATCAAACCTATACAGTACAGTAGCCTATTTGAACCAGTGTAAGATTCCTTAACTTTTCAAATTAGTTTTACACTCCTATGGCCAACTTTATAAAAAAAATGGTAACACTTTACAATAAGGTTTAATTTATGTTAGCATTAGTTAAACAACAATGAAAGAACAATATCTACAGGATTTATTAATCTTAGTTCATGTTAAATCAACATTTTCAGATCCAAAGTTGTGTCTGTTAACATTAGGTAATGCACTGTGAATGGACTGTTAATAAACAATTATTTATTACTAACATTAACAAAGGTTATTGCTCTCTGTTTGTTCGTGTTAGTAAATGCATTAACAAATGAGACCTTATTTGTAAAATGTTACCAAAATTTTTATTGCCTAACAAAAAATAAAAATAAAACACCTAAATAATGCAAACAAGTCATTGGACAGCATTACTTAGGCTGCATATAAATAATCAAAATCGCCTCCGCACGGACATTAAGGAAATGGTTTTAATCAAACCATATTGTTGATGAAAATAATACGAGAACAATAAAAGTGCAAGTTATTAATAATAACGCTTCTGTGTTTTTGAAAAAAATGTGTTTAATATTACAGTAATAGTAAACATCTTTAATTTTAGTCTATTAGTCTATCAAATAACGTTGCTGTTTTTAAGTGATTCCAATCATATTTCGAGCAATTCAAACCCATCATGGCGGACAGCGCGTCTGAAGTGTCTCAGCTGATGGAAATAATACATCTATCGGCTTGAATATATCGGTCAAATTTTCTTATCGGATCTATAACATCAAAAATTAATCGGCAGATAACGATATGTTGCCGATATATCGTGCATCCCTACTTACAAGTTCATCATTTACAAACCGGACCACAAGCATATCATATCACCCACCGCACTGCACACCGCAGGGGTGTAGAACAGTTGCTTTCAACCAATATTTCTTTAAACTACTCAGGACTTTCAGCTAAAAAATAAATAAATCTGTTACTACAAGATAATATATGAAGAAGCAAAAAGAAAACAAATGAAATGAAGATCCGAGAAAACAAATAAAACCAATACTGGTGAGCAAACAAAGGGAATTATTTGAAAACAACAGCAGTCAAACAATTCAATGCACTGATCAGTAGCACAGCAGGGGGCTTGTGTGTGCTGAACCCCTCTCTTCAAAAGCCAGACGGCACAGGACAAATTGTGTTGAGACTGAAGGTCTTTATACAACACCGCCCGGCGAACGTGATGTGTGCACTGTCCCTGAAATAAAACTCCCCTCTCCTTCCCTGCAGGAGAGCGTCTGTCTGGTAGCAGGTGGGTACTTGCCATTGTCATTTAGGGATGTGGGACTGCAGAAGGGGAAAAGCAGCAAACGAAAAGAGAGAAAGAAAGAGAGAAAGAAAGAGAGAAAGAAAGAAGAGAAAGAAAGAAAGAAAGAGAGAAAGAAAGAGAGAAAGAAAGAAAGAAAGAGAGAAAGAAAGAGAAAGAAAGAAAGAAAGAAAGAAAGAAAGAAAGAGAGAAAGAAAGAGAAAGAAAGAAAGAAAGAAAGAAAGAAAGAAAGAAAGAAAGAAAGA